>OY804598.1:54346112-55025409 GCA_963680895.1 Fragum sueziense | reverse complement strand
GATCGATCGATCGATCGATCGATCGATCGATCGATCGATTGATTGATTGATTGATTGATTGATTGATTGATTGATTGATTGATTGATTGATTGATTGATTGATTGATTGATTGATTGATTGATTGATTGATTGATTGATTGATCGATTGATTGATTGATTGATTGATTGATTGATTGATCGATTGATCGATCGAAGATTGATTGATTGATTGATTGGGGTTGACTGATTGGTAAGACAATTATTGGCTAGTTGGATCCGCAAAATAAACATTTATCTGTAGTTACTCACAGTTACTTCCCTTTGTTCAAGGTAGATGGCGTAATTTGCAATGGCGAAATTGTTGTCATTTGTCAGAATATTCTGAGTAATCGGTCAAAAATAGATACTGTACACGATCCCATGTAACCATACAACATCCTCATATTTGGCTTTGAAGGAATTTTGCAGCCATCAAACAAAAACAGTCAGTTACAGATAGCAAAAGCGGTGAGGATGTCATTTTTTGCTGTCATTCATTTTGAGGAAATGTCAATTTCGTTTTGAGGTGTTATCTTCAACTTCTTTTGTCTACATCAATGTTTTGACTAGGTCATAAGGCTCAGTCAAAGTGTATTAGCGACACAGCTGTCCCTTACCTAAATTTCATGGGGACAATCGAAAATTTATGGGGACAAACTTGAAACTAGAATTTTAGAAATTTGATTCTAGACAAGTCTTGCATTTCATGTTGATCAGAGATACAGATAAGAGGAGTACTGGCTTTCGACCGATCCTCGCTGTGTACCAGTACTCGCCACCTAACTCATTTCATGCTAAAGACCGCAAAAAATCCTTTCCCACATACTATATGTTGACATCAACTTTTATTCCGAAAATAGGTCATACAAGTCATATATGATATGCCTGTTTCTCATCGATTCGTGCTTTCTCATTGGATTCGTGCTCTCTTTTAAATTCCAAATATCTATTGCGCACACCATACAATTCCACTCGAAACTTCATATAGTGTTTCTTTGATGCATTGTTTGTTAAATATTCAGAAAATCACATTTAAATTCATTTGGTACGGACTACCATCGGCGATGAAAAGATAGAAAAAATCCAGCGAGTTAAATTTTTTAGCAGACGAATTTTCGGATCGATCCTCGGCCTACTTGTCAAGGGCAAAATTTACTTATCCCGACCACTAACCGACCATTTCATCATAAAATCATCTTTAATCATTATTTCTTTCATTGTAATAAGAATGATTTTCTTCGAAATCTGACGAATAACCAGCGAATTCTTGATCGGAAGATTTGTTTTGAAGGATCGCTGACAGGAAGTCCGCCATTTTGAATGACTCTTACAGTATGATGGTTAATTAGGTCAAACTTTTTCGACAGATAACCAATGAAAATCAATTAACAAACTATCAAAACGAGGTTTTGTAGATTGCATAGTGATTACTAAAAGCTTTCCCAATAGTAAGAATACGATTGGTTGAAGTTTTATCATTTTTATGACGCATGGATTGATTGAAATGGGAAACCCCAAAACCCGGAGAAATCTGGGATCCATTCACAATAATCGACGTCATAGCACCCATTGTAAATTGGCAAAATATTAGTTTATCTCGCGTATTCATTATTTATTTCTGTTTATAAATAACATCAAGAAGTCTAATAATTGTAAACTGCAAGAAAATGAGAGAAACCTTTCATCGAGAGTCCAAAAATTTGCCAACCAATTAGAAGCACGAATCTAATGAGAAAGCTTCCAAACTATGTAGAGTCTAACCCCAATGACATTTCGGGCATGAAAATTTTGCGAATTCGTTGTTTTTGTTAATTTTTGCGTGTTTCCCCATTAAGGTATGAAGTGCCTAATTAAAAACACCACTTTCTAGCCATACGAAATGCATCAAATTACACACACTTGTAAATACACTTCACATAAGTTGATTCACCGTGCCGGATTTCAAGATAATGCGTCAAGGAGAAAGTAATTTACAAATATTATTTTACTCTATATTCATATAAAAGGGAGGTAATTTGGAACATTTTGTCTAATATTTCCATAAATATGCATTAATTCAAAATTCTAAACCGTACAAAATGCTTATGTTTATATTTGGAATAGAAATGTAACACACTTTATGAATTACTAGCACTTTTCAAATTTCGCCGCGGGCTCTTTGGTGCTAATTAGGCCCTTTTTACCTTAAATGTGATAGTTCTATGAAATGATTTCAAAATAATATTTTGATTACTCCAGTAAGTAATGCGCATGCGCTGAAATTATTAATAACATGCACGAATCGCGGAGAAAACAGGATATATTACATGATTTCCTGTCTTTATTGTGATACGGTGTAGCAGGGGTTTCAATAACTTGTTGGCCACCTGGGCCAGAAGCTAAAGTAGGCGAGAGATTTTCAACGTATTCCCTATTAACCCCATACAAAATTTTCAAAAGTAGGAGGGGGCTTTGCGGCGGGGAGGGGTCTGTTAAGCAGCCATATTCATCGATTCAATGTCATCCGATATCTTTCTATTCAGACAAAGTCAGTCAATTTATTTCTGTTACAATTCTAACACCTGACCAATTGTGACAATTGTTGATATTTTATGTTATTTAAAATCGGCAAAAAAGTTTGAATTTTACTTGGGTCACTGTCAAGTTTTTGCAGGTTCGCCTAATACACAGTTGATATTCTCCCTCTTTGTTGCATTGGGGCAATTTTCAGAACGCTTTCCTTTTGTAACATGTTTCGGAGCAACAGATTAGATGGAGTGAAGCCATTCTATTGTTTATTACAAATCCAAACCCTGTTTTGTAGTTACTCATTTGAATCGCCTCACCAAGACAATTTAGATGAGTACCAACCACATAGGGTTTGATGAATAATGAATGAAATATTGCATTACAAAAAGTCATCAGTCATCACACCTTCTTATCTCAAGATATGTGACCTGTCGTGCTAAAAGGGACCTTATCTGAACTTCAAAAATCCAAACTTTTACAAACTTGCCATACCCAGCACAGGTCAACCAGATACTGTATGTGAAAAATGAACATATAGTAAGATAGGGAAAACATTCCGGATTTAGAAAATTACATACAAGTGAAAAGTGTCGGCCCTAGTCTGGCTGCGTGGACTGCGCAGACTGACTAGGGTCGATATTTGTCACACATCCGATAAGGTCCCTTTTAGCATGACAGGTCACATATCTGTAGCTCTGTTGATGTGGGTTTTGGTCACAAATTCTCCATCATTGTTGCATTGTGACTGTCGCAGCACCCGGAATGCTTTCATTTTGTAAGATTTATATTTTCTGTTTGCAGGGTCAGTGAGGATGGCCTATGACCATGGAACTATTTACTCCAGTCTCAGTGGTAAGAGCTTAAACCATTACCAGACAACAAAATTTTGGACCATTCTAAAGTCAAAGATGTTGCAGACGACTATTTCATGTGCATGAAATTTTACCTTTTTTGGTGTTTTTGCATAGAAAATGTTGTGGGAAATGAAGAAATTGCTTGTCACAAGCAATTTCTTCATTTTCCACAATGTTTTCCAAAGCCTAAATCTTGAATGGTGTCAAAAGGCGTCACTGTTTGGGAATGGGTTAAATCAGCATGTCAGGAATCACATGACACAACAATAGGGAACGATTTTATCAAATTAATCGTGACATAATTTCTGACAAACAAATAGTATTTTGTCAGTGTTGTTATAAAATCTTGTAACTATGGATTGATTCAAGCCGTTGTTTCGACATTTTATAACAAAATAGACAGTTTATCAAAACATAACTGTACATCCAGTCTATTTGTAGCGAGCCGGGACTTTATGTCCGATGAGCTAATGTCACAGCCCTAGTGTCGCATCGGTGTCATGTCGCGCCTTCAAAAACTTTAACCTGGTCTATATCTCAGGCACTATTACAGATACAGCCTTGATATTTCACACATAGATAGTTCTTGAAAATACCTTTCATTTGGGACCATGACCTTTGACCTATTGACCTTGACCTTGCAGTTTGAGCTACTTTTAAAAAACTTTGACCTGGCCTATATCTCAAGCAATATTATTGATAGACCCTTGATATTTCACACAAGGATACCTCCTGCCAATACCTTTCATTAGGGACTATGACTTTTGACCTTGGAGTTTGACCTACTTTAAAAAAAACTTTAACCTGGCTTATATTGCATACACTATTATAGATAGAGCCTTGATATTTTACATATGGGCTGACTTCATTTGGCACTATGACTCGCACGATCGGGAACCATCATTGGGAACCAGCGCTGTTCTGTCTATTGAATTCCTCCTTGTTCTGAGTCAGCCAATCAAAATCTTTGTTTACCTCGACACTGATTGGTTCGCTGTTATCTGAAGTGTTCCGAATGACGTTATGGCTCAGATGGCTGGACCACACTTTTTCCGGTGGTCAGACTATAGCTTTGGCCATTGCTGTTGGATTGGAGCTATAGCTGCGGAAATGACGTCAATAACTGGCACTATTGGTGTTCGATTGGGGCGATGTTCCGAACGATGGCGCCAGCCATTGCCAATTGAAGTCAGCCATGGATACCTCATGCCATGACCTTTAACCTAGTGACCTTGACCTTTGACCTTGGACTCCTGTTTTTGCGACCACTCTCGGGCCAGCTATGTTGTCCGTTGACAACTCTTGTTAGTACAAAATTAATTGCTATTGCAGAAAAACTTCTATCATTCACTTAATATGTGACTAATTTGAAATGGGTTTGAAGTAGTGTATGTAGCAATGTACCATGAGAGATTAGATGGATATGGTAAATCTTTTAAGAATCAGCTGTTAAAAACTTATTTATGACCAAACAAAATTGCAGGTCAATGACTTTTGTGATGTTTAAAAGATCTACCACATGTGGCAAATCCTTGTTATTTTCCTTCTTTCACTGCTTCAAACTTTTCAAATTGCTCACATAGTTTGTCCAATTTTTTCTTGATTTTAAACATGATTATATAAATTGCTGCAAGGTAGGGATACAATCAAAGCAAATCGTCGGTGTAAATGCAAAACCTCATATGTCGATTCTTGCGATTTTCAAAGTACAAACTTGTGTGCCCAGTTAAGACAATTCTTGCTGATTTTGAGACATTTTTAGCTCGACTTTTCGAAGAAAATGAGAGCTTTTACTGTCACCCGGGCGTTGACGTCGGCGTTGCTACCAAGGTTAAAGTTTTTTCAATCATCAATAACTTCCATACTATCAAAGGGATTCAACCCAAACTTGGAATACTTATTCACCATCACACCATCTACCTTACTTTGAGGGCCCATGACCCTGGCTGCACTATATTTGGAGTTATACCCCCTTTATACTAAGCAACTTAGAAAGTCGAGCGCGCTGTCTTCGGACAGCTCTTGTTACTGATCAGTATTAATGACACATTATTTGTGAACAATATGTCAAAATTTCAAGTAAAATATTTTAGTTTGGGAAAAGTTATTACACTTTTTTCCCTCCCCTTTAAAATTTTCCAGAACCGAGATACGAGGTTTTTGCATTTACAACGACGAAATGATAATAGAGGGTAAAGGTTTTCTTAATCTTAAATTTCAAATCCAGGCCTATATTGTGGATACTCATCGTAATCGTCTCGATGAGGCGTTTCCAACAAGTACCCACAATACAGAGCTTGATGATTGAATGTTGGATGATATTTTGCATCATGAAAACCCAACACTCACTGAGCAAGGTTCTCCACAGAATAATTTGAAGCTGTAGTGGCAAATTATATAAGTATCGCAGAACCATGAAACATATAGTTTTTATGCAAATCATATATGAATAAAACATAATGGAAAAAGAAGAGATTGCTCATCTTGAGCAATTTCTCCTTTTCCCATCATGTTTTATAACAAGTTATAACATCTGCAATTGTAAAAGTGCATTATTTATCAGATTTTGGCATAAAATGCTCAACCCTTTCCCAAACAAAAACATTTTAGGTTGGTCAAGTATGAAAGCTGCTGCTGATTGCAAAATGACTTGATAAAAACAGAATTTGTGTATAATTACACATGGAAAATATTGAGACAAAAGGAGAGACTGCTGGTTATCAGCAGTTACATTACTTCTTTTGTCTCGATGTTTTCCCAAGCTTTTTTGACAATGGACGTCAAAACCAGGTCTTGTTTGGGAAAGGGTTAAATATCCTCCTATTTGGTGACAATTTTGAATAAATTAAGCTGTGGGGTACTTTTGAAGCTGTAGAGGCATTACATTTATTTACATGGAGCTGTAGTGGGGCCGATACAGCTTATTGGGCTAGGGAGAACACTGCTCACACTCACTGTAGCTTTGAAACAACCATGCGATAGAGCAACAGATGACCATTTCCCAAACGGCAAAATTTTAAGGTGATCCACTTCAAAAACTGCAAAAAATGACAAAATGGTTGTTATTAAAGATAGGATTAGTGTAAAATATGGCATAGAAAATATTGAGACAAAAGGAGAAACTGCTGATTATCAGCAGTTTCTTCTTTTGTCTCAATGTTTTCCCAAGCCTTTTCTAACAGGGACGTCAAAACCAGGTCTTGTTTGGGAAAGGGATAAGTGGGGATGGACCCATTCTGAATTTTTTATTTCAAATCCAAACCCCATGTTGTGGTTACTCATTAGAATCGTCTCGATGAGACAATTCCAATGAGTATCCTCAACATAGGGTTTGACGAAAGAATTAGTGAAATATTGCATTTTGAAAGGTTGTCACCCTCTCTTATTTGGAGCTCTGGCCCCTGTTTCTTGAAAAACTTAAGTATATTCTCATGAGAACATGCTCAACTTCAAAGGAATACTCTCCAAAGTTGAAGGGTAGTCGATTGAAGTTCATGTGCAATGAATTCTGCATTTTGTGCGATTTGAGCATGAGAACGTACTTAAGTTTTTTAGAGAAACCGGGGCCTGGTGTGAGACTCCCTTTCTGTCCTATGTTGTAGGTAGTGGTTTCACATCCTCATGCCTGGAAGGGATTCCCTTCAAGATTGCTCCAAAATTCAAACCACCAATAAGGGTAAGTATGATATATATATCTGTATTATCTTAAGGATGTTCGATCATATATAGCTAATTTTTAAAAGCGCCTTAGGAGTTAACTAATATTGTTTCTTATTAGGCATTTCTATAATACTTCATAAAATATGAAGAAACATAGGGGTCACCTTGGATTATTTTTAGATAAACCGCCAAGAAGCAAACCATGTTGCATAATTTCATTTCTCTGTGTAGGCAAAAATACAGGTATGGGTTATTTTAAAAGGCAAAATAATTTGAAAACATAAAGTTTCATCACCGAAATTAATATGTTTACACAGAAGGTTAGGATGATGCACTTATGATATCTCATAATTTTCTTGGGGAGCAGTCAGAAAATAATAAAAATTTGACAAAATTTCTAAAGTAGACAACTGCTAAAATTCCAATTTGAAAGCTGCTGCAAACAACAAAATAGATGTTGTCTGATAAAGAGAGGACTTATGTACAATAAAGTGCTGAAATCATTGAGGCAAAAGAAAAAAATGATGATTATCAGCATTTTCTTCTTTTGCCCCAATGTTTTCCCAAGCCAAATCTCCTAGGGACGTCAAAACCAGGTCTTGTTTGCACACATTGACTTTCTCACAACCCTTAACTCTTTCCCAAACGACAAAATATTAGGTGCACCAATTTCAAATCTACTGCAGACGAAAAATTGGGTGTTGATAAAATTGGATTCCTGTATTACATAAGCCAGGAATATATTGAGACAAGAGGAGAAAATGCTGATCATCAGCATTTTCTTCTTTTGCCTCAATGTTTTCCCAAGCCCTTTCTATTAGGCACATCAAAACCAGGTCTTGTTTTGGAAAGGGTCGGTTAAGATAAAGGCTTTCGAAACATTGTGGAAAATGAAGAAATTTCTTGTGACAAGCAATTTCTTCACTCCCACAATGTTATCTACCCAAAAAGATAGAAAAATGTAACAGTTAATCCACTTTTGAATTGTCATTCCGTAACATCTATGTGTTTGGAAAAGCTTAAAATTTGTCATCTTGTAATTAGTTATCACTCTACCAAACAGCAAAAAATTAGACCGTTCCAGTGTAATAGCTGCAACAAAATGGATGCAAATGAATGTGAAATAGTTGTTCATTATAGCATAGACAATATTGAACTTAACAGTAATTAATGCATAAAATGTTTATTTTCTGGTCATTATAGTCAGTCATTACTGGGAAGAAAGCGGGCCGTTATCGGCAGAAAATGTGTATTATTCAGGAAATTCCCGTGCGATATCCACCCGCCTTTGAACTCGGTTATCCTTGATTTGAACTTTCAAAATAAACTTTTCTCGCAAATTTCTCAACGTCTTATGATGAATAAGCGACGCATGTCCTTGGCGCCAAATAACGACGTAACTTCGTTTTGCTAATGTCATGCATAACAAAAACATTTCGGAAGATTTATCAGAACAAAACATCAATGGCGGACATTTTTGCTCTCACCTCGGTTCATTTTTCGCACATATCAATAGGTTTGGGGTAAGCAACCATTGGAATTTTATGTTTTTTATGCATTAATAGCGTCAATTCACGTATTGTTCAGTCGTTAACATTGGCAGAGGCCCTTAAAATACGAAAGCGACCCTCGTGCTTCGCACTCGGGCGTTAACATATTTCTTGGGCCTCTGCGAATGTTAACGACCTCAAAAACATGAATTAACCTTTAAGATAATGTGTAGATTAGAAGCTGATAATTAACAATCTTTAGTTTATGAATGGCAAGGAACAAAGAAGGGAGGGAAGGATAACAAACACAGAAAATAAAGTTCATGTTGTAAACATTTCAGGTTGTTTTGCCACCAGACATTGATATAAGAACAGCTTCAAGGTCATCTGCACTTAATACTGAGGTAAGATTTTATAATGATATTTAACCCATTACCACACAATGACTATTTTTGACTCCCTAAAAGATAATGGCTTTGAAAAACATTGTGGAAAATAAAGAAATTGCTTGTAACAAGCAATTTCTTCATTTCCCACAATTTCTTCTACCCAGAAGGATCAAAGAATGCAAAATTTCATTCAATTCATATTGTCGTCTGCAGCATCTTTGAATGTGGACAAGTTCAAATTTTGTCGTTTGGTAATGGGTTAAGATAGTCCACCCCTTATGAGATTCATGCAACTTCAGTCTTCAGAATTTTACGGGCAATATCATGAATCTTTAGCATAGGAGTGGAAAGTGTTGAGTAATTCTAATTCATAACATGTTGGTATAGCTCGAGTATGTTTTTGAACGTTAAGGATGTTGCAGGATAGATTACAACATTGTGTAAATCTCATTAGGGGTGCACCACTTTTACCCTTTCCAATATAAGACCTGCTTTTGACTTCCCTGATAGAACTGACTTGGGAAAACATTCAGGGGAAAATAGAAAATGCTGATAATGAGCAATAATGAAAACACAGGATATGTGGCACAAGAACATGGGCTCTATAAATGTTCATTCATTTGTGATTCAAAAGAGGCCTTTAAGCTTATGAAAGGATTATTGTTGTTTAGATCTTTTTCATAACTATCTTTCTTATACAAAGGACAAGGTCCACTTTGTTCATAAAACGGCCCCAAATTTCAGTAAATATGAAATCATTAGTTGGTTCTTGTTTACAAATCTAATCATTTTTTGGACATTTCAACTATCTTATGGCACCATTTTTTTACAAATATGTTGATATTACGTATGTTAAAATGCTTGTGAAAGTGGGGTCGGTCACGCAAATTTAAGATTTTTTGTCAATTTGGTGAACTTTCAGTAAAGAATTGACATACAGCGCAGTTATTGCCCAGTCTAATAAAAAATCTAGATGTGTTAATGTACATTTTGAACTCGATTTTCATGGTTTGAAAGATGGGCGAGTCTTGCGATGTATATAAAAAAAATAAAAAAATGTTTTTTCCCAATCCGTTAGCGATAGTTCTAGTAGTGAACAGTTTCCATCTAATATTTTTTTCAATAGTTTGACTTGTAGAAATACTCGAGTATTTTTGTGAATTTATGTGCAGGAAGCATTTTTCCTATCATTTTTGTCGAGCCCGCTTGCGGTGAGCTCGACATAGTTGTCACAATGGCGGTTCGGTGTATGTGCGTTAGTGCGTTAGTGCGTGCGTTAGTGCGTGCGTGCGTTAGTGCGTTAGTGCGTGCGTCCGTCCGGATGGAGCTTGTCCGGGCCATAACTTCACCATGGATGGAGGGATTCAGAAATAACTTGGCACAAATGTCAAGCTCAGTAAGGCGGAGTGTCGCGTGCAAGAACCAGATTCCAAGCTCAAAGGTCAAGGTCAAACTTGGAGGTCAAATGTCAAAAATGAGAAGATTTTTGCTTGTCCGGGCCATAACTTCACCATGGATGGAGGGATTCAGAAATAACTTGGCACAAATGTCAAGCTCAGTAAGGCAGAGTGTCGCGTGCAAGAACCAGATTCCAAGCTCAAAGGTCAAGGTCAAACTTGGAGGTCAAATGTCAAAAATGAGATGATTTTTGCTTGTCCGGGCCATAACTTCACCATGGATGGAGGGATTCAGAAATAACTTGGCACAAATGTCAAGCTCAGTAAGGCAGAGTGTCGCGTGCAAGAACCAGATTCCAAGCTCAAAGGTCAAGGTCAAACTTGGAGGTCAAATGTCAAAAATGAGATGATTTTTGCTTGTCCGGGCCATAACTTCACCATGGATGGAGGGATTCAGAAATAACTTGGCACAAATGTCAAGCTCAGTAAGGCGGAGTGTCGCGTGCAAAAACCAGATTCCAAGCTCAAAGGTCAAGGTCAAACTTGGAGGTCAAATGTCAAAAATGAGATGATTTTTGCTTGTCCGGGCCATAACTTCACCATGGATGGAGGGATTCAGAAATAACTTAACGGGTCACATATGTATACTCAAATTAATCCATTCTGGTATCTCGTTATAAATACATAGACATGTAATATTTTGTGAACAATAAACTGTCTCACCATGATCCCCATCATTCCAACTTATTTTGTCCCCACTTTTACAACGCCATTGTAATGACAGCTGTAGACATAGGTATGGTCTTCTTTCTTCAAAATGAGCGGGCTCGACATGTTGCCCTTCGGCATCTAGTATTACATGTCATCAAACAATTATGTATCTATCTTACTTTTTTCCTCAATTTCGATTTACTTAAATAGTAAACTGTTCATTACCACCCCGCTTCGTTGTTAATGTCAACAAAAGGTTCAGCCTGCTGAGTCGGTACGGTACTTTGAAGCTCGAAGACTGTAATTACTATCATAAAATAACTATGACTACTCCTGACGAAAAAAGCCTGCATTTGTCACCAATATTTTGGTAAGTTTTTGCTTTTATTCACTTTTTATTCATTTTGGTTCGTCTGTCTTTCTTACGGAAGACGAAGTGTGAATCCACATTTGCTACAAATTGAAAATAATACCTTTTATGAGGGATTAATGTTGCAAATATGAGGATAAGAATAAAAAAATGAATGAGGGGAATGAGAGGAACGAGTAATAACAATACTTGCGAAAAAAAAAACCGAGAAAATAAAGAATGAAACGAAGAGTTCGTTTGCTGTCAAACTTAAAAGTAAGGTTTATATAAAAAATAATTACCGACGTCGTCAGCGGAGGCAGTGGCGCGGTGGAACAACATCCGCCTTTCACCGCGGCGAACCTGGTTCGATTCCGGTTCAGGACAAAGTTTTTTTTTTTTTTACTACACATTTATCGTGTTAATTACAAAAACAGTAAAATGAATCAATTAAACTAGCTCTACAAATCAATATTATAGCATCGTAAACTAGATCTTTTTTAAGTCACGGGTTCACTCGCTGATCTAACCCTTTTCACTCTTTTTTTTACAGACACTCTTGGATGTAGATGATGCTTGGATTAATTCCTATTCCTATAATTCTTTTCATTATTGAAAGCATATAAGGTGAGTTCAACCACACACACACTATTGTTAATAAATTCTTTCCTAAACAAGACATGGATTTGACGCCCATACGGCTATCAAAAGTAGCTTGGGATAACATTGATAAAAAAGAGAAACTGATGATATTTAGTTGTTCTCAGTTTCCTTCAAAATACTGTATTCGTTAAAAATACACGTTCTACATTTGACAATGATGATGATGATGATGATGATGATGATGATGATGATGATGATGATGATGATGATGATGATGATGATGATGATGACGGATCTAATACTTGTTAGCAATATAGTGCACCAATATCAACCCGGAACGACTTTATTTTCGTCGGTAAATTCTGTCACTTTCACGTCTTAAGAAATATTGTCGAAGTAGCGTCATTACATATGCCGATATCCCGATTTAAACTTATGGCACTATATAACAGTGACAAGCAATGCTTAAATGAATATCTTCCAAGATTAATAAAATTATATCACACCTTAATATCTCTTTTTGACAGGTATGGTTTGTTAAAGACCGAGTGAAAGATATGTTTGGAGAGACTATACTTGATTTCCAGAGTTTCAATAGATGTAGGTGAGATTTTGCATACAATATTTTACATGAGAAATAATGAGGAAAAATGAACAAAAGTTGGTTATTTCGTCAAACTGGAAACCCAGGATCGAATCATATCGTCGGTGATCTTTTTTCTAGAAAATAAATATTTCCCCCATTTCTGCAACATTTTTTTTTACAATTGTCGTACACGAAATACAGTAAAAATAGAGTAAGAACATAACAATACGAGAATAAAACGACAGAAATCCAGGTTTTCAAGCATATACCGGCATTGATTATATAGAATTATTTCAAAATATTTGGGCCGAGCCCGGATAGCTCAGTCGGTTACGTCGGAGTCTGTCAATCCAGGGATCTCGAGTTCGAACCCCGGCTCGGCCAGTATCCATTCTGACATTTGACAAAAGTCATTTGTCTCTCACCAATGGGTGTGAATCATCTATGTGAGAGAGCAGCTGGAGGCTCGGTTTGGATATTGTGGTTGTACTGGTGCGAGAAATACCAGGAACCCACGGTTAGGTGCTCCAGCCGCCGCGATATGACCCTGGTAGTTGAAAACGGCGTAAAACCCCAATAAACTCAAACTCAAAATATTTGGACTACATAGGATGTCACTCACGCTCGCTGATCTAACCCTTTTCACTCTTTTTTTTACAGACACTCTTGGATGTAGATGATGCTTGGATTAATTCCTATTCCTATAATTCTTTTCATTATTGAAAGCATATAAGGTGAGTTCAACCACACACACACTGTTGCTAATAAACCCTTTCCCAAACAAGACCTGGATTTCATGCCCCTACGGCTATCAAAAATAGCTTGGAATAACATTGATAAAAAAAGTGAGAAACTGGTGATATTTAGTTGTTCTCAGTTTCCTTCAAAATACTGTATTCGTTAAAAATACATGTTTTACATTTGACAATGATGATGATGATGATGATGATGATGATGATGATGATGATGACGATGACGACGACGACGACGATGATGATGATGATGATGATGATGATGATGATGATGATGATGATGAAAGATCTTCCAATAGGTTACATCACTTTTCTTTGTACGTTCAATTTCATGAGGCGACAATCAAATCATGGAAATGTTTTAACTCTTTCACAATAAACACCAATTTGATATGTTTTTTTTAAGTTGCTACAGACAACGAAATGAATTTCAATAAAAACAGAATTTGCCTGTATACAATATTTCAACTAAAAATATTGAGGCAAAATGAGAAAATGCTGACTGACACTTTCAGGGGTGTATCATTACTTGGAAAGACTGAAAATAGCATTTCCTTTTCATTTCAGATCTCAAGATGAAACAATATAATTGCATAGTCTGTAAAAAAAGGGTAAAACCTAAAGATCGAAGGAACGTAACAGAAGAAATTAAGGTTTACTTGAATGCATACCTACATTTAGATGTACAGGAACGTTCAACAATATGTAACAAGTGCCGTCACAAATACAAGTTGTGGAAAACAAAAAGAAACATCTATGTCGAAGACGAAGATACCTCTGATCCAGAGTTCTTACCGCCACCATCACCACCACCAACAACAACTACACCCCGTCCATTACTAAGTCCTCCATCAATTATTTTGCCATTTCCCGGGGTATCCAACACCCATTCTCGATGTATAGTCTGTAAGGCAAGGAATTCCAAACTAACAGTCATCTCTACTGCAGCCAGAGTCCATGCCTTTATCGACCGAAATATGTTCATTTCGTCAGGTGCGAGGTGCTGCCCTCACCATTTGGACAGTTCAAGTCTTAACAACGAAAGTTTGGATAACATTTCAACTACGAACACATGCAGGGTAAACAAGACCAATCTAACCAAGTTTTTGAAATCACTGAGGGAATCGTGCGACACCCAACCAAGCCATTTAAGTTTCGACAACATGGACGACAGAACAATCATTACTTTTACTGCTCTGGACAACACGCAATTTAACGATCTTTGTCGCCACCTTGAAAATGAAGTAAAGAACACTGCAACAAGAACAGCTAAAACAACGATTGGAATTTTTTTATTCAAATTGAAGGCCGGTATGTCAAATCGACTTATAGCTTCCATTTTTGATATAAACAAATCAAGTGTCAGACGAGCTATAGGCTTAGCCAGAAGAGCTTTACTAAAGTGCTTTGTTCCTTTTTATCTTGGACTTGAAAGTATAACAAGGCAAGACATTATTGAGAAACACACGACACCAATTGCTAAAACCTTGTTAGACTGCCAGGACAAATTAATTCTAGTTCTAGATGGAACATATATATACATTAATAAAAGCAAAAACTTTTTGTTCCAAAGAAGATCATTCAGCTTACACAAGTCAAGATGTTTAGTCAAACCGATGGTTATAGTGACAACAACAGGGCATTTTGTAACGATATTAGGCCCATACTTAGCAAAAAACAACGACGCCAGCATACTAAACCATATCCTAAAACAAAACATAGACGACATAAAAGGTTTTGTTGAGGAAAACGACATTTTAGTCGTAGACAGGGGATTTAGAGACTCGCTGACACTTCTTGAAGATTTAGGCATAAAGGCATCTATGCCAAAATTCATGAAAAAAGGCGAGAAACAAATGGCTGAAAGTGACTCAAATACTAGCCGCATGGTAACAAAAGTAAGTAAAAGTAAACGATAACCAATCATGTCTCGTTTAAATAAACCCTTATCAAAACGGCAAAGCATATATTATTACAATTTGAAAGCTTTCCCTGATAGATAAATGATTGATGAAAAACAATGGATTTGTATGCAATCTACTACAAAAAAATTGAGACAAAAGGAGAAAATCTCAACATTCTCCCCTGTGTATCGATGTTTTTCAAAGTATTTTTGCAGCGTCAGAACAATTTATTGTCAAAAAAAAATGTTCGGGAAAAGAGTAAAAGATATTTAAGATTAAAACATGTAGATCTATATCCAAAAATTGAAAATCAATTAATTATATCGTAGAAAATATTGGAAGAAAATGGCGGATACTGTAGTGAAAACCAATTCACTCATTTCTAGAAAAGATATGCAACTAATTTATATTTTCACTTTAATACTAGAACCTGCATTATAAATGGGAATGTTCTTTGAAAGATATTTCCCAAAGGAGGCTTACACCGAAACATGAAACATAGACTTCCGTTCCATATTTACAAATTGCATAATTGACTGATTACTATTATTATTGATTATTTATAGCTACATTCAGATTGCAAGTAAGGTAAGGCCTGCGTAATGCACTTTCTATATAATCGTTACATTTCGACTTATTCCGTGGCGTTCGAAAGTCCGAGCATATACCGAACATTACCGATACTGTTCGATAGTAGTTCCCGCTTTTTTATGCCTGTTTCCGCAACAAGGCAAATATATGAGTGTGTTCAGATTTCCGGGAATATTCAAAACAATTTGTGTGAAAATTTTTCTAAACTGTATGACGAATGAGCAAAACAACTTTAAAACAACAACAACAACAACAACAAAAATAAAAACTTCAAAATGTTAAGAGAAATAAAAATTATTTCCCTTTAAATCGCCTCTTCGCACCATACAGATTTCGTTCCATAAATGATCACATAGCCTATTACACAGGCCTTACCTTAAAACGAATGAATCCATTCAAATGAGCACTAACTTAAAAATACTCTTGTTCCATAAAAAGGCCAATTTTAGGTCAAATGTTTCTCGAACGTCACTTTGAATGGCGAGCCTGAGTACCAGAGGAAAAAAAATAATGTTACGTTAGGCAATGAAACATATGGTGCTATCTCTTTTAGAAAATAATGCAAGAAAAGTAGGCATCTTTTCAAAATAGTTCAAGAAAAGAAGAAAAAATCGAAAGTCCGCATTTTCTTCTTTTCTTATAATAATGTCCTACAATGTCTTTAGCAAAGATTTCGAAATAAGGTTTGATTTGGAAGGGGATTACTTTTCTCATTCATTTTTATACGCCGCCGGAGGCGGACGTATATTGGCGTCATCTTCTCCGTCTGTCCGTCCGTCCATCCGTCCGTCCGTCTGTCCATCCGTCCGTCCGTACGTCCGTACGTCCGTCCACTTTTCTTGTCAACGCAACTCCTCCTAAGTTTCTGGCTGGATCTTCTTGAAACTTGGTCAATGTCATCACCTCAATTGGTAGATGTGCATGAAGGAAGGATTTTATGGTTCGTCGATTTTTGCCTGAGTTATGCCCCTTCAAAACTTAGTCTCTGGGGCTTATTGAAATTGCAGCCTTGTCAACGCAACTCCTCCTAAGTTTCTGGCTGGATCTTAATGAAACTTGGTCAATGTTATCACCTCAATTGGTAGATGTGCATGAAGGAAGGATTTTATGGTTCGTCGATTTTTGCCTGAGTTATGCCCCTTAAAAACTTAGTCTCTGGGGCTTATTGAAATTGCAGCCTTGTCAACGCAACTCCTCCTAAGTTTCTGGCTGGATCTTAATGAAACTTGGTCAATGTTATCACCTCAATTGGTAGATGTGCATGAAGGAAGGATTTTATGGTTCGTCGATTTTTGCCTGAGTTATGCCCCTTAAAAACTTAGTCTCTGGGGCTTATTGAAATTGCAGCCTTGTCAACGCAACTCCTCCTAAGTTTCTGGCTGGATCTTAATGAAACTTGGTCAATGTTATCACCTCAATTGGTAGATGTGCATGAAGGAAGAATTTTATGGTTCGTCAGTTTTTGCCTGAGTTATGCCCCTTAAAAACTTAGTCTCTGGGGCTTATTGAAATTGCAGGCTTGTCAACACAACTCCTCCTAAGTTTCTGGCTGGATCTTAATGAAACTTGGTCAATGTTATAACCTTAATTGGTAGATGTGCATGAAGGAAGGATTTTATGGTTCATTGATTTTTGCCAGAGTTATGCCCCCTTCAATCTTAGTCTCTGGGGCTTATTGAAATTGCAGTCTTGTCAATGCAACTCCTCCTAAGTTTCTGGCTGGATCTTAATGTCACTTGTTCAATGTTATCACCTCAATTGGTAGATGTGCATGTAGGAAAGATTTTATGGTTCATTGATTTTTTCCAGAGTTATGCCCCCTTAAAAACTTAATTTCTGGGGCTGAAACTTGGTGGATGTTATTACCTTAATTGGTAGATGTGCATGAAGTAAGGATTTTATGGTTCATTGGTTTTTGCCTGAATTATGCCCCCTTCAATCTACTTTTTTTTATACGCCGCCGGAGGCGGACGTATATTGGCGTCATCTTCTCCGTCTGTCCGTCCGTCCGTCCATCCGTCCATCCGTCCGTCCATCCGTCCGTACGTCCGTCCACTTTTCTTGTCAACGCAACTCCTCCTAAGTTTCTGGCTGGATCTTCTTGAAACGTGGTCAATGTTATCACCTCAATTGGTAGATGTGCATGAAGGAAGGATTTTATGGTTCATTGATTTTTGCCTGAGATATGCCCCCTTAAAACTTAGTCCCTGGGGCGGCGTATATTGTGACCATGGCACTCTTGTTGTCTAAAGTTTTATAAGTGGCGGCGTATATTGTGACGATGGCACTCTTGTTTACAGATAAGATGGGTGGTGGAGTCGGCTAATGCCCGAATAAAGAGATTCAAATACCTTGACAAAGTACTTCCCACCAATCAAGTGCCAAACATAGGAGATTACGTTAGAATAGTGTGTGCACTTTCGAACAGATACTTCAAACCACTACATAGACCGAATGATGAAGATGTGCAAATAGCAGAACTCATGAAGATACGTAGCAGACAGGTATGTTATAAATCTGTCCGTCCATGTGTATGTGTATATAGGGATGGATTGTCCTGTAAACTGTAGACGCTGGATAAAAATCTAATAAATCGTCGGTGTAAATGCAAAACCTCGTATGTCGATTCTTGCTATTTTCAAAGTACAAACTTGTGTACACAGTTACAGACTAATCTTGCAGGTTTTAAAATATTTAACTGATCAGTATTGATGGCAGACCATTTGTGAATAATGTGTCCAAATTCCATGGTAAACATTTCAGTTTAGGAAAAGTTATTACACTTTTTCCCCTCCCCTTTGAAACTTTCCAAAAACGAGATACGAGGTTTTGCATTTACAACGACGAAATATCAAAAGAAATCTTTAATTTGTTGAATTCCCGCCCGATCGGTATGCTGGTAACTTTGATAGGGGGCGGAGAGTAGTTAAATAAGTGAATTTTGTCTAGGAATTATTGTAACATTGTTGAAATCGACACAAACAAGTTATGTAAGTCTTAACTTCGTTTTTTTTAAAAATATTCATTAAAAAATAAAAGTTCAGGATAAACATGTATGTCTGTTGATATAAATATATTGTTCAAAATATATATGTCAAAAATACTCATATACGATCAATTAAAAATGATCGGGAAGCGATCGATTATTGATCGGGTAAAATATCGATCTGGTTGCGATTTAATCGTGTCTAGAGATCGAGTGTGATCAGGTTGCTATCCTTTACCCGACCTGCACAAGTCCTACTCTGGATCAGCTCGACTTGTAGTGAAGTTATTTCCGACCGCATCCTGATCAATTTGTACTATACTCCATGTTTTCATTTGATCAACTCGATTGCAGAGGTCGGGTTAGATAGACTGCAGTTCAAGAAGAAAGCATTTGATTGGGTTTGATCGGGAACTTTAAGCCATCAATTAAAATCATATACAAATATGGAGAAAAAAAAAGAATTCTTAAAAGAATTATTTACCGTTTGCTCTTAAATAGTTTGGGTTTTTAATGTAAAATCGTGAACATAAGCCTATAATATGTAAATATGTTGATATATCACGGGTTTTCTTTCAGGTAAATCTGTTGAAATGCGAAATCGAGGAAAAGGGCCTTGATAGGGGTGTAAAACAGTGGAAAAAAGCAGATGAATCGAGTTTGTCGTTCCCTACATTGAGTGAAGAACAGCTAAGAGATTTGACTCTCGGCACATATCAGCTGAAGTTAAGCCCATCCTATATCAAAGAGTTCGTGGATTCTGATTCTGATATCTTTGTTCACCAAGAAAACGAGGGTCTTGTCAGAGTAAGAATACAAAGCAGGCACGTTTCAGCCAAAAAATATCTAATGTGGATCAAATTCAACCAGAATGATGTTATTGCCTGGTACTGTAAGTGTCGTGCAGGAGCAAGAGTAGTTGGAACATGTGCACACATTGCAGCTGCTGTGTGGTATCTCGGTTGTAGCTCTAAACCAGACTCCTTTGGCGTAAAAGACTGGGGTAAATATATTGATGACGCTGATCAGATTCCTGAAAACATCGACTCCTCAGATTCATCGACAAACTGCAGTCAGAATACAGAAGAGTAATGATTAAATAAACGTTTTACGGTACCTAGCACATTGATAACACATGAGTATCATTTAATGCTATCCAGTCATAGTATTATAGTATAGTATTATCAACAATCTTACGACCACGTTTTTGTGTAACAATATACCTGATTGCATATGTAATTACCCCACTTCGGCAAAGTTTTTTAAGACGCACAACTAACGGACTTTTCACACGAAAATTAAATTGTCCCGGCACCGGTTTCTCGAAAAAACTTAAGTATATACTCATGAGAACATGCTCAACTTCAAAGGAGTACTCTCCAAAATTGAAGGGTATTCGATTGAAGTTCGCGTGGATTTCGAGCGATTTGAGCACGGTGCTTAGATTTGAGCATGAGAACGTAATTACGTATTTTCGAGAAACCGGGACCCGGTTTAATTTGGAGGGACAATAATATTGGTGCGCTATATATACAAACAGGTAAAGTACGCCAATATTAACCCGGTATTGTCCAGCAAGATTAGCCTGGGACATCTGCATATGTAATGACCCCACTTCGGCAATGTTTCGTTAAGACGCTCAACGGACTACGCGCGCGAAAATTAAGTTGTCCCTGGTTTATTTGGGTGGACAATACAACTTTATTTCCGTTGGCGAATTCCGTTTATTGAGTGTGTAAAGAAAACATTGTCGAATCACCGTCATTTCATAATTATGCACACGTTTCTGCTTAATCTTGAAGAACTATGTATTGCCTATGGTGATATGGAAAACAGTTGAAACTGTATATTTTGACTTTAATGGATTATACAAACTCTAAGCGTTGGTACCTGGTTTCACGCATTTTATACCTCACGATAAATGACCTGGCAGAGCAGCCCATGCTAATCGAACGGAATGCTCTGCCAGGTCAATTCTCGTCCTTTATAACAACCTACAAAATGTATTCCTCCTTTCTTTGACGAATACTGAAAACAGGCGTGCCTTCAAAAATTGGCAACTTCTCAACAATGAGTATTTTTATTATAGAGTTACATATTTTTGTAAATATTCATAAGCAAAAGTGCCTTTGATTTGTAGAATGATGATGCCAGAAGTGAGAAATGTTTGTGTATCGTACAAACCTTGATATAGATCTTTATGATATATTACGGATTTCATTTGACCTGACACTGACCTTTATTGAAAGTGTGTTCATATTTCGCATACAGCGTAACATTCTTCAAAAAGACCTGTATCATACTACACAGATATAACAGGTTCACAATAAAATGTTACTGAATTGTTCATTTAAAAAAGCACAGGCGTGTAATTTATGATAATAAAAGCTAAAGCTGTGACATGTGAAATGAAATCTATAATATATATGAGCCGGAATCTGGAAAAACGTCCCTTATAGCATTCTAGACAACCATGTTTCCAGATCAGCATGTACCTAAGAGCAGTCTTATCAGGGTCAATGCTACTCTCTTACAGTTGCTATAAGTTATGAGGAAGCTACTGAGGACAGCATGGATCCTGATCAGACTGTGCGTATGCACAGGCTGGTCTGGATCCAGGTTGTTCTCAAATGCCATAGAGGACGTTTTTTTCAGATCCTGGCTCATATATATGTGAGTTTACCTAAATTAATTGACTTATATGGGATATTTTTGAACTGCGAACATTCCATTTGAATATATTGTTATCTTTGCATTATAGTAATATGATAATAGTTGACCGTCGTATTTCGATCAAAGGTATTGATCAAGACCTAAGGTCAGTTTCATCAAAACATTAAGACATATTTTTGTCTTATCGATGACTTATAAAAACGCTTAAAACAACAACCAATTCACCTAGGTTTTGGGTGATACGCGATTCTTCTCCTAAACGTGTCATTTAAAAACACATGTAAGACAAAATATGTCTTTAATTCATCAAAACTACGTGTTTTTGACTAACTATGTCCTACGAAACGCTTCAAACAACAATCGCATTTCCTAGCGTATGATAGGTTCACTGGTGGTGAACTCGGCGAAAGCGAGGTACGTTTTTCGCTACAACAAGGTACAGATATTTTGCGTTTAAATGTGAGTTTAAAGTTCTGATTGGATAGTTTTTCTAATAACAATGAATTTGTTCTAAAATAAACCGGGTTTACCGATATGTATTGACAAACCGTCTGTGTTGTTATAAAATCTCGTAACTACGGCTTTATCGAAGCCGTATTTACGATATTTTATAGCAACACCGACGGAATAATATGATCGCGAAAAAACGTCCCTCGCTTTGGCCGAGTTCACCACCAGTGAGGTTGGTGATACGCGATCTATTGACCAAACGCCAATCGACAGATCGCTCCGCCCAACATAGAATTTAATACAAACAATGGGAATGTGATTGTTAATAGGGAACGATTTTATCCAGTTAATCGTGAGTAAATTCGGACAAACAAAATAGTATTTCATAGGTATTATTATAAAATGTCGTAACTACGGCTTGATTTAAGCCGTAGTTACGAGATTTTATAACAACACCGATAGTTTATCAAAACATAACTGTAAACCTAGTCTATTGTTAGTACAAAATTCTTTGCCATTGGCATGTCGATTGTTTTGATTGTCAGTCGATAAATCTATACAATAACACATGCAACGAAGAACAATTGGGGGCATGACATTTTTCTGATCGTCCATTGGCTAATTGATGTTTATGATTGACAGTCGGCGTTTGGTCAATTCCATAAACATGTCTGTAGACTTCAGTAAGACGAAAATACGTCTTAAATGTTTTGATGAAACAGACCCCCGGTCCCTGGATCTTTTGGCAGAAATACCGTGACGATGAGTAGTTGTTTATTCTGTTCATTAAAGAAAATTAGGATCGTTTTTTTTTTATTTATTATCACGGTGGCTATCTCACTTGACTTTTTTTTTTTGAAAAGTACACACCTAAAAATTTCCCGTTTTAAGGTGGGGTTGCTTTTGAAATATCAGTGTATAATTCACAGATTTTGACGAGAAATAGTGCACCGTACGCACCTTTGAGAATGCCATTCCCAGTTATAAATAATTCTACACCAGACTTCGTTGTTTTTTTAACATTCAAACGCAAATAGTTTTAGTGTCCAAAAACTTGGGAAAAATGCAGATCATTCGTATAAAATTATGTTTGAATGTTTGAAAGATCAACACTGTATGTTGTACAGTGAGGTATAGCAGGAAGAATTGTGTCGTCGAAGGCGCCCCTTCTCTCATCAAAATCTGTTAAGTATACGCCGAGAAATTCGAGAAAAAATACATTGAGACGACCATGTGTGCGTTTACAATTAGTAACATGGGTAAGTCAGCGTGATAATGTTAGAATAAATAAAATAATATGTTAATTTTGATATAGTTTGTTGTTGTTTTTTTTTCTCTCCTTTCTATCCTTACATTCAAATTGATCTTACATTCAAGTCAACATTAAAGTTCTGGCGATATATGAGAACTAACTAGTATGCCCATACAAAAATGATTCTTCCTGATGGCATACATAATGAGAGAGTATTGGCGTGTATTTTTATACGTTCAAAGGCGTAGACATCGGGTAAAGATCAATGCAATATATCAGGATCTCTATTACACAAGTGCTAAAAGGAGATGTTTAATTAATTTGGATATGGTCAAGAAGTCTTAGTAGTGACATAACGAACCATGTATCAATTGTATAATCCTAAGATATGATAGTTTTTTTTTTTAGAATTGACCACTTTTTACATAAAAGGTTGCCATGGAAACAATGTTAAAATATCATAATTTTTCATTTATCTCAAAGTATATGACCCTGTACCTTTCACGATATTCTAAATAATGTTAAATGTTAAATCACTTACAAGATATAACCAGTTTTCATTTATTTGGCATTTCTTGAGGAATGGTTGCTATGGAATTTCTAAAAAATCATAAAAAACAACAAATTGCGCTACTTGCATTTCACCAAAAAGGTTTCCCGTTATCACTATTTCCTTTTCATTTAAATTACATTTATAACATGCAACATAATTCCGATTTCTGATTGTTAGTTTCGGCATTCAAGATTATTAGCAGAAAATTTGAAAACTTGGTTACCATGACAACCATGACAATGGAATGCGTTTATTTCATTTCTTTTTCAATTCAGGAAATAAACTTACCTTGATATATACTGGTATAGATCTGCATTTAAAATGATAATGTTCTATCATGTGGTATCCGAACTGTTAAGTTACGCTTAAGGTTAATCGCTAAATGTGACCTTGACAAATGACCTTGACATTCATAAATGACCTTGGCTGGTTGCTTGTCAGATAGGTATTATTATTGTTAACACTTGTGTCAAATATGAAAGCAATATCTTGTTTCACCTCAAAGTTATGAGCAATTTTGATATTTACCCGTCACTTTTGCACATATTGTTGCCATGGTAATGCGATAATTACTGTGAAAATACATAAAATTTCCAAACTGCACACTTCCTTAACTTTCGTATTTCATTCCTCTATAAATATCCGCGTAATTTTATATTTAAAACTGCAATATTGATTAGAATTATTGAGTGGTTTGTAATTTATGACAGTCAATATGTGGATAATACAAAACTGGTTACCATGGCAACCACGAGTGACTAATGTGAGTGGTTCACATTTTTTTTGAAATACAGTGATGCAAATGATCAAATACCAAAATTTCGGAGAAATCTGAGATGGGGCCGTTTTTGGCCCTAAATGGACCTTGTCCTTTAGTCAGGACTAGTGCATATTTGGTCAGGGCTACTAGCATCTGGAAGCAAGAAGACTGATTGTCTGGCAATCAAAAACATTCATTTTGAACCTGTTAACCCTCTTCACACTAAGAATTATTTCACTATCCAGCAATTGATAGTCACCCTCTGGCTGTCCTCCAACAGCTCTTGCTGTTTAACTGTCTTCCAACACTTTTAGGACCAGAACTGATACAAGATTTAATGTTTTATTTACAGTACACATTTGAAGTTGAAGAAGCTGTGTTGAAATGGTCAGCTGAGAGAGAAAAACAAAAAGAGGAACGCTTGGAGCTGCAGCGACAAGCAACACTACGCAAATCACAGGAATCTAGTAGTTCTGAAAGTCATGGAGAGCAGGAAGACACTGATGGGATGGCTCAAGCACAACCTTTGTATGAAAATGCTGGTGTCCTGCAACCCAAACCTGTACCAAAACCACGACCCAGACCAAAACCAGCATCCAACTACGCCAGTGTTACAATACCAAATTCTCTAA
Source organism: Fragum sueziense (assembly GCA_963680895.1). Classification (NCBI taxonomy): domain Eukaryota; kingdom Metazoa; phylum Mollusca; class Bivalvia; order Cardiida; family Cardiidae; genus Fragum; species Fragum sueziense. The sequence continues at coordinate 55,000,290 of OY804598.1, read as the reverse complement.
TTGCCAACATTTCAAATGATATCCTACAACCAACCCCTATACAAAGTACAAGTAAAGAAAATGGAGCAAATGTGGAAAATGATCAAAATGTGACGGGTAAAAGTGACATTGATCTATCCTGGTTTGAAAAACAGGATGATCCGTTTGATAACCTGGAACTTAAAACTATAAATGACATGGAAGAACTAGCTAGTGTATTACAAAACTCGAGTAATGTAAACCAAAATATGGAGGGAACTAAGACTGAGACTGAACCAGTTGATATTCAAGCAGATACAGTTAATGAATTAGAGGCAGAGGAAGATGAACATATGTATGAAAATGTTAGTCTGGTCGCGATCAAAAATGGACCTGTAAAGAGTAGTACTTCACCAAATTCTAGTATGTTGGATTCATCAAAGCTGCCGCCCGTCCCACCTAGAAGGGACTTGGTGGGCAGGTCATCTCCCTTGCCTCCGATTGGTCAATCCATGGATTTAGGCTCACTTAATCCACCAATCACAAGCAGTGTTGTAAATCCTGATCTAAGTCAAACTTCTGATTCGTCAAACTCTGTAAGTCAAAGTGTTTCTTATTCTGACAATCCAAGTGTGAGTTCATCATTCCAATCCACAGATTTGGGGAAACAGTCCACTGTCAATCATAGGGCACCTGTTAAAAAACCTCCACGGACATTTAAATACAGTCGGCATATAGAACCAGATGCTGACATGAGTGATACAAAACCTGAACAATCAAACAGTGACAATATACAGCAGCCAGAAACAAATCCAATATCAACAAGCTTTAGTGATGGGAATTTTAGTGTTCAGTTTAACAATGTTGCGAGTAATCCTACTCCTAGAGTGGGTGCAGACAATGAGGATATTGAACTAAGATTTGACAGTGATCATTTTGGAGATAAACAAAACAGCCGGCCTGTACCTTCTCCAAGACGAACTGCTTCTCCGCCCCCTAGACCCTCATCTGGACAGGTAATATAAAATTTGTTACCTCATTTCCAAACTGCAAAAATTTTGGGAGGTCCAATTTTAAAGCTCATCTTTTGCAGATTATAACATTGATGCTGAATAGGGTAGGATTCATGTGCAATATCAGAAAATATTTAGGCAAACAAGGAAAATGCTGATCATTGGCATTTTATTCTTTTGGTCAATGTTTTCCCAAGCCTATTTTCTGATCTTGTTTGGGAAGGGGTTAACAAATTACAAGATGTAATAAACGATAACTAATAAAGTGGTTCATGTGCTTTTTCATCTTTTCTTTCAATATTTTCCACAAATTTCTCAAATTGTGATGTTTAAATCAAGGATTTAAAGTATTGAAAATTGATAAAATGCTCTTTCTACATCTTTAAGAAGAAATAAAAACTTCTTAAACCAGTAAGAGTAACCCCTCTTAACAATATCTCTGAATTTTAGTCATGGAACAAATACAGTCCATTACCACCCACTCCTGTTCTGGTTGACCAACCACAACCATCCACGGTGGCCTTGCCCATGTTGTGGGTACTTTATGAATTTACTCAATGTGACGATTCAAAAGAATTTCCCCATTATATGAATATTAAAAGCTCTGTTTTAACTTCAGTCATGGAACAAATACAGTCCACTACCACCAACGCCTGTTCCGGTTGATCAACCACAACCATCCACGGTTGCCTTGCCTGTGATATCTGGTGGCGCGGAGAGTAGCAGTCGGCTCAGTAAGGAGGCTCAAACTACCGTCAGTAACCCCATTGTAACAATATCTCTGTTTGAATTTTAGTCATGGAACAAGTACAGTCCACTACCACCAATGCCTGTTCCGGTTGATCAACCACAACCATCCATGGTTGCCTTGCCTGTGTTGTGGGTATTTTATGAATTGACTCAATGTGGCGATTCAAAAGAATTTCCCCATTATATTATGAATATTAAAAGCTCTGTTTTAACTTCAGTCATGGAACAAGTACAGTCCACTACCGCCCACGCCTGTTCCGGTTGATCAACCACAACCATCCACGGTTGCCTTGCCTGTGATATCTGGTGGCGCGGAGAGCAGCAGCCGGCTCAGTAAAGAGGCTCAAACCGCTGTCAGTAACCTTGTCGGTATGGGGTTCCCGAAAGATAGAGTTGTTAGAGCTGTCGAGCGGCTTGGCGAGGATGAAAAAGAGGTATATTATAATCAATTTCTTTAACCCTTTCCCAAAGGGCAACATTTTTGGGTGGTCTAATTTGAAAGTTGCTGAAAAGGATAAAATGATTTTTGATAGAGATAAAAAAAAAAATGTAAATTAGTCCAAAGAAAATATTGAGGCAAAAGGAGAAAATGCTGATGATCAGCATTTTCTTCTTTTGCCTCAATGTTTTCCCAAGCCTTTAGTATTAGGAACGTGAAAACCAGGTTTTGTTGGGGATAGGGTAAAAGAGGCTCAAACCGCCGTCAAACCGCCGTCAGTAACCTTGTTGGTATGGGGTTCCCCAAAGATAGAGTTGTTAGAGCTGTTGAGAGGCTTGGGGAGGATAAAAAAAAGGTAAATTAAATTTTAAACTTTGCTGCACATCATTTATCCTCGGGGACAACTTTCTGTTTGAATTAGTGATACCTTTGTTATTTGCACGATATTGCTTACCACTTTCGAAGAAAATGGAGATATTTTGTTTTGCAAGTGTTGATGCTTGTCAGCGGCATAACTTAAAAAGTAGAATCATGCAAAGTTGAATTATGAATCTTCATAGGTGGATATATCTCGTCATGGAGAAGTGCAGTACATACAAACTGTAACTCTGCTGATCATATTTATGGAGTTGGTGCCCTTTGATTATTTTTATGCTCCCCGAAGGGAGAGCATATAGTCGCCGCTTTGTCTGTCCATCCGTCCGTCCTGTCCGTCCGTCCGTCCGTCCGAAGCGATTTCTCCATAACCCTTGGGCCAAATTAAATGAAACTTACCATGTGAACTCCCTATGACAAAATGCCGATGTACTTTTCCTGGTTTTTGGATTTGAGGCCTCGTCATGGGAAAAGGGGACTTAAGGTTAAATACAGTTTTTCTCTAATTTCTCTTAGTCTAATGGTCAGAATTTGATGAAATTTCATATTTGAGTAGCAAATCAGATGCCCTTGACAATAAACTATTTAAAATTTGCGTATACAAAATATGTTATGCAAAAAGGGGGCTTAACATTTGTTAGCTTTATATTAGCTCTGCATGGCATATATTTATTGTGACAATGCCTTATTCGGGGAGCATTGTCCGTCTCTGACGGCTCTTGTCATGCTTACTTTTTGTCAGGAGCATAACTCAATAAGTATGCAAGGTAGAATCATGAAACTTCAAAGGTGGATTAATAGCTATCTGATTGGTTGAGACATAATTGCTCGTCCAATATGATGGCTTGTTATGTAATTTAAGAAAAATGATTTAGAATTGTTGACAAATACAGACCTGGCTGTTTATATTTTCCAGCTTGTTGAATTCCTGTGTTTGGTGGATCAGTTGACAGAGAAAGGTTACACACCACAGCTGGCCGAAACAGCATTATTGATGTTTAGAAATAGTATGAATCAGGTAGGACTTGAGTCATATTGTCGCTTTTGTATAAAAACAGTATAGAATACAGCATAGACAGATATGCAGATCTATGTTTGGTGGATCAGCTAACAGAGAAAGGTTACACACCGCAGCTGGCAGAAACAGCTTTATTAATGTTCAGAAATAGTATGAATCAGGTAGGCCTCAAGTCATATTGTCACTTTTGTGTAAAACATTATAGTATAGTACAGCATACACAGATATGCCAATCTCTGTTTGGTGAGTCAGCTGACAGAGAAAGGTTACACACCACAGCTGGCCGAGACAGCATTACTGATGTTCAGAAACAGTATGAATCAGGTAGGGACTTGATATCTTTCAGAACTACACATAAAAAGGGTAAACCGTAATGGGTTTTCAAAATGCGATAATTATTATATTGAACATCAAACCCTATGTTTTGGTAATCCGAGTCTTCTCTGATGTAAATACACTCTTTGATATTTTGGTTTTTCGCTATTTACATCAGAGAGCGTTGCTCTTTGAAAAAATCAAGAAGTTCTCCACAAATTGTGGCGCATCGTTCACCGTCCGATCTTAAACGCTATCGTTAAAACCCCTGATGATATCGATCAATGAACCATTCATTGTGATACATGTTGAAAAATTTACGACCAAAAAGTATTTCTAAAAGGTTTATAGGCAATGTTTTGCAACAACCCTCACCTGAGCAGCCTTTGTTTACCTTGACCTTCCATTCAATTCAAAGGTTATACTCTTCCAGAAGGCCGATTTGAAATGAAATTTTTGGTCAGGTATGACAAAAAATGATTTATTGATCTATACCCTACATTGTTTTACCGAGTGATTCGATATGATACACAAAAACAAAGCTTCACTACTTGTATCGTTATCGAACTTTCCGCTGTTTTCAAAGAGCAACGCTCTCTAATGTAAATAGCAAAAAACCAAAATATCAAAGAGCGTATTTACATCAGAGAAGACTCGGATTAATGTTTTGGGTACTCATTGGAATCGTCTCTTTGAGACAATTTAAATGAGTACCACAACATACGGTTTAGAATTGAAATAAAAAGTCATCTGTGGATCTTGGTGTATCAGCTAACAGAGAATGGTTATTTATTTATCCAAAACTATGATAAAGCCTTTAGTTAGTATCACCAAAGAACTGATAATATAAACATTATATAAATGACCTGTCATGCTAAATGGTGCCACCCAAGAAGTCCATAAACCCAGGACAATGTATATAAAAAAAGAGATCAGACTCGGCAGAGGTCAAGTACATGTTGCATGAAGAAAATGAACATACAGTAAGATAGGAAAAACATTCTAGATTCCGAAACCTTTCCCAAACTGCAAAAAATTACGCTGTTCCAATTTTAAAGCAGCTGCAGACAACACATTTGATGTTAATAAAGAAAGACTTTGTCTGCAATATAGCACAGAAAATATTATGGGAAAAGGAGAAAATGTTTATCCTCAGAATGCCTTTGTTATATGGCATGTCAAAGCCAGGTCTTGTTTTGCAAAGGGATAAAGAGAAAAGTTAGGATCCAAGTCAGCTTGCGCAGTCCCCCAAAGTGACTAGGATGGATACTTTTCTCACTTCAAGATAGTCCCTGTTGTGGTTTCAGGCCAGTTACATGTAATTATTTTCTTTTATTACAGGCTTCATCATTTCTGGAGCTGTTCACACAATTCCAGGAGTTAGGTTTCAGTGGAGAGAAGATCAAAGAAGCTTTAGTAAACACCAACAATGATAGAGAAAAAACACTAGATATATTGACAGCATCTTCTTGATGACATTTCAATGCTATATGGGGTTGTATTTACCAATCAGTCCAAATTTAAAACAACCTTTAACCCTTTCCCAATTTTTGGATGATCCTATATAAAAGCTGCTTCAGATGACGAAATCGATGTTAAAAAGGAAGGAATTTGTTTACAATATAGCACAGAAAATATGGAGAAAAAAGGAGAAATTGCTGGTTATCAGCAGTTTCTTCTTTTGCCTCAATGTTTTACAAAGTCTTTTGTTGTAGGGACGTCAAAACCAGGTCTTGTTTGGGAAACAGTTAAAATCACACAACAATCCATCTGATTGGACGAGACAAATGTCTTGTCCAATCAGATGGCTTGTCATGTAATTTTGCTTAAGGCAATTGATTTAGAAATGTTGATGAATACAGCCCCAGAGCTCCAGATAAGAGGGGGTAAATATACTTTAAAATACAATGTTTCATTTATTGTCTGTCAAAACCTATGTTTTGGGTACTCATGGGGATTGTCTCATAAAGACAATTCAAATGAGTACCCACATCATAGGGTTTAGAATTGAAATTAATCAGTTTGAATTTCTTTACCCCACTTTATCTGTAGCTCTGGTTATTTTAGAGATCAGCTGGATGTTTGCATGTGATTTATTGATTTTGTACCCTTTTACGAATGACAATTTTTTAGACCTGTTCAATTTGACAGTAAATGCAGACTACAAAATAATTGATACCAAAAGTTGAAAATGTGTGTGTTTACATATAGAAAATACTGATACAAAAGAAGAATCAGCAATTTCCAATTTCTTCGTTATTTTCTAAACTACTTTTACAAGGGATGTCACATGTCTTTCAAGGAAAGGGTTTAGTGAAAAAATCACTTAAAGAGAAAAAAAGTGTTACACACATCCTTTTCCATAGGACAAAATTTTCCAAAGTTCTTTGTCGTCCAAAGCAGTTTAGATTTTCCCAAGGAATGAGGTGAAATATTTATTCAAGAAGCAGTGAATATTTTGATTCAGTGGAAATATGTTGCATAGTGAGGAATTACCATAGGAATTGACGAAAGTCTTCAACAATTTCAGCAATTATTGTGCCACATGATTCCTTGCTGTGTGTTTGATGAAAGACTAAGTTCAGCATGGTGTATAATCATGTGACTTAGAATTTCCGATAATATTCAATAACTTTATCAATACCTGACCAATTTGAATTCGGGTTGAAGCAGAGAAGGTGGAAAAATGTCAGGAATGACATAGTCGTGGTAGATTTTTAAAAACTCAACTGATAAAAAAGTTATTGAAGATAAACCAAAATTTTGGTTTATCTTCAATAACTTTTTTATCAGTTGATTTTTAAAAGATCAACCACGTCCATCTAATGCGTGACGTCTGTCCACATTCTCTGCTTCAAACCGAATTCAAATCGGTCTCGTATTAACAAATTTATCGAAGATATTCAGTAATTATTGCATCACGTGATTATCCACCGTGGTTCAGGGAAGTTTGCAATGTATTGATGATTGTAAACCCTTTACCATACACTAACACTTTTTTGACCCCCTCCTAAGATGACGGCTTTAGAACATACTGTGGAAAATTCATCCTTTCCCACAATATTCTCTACTAAAAAAGACCAAAAAATGAACAATTTCATGTACTTGATTTTGCATTCTAGAAAATCTTTGAATTTGGACAAGTCTTAAATTTTGCTGTCTGGTCATGGGTCATCAGGGTCAAAGACTTATTTAGAGTCCCAAATGTCCAACAGTGGTTAAGTTTTATGTAAACAGTCATAGCTAAATAAAATTGTGACTTTTAATGTGAAGATGATATTGCTAGAATATTGCTATATTTTAGCTCGCCAAATGGTGAGGTTGTTGTAAAAGTCAAAGTATGAGGAAATCCTTTTGTGTTCAAAGAATTAAAGGGACATTTCATTCCGATTTCAATTTTTTAAAGTATGTCTTGATGCCAAGATTGGTTATTCTAACGAGTATAAATACTATTAGTTTTTTGAAGTTGTTGCGAATAAGCGAGAAACATGCATTTAAAGTTGAGACATAATCGATAAATTGCATATAAATCTGAACTGTTGTCCACAACAATTTGTTCAATTTTAACACAAAAATATAGATTTCTCGTAAATGGCGCAATATTTTGGCTTGAAATTTTCAGAATTTTCATAAGGAAATATGCTCTTTCAGATAAAAATAAAAGTAAAATTTATGACAAAAAATTCTGAAATGTCCCTTTAATATTAACCCATTCCTGTATAATGATGCACACATTTTGCACACAAAATAAAGTTTTAAAAAAAAATATTATGGGAAGTGAAGAAATTGCTTGTGACAAGCAATTTCTTCATTTCCCACAATATTTTCTACCAATAAAGGTCAAAAAATGTGCAATTCCATTCACTTGAAATTGTCGTCTGCAGCATCTTTGAGTTTGGACAAGTCCAAAATTTTGTCGTTTGGTAATGGGTTAACCCATTCCTGTATAATGATGCTTTTTTTGGCGCCACACAAAATAAAGTTTTTAAAAAAGATATTGTGGGAAATGAAGAGATTGTTTGCGACAAGCAATTTCCTCATTTCCCACAATGTTTTTCTTCCAAGAAAGACCAAAAAATGTGCTATTTCATTTACTGGGAATTATTGTCTGCAACATCTTTGAATGCATACCACCAGATAATGTTGTTTGGGAAGGGATTATCATTTTTCCCAATGGCAAAATTGTAGGTTGGTCATAAATGAAAGAAGCTACACACAGTAAAATGAATGCTGGTGAAAGCTCATTATTCTGATTTAATCGGATAGAAAATATTGAGGGAAGAGGAGAAAATGCTGGTTATTGGATTCTTCTTTTGCCTCAATGTTTTCTTTGCTTTTTACATAAGGAGTGCCAATACCAAGCCTTGTTTAGGGAAAGGGTTAAACATTTAATTTTATTTACATTGATTTTGAAACAAATTCTCAAAACTTAGATTATTTCCACTCTATTCTGCATTGTTATCACCTATTTAACTTACATATTTTTGTTAAATTTTGTTTTATGGTGTAATTTGTCAAGTTTGCTGATTTTGATTTTAGTTGTTGTTTTATTTCTGTTAATATTTTGTTGTAAAAAGCTAAGCTATACCCTAGACACATCTATTTTTCAAATTTTAATCAATTTCATATCAAACTTCAAACTACTGTAATAAACTAATTTTGCATGCAATGGTTCGAATCTTGCAGGTGTTTTTCACCTTCAAATTTCAAACCAATTCATGATAAATTGTATTCAAAGTTAAGAACGATTTCCCTTGTTTGCATAGGCAAAATGTCTAAACTTTTGCCATAATATTTTGACTGGAATATAGTATTAAACGCTGCTAAAAAAGCATGGTAAAAACAGCATAGAAAAAAATTCATTGTTAATTGCAATTGTCACTGATTCTCAAATTTAATTGTGTTGTGAACAAATATATTTTCATATCATCCCACATCTTTCATTTCCAAGTTTGATCTAATGAATGCAGTGAATAGAATGGACAGCATCAGTTTAAGGTATTCCACTCATAATTAGATACAAAACAATTTAAAATCTGAATACCTTGTCAGTTTACGTCGATCGCCATGGATGATTCCCCAAGTTGCAGGAAATGTTTGACCCTTTCCCACACATTGACACTTTTGGATGCCCCACAAAACAAATGCTTTGGAAAACATTGTGGAAAATAAAGAAATTGCTTGTGACAAGCAATTTCTTCATTTCCCACAATGTTTTCTACCAAGAAAGACCAAAAAAAAGTTAAATTTTGTTCATTGGAAATTGTCGTCTGCGACACCTTTGAGTTTGGCTTAGGCTAAGATTTTGTTGTTTGGTAATGGGTTAATAGATATTATAACACGTTTCCGTAAAATCCATATATAGCGAAAGAAGAACTGCATCGGGTTTTATTTGACCAATAATGACTATGTAATTATGCTTTGTGTATGCGCCAAAACGTCACGTAACGTCAAGGAAACGTCAAATGACGTCATCGATGACGTCACTTGACCGCCAATGCGTTTCCTACGCCGAAAACTAGTTCGTGCAGAATTTTCTCAAAATAACACATTTCGAATGTGGGTTTTGTTATTTTGAGTGTTATAATGGAGATAATAACAAGTTAAGCGGTCTTTATTGCGCAATAAAAACCTCTGTGCTCTGGACTACATGTTATGGCAAATACCTCGGCGCTTTGCGCCTCGGTTTTTACCTACACATGTAGTCCGTCGCACATCGGGTTTTATTTGCGCAATAAAGACCGCTAAACTTGTTATTATTTCATAATTGATGGATGGAATACCTTAATCCTTTCCCAAATGGAAAATCTTAAGGTGGTCCTATTTGAAAGTGGCCACAAATGGCAACAAATGTATTGGTAAAGATAAGATTTGTTTAAAATATTTCACAGAAAATATTTAGACAGAAGGAGAAACTGATGGTTATCAGCAGTTTCTTCTTTTGTCTCAATGTTTTCCCAAGCCTTTTCTGTTAGGAATGTCAAAACCAGGTCTTGTTTGGAAAAGGGTTAAAGTGGTGGAATAATATGAGATTGTCATGTAAAGTTTTGTGCACCTTTAGGGAAGAGGAAAAATTTTAGCCACCAAATCTTCTTCTTTTCTTTCATTGATTCCGACAGCTCTCTTTGTTGTTGTCGAAAACCAGGAATATTGGAGAACTATTTGCTTGTAGTTGGTGTAGCTTAAAAGAGTGAATGGCTAGTCAGGTTGTTAGAACTTAAGTTTAAAACTAAATGGTTTACAGCAATATGCAAAGTCACTTTAAACCTGTTTTCAAACAACCATTGGTTTAACTTTTGATGTCCCTGAATAGGGAAGTTTTGGAAAGCATAAGGAGAAAATTGGAAAATGCTGGTTACCAGCTTTTCATTTTCTCACAATAATTTCCATGCTTTTGAATACATTGCATGTACACATGTATTTGTAGCAAATAGTGTTTATTTCTGAAACTGCTTCGACCTTGGTCAAGTCCAAAATTTGGTTGATTGGCATATGAAAAATATGTAATTTTGTTTCATGCTTGCCATTTATTGATAATCTTAGTGTTTACACCTTTGCAAGTGTCATATTTCACCATCGTACATGTCCTTGAATTTAGATCAGTCTGGCATGTTTGCGTGTGTTTAACCGTTTCCCAAATTACAAAATTTTAGGTTGGCCTTATTCAAAAGCTGCTGCAGACAACAAAATTGGTGTTTATAAAGGAATGATTTATGTATGATATAGCATAGAAAATATTGAGACAAAAGGAGAAAATGCTGGTTGCCAGCATTTTCTCCTTATGCCTCAATGTTTTCTCAAACAAATTTTATCATGGACGTCAAAACCAGGTCATGTTTGGGAAAGGGAAGGTTTTATTGTTAGTATGTATTATTTATATGATCTGTGATTGTATGTTATTAAGTACAATGTACATGTATGTTAAATGGTGACATAAAATCAAGAATATTGTTATGTTTTGTTTCTTGTCTTTTGTTTTGTTTAACCCTTTCCCAAACAGCAAAATTAGAGGGGTTATAATAAAAGCTACTGCTGATGACACTATGGGTATTAATGAGAATGGAAATTGTGTATATTGTAGCATATAAAATATTGAGACAAAAAGAGAAAATACTGGTTATAAGTATTTTCTTCTTTTGAATCAATGTTTTCATAATTCCTTTCTATAGGGACGTCGAAAAGGGAAAGGTTAAACTTGCCAAATTTTGTCAAAAAAGATAACCCAAAGAAACTTTCTTCAGTTTTTTTAACCCTCTCCCAAACAAGAAATGGTTTTGATGTCTCTAATAGAAAATGCCTGTGAAAACAATGAGACAAAAGAAGAAACTGCTGATAACCAGCAGTTTCTCCTTTTGACTCAATATTTTCTGTGCCATATTTTACACAAACTCTGTCTTTGATAACTTCCATTTTGTCATCTGCAGCAGCTTTCAAATTAAAACACCCTAAATTCTTGTCGTTTGGGAAAAGGTTAAAATTATCTAGGTCTCTATATAAGATGGTGACTTTCCGGGCTTTCAGTCCTTTGATTTTGTCGTTTGGAAAATATTTGTGCATCTGTTTCTATAACCCATTACCAGATGGCAAATTTTGGACTTTTCCAATTTGAAAGGTGTTGCAGACGACAATTTCAAGTTGATGAAATTTTATAATTCTTTACATTTCGGGTTAGAAAACACTGTGGCAAATGAAGAAATTGCTTGTCACAAGCAATTTCTTCATTTGCCACAATGTTTTCCATAGCCATTTTCTTTTGGGGAGTCAAAAGGAGTCACTGTCTGGTATGGAATAGGGCATATTTCCGCAGCTCTAGGGCTCTTTGATGCACTAACTTTTGATAGCATTATATAGTGTTAATATTACGACTTGCGATATTTGGCTGTATTTTAACCCTCCCCAAAAATGAGTAACACCTTTTCATACACCTACTGGAAAACAGCTTCGGGAAAAGGTTGAATTAAAGAAGAATATGCTTTTCTTATTCTCCCTAAATAACTACCATGATATAATGTACAACTTCCATGCACAAATTGACAGACTTGCTTAATTTTGTTGTTGTCTGCAGCTACTTTCAGAGTGAAACAATCCAAATTCTTGCCACTTGGGAAAGATCCAATAGCGTTTTATCTATTCTTTCGGATGGCTATGCCTTATTTCGAACAAGGTAGAAAAATTGGTCAGTAACAGGTGGTTAACCTTTGCCATGAATTAGGTTATCAACGACTTAACAAATTACTGCACATTGACACCTTTTGACTCCCTCACAAGAATAACCTTGGGAAAACTTTGTGAAAAATGAAGAAATTGCTTATGACAAGCAATTTCTTCATTTTCCACAATGTTTTCTTACCCAAAATGGAAAGATTTTACAATTTTTATCAACTTGAAATTGTCGTCTGCAACATCTTTAAAATTGGACCAGTCTAAAATTTTGCCGTTTGGGAAAGGGTTAAATCCTCTGCCAAACGACAACATATATATCAAAGATGTTTCAGACTACAAAATTGAATTGACCGTCGGCTTGAAAATCATATTTGATATGATGGAAAATACTTACGAAAAGCGGGGGAAATGGTTGGTAATCAACATTTTTAAAACAGTATTTTCCAAAGCAATACATGCACAATATTACACTCGTTATTTCGTTATCGGATAAGGCGAATAAGTCGTATTTCTGCTTCTTTCGAGGTATCAAACACAATTTCATTTATTTAATAGTTTATTTATTTTTATTATGAAGAACTTGATCAGTTTTGCGCCGACCTTTCAGAATAAGAGTTTGGTGCAATAGGTCGATCGCGTTCGAAAATGTTACAACTACAGTTTGATTAAGCCTCGAGTTACGCCACTTTCAAACGTATTTGAACGTTACTGGCGCATAATGGCATAGATCTAGTTTTTCGCTTTCACGGTCATTCACTTGCACATACGCCTTGCAGGTGGCCGAAATCCCGCTGTTTGACCTATGCATATCTAAGTTGAATGGTCTTCAAAAACGTGAATTAATCCTTTAAAATGACGACTTGTTTTGAAGTTCGAAGCGTGTGTCGACGTTTTACAAACTTTCTCAACGCGTTATGCACGCGCTTGCTAAAAGGCTAAGGGTTCTCAGTGCCTTTGTTTTGCAAATGAAAATATGTCCCCGCCCTTGTCAGGGAAAATAAAAGGCTGAATTAAATTTTTTTAAGAAAATCAAGAATGAATAAAGTAGAAATTCGAGTAAAGGTCTCATTTGCTTGCACTATTTTGACCATCTAACCTAACCAAATAATGACCTCACATCATTTCGAATCACTTAAAACTAAAAAATAACTCATTTGCCACGCATTGACTCTGACTCCCCACGAAATAATGGTTTTGGAAACAGTGTGGACAATGAAGAAATTGCTTGTGGCAAGCAATTTCTTCATTTCCCACAGTGTTTTCTACACCAAAAGAATAAAAATGTAAAAAAAAAAAATCATTCACTTTAAATTGTCGTCTGCAACATCTTTGAATTTGGACAAGACTACAATTGTGCTGTCAGGTAACGGGTTAAAGAAAAAATGGGTCGAATTACGGATAACTCGGTATAATTTGATACCTCATGCGACATTGACATAACGAATAGGCTATGCCTTGTAAACATGCTGTAGGCCTACCAAGTAAAATGCCTTCCCAAACAAGTTTTTGTTCAGACGTCCCTAATAAGAAAATCATAGGAAACATTTGTGGAAACATTCTGATATTTAGGGCCAAGAATATTCTCCATTTAAGTTTTGTGTCAGGTTTCAGGGGATATATTTTACAGAAATTCTATCTTTATCATCTTCCTTTCAGCTTTCAAACGAGACCACCTGATATTATGTCGTTCGAGAAATGGTTAACTCTTTCTCCAAACAAAACCTGGTTTTGACGTCCCAAATAGGAAAGGCTTGAGAAAACATTGAAACAAAAGAAGAAACTGCTGATAATCGGCAGTTTCTCCTTTTGTCTCAATATTTTCTGTGCTATATTGTACACAAATCCATTCCTTTTTAATATCAATTTTGTCAACCAAAGCCGCTTTAAAGGAGGACCGCCCTAAAATTTTGTCGCTCGAGAAATGGTTAAAGGAGGACGCCAAAGATTTGCCATTTCAATGCATAACACTCTAAAATAGCTGAGTAGGTTAGTAAACTCAGAACTTTTCAGTTTTAGCTTACCTGGACACAGGAAATTAATAATTATAATACGTATATATCTGTTGGACCTTTGCGCCAAACATCTCATTAAATCTTTTTGACAACTGACAGCAGTTTGGGTGGTCCAAATCCAAAGATGTTCCAGGGGAAATATTTTTACCTTTTCCATCGAGGTATGTAGAGAGTCGTTCAAGATCATTTGACGCTTCTGTTTCTTCTTGGTTCCTGAATGCCCGTTGTTTTTCCGGTCCATAACACTCAGGATGGAAATTATTTTGTTCCATATTCTATTTGAAGACACCTTTAAAACTATTTCTTCTTCGATTGAAACAAAATTTACCTAGATAATATTGATGACGTTTCACATTGTGTCACTGAAGAACAGTCCTAGCCTACAGATATCGGGGATAGCCTATTCAAAATGCAAAATAAATGTATAATATATGTAAACCTCCATTAAACCATTATGTAGTGGTACTCGTTGGCATCGTCTCACCGATACGATTCAAATGAATACCGACAACATAGGGTATGGAATTGAAATAAATGATATTAATAATAAACAGATTCTAAATAAAACAGAAAAAGTAGAACGGCCCCTTCTGAAGAATATATTTGCTGCCACCCAAACAGCTTCCTCTAAGTTCTTGATGTAATTTGTTCACCATCTTCACAAGCCATGGATTCTACCTCTACTTTGTTCCTGCCGAGCCCGGATAGCTCAGTCGGTTAGGTCGGAGTCTGTCAATCCAGGGGTCTCGAGTTCGAACCCCGGCTCGGCCAGTATCCATTCTGACATTTGACAAAAGTCATTTGTTTCTCACAAATGGGTGTGATCATCTATGTGAGAGAGCAGCTGGAGGCTCGGTTTGGATATTGTGGTTGTACTGGTGCAAGAAATACCAGGAACCCACGGTTAGGTGCTCCAGCCGCCGCGATATGACCCTGGTAGTTGAAAACGGCGTAAAACCCCAATAAACTCAAACGCAAACTCTACTTTGTTCCTTACGAGGGAAGGAACATAGACCTTAAAAAAGCGTAGGTAGAGATCTTTTTGTGTTAACATATAAAATCTTTGGTTTGCAAAGGTGACACAGTCTAGTTGTTGTTGCTGTACAAAGCAGGCTAATCTGTTTCCTCTGTCGGAGAACACAAGGAAAGTCTTGGTGGAGTAATGTTGGAGTTTTGGACTGTGATTATAGCATTGTTCCAACGATTTTACTTTATAACACACGATCGCGTTTGCATGCCTATTTACGTCGCGCTTATAGAATTTATCGAACAACACAAATATAAATGGCTTGCTATCTAGGCCTAAAATGTGTAAAACAGTTTTTAGTCTATTTACTAGTTGGTCGTAGAAACATGAATGGATCTTCTAGAAATGTTACTCAAGAAAGTGGACGAAATGTAAGCAGACGGATAGAACAAAAATGGTCAGGTGAACGTAGAGGGCCACAAAGGCTCCCTTGTTTGCTTTAAAATTTGTTCGATTAAAAGTTCAGAAGAACAAAAACAAGTCGGTCTTCTAAATTCCCTTTATTTTTTTGCAGACGAGTGAACGGGAATTAATGTCAAATGGATACTTTTTGCTGGATGATCGTTGGAAAAATGAAAAGCTGAACTAAATTATTTCAGAATAGCTTTCTGCAAAAGGTATGATTTATCTCCAGAGACTATGATATTTGCATTTTTTAATTGAAGTCGTTTCGTACCCGGGTTTGTTCACTCCACAGTTTTGGGGCCCACTGTGCACAGTTATGACAGTTGCTTTGAATTTTGCTTCTCTCTTCAAATAAAGAGTGGACAGTGTGTTATAAACTTCTAAGGCTTTCCCAAACAACACATAGTTTAACAGTTTTGACCTTTCAAATAGAAAAAATATGGAATGTTGTGAAGGTGTTGTGACAAAAGAAGAAATCAATTGCTGGATTTTTGCTCAATATTTTCTGTGCTAGATCTACAAATCCTATCTTTATCAATATCTGATTTTTTCATGTGTAGCAGCTTTCAAATGGGAAAATTGCAGTATTTTGCTTTTTAGGAATGAGTTAAATGAACTTGTGACTTTGTCTTTAAGAGGTTTTTTTGAGTGCATAAGCGGCCCTGTCTCAGCGGGATTTTTACTAGAGCAATATTTTATGTTTTACAAGTTTAATTGATGGTGTTTCATTAAATTTCTTGTCTTATTCATTGTGGGAAAGTGCATTCTACCCAGTGGCTAAATAGTTTTTTGAACTATAAGATTTAAAAGAGGAAATTGGACTTAGTTTACTTGCACATGTGAATACTATTCCAAGATGGCTGACAAACAAGAACCTAGGAAATCCAGATCAAGAAAGGAGATAAAGGACACTTGTTCTGATTGTGATAAGATTGTAACTAGTACTGATGATGCACTCTGTTGTTCTGTATGTGATGAATGGTATCAAATAAAGTGTCAAAGGGTTCCCAAATCAGATTATGACCTTCTTCAAAAGTCAGATGATAGCATCCAGTGGTTCTGTAAAAGTTGTAAAGGAGCATCTCAAAAGATTTTTAAAATGCTTACTTTAGTTCATAGAAGGCAGGATAAGATGGATTCTGAACTGAAAGTGGTAGCTATGGACATCAAAAAGTGTAATGACAAACTAGACACTCAAGTTCAGGCTGTTAAGAATGTAGTTCAGTGTGTTTCTGACCTTGACAAGAAACTGCCAGACATGATTTCTAATCAGATTAATGAAATATTGGATGATAGACAGGAGATCAAATCAAGAGAGAAGAACATTATGTTTTTCAATTTACCAGACACTGGATCTACAGAGGATGACAAGGACGTTGTGCATTCTATTTGTAGAGATGTATTAGGTGTAACTGGTGTGCTAGCAGAAGATTTCACTAGAATTGGAGAGACGATAACCGAAAGAAGGCCTTTGAGAGTATCAATTGAGAGTAGAGAGACAAGGGGACAAATCCTGAAGAATGCGTACAAATTGAAGAACAGTTTAACCTACAGCAAAATAGGCATTGGGAGAGATCTCACAAAGAAACAGCGTTTGGCGAGCAAAGATCTGAGGAAGAAACTAGAAAAGTTAAAAAGGGAAGAACCTGAAAAGAATTGGGCTATCCGCAGGGATAAATTAGTCGAACTCCCTAAACAGGAATCATCTTCTAACAGAGGTGCTAAAGTTGGACATGTTCCACCAGGACGTCGTCCTGTGGGGGATGTGAGAGTGTAAACCAAGAATCAGATCATCATGTAAATAGATTATCAGTTGATTAATATCTTGATTTTGTTCCTGATGAGTCTGCAAGTACAGATGTAAATAGTTCAGTCAGTTGAGTTTACATAGTTCTGATGAACCATCACTAGGAAAGTGATCTTTGAAGAGCTTCTAGTATGATATTTATCAATGTTGACGCTTTTGTCAAAAAGTAGCTGAATTTGAGACATTTTTGATATCTAGAAACGGGAAATATTTGGAGAATAGTAAAGAACAATTTGTGTCAATTAGTTTTAATCAATGTTATCCGCTGAGAAGTGAAATGTTAAATGTATAAGTAATCTGTTTTGCAATGCACTCTGAGACAGACAAGGTCACTTAACCCGTTGGAGACATTAACCAGTATGTACTTTACCAGAGGGGTCACGACAGATAATTCTAATATATTGACCCTATGATCCAGGTATCCAGGTATCCAGGTAAATTAACTTCAGGTCCAGGAACAAATGTTCATCTTTTTTATGCGACCAATCATACTTGAAATATTTTACAATATCTATATTGATTTAAAAGAAACAAGCAGGAATGATTTATTTTTGGGATCCCTTATCAATGGGGAGAATCACGTGATTGACAATGGTATTGAACACGAAAAAATGGCGACGAAATGACCGCTTCGGCGTGAAAATTCAAACTTTAGAAAGGTATGTATTCAATCTACGTAGCTTCTCAGACAAACCACCTATCCTAAAGTACCCGCTATTGTCTAAGGTTTTCATAGACACCCAACTTTCCCCTATCCATTCGCTGTATTCAGAGAATACTTAAAGAATATTTTCGAAATTGCGAAAATTTTGGATGTAATTGTATGTTAAGCACGCCGCATCATATTTACAGCTTTATTTCTGACCCAAAGAACTCTTTGTTCACACGGCATATTTCCAGACCATCTTTTATCGATGACATTTCATGCTAGTCCATTTACAAGGTCTGTGTTGTCTTCGTAAAGCGTATTTTACGAAAAAGATGTTAAACACACGTGCAGTACTGTAGTGTTTGGCACGCCGAATTCTTGTGAGTGTAATGTTAAACACGCACACACTTGCTCGTGTACTAGGGAAGACAAGGATATTGGACGAATTGGTTGTTTATTCATAACCCAATCTGATAGAAATCCGGTGTTAACTTACAGAAAGTTCAAACATATGACAGACATCGTAAGGGGTAATCTTTTATGAATTTGGAAAAAAAAAAAGAAATCGGCTATAACATTATTGCTCTAACTAATTAAATCTCTTGTTATATAAGATTCTTCATGACAAATACGTGCAAACAAAATGATTCTGAACTGAAATGTGATGTCCTCGTTTCCTAGTTTACGGTGTGTTACACAGTATTTTATATTGTATGTGTAAAAAATCTGAAAATTATAGATGATGGTTGACAAAGTGGGTGGGGTAAAATGAAATGTGAAGCAATTTTTTTTACTTTTTTTCTGTATCGATCATATCAAAATGAAATTTTGCATGTACTTTCAATAGACCAAGGACAGGATATTTTTAACGAGCCATCTATCATATAGTTTTTTTTTAACTTCTGTATTCGTTCTTCTGTCAATTTCAGATTTTGCTTACTTTTGAAGTACTCAATTTACGAAATCATCTCTACAACCTTTATTTTTTGTATAAATTGTTACTGGTGTGATTTCTTACGAAAAACTCTAAAAATAAGCCCAAAATCCGACTTTTACACAAGCAAATAAAAGATAGTATGTAACGGTAGTAACCCTATCAATCCACAGATTTTGACGAAAATCTAATTATTGATTCATTGTTGCAACCCATCCTTTTGAGAAAGCCATTCAAGCTCTTTTACTAGTAGATCTATTGAAATTCTTCTTGTGACAATGGAGATTGGACCTGTAAATTAGAGTTTTACCACAATCACACACATACTCTCTTCTACCTTCATGGAAATCAAGGTGATCTTTCCTGGTGTGTCTGTAATTTGTCGTAAAAGAACACATGTGGCATGTCACGTTTGACTCCCTTCTGTGATCCCTCTGATGTAATCGCAGGGCACAGGCCAGGAGTAACGAATTTTCACAAATTTATAAGTTGCATTTGTATTTCCTTTCAGCATCATGTTTCCTGCGCCAGAAATTAAAATGTTGACTTAAGAATATAAATCTAAATTAGAAGGATTGTAATTATTCGAATTGATTTCATCTGGTTCTGAATTGTATATTAACTGAGTTCCTGCCATGACCTTTTTAAATGTTTCTTCAATAGTGAAGCACTATCTAACGATGATTTACTAGGTGAAGCTTGGTACATTGGAGACTTATAATGACTTTTTTTATCTGAGTTTCCGATTTTGAAGGCGTTGCGTGCTTCCTTTTGATTCCAGACTTTTGACTTGCGTAAAGAAAGTCGAGACTTCTTTCGAGTCAATTTAAAAATTGAAGAAAATTGTAAAGGTAAATGTTATAAGCAGTTAAAAAGGTTACCGTTTTATCAGAATTTGACATATAGATTATGAACAATCCACTTAAAATCCGGTGTCTGGCATGAAAGTAACATATGTAGTATCATGTAAAACCTTGTTTATGATGTAATTATCTGAAGAAAAAAAACATCTGACAGGGACAAATAAAGGGTTATCTACAATATTTTCTTCTGACCAATTAAAAAAAACACTTTCAATACTCTGAAAGCGATTTTGACCGTAAACTAGGAAACGAAGACATCACATTTCAGTTCAGAATCTTTGTGTTTACATGTATCATGGAAAATTATATATAACAGGAGATTTGATTAGTTAAAGCAGTTATAGCCGATTTCGTTTTTTTCCAAGTTGATAACAGATTACCCCTTACGATGTCTGTCACATGTTACTGTAAGTTAACACCAGATTTCAATCGGGTTGGGTCATGAATATAATCAATTTGTCCAATATCCTTGGCATCCATAGTACACGAGCAATTGTATGCGTGTTTAACATTACAATCACAAGAATTCGGCGTGACTACAGTACTGTACGTGTGTTTAACATCTTTTTTTCTTAAACACGCTTAAAAAAGACAACACGGACCTTCTAAATGGACTAGAATGAAATGTCAACAATAAAAAATTGTCTGGAAATATGCCGTGAGAACAGAGATTTCTTTGGGTAAGAAATGAAGCTGAAAATATGATGCGACGTGCTTAACACACAGCCAAAATTTTCCGAATTTCGAAAATATTCTTTAAGTGTTCTCTAAATACAGCGAACGGATAGAGGAAAGTTGGGTATCTGTGAAAACCTTAGATATTAGCGGGTACTTTAGGATAGGTGGTTTGTCTGAGAAGCTAAGTAGATTGAATACATACCTTTCATTGTCAATCACGTGATTCTCCCCATTGCTTATGTGAAACCGTAAATTCATTTATTTTTACAGAGGTCGAGGCAATGCGATGACAGATATGAACAGAAGTAGCAACAACTTTTCGAATCATCTCAACTCAAAATGGGTGACAGAAAACTGCAGACAGATCGCTACGCCAAAAGGCTTGGAGACCTTGTACTCCAGACTTGTCACAAACAACGAAATTTGTCAAAACCTGCCACAGACTTTACATCTGAAAGGTAATTAAAAATGATGTATCCTTCTAACCAAATTTAATGAAAATTCACAAGAATTATCAACATCATATGGGCTAATCCGAGTCTTCTCAGATGTAAATACGCTCTTTGATATTTTGATTTTTCGCTATTTACCAAAGAGTGTACTTACATCAGAGAAGACTCAGATTGTAAATAGCGAAAAATCAAAATATCAAAGAGCATATTTATATCAGAGAAGACTCGATTACATATGGGCATTTGCAAGAATAAATTTCTTTGCTCTAGGAGGTCAACCAAATGAGAAAATTAAAGTTTTGAATTTGTTATTGGTGCAGATGACAGAAATGTATTTTGATGTTTGGCTTGATTCAGCCTTAAATTTTCAGACTTCAGAATGGATTAACCCATTGTGACAATTAATTTTTGTCGAGCCCGCTTGCGGTGAGCTCGACATAGTTGTCACAATGGCGGTTCGGTGTATGTGCGTTAGTGCGTTAGTGCGTGCGTTAGTGCGTGCGTGCGTTAGTGCGTCCGTCCGTCCGGATGGAGCTTGTCCGGGCCATAACTTCACCATGGATGGAGGGATTCAGAAATAACTTGGCACAAATGTCAAGCTCAGTAAGGCGGAGTGTCGCGTGCAAGAACCAGATTCCAAGCTCAAAGGTCAAGGTCAAACTTGGAGGTCAAATGTCAAAAATGAGAAGATTTTTGCTTGTCCGGGCCATAACTTCACCATGGATGGAGGGATTCAGAAATAACTTGGCACAAATGTCAAGCTCAGTAAGGCAGAGTGTCGCGTGCAAGAACCAGATTCCAAGCTCAAAGGTCAAGGTCAAACTTGGAGGTCAAATGTCAAAAATGAGATGATTTTTGCTTGTCCGGGCCATAACTTCACCATGGATGGAGGGATTCAGAAATAACTTGGCACAAATGTCAAGCTCAGTAAGGCAGAGTGTCGCGTGCAAGAACCAGATTCCAAGCTCAAAGGTCAAGGTCAAACTTGGAGGTCAAATGTCAAAAATGAGATGATTTTTGCTTGTCCGGGCCATAACTTCACCATGGATGGAGGGATTCAGAAATAACTTGGCACAAATGTCAAGCTCAGTAAGGCGGAGTGTCGCGTGCAAAAACCAGATTCCAAGCTCAAAGGTCAAGGTCAAACTTGGAGGTCAAATGTCAAAAATGAGATGATTTTTGCTTGTCCGGGCCATAACTTCACCATGGATGGAGGGATTCAGAAATAACTTGGCACAAATGTCAAGCTCAGTAAGATGGAGTGTCGCGTGCAAGAACCAGATTCCAAGATGAAAGGTCAAGGTCAAACTTTGAGGTCAAATGTAAAAAATGAGATGATTTTTGCTTGTCCGGGCCATTCCTTAACTTGGCACAAATGTCAAGCTCAGTAAGGCGGAGTGTCGCGTGCAAGAACCAGATTCCAAGCTCAAAGGTCAAGGTCAAACTTTGAGGTCAAATGTAAAAAATGAGTTGATTTTTGTAGAACCAGATTGCTAGCTCAAAAGTAAAGGTCAGAATTTTAGGTCAAATATCAAAAATGAGTTGATTTTTGTTGAGCCCGCTTGCGATGAGCTTGACAAAGTTGTCACAGTGGCAGTTTGGTGTATGTGCGTGTGTGCGTCTGTCCGGATTATGCTTGTCTGGACCAAAATTTGGTCATTACTTGGGGGGAATTAAAATAATTTGGCATGAATATTAACCATCATGAGGTGGAGTGTCGCGGGCTCGACATGTTGCCCTTCGGCATCTAGTTTTCATTTCCCACAATGTTTTCTACCTTGAAAGATAAAAAAAATGGTAAATTTTCATTCCCTTGAAAATGTGTACTCCTTGAATTTGGAATAGTCCAAATTTTTGTTGTTTAATTAAGTGTAAAATATTCTGATTTTGGAATGGATTAATTATTTTCCAGGGCCCAATATTCCAGACTTTGATGTTGAAAGTCCATCTAAAGAAGAGCAGGATCATCTTGTAGAAGCCTTGTTGAAATGTCAGTCCACGCTCGCTCAAGTTGTCGTGTCAAGCTCTCCGTTTGCTCTCAACCTGCAGAAGAGAATAGCAGTACTAGCCTACAACATATTTACTATTGACACATTTTGACACACAACAAGATAAAGGCTTGGCAAAACAATGTGGGAAATGAAGAAATTGCTTGTGACAAGCAATTTCTTCATCAGAGCTTCAGATTTACAGTGGGCCCGGGCCATTTGACACACTACTTGCAAATATGGCCCATCACTTTTCAACTCCAGGGGCCAAGCGGCCCAAGCTTTTACAAATTTTTTATATCACTATGTTTATTTTCATTGCTATGGCCCATCATTTCAAAAAATGACCCATCAATTTCCCTGTCATGGGTCATTTTGACCCACCACTCTTCTAATAAATCTGAAGCTCTGCTTCATTTCCCAAAATGTTTTCTATCTAGATATATATCTAGGAATTTTAAAATTAAATTCACCTGAAATTGTCATCTGCAACATCTTTGTTGAGATTTTGATGGTCAAAATATTTGCTGTTTGGACGGTAATGGGTCAAATATTCTAATTTTGGAAAGGATTAATTTTGATTTATGTTTTCAGGGCCCAATATTCCAGACTTTGATGTTGAAAGTCCATCTAAAGAAGAGCAGGATCATCTTGTAGAAGCGTTGTTGAAATGTCAGTCCACGCTTGCTCAAATTGTCGTGTCAAGCTCTCCGTTTGCTCTAAACTTGCAGAAGAGAGTCGCAGTATTACATGGAATTTACTATTGACGTCTTCTGACGCACAACAAGATAAAGACTTGGGAAAACAATGTGGGAAATGAAGAAATTGCTTGTGACAAGCAATTTCTTCATTTCCCACAATGTTTTAGAAACTGATAATAATTATCTAGATATACCTAGAAATTTTGAAATTTTTATTCACCCAAAATTGTCATCTACAACATCTTTCTTGAGATTTGGATAGTCAAAATATTCGCTGTTTGGACGGTAATGCTTTAAATATTCTGATTTTGGAAAGGATTAATTTTGATTTGTTTTTCAGGCCCCAATATTCCAGACTTTGATGTTGAAAGTCCATCTAAAGAAGAGCAGGATCATCTTGTAGAAGCTTTGCTAAAATGTCAGTCCACGCTTGCTCAAGTTGTCGTGTTGAGCTCTCCGTTTGCTCTAAACTTGCAGAAGAGAATAGCAGTATTACAGCGTATTTATTATGCTACATCCAAAACCTATCACACACAGTCGACATCCATGATATCCGGAAGTCCTGTTGAAGTTTTTAAACCAGATCATGTAGTCGAAGGGGAGAGCCAAGTTACAAGTGGAAATGAAGCCCTGGTTGAGATTGGCGTGCAGACTGGATTGAGTCTACTATTTTCTTTATTGAAACAGAACTGGCATCTTTCGTCAACAGCAGGAATGCCAGGGTTATGTAATGATGTTCTAGCAACTGCCTTGGGTATCGTCACTTCTCTCCCACCTTTGACTCTGGCTAATGAGTCTAAACTTACAACACTTGGTATCAAATCAATGAATCACACAACAGACTTTCTGAAGAGCGTGTTTTACACGAGCACAGGAGCTGATGTGGAAGGTAAAAAGTTGTGTTCGGAGTTGATGCTAGCCCTGGCCACTCAGAGGGGATCTCTACATTCCTTGTTCCAGTGGATTGAGCTGGCCATGTTGACGTCATCGGGACTTGGAATCGAACATGAGAACAGAATAAGATGGTCGTTGTTTAGAGATTCAGTGACCCAGATGATGAAATCAGCAGTAAGTATGGCAGGGTTTTCCCTTGACTTTTTCTAGAGGAGGCATTATGTCCCCCTAGGTGCGTTCTTTAGAGTGAGATTTCCTGAGATATCTTGAGATTTCTTAAGATATTTTAGGATAAAGCGTTCTTTAGAGCAAGATTTTTAAGACGCTCAATGGGAGGCGCCATTACTCTATACTTCGTGCGGAACTCCTCGGTCAACTCTGTACAAACAATATAAGAGATTTGACCGAGTTGTTCGGAACACTCCATAATTCATAAATGGTCATGTTCCGAATGCTCCATACTTTATACAAATGACATCATAATGACGTCATTTGTATACATATGGAGCATTTGGAACAGCTCTGTCAAAGTCTCGGCCTTAAAAACACTTTATCCAAAACACCTTAAGAAATCTTAAAAAATCTCGCTCTAAAGAATGCGCCACTTGTCTTCAAATTAGGGGGTCATGTCTACTGTAAAATTGCTTCTTTATGGCACAGCTGATAATTTTTAGTAGGTCATTTAAGATATATCTGCGCCAAAATGCACAATTTCCTAGATTGTCGCCTTAAACATAAAGGGTCGCTATTATGAAAAAGAAAAGGCATTCCACCCATTATAAGTTACCAAACTCGATGCAACATCACCCATGACATGTCATCTGCTACAATGGAGATGTACAACAAGGTTGCCTGAGTTCTTCGGAAGTTTTTTTTAAATCTGGATTATCTCATCAATTTCCATTGTTGCAATTGTTTGGTATCTAGTAAATTAGTAATTGATGGAATATATAAACTCGGCAGACTGAAGAAAACCTGGGAAGAAGTAGTGTCAGAGGACAGAAACAAACTTAGTAGGAATGATTTCCACCATCTTCGCAAGCCAAGGGTGACATCTACGACGTAACGTCGTTTCTGTATTCACCCTTGGCGTATTTAGTATGATTTTCTTGGTCTCCTGGAAAGCGTTTTTATTGGTTCCAGCGAGGTCTCGCTGGAACCAATCAGATTGTCGACTGATACATTTGTTATGAGTAACCAAATCATGACAACGGGCGGGAAAAAGCATTGCATTTGCAACTCAAAAACGCGAAGATGAGCGATTTTTCTAAGAATTTCACTGCAATAGACAGGAATTCCCTAACTTTAATCGACGAATTATTATACTTTCGACAATTCGACAAAAAAGCAGCTAACTTTTACATAATCCGCATGACATATGACACGAAAGACAACGCACGTTAATGATGTCATCAATATTGGACGTAAACAACCAGAAGAACAACCGCTAGGCGGCGCTTCGCGATTTCAAGAAAATCGGACTAAATCCGCCAAGGGTGAATACAAACATAGGTGGGTTCAACCTTGGCTAGCGAAGATGGATTTCCACTGACCCTCAGAAGTGGTCCGAATGGAAAGGACGACTGCGAAGCAGACATGTCAGACAAGTCCAACCCTGGGTAGAGGAAAACAGACTTTAAAAAGGATATACATACATACATGTGAAATATTTTCCCGTTTTACAGGGTTTCACAGAGCTGACTGGATGTAAGGATAATAGTGTAGAAGTGACAGAATCAGATCTCTCCCCATCCTATCAGGTGGCAATTTGCTTGCTGGAACAGGTAGGAGGCATTTTGAATCTTACTAGTTATAGACTGAATGCATGTATACTCAGGATATTGGATGTTTCTATGAATGAACTTTGTCTTTATATTCCTCAACAAGTTCTGAGTGTCTAGTTTTGTCCTATTAAAGACAACATAAGTGGCTCTATACCTCACGAGAAATGACCTGGCAGAGCAGCCCAGCCTATTGGCTGGGTCTGCTCTGCCAGTTCAATTATCGTGAGCTATACTAGTGTGTGTTGGCATGTCTACAAACAAAGACTTTGACACAACCTCACATTTGTATACATGACCACATGACAAACTAAATCAGTCACAGTTCAATTATAACACAAGTTAGTTGGTCTTTCGAACTCTTCAGGTGAAAGCCATAATAATTATACAGATGCCAATATGTTTGTTACAAGTTTCAGGTTGCTTTGAGAAACATGCAATGAAATACATAATAGCATACAAAATTGTAAACCATTTAAATCTAGATTCTTGATGGACAAAAAGATGATTGTTGGTTAAAGAAAAAAAATACAAGGGCATTTGAGTTTCACAAACACATTTTGTTTTTATAAACAACCTCTTTTTCTACTGCATACAATGTCTTGTACGTAAGTCTGTGTTAGGGAACTTTTAACTTGGATCCTTTAATTTATCTTTCAGCTCCTACATTTAGCCTCTGAATACAGCTCAACCAATACAGTATCATATTCTCTGTCAGAAAACCACACAGCCGTAGACAAATCATCGAGCTACAGTTCGGTGATAACATCTTCGTCTTCGGCTACAACGTCGTCATCTTCGTCGACGTCGATCCTTGACTGTTGTGATGTGTACTCATGGGGTAGTAACAGTACACATCAACTGGCTGAGGGCATTCAGGAGAAAATACTGACACCGAAGCTGTCTATGGCTTTTAGAGACTGTCCACAGGTATATGAAATATTTGATCCTTGTGCAGCATTAAACCTTTCCCAAACAAGACCGGGTTTTGACGTCCCTAAGAGAAAAGGCTTGGGAAAACATTGAGGCAAAAGAAGAAAGTGCTGATAATCAGCACTTTCTCCTTTTGTCTCAATATTTTCTGTGCTATATTGTACAGAATATTCCATTTAAGTTACTTTAATGTTGTCGTCTGCAGCAGCTTTGAATTTGGACTACCCTAAAATTTTGTCATTTGGGAACGGGTTAAACAAGCAGGCTGATTAGAATAAGACCAGACTGCACATAATTATGTGCAGGCTGATCTTATTCTATTCTGCTTGCCAAAGCCAACAGAATAATCAAGCTTGAAAATTAAATCTCCCCCAGAAGATGCTTGAAATATTCACAGAAAACTGAAGCAGATTGTATAGTCTAGGGTAAGCATTTCAAAGATTAATCTCAGGCAGAAAATAGTCGAAACTTTGACAGGAAAGGATTAGTGTACTCATGGTTAAGCAATAGCATCAGCTACATTATTGTCATCTGCGTCAACCTCGATCCTGGACTGTTGTGATGTGTATTCTTGGGGAAGTAATTGCACACATCAATTTGCTGAGGGCATTCAGGAAAAAATACTGACACCTAAACTGTCTATGGCTTTTAGAGATTGTCCACAGGTAAATTGAACATTTTGTCCTTGTTGTACTGCATAGAAATGTTACAAGCAGGCGGTATCTCGGACAGGTCTTGTTATATCCAACCTATAAAGTATAAATAGAGGGGACATTGTTGATTTTGTCATGTTTGTCAGTCCAACTAACAGTTCATTTATTCATCAGTTAGTGGGTAATGTGTTTCTGTGATCTAAGTTAATCCAACAGTCTGATTTAGAGTATTGAAACTTTGCTGAAATGTTTTCTGTGAACCGTTTAGGTTCTGCAGCATTTGGAAGTCATGTGGGTCAAAGGTCAAGGTTAAAAGTCAATTTTGTTGTTCATGTGACAAATAGCTGGTGAGTTTTGTCCAAAAATACTTAAATTCTGTCTTGTTGTGTGATTTATTTATTTTGAAATTCTATTATAGATTGAAGCAGGCCAATTTTGCACATTCGTAATCACAAAAGAAGGTCATGTGAATGCCTGTGGGAAGGGAAGCTATGGTAGACTGGGACTCGGTGACTCTACAAATCAACCTGTCCCAAAACAGCTGATATTTCCTATGGATAAATGTATCAAGAATATTTCCTCGTCAAAAGGGTCGGACGGACATACACTGGCACTGGGTAGATCAGGAGAAGTTTACAGTTGGGGAGATGGTAAGTAATTATAGTACCAAAAGCATGTTCTTTAGAGCAAGATTTTTAGAGATGTCTATAGATTCCTGGAGATGCTTTAGACAAAATGGTTTTGAGTGCAAGATTCTGACCAAAATGTGCCTAATGCCCCATACTTTATACAATGACATCAATTACAGAGCATTCAGAATGTCACGGTCAATTTTTAGCGAGCCAGGACTTTATGTCCGGGGAGCTAATGTCACAGCCCTAGTGTCGGCATCGCATCCCGTCCCATCCCAACCCCTCCCGTCGCGTCTTCACTTGAAAAACTTTGACCTGGTCTATATCTCAGACACTATTAGAGATACAGACTTGATATTTCATACATAGATACATTTCGACAAGACGTTTCATTTGGAACCATTACCCTTGACTTTGTGACTTTGATCTTGGAGTTTGACCTACTTTTAAAAAATTGCTGTTTTTGTGACAAGCTCCCTTATAGGCGAGCTACGTTGTCCGCGGACAACTCTTGTTTCTCATTGTGTCTAGAAAATTGTCAGAAGTATAGGGTAATGGCACTCCCCATTGAACAGCTTAAAAAGTTTTGCTCTATTAAGGAAGCGCCTCTGAGCTACAGATAAGATGAAGTAATAAGTATCTTTTCAAAATGCAATGTACCATTGATTGTTCAACATACTCTAATGTAGTTTCCAATTGGAATCGTCTCATTGAGAGATAAAAATGAGTACCCACAACATAGCACTTTAGAATGCATTTACCTCCTCTTATCTGTTGTTCTGGATACCATGACACAGGGTTGCCAGCCAAGTTTTCTCACTCTAACACATTTGAAAATGATTATTTTGCCCTGTTGTCTTTTTTTATACGCCGCCGGAGGCGGAAGTATATTGGCGTCATCTTCTCCGTCTGTCCGTCCATCCGTCCGTACGTCCGTCCACTTTTCTTGTCAACGCAACTCCTCCTAAGTTTCTGGCTGGATCTTCTTGAAACTTGGTCAATGTTATCACCTCAATTGGTAGATGTGCATGAAGGAAGGATTTTATGGTTCATTGATTTTTGCCTGAGTTATGCCCCCTTATAACTTAGTCCCTGGGGCGGCGTATATTGTGACCATGGCACTCTTGTTGTTAACAGCATTTACTTGGATTAATTGAGACAGTCCTCTTTTGACAAATCCTTGTTAAAAGTCCTTTCTTAAAATCTTAAAACTTATTTTGGAAGAAGCATTTTCTCCTCTTATTTCAATGTTTTCTGTGCTACAAAGTACACAAATTCCCTTTTAATTACACAAATTTTGTCATCTGCATCACCTGTAAATTGAACCACGCCAAAATTGTTTGTTTGGGAAGGGGTTAAGGATTAGTGATATGTTAAAGACTTTTGTTTGTACAGGTGATTACGGAAAGTTGGGACATGGAAACAACTCAACACAGAAATTTCCCAAAATGATCACAGCTATGAGTGGAAAAGTGAGTTTTGATTTTTAAATAGGGATTAATTTTGTGCTGACAATGGACTGATTTTACCTATGGTACATATAAATTGATAAATCATTGGTGTTATTATAAAATCTTGTAAGTACATCTTCAATCAAGCTGTAGTTACGATGTTTTAGAATTACATGTATATGGAATACTATTATTTTTAGCTCCACTGGCCGAAGGCCAGCGGGGCTTATGTCATGGCCCTGTGTCCGTCATCCGTCCGTGCGTCCGTGCGTAAACTTTTTCTTTAAAAATCTTCTTCTCCAAAACTACTGGACCAATTTCAACCAAACTCCACAGGAATCTTCCTTGTATGAACCTCTTCCAAATTCCTTCAAAAAAATAGATTCCATGCAGAACTTGAATTTTAATTAATTAAATTAAATTAAATTTTCGAAAAATCTTTAAAAATTCTTCTTCTCCAAAACTACTGGACCAATTTCAACCAAACTTCACAGAAATCTTCCTTGCATGAATTTCTACCAAATTCCTTCAAAAGATTAAAATCCGCGCAGAACTTGAATTTTAATTAATTTAATTGAATTAATTTTCGAAAAATCTTTAAAAATTCTTCTTCTCCAAAACTACTGGACCAATTTCAACCAAACTTCACAGAAATTGTCCTTGCATGAATCTCTACCAAATTCCTTCAAAAGATTAAAATCGGTGCAGAACTTGAATTTTAAATAATTTAATTGATTTAAATTTTCGAATTTTTTTTTAAAATTCTTCTTCTCCAAAACTACTGGACCAATTTCAACCAAACTTCACAGAAATCTTCCTTGTATGAATCTCTTCTTAATTCCTTCAAAAACATAAATTCTGTGTATAACTTGAATTTTAATTAATTTAATTTAATTAAATTTTCGAAAAATCTTTAAAAATTCTTCTTCTCCAAAACTACTCGACCAATTTCAACCAAACTTCACAGAAATCTTCCTTGCATGAATCTCTACCAAATTCCTTCAAAAGATCAAAATCCGCACAGAACTTGAATTTTAATTAATTTAATTGATTTAAATTTTCGAAAAATCTTTAAAAATTCTTCTTCTCCAAAACTACTGGACCAATTTCAACCAAACTTTACAGAAATGTTCCTTGCATGAATCTCTTCTTAATTCCTTCAAAAAAATAAATTCTGTGTAAAACTTTAATTTTGATTAATTAAATTAGATTTCTAATTTAATTTTTTGAAAAATCTTCTTTTCCAAAACTATTGGACCAATTTTAACCAAACTTCACATGAATCTTCCTTGCATGAATCTCCTTTAAATTCCTTCAAAAAAATAATTTCCATGTAGAACTTGAATTTTGACAAATTTTATTAAATTGAATTTTCGAATAATTGTTAAACAATCTTCTTCTCCAAAACTACAGGACCAATTTCAACCAAACTTCACAGGAATCTTCCTTGTATGAATCTCTCCCAAATTTCTTCACAATTGGATGAAAAGCTTGGCCGCTGTGGGCTACGCTTATTTTTCGCTATATGAAACAGTGTAATTTTAACAAAATTTTAAAAACCTTTCTGCTCCTTAATTACTTATTGGATTTTGTTCTGGTGTAGCATGAATCTTCTTTGGAAAGACCTCTATTGTATTCCTTGAAGAAGTTTGTAGTCTAAATGTCTAAAAGCCAGTGGAGCGATACAGGGCCATCTTGGCCCTCTTGTTACAAAATTATGTTACGGTTTTGTCAACAAAATTGATTCTTATTATTGTGTCATAATGATTTTTTTTCTATGGTTATCTGTATAACACAAGATAATTTTCTGTTCTAATCGTCTAGATTTTCTCACACAATTTCCATTTTGTCATGTATAAGGTAGTAGTTCATTTCAATATAGCCATAATTCTATTCATATTTTTTAAACCGTATCAAATTCCCACATATTGCTTTTTGATGCCCTATAAGATTTTTGAAAAATTGTGGCAAATGACATATTTCAGTCTTCCAGATGCAAAAAAAATAGTATCTAACTTCAGGTTGTGATCCAAGTATCTGCGGGGTTTCGCCATAGTGCAGCTGTTACACAAGATGGGGAACTCTATACGTGGGGAGAGGGAGATTATGGGAGATTGGGTTTGTATTCATTTATTATGATACAACAATAATTATACCCCCACCTAGGAAGTAGACTGAGGTATATTGGTTTTACCATGTCTGTCTGTCCATCTGGAGGTGCCCTATTGTTTTTGGGTCTTGAAGGTCAAAGGTCAAGGTCATGATTGGACGTTGTTTAAAATCTGTTTCTGTGCTCTAATTCAAGAACTGTTTCATCCAGGATCTTGAAATTTTACACAGTTGTTGCCCTTGACCCAAGGAGGTGCTCTATCGTTTTTGGGTCACATAGGTTAAAGGTAAAGGTCACAGTTGGACTTAGTTAAAAATTCTGTGCTTCAACTTGACCTACAGCACTTTTTCAGCGACAAAGCGCTAGTGGGGGACATTTGTCCACTTTCAGACAGTTCTAGTTTACTCAAAATTTGATATGCTTGACACCTTCGCAGAAATGTTTTGAAAAAATAATTGCAAGACCATACATGTAAATGTTTGTTCTGTGAATTGATAGGTTGAATATAATGTTTTGTAACAAGCATTACATTTCTAGGATTATTTATCATCTTAGTGTTCTTTTTCTGACAGGCCATGGGGACAGTAGCAGTAAGAATCTACCAACCCGAGTTAAAGATCTGGCAGCAGTGGGACAGGTAGCTTGTGGTAGTTCACATACTTTGATCCTGTCGAGAGATGGCGCAACAGTGTGGTCTTGTGGCAGTGGGGATAATGGTAAATAAGCTTAACCTTTTACCAAGCGGCGCAGCCATGGCGCAGTTGGTAGCGCATCTGCCTCTCATTTAAGAGGTCCCGGGTTCGATACCCGTTTGCGGCAAATACCTTTCCTGACAAAAACATGGTTCGCACAGGTCTTGAAAAACCCTTGAATTTGATCTTAGCATTATAAAACCCTTGAAAATGGATGTGAGCCTTGTAAAACCCTTAAAAAGCAAGCATGAGCCCTTAAAAAACCCTTGAATTCTATTTCTCTTTTGTTTTGTACGTAAATAACTTATCAGCTGTCTTTTAACATACATGGAAAATTGTTTTTATGCAATCGGAAAATCCATTTATAAAATGACATAGATAGGAAAGGATTAACAATAACTGAATTGCTTGTCTGCGAAGAAATTATGAAGAAGTAAAATCAGTATTGGAAAGTGTGTGTTCAACAAAAGTTGAAGATAAAAGATACAAAGCATGGGTCTGAGAATTCAAGTCGGACAAACCGATAAATAAACCATGTTTGCGCTTAGATTATTGAATGTTAGTAGCCCTTGAATTTCATTGTTTAGTCCTTGAAAAACCATTAAAAAGCCCTTTAATTTTCTCATCAAAATTTTGTATGAATCATGAAAAATATTACCCATCAATGGTTTGATATTGTGAACCTATGTGGGGGAGCAGCTGGGGGCTCGGTTAGGGTATTGTGGTAGTACTGGTGAGAGAAATACCAGAATCCATGGTTAGGTGTTCCAGCCGCCACGATATGACCTTAGAAGTTGAAAACAGCGTAAAAACCCCAATAAACAAACAAACAATTTTACCAATCGGCATCAAAACTGCACAATTCCAATTTGGAAGCTGCTGCAGCCAATAAGATAGATGTTGGAAAAGATTAGATAAAGTTGTAACGCATAGAGCCTGTATGTGATTGAATTTTAAGCTAATTTGTAATTGATCAGTTAATAAATAAAAAAATCAGCTGATTGATCAAAGTGCTGTGGCTACAAAAGGCGCCGACTGTTAACAGACAACTTTAAACTCAGTGATAGTGCGTTAGAGTGTAGTCAGAAGAATATGCTTTATTAGACACAGCCTTTAAACCAAAACTTTTAACATTTAAATTTAAGAATTAGTTTGATTTTGACAATTTGGGTTTCATCAATTCAGCATGATCAGAGTTTACCCATGTATCTTTATTCAAACAGGAAAACTAGGCCATGGTGATACCAGTAGACAATACAAACCCAAGATTATTGACAGCCTGACTGGAATAATCATTAGAAAAGTAGCTTGTGGATGTAACTTTTCTCTGGCCCTAGCAACTACCGGACTGGTATGTTTAAATGAGCTGCAGTCTAAAGAGGGGGGATTTTGTGGTGTGTCACTGTGAAACAAACATGGATCCAGATCAGCCTGTGTATACACACAGTCTGATCAAGATCCATGTTGTTCTCTAATAGCTTCATTAAGATCATAGACAGTTTGACAGGAATCTTTGTTAAAAAAAACAGTATGTGGATGTAACTTTTCTCTGGCGCTAGCAACTACTGGACAGGTAGGTTCATGATAAACGCCTTATCACAACAAAAAATTAGATTATGATTTCAATTTAAACCTTTCCCAAACAGCTAGAATTTGAATTGTTCCAATTTAAATCCATTTGTAGACAAAAATATTGACTTCAATATAATTTCTTGCATTTTTCTCAAGTTATCCAAGTTCTTCCGCTGGAAACAAAGTTAAGGAGGAAGTATACTAGAATCAGCCTGTCAGGCCGTTGGTCAGGCAGTCGGTCTGTCATCAAAATCTTATCTGCAAACCTGCTCCTACAGTTTCAGTTGTATTTTTTTTTATATTTGGCAGCAAGACTTCACTTGTGTGAAAATTAGATTTATATTTGTATTGGATTCATTTATATAACAGCTGTATGTATGGGGAGGAGGTTCAGGTATAGCCTGTGGATCACTGGAGGCTACAGCACTCAAGCCACGGTTACTGGATGATTTACAATCTGTCAGAATTATGGACATTGCTTGTGGCGATAACCACTGTCTAGCCCTCACACATGGTAACGCTTTGATTATCCACCAGATATAAATATTTGGAAAACTTCATGGATTAAGGAGAAAAATGTCTTGTTAAATGAGATGAATTGAAGTGACATTGTTAGCTCACCTGAGCATGAAGTGCTCGAGGGGAGCTATTGTGGTCACTCACCGTCCGTCTGTCTGTCTGTCCGTCTGTCCGTCTGTCCGTCCGTCAACAATTTCTTCAAACATCTTCTTCTCCAAAACAAACAGGCCAATTTTGACCAAACTTGGCAGGAATGTTCCTTGAGTGACCCTTCTCAAAACTTGTTCGTGGATTTTTGATTCGTCAAAAAATGTGGGCTTGGCAGGGCGGGGCTTATCGCACTTAGAGAAATCCTAAGAAAATTCTTTAAAAATCAACCATTGTTCCAATTTCAACCAAACCTGGCAGAATTGTTCCTTGAGTGACCCTTCTCAAAACTTGTTCTCAGAGTTTTGATTTGTCAAAAAACGTGGCCATGGCAGGGAGAAAGGGGCTTATCAGACTTAGAAAAATCATAAGAAAATTCTTTAAAAATCAACCATTGGGCCAATTTGAACCAGACTTTGCTGGGATGAGCCTGAAGCCATTCTTTTTAAAATTTGTTCACAAATATTTTCATTTGTAAAAAATTGTGTCCGTGGCAGGGAGAAAGGGGCTTATCAGACTTAGAGAAATCATAAGAAAATTCTTTAAAAATCAACCATTGTTCCAATTTCAACCAAACTTGGCAGAATTGTTCCTTGAGTGACCCTTCTCAAAACTTGTTCTCAGAGTTTTGATTCGTCAAAAAACGTGGCCATGGCAGGGAGAAAGGGGCTTATCAGACTTAGAAAAATCATAAGAAAATTCTTTAAAAATCAACCATTGGGCCAATTTGAGCCAGACTTTGCAGGAATGTGCCTTAAGCCATTCTTTTTTAAATTTGTTCACAAATATTTTCATTTGTAAAAAATTGTGGCCGTGGCAGGGAGAAAGGGGCTTATCAGACTTAGAGAAATCATAAGAAAATTCTTTTAAAAATTAACCATTGGGTCTATTTGAAGCAGACCTTGCAGGAATGTTCTTTGAGTGACCCTTTTCAACATTTGTTCATAAATTTATAGTTTCGTTAAAAGATGTGGGTGTGGCAGGGCAGGGCTTATCTAACCAAGAGAAATTGTTAAAAAATTCTTCAAAAATCTTCTTCTCCTTAACCATTGGGCCAATTAAAACAAAATTTGGCAGGAATGTTCCTTGGGGTACCCTTCTTAAGATTTGTTCGCGGATCTTTAATTCATCCAAAATTGTGGGCGTGGCAGGTCAGCATTTACCAGACTTGGAGAAATCATAAGAAAATTCTTTAAAAATCAACCATTGGCCCAATTTGAACCACACTTGGCAGAAATGTTCCTTGGGTGACTCTTTTCAAAAAATTTTCTCAATTTTTAGCTCCACTGGCCTTCAGGCCAGCGGGCTATTGTCATGGCGCTGTGTCCGTGGTGCGTCAGTCCGTCCGTCCGTCCGGTCATCAACTTTTACTTTAAAAATCTTCTCAGAAACTACTGGATGGATTTCAATCAAACTTCACAGGAATGATCCTTAGCTGGTCCTCTATCAGATTCCTTCAATAATTATGCCCCCTTTCGAAGAAAATGGGGGTATATTGTTTTGCAAGTGTCGGTCGGTCGGTCGGAAGGTCGGTCCGTAGGTCGGTCGGTCTGTCCGTAGACCAAACCTTGTCCGGAGCATAACTCGAAAAGTATTAAAGGTAGAGTCATGAAACTTCATAGGTGGATAGATCTCATTATGGAGAGGTGCAGTGCACAAGAACCGTAACTCTGCCGATCAAATTTTTGGAGTTATTGCCCTTTGTTGATTTTATAACTTGATTCTTGTCCGGAGCATAACTCAAAAAGTATGTAAGGTAGAATCATGAAACTTTACAGGTAGATAGATCTTATTATGGAGAGGTGCAGTGCATAAGAACCGTAACTCTGCTGATCAATTTTTTTGAGTTATTGCCCTTTGTCGATTTTCAAACTTGATTCTTGTCCGGAGCATAACTCAAAAATTATGTTAGGTAGAATCATGAAACTTTACAGGTGAATAGATCTCATTATGGAGAGGTGCAGTGCACAAGAATTGTAACTCTGCCGATCATATTTTTGGAGTTATTGCCCTTTGTTGATTTTCAAATTTGATTATTGTCCGGAGCACAACTCAAAAAATATGTAAGGTAGAATCATGAAACTTTACAGGTGAATAGATTTCATTATGGAGAGGTGCAGTGCACAAGAACCGTAACTCTGCCAATCAAATTCTTGGAGTTATTGCCCTTTGTTGATTTTTACACTTAATTTATAACCTTGCCTATATCTCATGTCCTTTTACACATACAGCATTGATATCTCACACATAGATACCTCCTATCAACATGGTTCACATTTGACCATGACCTTGGACCTTGTGACCTTGACCTTGGAGTTTGACCTACTTTAAAAAAAATTAAACCCGGCATATATCTCATGACCTTTTACAAATACAGCCTTGATATTTCACACATGGACACATCTTATCAAGACCTTTCACAATTGACCATGACCTTGGACTTTGTAACCTTGACCTTGGAGTTTGACCTACTTTTAAAAAACTTTAACCTGGCCGATATATCATGTCCTTTTACACATACAGCCTTGATATTTGACACATGGAAACCTCCGACCAAGACCTATCACATACGACTATGACCTTGGACCATGTGGCCTTGACCTTGGAGATTGACCTACTTTTAGAAAAATTAAACTGGGCCTATCTTTATGTGCTATTACACATACAGCCTTGGTATTTCACACATGGACACATCTTACCAAGACCTTTCACATTTGACCATGACCTTGGACCTTGTGACCTTGACCTTTGACTTTTACCTACTTTAAAAAAAACTTTAACCTAGCTGATATCAATTCCTTTTACACATACAGCCTTGATATTTGACACATGGACACCTACGACCAAGACATTTCACATTTGACCATGACCTTGGACCTTGTGACCTTGACCTTGGTGTTTGACCTACTGTAATAATACATTAACCTGGCCTACATTTCATGTCATTTTACATATACAGCCTTGATATTTGACACGTGGTCACTTCCAACCAAGATATTTCACTTTTGACCATGACCTTGGACCTTGACCTTGGAGTTTGACCTGCTTTTAAAAAACTTAAACTAGGCCTATATCTCATGTCCTGTTACCTATACAGTCTCAATATTTTACACATGGACACCTCCTACCAAGACCTTTCACATTTGACCATGACCTTGGCCTGTGTGACCTTGACCTTTGATTTTTACATACTTTTAGAAATCTTTAACCTAGCCTTTATGTTATGTCCTATTACTTCTACAGCCTTGATATTTCACACATAGACACCTCCTACCAAGACCTTTTACATTTGACCATGACCTTGAATATTGCAACCTTGACCTTGGAGTTTGACCTACTTTTAAAAAGACTGAAACCAGGCATATATATCATGTCCTTTTACACCTACAGCCTTGATATTTCACACATGGACACCTCCAACCAAGACCTTTCACATTTGACCATGACCTTGACCTTGGCATTTGGCCTACTTTTAAAAACTTTAACCTGGCCTATGTATCATTTTACTTTTACATATACAGCTTTTATATTTCACACATAGACACCTACTACCAAGACCTTTCATATTTGACCATGACCTTGGACCTTGTTAACTTGACCTTGGACTTTGACCTACATCAAATGTAGGCCATTGAGGGGGCATATATGTTTTACAAACATCTCTTGTTCTGATTGAAGCAGAAAGTCTGGAGTTATCTGCCCTTGAATTAAAAAATGGCTGTTTTGACTTTGTTTTCACTCTAGCCACTACAAATATTGATCAATCAAGACAAAACTTGGTCAGAATGTTGTTGCTAATAAGATCTTGCTTTAATGCAATTTTCAGCTTGATCTGAATATTGCGTCTTGAGTTATGTGCCCTTGAAATTGGCAAAATTACCATTTTTGACCTTATTTTTACTCAAACAACCATAAATATCCACCAATCAACATGAAACTTTCATGTTATCTTACTGGCCATAAGATCTTACATGGGTATAATTTTCAACTTCACAGGAATCTTAAATCATGATTTATCTGCCCTTGAATTTGACCAAATTGCTGTTTTCGACTTTGATTTTAAACTCTTTACATCCACAAATATTGAACAATCATGTCAAAACTTAAACAAGATGTAGGTGAAGTTAAGATCTTGCTTTAGTGTGATTCTTAGCTAGATAGGAATATAAAATCCTCAGTTATATGCCTTTCAATTTGACAAAATTGCTAATTGTGACTTTGTTTACACTCTAACAGCCAAACTCGCTCTAACAAAGAAAAAGCTTGGTAATCAATAGATCTTATATGAATGTATTTTCAGCTTTCTATTTACTATTCATTTCTATTTATTTAGAGCAACAAGTATTGAAAAATCTAATCAAAACTTGGACTTAATTGATATTGCAAGAAATTCAGGTTTGCCATTTGCATTAATTTTGGAATAGGGTATTTCCCAACATCTATTTTTAGCTCAAAATCTATTTTTAGCTCAAAATTTATTTTTAGAAATATGAAATATTTTAGAGTAATCAATGATCTGTTAATTTAGATCTGTTTGGAAGAGGTAAAATTTTAATTGCTAGTATCATCCTTAGCTGGAATGTTCTCCAATTGCCTTTTACCCTTTCTCAAATGGCAAACATATAGTTTTACTTTCTTCGCTTCAAGAACCACACATTTTGAACAATCTAGTTTTGTAACTTTCTTTTTGCTCTATGAAACACAAGCATTGAACAATCTAATAAAAACTTGGATTAAATATTACATGAAATTCAGGCCTGTGGAGCGACTCAAGACCTTCAGGTCTTCTAGTTTTATTCGTCAGAAAATATTGGGCGTGGCTTATCGGACTTACAGAAATCCTAAGAAAATTCTTTAAAAATCAACCATTGGCCCAATTTGATGCAAACTTTACAGAAATGTTCCTTGAGTGACCCTTTTCAAAATATGTTGGCAAATTTTGTATTGGTCGAAAAAAGTGGGCATGGCAGGGCGTGGCTTATCAAACTTAGAGAAATCATAAGAAAATTCTTTAAAAATCAAGCATAGGGTCAATTTGAATCAAATTTGGCAATGATGTTCCTTGAGTGACCCCTTTCAAAATTTGTTTGCAAATGTTTGATTCGTCAAAAAAAGTGGGCGTGTCTTAAACTTCTTTCAGGTGAGCGATATAGGGCCATTCTGGCCCTCTTGTTATGATTTAAACCCAATTAGAGATTATAGAAGTAAGGAAATTTTCAAGTGAAGGAGTAGCTCATCAAGCCTGCATGTTTGAATGTTTATATAACATGCTTCCTTTTGTTAAAAGATTTACATGTATTCTTAATTGTCGGTGGAAACAAGATCTACCATCTTCTTTGAATTGTTCAATGAAGTTTGTCAAGAAATTACTTATCAGATTTGCAAAGTCAGAGTTTACTTTTATCAAATATGTAGGGTCAGATTTTGTGCAGTGGCAATATGCTAAACTTGGAACATGGGGTTTTGATCCCTTGCCTCTGTAGTCTTTCAGATGAGACTTTAAACTTAGGTCCTGTATTCATAATTACCTTAGCTGTTGAGTTGGACATAAAAGTCCTTTCAGTTTATGGAATATGTACTCTACAGATAATGCTGTGTATGCGTGGGGTAACAACAGTATGGGTCAATGTGGACAAGGTCATATACAGAGCCCTATAACACGACCAAAGAAGGTGATGGGATTGGATAAGATACCTATACATCAAATATCTGCTGGGACTTCACATAGTGTTGCCTGGACTGCTGCAGCTGTGGACAAGTAAGCTACAATCACCCATAGCCCTTTCCCAAACAAAAGATGGTTTTGATGTCCCTAAAAGAAAAGGCTTGGCAAAATATTGAGACAAAAGGAGAAAATGCTGATTATCAGCATTTTCTCCTTTTGCCTCCTTATTTTCTGTACTATAATATGCACAAAACTGTTTCTTATGAATGTCCATTTTGTCCACTGCAGAAGCTTTCAAATTTGACTACCTTGAGTTAGTGTTTTTTGGGAAAGGGTTAATCCAAAAGAGGGGATCAATTACATTTCAAAAGTTAATGATGGGCCTGGACAAGACGCCTATACATCAAATATCTGCTGGAACATCTCACAGTGTGGCATGGACAGCTGCAGCTGAGGACAAGTAAGCTACATATTCAGTGATTCTTATATATGCAGTGATCGATTTGGAAATGTTGCTCATGGGCCAATGGCTCACCGGTAGAAAAAACCAGGGCCATGAGCCTGGCTTATGGCTCGGGATTTTTCTTCTTTTATAATATATTATCCAATTAAAGCTCTGGTTAGTTAATTTGTATGACATTAAACTGCAATAGTAAAAGATTGAGTTTCTTTGTATTCTTTGTAAGGACAAGTAGTAAATTTCTGCTCTCAAAGAAATATGTGAGCCATCTAATACAACTGATGAAAAAATACTAAAGAACAATAATATGGATCTTAATTAGACTGTGAATATGTACATACTAATCCTTAGTCATGTTGGTCTCAAATTATGCCCCAATGAACCTTTTTTCAGATCCTTGCTAAATTTCTTGTTGTTATTTTCCTTTCAGACAAACTCTGTCCTGGCACAGGCCATTCTGTGTGGACATACAAGAGAGCACATTTAGTGTGTTGAGGGTATTTCTGGAAAAATATTGTAAAGGCTTTGATAGTGATGAGCCACCGTCACCTTTTAGGAACCAACAGTAAGTAATGATAAGGCTTTAACCATTCTCCAAGTAGCATAGTGGCAACTTTAACCCATTCCCAAAAGGCAAAATATTAGGGTGATCCACTTCAAAAACTGCCACAAATTACAAAATAGAAGTTATTAAAGATAGAATTTGTGTAACATGTGGCATAGAAAATCAGTCTTCGAAATTAGCACTTGTCCAATAGTGAATGTCTAGTAAAATTCATTTCGGGCTAGCAGAAATTTCAAGATCACTAGCCCGACTGTCTAGTAGAAAAATATCCCAGCAAAACATTTTAAGTTGTTTTAAACATAAGACGAGTCAGGAAAATAATAAAATATAAATTTATACGAAGGTCATAAGCTGGGAATTCCAACATGCTAAAAATAGAATTTAAAATTCTTTACATTCTAGCCTAGATCGGTTGTAATATCGTAAGCTTGTGGGAAAAGCTCAGTAATCTCGGAAGCAATTTGTTGGTTGGAGATTTAAAAAACAACCTTCGTAACTCTAGCCTTTTCATGCTATACTAGATCTATAGATAAAAAGCTTTGATCTCTACAACACATTCCTTTGTTTGAAAATTGTAAGAATATTGCACTATAAAACTTACTTTTCCTGCAATAACTGCAAATTGTTTGCAAGTCAAGAGCAGTTCCCTTATACTTTGTCTAGAATCTGATCACATAATTATAATCACACAAAGAGTCTTGAAATTCCTTTCTCCGTACACAAATTATTATTAGCCTCCCAAAACCAACTGTATTTACAACTCAGATAAAACATTTAGTTTGCCAAGTTTTACATGACGTCATGACTCATGACCTTTACCTATTATCACCACTGAATCTCACTGAATCTGTGTCCGGTCCATAACTTTGAAACTATAAGGTTTATAGTCTTGAAACTTCACAGGTGTATAGATCTTGAGCTAGGATGTGCAGAGCGCAAGAACCACAACTCTACCATTTGTAATTTTTGAGTTTTTGCCCTTTGTTTGATTTTGTTTGATTCAGTTAGCAAATTTGTGTCCGGTCCATAACTTTGAAAGTATAAGGTTTATAGTCTTGAAACTTCACAGGTGTGTAGATCTCATAGCTAGGATGTGCAGAGTGCAATAATCCTAACTCTACCATTTATAATTTTTGACTTATTGCCCTTTGTTTGATTCTGTCTGCAATAACTTTCAAAATACAAGGCCTACGATGTTGAAACTTCACATGTGTGTAGAACTCATAGCTAGGGTGTTTGATTACATTATCTCAATCTGATTAAATTTGTGCAGCAATACTTTGTGAATATTTTAGTACTTGATGAATTTTGTTATATCGGATACTTGCAAGAGACTTTTAGAAAAGAACAGGATATCAACAAATATCACACAACCATTTATTTCTGAGCTTCGGGCGTATAATGCCACGCCCAGCGTTGCTCTTGTTACAGAAGTGAATGTGCACAGATTTTCAGACTTTGATTATATTTAATAGGAATATATTCTGATGGGGTAAATCCAAAAACAAGTTTTTTTGCATTAATGATTTTCTGTTCTAAATACGCAGATTGCATTTTAATTTGTGTGTTGAACAGGTAATCTTTTTATTGGCAAAATACCCTTGTCAAACCACAAAATTTGGACTAGATGCAGAGCAATTTGAAAGCTGCAAATCATTGCATATCTAAAATCTTGGGTATGGCCGTATGGGCAATTTCCAATCAACTGATCAGATACACATCCTCTGTCAAAGGGCTTGATTCTTTCCCAAAATGAACATAATGTAATTAAATCCAGAACATGTCATAAAATCTAGGGGAAGGAAGAAAATTCTAGAAATCATTTTTTTCTTTATTTTTCTCTTGTTTTCTTACGAAATGATTAATAACTATTGACATCAAAACTAGTCTTGTTTAGGAAAGATAAACAATGTTTTCTTTGTTTCTGCTACAATTCACTGAGTCAGAATGTAGGACCTGTAAAACTGCAGGAGGACCTGTAAAAATCGCAATCTACTGGTCTGCGGGCCTGTGGAAAATTTTGGTAAGTGTCGAACCCAGGTACTGCTCAATTTTTCTGTGTTATTCACCTCTCACTGGCTCTAAACAGTAATTTATATATATGCAAGAACTTGCTGGGAGTTTCCATTTATTTTTCCTCAGCAAAGTCTTGTGCAGACTGATCTTTGTATTCAATGTCTGCAAATATAGTAACTGAAAAGAAAAGTTGATAAATATTTTTATGCCCCCATAATGAAAGATCGGGGGCATATCATTTTACTCATGTCTGTCCGTCCATCTGTCCGTCCGTCTGTCCGTCCATCTGTCTGTCCGAAAACTTAACATTTTGCCTTTTCTCCAAAAGTATTCAACATACAAAGCTCAAATTTAGTATGTAACTTCCTTTCAATGACAGCCATCTGTTCTATGCAATATAACCTTCCTCAATGTCATTTGTTAACCCCTATCAACCCTTTACTCAAAAACTTAACATTTTAGATAAAGGGCCATTTCGGGGACATTCATTTTTCACAAACACATCTTTTTTTTTTAAATTTAGGGAGCATCATCATTTTGTACTGCTGTGTTTGAGAGTTCTGTGTATTCATCTTTCACTGGCTCTCAACAATAGTGTGTCCAAGAACTTGCTGGGAAGTCAAGCCAAGCCGCTCAGAAATATACTGTTTAAACTGATTGATACAAAAACACCAGACTCGATTCAGCAGGTAATTATGCTTCAGCAAATTATTTTTCTTGAGAGATATTGTGAACTCTAAATATGTACTGGTCAGTCTCTCAGTTGTTGAATACCTCTTTTG
The DNA here is from genome assembly GCA_963680895.1 of Fragum sueziense. Lineage (NCBI taxonomy): Eukaryota > Metazoa > Mollusca > Bivalvia > Cardiida > Cardiidae > Fragum > Fragum sueziense. Next base: position 54,955,871 of record OY804598.1, on the reverse strand, counting down.
TTGTTTACTGTATATATTGAGAATTACTTTACAGATTCGATAAAATTTTACAGGCAGTTTTTCACTCTGTGTCATATGGAGACATGCAAATGTAATTCTATTATTGATTTCTAGAATAAACACAGAGATATGGCTCTTCGTGAAGAAAATCTGATATTTAACAAGGCCATGACGATTTAGAAGTCAACTTTTGCTGCCCTCTCTTTGTGAAAGTTAACATTTGTTACACTTACTCAATACTGTTTAAATTATCAAAATGTATGCTTTTGAGTTTCCATTATCATTCAGGTTATTTGTGAAAGTTTATCAGTTGGAGCCCAACTGTTACTACCCTCAATGGGTGAAAGGATGGAATTGTTAAATTCCCTACTACCACAATCACCTGAATATCGGAATACTCAATGTTTATGTCTTTGCTTTTCAAGAAAAACCTTGTAACTGCAGCTTGTTTTAACCCTTTCCAAAACGACAAAATTTTAGGGTGATCCACTTCAAAAACTGCCACAAAAGACAAATGAATGTTATTAAAGATAGGATTTGTGTAAAATATGGTACAGAAAATATTGAGACAAAAGAAGAGACTGCTGGTTATCAGCAGTTTCTTCTTTTGGTTCAATGTTTTCCCAAGCCTTTTCTATTAGGGACGTCAAAACCAGGTCTTGTTTGGGAAAGGGCTGCAGTTACAAGGTTTTTTTTTGAAAAGCAACAATATCGTTTGATGCACTGTTTACACATCCAATTGCAGGTTATATGTGAAAGTTTATCAGTCGGGGCTCAACTTTTACTACCCTCTCTGGGCGAGAGGATGGAATTGTTACATTCCCTACTGCCACAGTCACCAGAATACTGGAATACTTTATCTAGAGGACAGGTAATCTTAACTCTTTTCCTAGATGTCAAAAAATAGGGTGATGAAAATTTATTAAAAATTGGTGGAATTAAAGATTTTTCTAGGTAGAATACATTGTGGGAAATGAAGAAACTGCTTGCTTTTCACAAGCAGTTTCTTCATTTTCCACAATGTTTTCCGCAACTTTTTTTGAGAGGTGTCATAAAGTGTCATCAATTGAATTGGTTAACCGTCGCGCGGTGAGAGGATGGAATTGTTACATTCTCTGCTACCACAGTCACCTGAATATTTGAATACACTATCCAGAGGGCAGGTAAGCTTCACCCTTTCCCAAATGACAAAAAATAAGTTGTGTAAATTGATAAAAAAATGGTGGAATTATAGATTTTCTTCTAGGTAGAATACATTGAGGGAAATGAAGAAATTGCTTTTCATAAGCAATTTCTTCATTTTCCACAATGTGTTTTGCAACTTTTTTGAGGGGTTTCAAATATTGTCAATATGTAAGAATTGGTTAATTAGTTGGATTTCAACTTTTACTGCCGTCGCTGGGTGAGAGGGTGGAATTGTTACATTCCTTGCTACCACAGTCACCTGAATATTGGAATACTTTATCTAGAGGACAAGTAAGCTTCACCCTTTCCCAAATAACAAGAAATAGATTGTGTAAATTGATTGAAAATTGGTGGAAGTATAGATTTTTCTAGGTAGAATAAATTGTGGGAAATGAAGAAATTGCTTTTCACAAGCAATTTCTTCATTTTCCACAATGTTTTCCGCAACTTTTTTGAGGGGTGTCAAAAAGTGTCAACATATGAGAATTGGTTAATTAGTTGGATTTCAACTTTTACTGCTGTCGCTGGGTGAGAGGGTGGAATTGTTACATTCCCTACTACCACAGTCACCTGAATATTGGAATACTTTATCTAGAGGGCAGGTAAGCTTAACCCAGGGTGCCCACTGGTCAGGGAAAAGTCAGTGAAATTTGTATTTTCTTCAAGGTCAGGGAAAAGTCAGGGAATTTTGAAAAATGGTCAGGGAAATCTGAAAAGCTTAAAAAGTCAGGGAAAAGTCAGGGAATTTTGAAATTTTCTTTTGTTCAAACAAAACAAATAGAAAAAAAAATGAAATAAAGTACCGGTAAAACAGATAATCATAGCTAAGGCATTTTTCAGGTTTTAATTAACAAACCAGTTGTTCTTTTATACATGACTTTGCACTTATCATTTTAAATTAAGGCTTAACATTTGAAATGGATCTTCTATTGAAATCTAATGCTCTGAGGGCTAAATCTTTAAGCAAGGAGAAAGGAGCTGACAGTGAAGAGAATATTGAACATCTTCAAAGGAGGTTGAAGAAATATTGATAGTTGATACTAAGAGGGTAGTTACATTATATGGATTAATACTTGTACAGTGCAAGGGCTGTGCACCATTTGGTTTTAATTGCTTTTGAGTTTGATGATGAGTGTAACATGATTTAGGTCAAAATGCCATCTCCTTCCAAATCACTTAGATAATTACCGTTGTCTTCTTTTAGTGACATTTTGATGTCGAGTGAATAAAACCCCTCAAATATATCCATTATCACACGTTTCCTACAAACATTCATTAGTTGCACTTGTACCTGGTTGATAAAAAATCAATTTTAGCAAAAAGCTGGTTTTAAAATGCTCTAAAATTGCAACTCTTGAGCGTGCAGTATGTCAAAAATGTACATTAAATTGTGCTTATAACAAACTGTTCACACATGCACAGAGGTATCCATTTTTGTCCATAAAATGACTGAAAATAACTACTAAACATAATACATTTTAAGTGAAAATGAATGTGAAAGGCTTTCAGTGCAGGAAATTTTGATTGGAATGTATCTAGATAAGTAAGGACCTTATTAATTGGTCAGTGAATATTTAAGATGGAAAAAGGTTGGAGTGGAAGCAAATCTGTCCTTTTTACACCTTTCACGAGAATGATGCTCACAGAAAGTTGTTTGAAACAGTTTATGGAAGACAAAGTCTGAAGAAGTATTTCTCATTTTCTCTTATGTATAGAGGTGTACATTTTAAAGCTCTAGTTACAACTTCAACCATAAGTATTAACATTTCAATTGTTGTAAAAGAAAGTGTATTTAACTATTTCAAGTAGGACAAATGAACTTTTTCTCTTCATCATGTTTAAAATGTTTAGCATTTTAAGGATTCTACTAATACATGTAAGTTCAACCATCACATTTGAATTGTTATTGTAAGAAATCGTAATAAATAGGGTTGATCAGACAGCTTTAGGGGAAATTAGGCCGTTTCGCGTGAAAAAAGGTCGGGAAAAATGAATTTTGGTCAGGGAAAAGTCAGTGAAAAGTCAGGGAATTTTATTCCAGATGAAGGGTGGGCACCCTGTTAACCCTTTTCCAAGATGACAAAAAATTAGGGTGGTGTAAATTGAAAGCAGCTGATAATTTAGAATTGATGGAATTATAAAATTTTAGAACTGTCTGTGTAGAAATATTCTGAAAATATGAAGAGAAAAATCTTTACAAATTAATTCTAGTGAAAATGTTAGGCCAGATGCGCTTAATTATGGATAATCATGTACACAGCATTACCCGATTTAGAGTTTTGTTGATCAAAGTTTTTAAACTTCCAAAGATTTCAATGCAAAAGTATGAACCCATTGCCAGACAGCAAAATTGTGGACTGTTCCGATTTGCAGTGTATTGTGGGAGACAATTTAAAGTCAAAGAAATATCAATACTCTATTTTAGATTATAAAACTTTGTGGATAATAAAGAAATTGCTTGTTGTGACAAGCAATTTCATAATTTTCCACAATGTTTTTCTGAGCCTTGATATTTTGGGGAGTCCAAAAGAGTCAATGTATAGTAATGGATAATGACTGGGAAAAAAATGTATTATTGTACAGAGGATGCAGTTAAACATGATACTGACTAGTCTACAGAACAACAGCCATATTGCCACATTTCTAGGCCTCAGTCCATCCAGGGATTACTTGGTTACTTACAAGTTTGTACCAGATCTGCATCTAGCTGAGATGCTCATGAAAAACATCTTGAGAAACCTGGCCTTTGAGACGGTATGTCGTCTTTTATTTGTAGAAAAATATTATTTTTTAAAATTATCATGCTTATTGTTTTGTTATTTCAAACTTTTAAAACTTTCTCATTTCAGTGTTCAGTAATAAGATTGACATCTGAAATTCATATCACGTTATGGAAAACTGTTATGTTTTTACTGACAAATGGTTACTGAAAAATAGTTAAAAGCAAAATGTAAATGAACAAAAGGTATTGAGCTGCTCCAGGAAAAGCGTTTTTTGAAGTTCCGCCATGATCGGATTCAAATAAAAAACAGAGCAGCATGGAAACTGACTAAACTAGACTCCATTTAAGCACAGGCTTATCATGAAGAAGAGTAGTTTCAAATGCTTTAACCCATTACCACACAGTGACACCTTTTGACTCCCAACAAGATAAAGGCTTTGGAAAACATAGTGGAAAATGAAGAAATTGCTTGCGACAAGCAATTTCTGCATTTTCCACAATGATTTCTTAACCCAAAATGGAAAGATTTTTGAAATTTCATCAACTTGAAATTGTCGTCTGCAACACCTTTCATATTGGAGAAGTCCAAAATTTTGTCTTCTGGTAATGGGTTAAGGGACCCTTTTTCCAGTTCCTGTTTAAAATTCCTCTGCCAGAGCAACCAGTAGGAGCTTTGTAGAGGCGGTAAAGGCATTCTGAATTTGTAATAAATTCAGATCCGAATCCTATATTGTGGGCATTGAATTGTCTCAAGGAAACAATTCCAATGATTACCCACAACATAGGGTTTGATGAACAACAATATAAATATTAGATTTTGAAAAGTCAACCCCCACTTATTTCTATTACAGGAGAGGGCACTGAATGAGGTAGAGAAGAATCAAGACAAGGAATCCATGCCTGTAGATGTAGATACTTGTTCCCCACAGTTACACATATTGTTGTCTTCTATACACAAACATGTGTTCTCTTATTGTGTACAGTCAAATCAAGATGTCGCAAATGTAAGTTGGTTTACTCATATTGTTTCTTTTCAACAAAAACCTCGTCACTGCAGCTTGTTTTAAGCTGCAGTTATAAGGTTTATGTTGAAAAGCAGCCATATGTATGTAGATACACAATAACACATATTGTTGTCCTCAATACACAAGCATGTGTTCTCTTATTGTGTACAGTCAAACCAAGATGTCGCAAATGTAAGTTGGTGTACTCATAATGTATGTAGATATCTGTTCTCCACAGTTACACATATTGTTGTCCTCAATACACAAGCATGTGTTCTCTTATTGTGTACAGTCAAATCAAGATGTTGCAAATGTAAGTTGGTTTACACATATTGTCACTTTTCAACAAAAACCTTGTAACTACAGCTTGTTTTAACTCTTTCGCTGCCAAATTTCCTTAGAAAACAGACTCCTCAGTGCCAATTAAATTCCAGGAAATTCCAAAAATTATACTGTATATAAAGAAATTACTGTAAAATATTCATTAATTTTGTTGTTAGATTTTAATGAAACTTTCAGGAAATTAAGTTTATATGTTATGCCTAATAAATATGCTTTCAAATATGTGATTGTATGACCTTGACCTTGACCGTGACCTTGGCTGACCTTGAAAAATAGAAAAAATGGTGTTTTTTTATGCAAAAAAAGTTATTTGGTATGGACAAATCTATTAAAAAAATCAGTTTTAAGGAATATATACCTAAAACATTACCAAACTAATACTTATGAGTAAAACTAAACACTTTTTATACATTTATTACTCTCCAAGGGCTGCCAGATTATATAAAAAAAATACTGACAAAAATCCTCTTAAATCACTTTGTGTAGACAGTGCACACCTTCAACCAGATAAAAGTACGGTTAAAATTTTGTATAAACATCTAATCTAGTGTTTAGAGAAGAAAAACAAAGTGGGAGAATATCTGGACTATTATCAAAATAGACGAGATTGGCATGTTTTTCATCATAGGTAGGTAAAGGGTTTTAGCTTAACACATTACGTACAGGTGAGAACAGGTGAGAATAGAATAAAAGACGGTATTTTACGAAATAAACACAAAGAATGTACAAATAAGTCAGTAAAAATTGTAAACATGCATTTTCTATCAATTTTAACTCCGATCTTGAGTCTAAATCCTTTGCAATCAATGTCAGAACTTCATCCACAGTGAGGCGAGTCGCCATTTTGTTGGTCCTCACTGATCTGAGAATTTGTCGTCTAGAAACAGCTTCAAAATCATCCAAAATCCAGAAAATAATCTAATTTCCTGGTTGAATGCCGTAAACAAACTTATTTGCCGTAAATGAGTCAAATGTCGTAAATAATCGATGCCGTACAATATATTCAAAACACGTGTAAAGAAACGTGATTGTCATGTCGCCGAAAGGCGACATTGGCAGTCTCCTAGTATGTCGCCAAAAGGCGACATTGGCAGCGAAAGAGTTAAGCTGCAGTCAGGAGGTTATTGTTGAAAAGCAGGGATATGTATGTATGTAGATGCCTGTTATTACTGTCCTCAATACACAAACATGTGTTCTCTTATTGCATAGTTAAATCAAGATGTCGCAAATGTAAGCTGGTGTATATACATGTTTAATACCTTTGTCATGACGCTTTAAATAGCCACTGATTCATGTTTGCAAAATTCACCTTTGTTGAAAATATAATATCAAACTGCAAACTGCTGTGAATATGATGGTTTGAATCTTGCAGTTGCATATTTGAACCCATACACGCTAAACGTTTTTGAAAGGTAGAATTTATAAACATATGTTATGATTTTATTATCGGACTATAGTTCATCACTTACACTTCATTTCAGTATGAGGGTATTGTGTATCTTATCCAACAACATTTACATCTCATGTTACCACTATGCTCTGAATTACTGTCTCAAACTACGATATTACTCAAGACTTGTCAACAAAAACCTCTCAATATGGAAGAAAATATCATCAGTAAGTAGATCAATCCTTTTCTATTTGTGCTTTACTAACCCTTTCATATACACCTGATAGATAGTTTTATGTTATGGTTGTCTGTCCATCTGTCTGTCTGTCTGTCTGTCTGTCTGTCTCTTTGCAATTTCTTGTGCTCAACTCTGTCTACATATTCTTTCCGAAGATAATCAAATTTGCCACAATGAATCACCATGATGTCTAATTGGTACATACTACTTTTAATTTCAGATTACTCTGGTAGATCTTGAATTTACCTGCTTTTGAATTGAAATATAATAATTGTCCTCTGTCTTGTGTACTCCTACAGTTTACTTTTAAAAAAGTGCAAACATTTTACAATGTACTGTTTTCATTTACAGATATCCTGTATGAGTCACCAGCAGGAGCCATGTTGTTTCACACACTCCACTCTCTACTCATGATGCCTCAATATAGAGTTATCCCCCTTCTCAACAGTTTACTGTCATTGTTGTCTAACTTGGACCAGATCTGTAAACTCCTGCCAAACATTGAGAGATATGAGAAAAGGGAGCTGGAGCAGGGTAAGTTTTTTTTATCCCTTTGTCAAATAGTTTTGAAATCTCTAATAGGGAAAAGCCGAGCCCGGATAGCTCAGTCTGTTACGTCGGAGTACTGTCAATCCAGGGGTCTCGAGTTCAAACCCGGCTCGGCCAGTATCCATTCTGACATTTGACAAAAGTCATTTGTCTCTCACCAATGGGTTTGAATCATCTATGTGAGAGAGCAGCTGGAGGCTCGGTTTGGATATTGTGGTTGTACTGGCGCGAGAAATACCAGGAACTCACGGTTAGGTGCTCCAGCTGCCGCGATATGACCCTGGTAGTTGAAAACGGCGTAAAACCCCAATAAACTCAATAAACTCAAACTCTAATAGGGAAAGCTATGGAAATATTTGAGGGGAAAAATCACAGTACATGTTTAGAGCTATCCCCTTTCCCATTTGTTTGCTGTCATTGTTATCTAACTTAGATCAATTTTGATAAATATTTAGAGATATGAGAAGAGAGAGTGAGTTTGAGCAGGGTAAATTTTTATCCTTTGACCTAAGGAGATGCTATTTGATTTTTGGGCCGAAGGTCAATGTAACAATTGAATTTTGTTTAACTCATTAACAGGTAGCTAAATTTTAGACGGAATCAATTTGAAAGGTGTGCAGATGACAATTACAAATTGAAGAATTTTTTAGAATCTGTGCATTTGGGTTTAGAAAGCATCGCGGATAATGAAGAAATTGCTTGTTATAAGCAATTTCTTCATATTCCACAATGTCTTCTCAAGCATTTTCTTGAGAGGCGTCAAAAAGCGCCATTGTGTGGGAAACTGGGAATGTGTGAAAATCTGCTCTCATGCAGTAAATTAAGGATTGTTTGACATGGAAAATATTCAAGTATTTTTTTACAGGTTTAACTTCAAGTGTATCTTCACTGTGGTTGGTGGATTTAGAGAGAACCTGCTCTCTTTTGATTGGTCAATGTCTAGGAGATATGTTGCTAGGGGCAACAGTTACCACGGAAGAGAAAGATGTTGGTAAATGGTTAGAGAGGAAGCTGTTTAGTAATGGACTTAGAGTAGATTGGAAAGGTTTGTATAGATATTTTCTAGATGTATGTGATAGAGATGAGTTCATGACTAACCACAACAAGCATTTTCTACATGTACAGGGTGATCCAAAAAACATGTCCCACAAAGAATATTTAATATATCTGCGTAATGTGGTAGCATTGTTTTAGTTTAGGTGTCGATGGAAAGGGTATATAATAGAATTTGTAATGGTCGTGCAGAAGAACGTCATGCAGCGTCATGGTAACGCCAATGGCGTCATCAATGACGCCATCATATTCTCAGCGTTCCAAGATGGCTGACAATGCAGAAATAGTCAAACTGTGCTATGTATTATGTACATATCCTGTTCTAGCTAGAAGAAAAATCCAAAATATGTACCAAAATGCCAAAGTGCCTTCCGGGAAACAGATAAGAAGATTTTTTTCTAAGTTTGAGGTGAAGGTGACCGTCAATGACACGAGATCTGGAAAAAGGAGAGAACACGCACAGGGCGTGCAGACGATAACGTGGAGAATGTTCATCAAGCTGTAGAGGAAACTCAAAGGGTGTCTATTATGGGATATTATGAAGGACATCTCAAAAACCACTGATGTAAGATATGGTACAGTGAAAAGAATTCTTTAGTTCTATTAAATTGTAAGCCATACAAAATAACCAGTATGCAGCATTTGAAAGACGCAGAAACCATGGCCACACTGTCATTTGTTAATTATACCCCCCACAACAAAGTTATGGGGGGGTATACTGGATTCAGGTTGTCCGTCTGTCCGTCCGTCTGTCCGTGTTTACCAGTGACCATTATTGGCTATTTTTTATGTTCAAAGGACACTTATTGGTTACTTTTCCCTTGTTGGGTATACCCAATAACAGGAGTAATTTTATTACGTATATGAGACTGTTGTTGGTTACTTCAAACGAAATACCCAATAAAACATTAGACTTTTTTTTGTCCAACAATTCGTCCGTATCTCGGACTCTTCCACTAATCGGAAAATTCTAAATTTAGATTTCGCGCCGAAAAATGCATTCGGATACCATCGGTGAATATCCGCCAAGCACCGGAAATGAGTTACCGTTCGTATTTTTTGTTCCCGGCTTTATTGCGTGACGTCTCTTGCGCGCGTGGAACCACTCCATTTTCCCGTCGAGTCGAGTAAGTTAGTTTGATTATATTTGACAAGAAAATTTGTCGAATACGACCATATTTCACACTATTTTATACATTGTTTAAACAACGATAACTTTTAACTGCTATTTATGCACAATAGGTGTGTTTGTTTGTAGTTTTTACCGACATTAGAGCAATTGTCATTAGTTTTCGCGATCTTTTAAACTGCGATCTTTTAATCAAGTTTTTGACGTATATTCCCCCTGTAAATGAAAATTCTGGTTACTATAATGCCATTTGTGGAATAAGAAAATAATATCAATTTTCTGAGCGCTATCTCATTGTCTGTATGGATGGTTGTAAGCAATTTAAGTCGTGAAGGCTTGTGCTCAAGATTGTTTTGATTTATCATATTTTTTTTCTCGAGAAATCAGAATGCATTAATATTGATTGACCCAACTGAAATTTTAAGTCTTTCCAATTTTATTCATAAAACAATCTAGCACATCCAAAACTAAAGAGGGTATGAGAGTGGGGACATCCCCCCCCACCCCCTTTGGAATTTTTTTTTCTCCTCTTGCCTCAATATTTTCATTGATATTTCGTACACAAATCATGTCATTGCAATATATATTATGTCGTCTGCAGCAGCTTTCAAATTAAAACAGTCAAAAGTTCAGCTGTTTGGGAAATGGTCAACATTGGCAAAATAATTCACACAATAAACTGTGACTGTTTGAATCCTGACTGTATATTTCACTTTACATGTCAGGGTTTGACATTAACGCCAGTCCGTCGGCCCGAGGCCTGTAATTTTTAAGGAGGACTGGCAAAACATCCTTTGGTACCGGTCCGCCGGGCCTGTAAATTTCAGAGACAGCGCCCCTTAGATTTTGTCGAAAGGCATGAAAATCAGTTTCAAAATCTGCATCATAACTTTCTTTTGGCTCATAGGAAAAAGTCGGCGACCAACCCAAAATTCCTATTTTAAACAAAACTATTTGAAGATTGTCTGTGATTACACAACAGAAAACAACAAATCGTAGATTTGTGTTACATACGTAACACTTATGTACATCACAAAACCACCGAGTACTGCATCCTTCAGGCACATCTTGAATGGAAAATTATTTACAGGACAAAGAAAGCAGTAAACTGTTGTGGTTTTTTTTGTGAACAAGAATCTAGATTAAAAAATTAATTGACTAGAAATTCATCAGTCTATCATTCACCTACCTTAGGAATTCTAATCCGATTATTACTTTTAAATTATAGAAATTGCACAAGTTTGTAGTCCACTATTTTTTTCCACTGAAAACATCCACTCACTTTGTTACAATTTCCTTAACCCTTTCTTAGTCATTCAGTCAAGGATAATTCTAACAATATTAAATTAAACAATGAATTATGGCCAAGATCTTATTTACTGAATTCATACGAATAGAGAATCTTATGCATTTAATTTCGTCTTTTTTCTTCCATTGTGAACATGAGGATAGAAAAAGAAATCCAAATTTACAAATGCAAACTTTGTTCTATTGGGTAAAGGTTAATGGAACTTCTATTTATAACTCTGTAACTGGGCTCAATCAGCTGTTTAATAACCAAACAAAAATGCATACAGTGTGACATCACTGCTTACATCACACAGAGTGAGTTTAGATTTCCCCAAGATCAAAGAGAAACCCTTTTTCTCCTTGCACACATTCAAATACTAAAGTCTAGCAGTGATTGTGCACAAATCTTCATATAAAGTTAACCTTTGATTTAATTTAATAGGAATATATTCTGTTGAGGTAAGTCTAAAAACAAGGTATTTTGAGTTTGCATTTTACTGTCATTATTACACCGATAGCATATTAATTTATATGTTGAACAGATTACCTTTTTGTTGGCAACATACAATGATACTTTATTATTTCTTTATATATATGATTCTCATTCGCCAAACCTCAATTTTTCGTTACTAGATTTAGATCAATTTGAAAGCTGGAATCATTAGATCTAAAATCTTGGATATGGGCAATTACCAAACACCTGATCATGTATCCTCTGTTGAAGGGCTTGATCTTTTACCCTTTCCCAAAATGGACATAATGTAATCAAACTCAGAACATGCACATCCCATTGTCATGAAATCGAGGGGAAGGGAAGAAATTCAAGTAGATCATAAATTTCTTTATTTCTCTTTGTTATCAATGATTGATAACTACTTACAAATGACATCAAAACTAAGCCTTGTTTGGGAAATGTATGCAATCAAAATGGGGTAGCAACTAGATTCTATACTAGTGTAGTTATACACAGTTTTGATAGCAATTTCAAAATTTCTTTGACCAAATTGTTTTGCATATTCAGACGTTAGCAACTTTCTTCATCTGTTTTCAAAACCTGACATGGCACCTACTAACAACCTTTTTAGCGAGCCGGGACTTTATATCCGGGGAGCTAATGTCACAGCCCTAGTGTTGGCGTCCCATCGTGTCTTCACTTGAAAAACTTTAACCTGTTCTATATCTCAGGCACTATTAGAGATACAGCATTGATATTTCATACATAGATACACCTCGACAAGACCTTTCATTTGGGACCATGACTTTTGACCTAGTGACCTTGACCTTGGGAGTTTGACCTACTTTTGAAAAACTTTAACCTGGGCTATATCTCAGGCACTATTAGAGATACAGCCTTGATATTTCATACATAGATACATCTCGACAAGACCTTTCATTTGGTACCATGACCTTTGACCTAGTGACCTTGACCTTGGAGTTTGACCTACTTTCGAAAAACTTTAACCTGGCCTATATCTCAGGCACTATTAGACATTCAGCCTTGATATTTCATACAGAGATACATCTCGACAAGACCTTTCATTTGGGACCATTATCCTTGACCTTGTGACCTTGACCTTGGAGTTTGACCTACTTTTAAAAAATTTGTTTTTGTGACACGCTCCCATATAGGCAAGCTACGTTGTCCGCGGACAACTCTTGTTTTCTTTGTAACAATTACATATATATAAACAAAAATTACTTGTACTTTTAACAAAATATTGAATTTGAAAAGGCATAAACTCAACAGGACAGCCAGAGATAATTATGACTAGCTATTTTAGCTATTTCAGAACCCTTTACCAGACTCTTATATAGAAACTATCGGAGTGTTGTAACAATGAATATACAATTTATTCTTTGTTTCTCCTACAATTCACTGAGTCTGAATGTAGGACCTGTTAGTCTGGAGGAGGACCTGTAAAAATTGCAATCCACTGGTCCTGCTTTAATTTTAGTGGACAAAAATGCTGACCCTACAAATACCTGAGTAAAATTTTTAACTGTTGGGTAGTTTTAGTTTGTCCAATGATTTACTGGTTATATTTTCTAAATATCATCTGGGTATCTGACATGAACATCAATTTTGAACAAAATTGAGTCCGAAGGGAGATTAACTGTTGGGTAGTTTGTCCAGTGAATGACTGGTTATATTTTCTGAATATTTGCTGGGTATCTGACATGAACATGAATTTGAAACAAAATGGAATCTGAAGGGAGATTAACTGTTGGGTAGATGTCTAGCGATTTACTGGTTATATTGTCCAAATGTTTGCTGGGTATCTTACATGAACATGAATTTGAAACACAATTGAGTCCAAAGGGAGATAAACTCCTGGGTAGTCTGTCCAGTGAATGACTGGTTATATTGTCCAAATGTTTGCTGGGTATCTGACATGAACATCAATTTAAAAGAAAATAGAGTCCAAAGGGAGATTAACTGTTGGGTAGTTGTCCAGTGATTTACTGGTTATATTGTCCATATGTTTGCTGGGTATCTGACATGAACATCAATTTAAAAGAAAATAGAGTCCAAAGGGAGATTAACTGTTGGGTAGTTTGTCCAGTGATTTACTGGTTATATTGTCCAAATGTTTGCTGGGTATCTTACATGAACATGAATTTGAAACACAATTGAGTCCAAAGGGAGATAAACTCCTGGGTAGTCTGTCCAGTGAATGACTGGTTATATTGTCCAAATGTTTGCTGGGTATCTGACATGAACATCAATTTAAAAGAAAATAGAGTCCAAAGGGAGATTAACTGTTGGGTAGTTTGTCCAGTGATTTACTGGTTATATTGTCCATATGTTTGCTGGGTATCTGACATGAACATCAATTTAAAAGAAAATAGAGTCCAAAGGGAGATTAACTGTTGGGTAGTTTGTCCAGTGATTTACTGGTTATATTGTCCAAATGTTTGCTGGGTATCTGACATGAACATCAATTTAAAAGAAAATAGAGTCCAAAGGGAGATTAACTGTTGGGTAGTTTGTCCAGTGATTTACTGGTTATATTGTCCAAATGTTTGCTGGGTATCTGACATGAACATCAATTTAAAAGAAAATAGAGTCCAAAGGGAGATTAACTGTTGGGTAGTTTGTCCAGTGATTTACTGGTTATATCGTCCAAATATTTGCTGGGTATCCGACATGAACAGCAATGAATTAATAATGAAATAGAATTGTATGAAACTTTAAACGATCAAAGCGGTGTCTGGGGCATTGTCATCTTACAGTGACAGCTGAGGTTACATAGTTTTGGTTTAGGGGCGGCGATATATTTGTTTTCCCAAACGGGAAAATTTTAGGATTGTCCTATTTGAAAGCTGCTGCAGACGACAAAAGTGTTGTTAAAAATGATATGATTAGTACACAGTATATCACAGAAAATATCGAGGCAAAAGGAGAAAATGGTGGCTATCAGCATTTTCTCCTTTTGCATCAATGTTTTACCAAGCCTTTTTCTGTTGGATGTCAAAAGTGGGTCTGGTTTGGGAAAGAGTTCAATGGCAAAACCTTGGACCAGCTCAACTGGGAAAGAGTTGCAGACGAGAACATTTCTGATTTCGAAGTAGAAAGCATGCATATATTATAGCATAGAAAATATTGAGAGAAGGGGACTTTTAGTTCTTTCCTCTTCTTATTCCATGTTTTCCCTAACTATATCCGTGAAGAATGTTAAAATCAGGCAATGTTTGGGAAAGAATTAACTCCCCAAAATGGCAAAATTTCGGTGCAGTTCAATTTGAAGCTGTTGCAGACAATGATAGAATTGTGTACAATATAGCCTAGAAAATATTGAAGCAGGAGGAGAAAATGCAGACTATTGAAGCAGGAGGAGAAAATGCAGACTATCAGCATTTTCTTGTTATGCCTCAATGTTTACCCAGGCAAAAAAAAAGATATGTTTTGAAAAAGAGTTAAAGTATGAAGGTCTTGAATAATTTCTCTATAGAAAGGTCATAGATACCTATATAGATGCAATTTGTGTCATGCACAAATATTGTATTAAATTTTTCTTATTTTTATCGAAGATTTTAGTATAATACTGTTCAGAAAAATAGTGGCAGAAGTAGAAAATTGATTGTTGATTGTCAACATTTTCTTCCTTTGCCCTAACGTTTTCTAAAGCCCATATGGTAGGGACATCAAAACCAAGTCTTGTTCAGAATTTGTCGAGGGGAAAGGTGAGAAGGCTATGTCCTAGCATTTTGTTCTTTTGCCTTCACAATTTTTGAAGTAAAGAAGAAAATGTAGATCACTCGCTACTTCGTACTATTCCACAATGTTCATAATCTTGTGCACCATATTGTGTAGTTGAATGGAAAAGGTGGTGAAGATATTCTTATTGTCATGGATTTAAATGCCGTGGGTAATATATATGTTTTCACATCGTTTGATTTCTTGTAATTGTAATTCTTGTTTGTTTTGTGGTAACATTCCTGTGACTGGATTTTAAACCAATAAAAGGAATTTGAATCATTGTGCAAGTGACAGTTTCGTTCTTTATAAACAGTTTTTCAAATATTGAATGAGTGCATCATTGTACAAGTGAAAATTTTGTTCGTTAGTTACTTTCAAAATATGAATGAGTGCATCATTGTACAAATGACGATTTTGTTTGTTAGTGACCGTTTCAAAATGAGACAATGCACCAGTTTTTGGGCATTGATTTTGTTCTCTTAGAAATTGTTTCAAAGTACATGTAAGAGTGTATCATTTTATGAGCCTTATTGACGGCTTCCTTTGGTTACTTATTTTCATGATTTAGATTATGCATTGCAACAGAGAAGCCATAACACCCCTCACAGAATTTTCAAGTTTGAATATGGGTCATGTGTGGTCAGAAAGAAGGTCACCAGGTCAGATCTTAGGAAATCCTTTTTTGAACCATAAAGGTCACATATTTGACCCAAGTTTGATGTAACTGTCACAATGTTTATTTTGACAATAAACGGGTGAAGTTCAGATTTGGGTCACATAGGGGTAAAAATCAATGTCACCAGGACAAATCTAAGAAAATCCTTGTTGACTCTAGATGGGACATGTGTGTCCCTATTTGATCAGAATTTCGCCCCATTTCTCAGGTCAGCTACCCTGGGCCCTCTTGTTTATTCATGAATTTTGGCATTAAAAGATGACCAGAGTACCATTGCTACCAATGTGTGTTCACTGTGTTGGTGATGCCAACATTTCTAAAATACCCAGTTGTGTCTTTGGACACATAACCAGTAAGTGTCCTCTCGTGAGAACTGTTTTTGATACCCAAGATGGGGTATCCAACAAGTTTTTAGGCAAAGTACCCAACATATGGTCAACCGTTGGTACGTCCGTCCGTCCGTCCGTCTGTCCGTCCGTCTGTCCGTGGACATAATTTTGTGTCCTCTTCTCCTCCCACAGTTTTTGACCGATTTTGCTGAAATTTTAGCAGGTTGTTTCCTATCATATGAAGTTGTGCACCTGCAATTTTCATCTTGATCCAGGCAGTATTTTCAGAGTTATGCCACTTTGAACTTTAGCACTTTTTCAGTGACAACGCGCTAGTGGGGGGTATTTGTCCGCTTTGCGACAGTTCTAGTTGGATTGACTGTGAATAAATGGCCACCGCATTCACCCGATCTCAGTCCACTGGACTTTTCCTATGGGGTTGGGAAGAAGAAAGAGTTTATGAATCCTAACCCACCATTATAGCTGAACTGAAAGAAGCCATAAGTAGAGAAATAGAGTTGATTGATAGTCAAACCTGTAGTAACGTCATATAAAACATTCGACGTCATTTTAGACTAGTTTCTGAAAAACATGGTCGTCACATCGAGCATCTCTTGTAAAAGTAGTGAGTGAATTATTATATAATATTGTAATAAGACAAAATTTTACAGATATATACTTAAGTTCTACAGAATGTAAACGAAATATATATAAGATGGTAAAAAAGTTATAAAGCATTGTTTGTGGGACATGTTTTTTGGATCACCCTGTATATATCCACAGATGTGTCATTCATTAAATTACTGTAACATATATCACGGTAGATAATCATGTGATACAACAATTTCAAAAAAATCTTCAATAATTTTGTTAATTCGGGACTGATTTTAATTCGGTTTGAAGCAGAGAAGGCGGACAGATGTTACGCATTAGATGAAAGTGTTGGAATTGTGACAAATCAACTGATAAAAAGTTATTGAAGATAAACCAAAATTTTGGTTTATCTTCAATAACTTTTTAATCAGCTTATTTTTAGAAAATCCACCACATCCAGGTTATTCTTGACATTTTGTACATTCTCTGCTTCAAACCGAATTCAAATTGGACAAGTATTGACAAAGTTATTGAAGATTATCGGAAATTCTAATTCATGTGATTATACACTGTGTATGTAAGAGAAGATAAAATTCCCTTTTGCGAATGAGATGAATCCTCACTACTGATGTCATCCATTAAGGTCTTTGTCAGACACCAGGGTCAGATTTTAGAAATCAAACTTCTTTTGGGGTCATTTATGCTATACATACACATCTTGAAAAATGCATCTTGTTCGAAAAGAGTCATAAAAAATATGGATTTTTGGATTTTATTTTAAAAAAATTTAAGGTCAGATTTTCTTTATAACACACTTTGTGATTTTTATGCCACATATTGAAAGATCAGGGGCATATTGTTTTACTCATGTCTGTCTGTCCATTCATATGTCTGTCTGTCTGAAAACTTAACATTGGCCATTTTGTGGGCATTCTTATTTCACAGACACATCTTGTTTACAGAGGATTTACATGAACAGATAGAGAGTATAGCTCAGAGGATTGTGGACAGTCCCAGTGAAGCCTGTACATTGTATAGTGGACCTACACTATGTAGAGAAATAGCTTTCCTTAACCCATTCCCACACAGTGACGCTTTTTGATGCACATCAAGAAAAATGCTCTGGAAAACATTGCAGAAAATGAAGAAATTGTTTGTGACAAGCAATTTCTTCATTTTCCACAATGTTTTTTAACCCTAAATACAACGATTTTTGAAATTTCACTGACTTGAAATTTTTGTCTGCAACACTTTTCAAATTGGAAGAGCTCAATTTTTGCCCTCTGTTATTGGATTTTAGTAATACTTCATTTGCAATCTATTTGATTTTTTACTGAATAATTGATTCTTTTTTACGACTTCTTTCAGAAGATTTACAAGAGCAGATAGAAAGCATAGCTCAGAGGATTCTAGACTGTCCCAGTGAAGCCTGTACATTGTATAATGGACTGTCATTGTGTAGAGAAATAGCTTTCCTTAACCCGTTCCTACATAGTGACATTTTTTGATGCACATTAAGAAAAATGCTCGGGAAAACATTGTGGAAAATGAAGAAATTGCTTGTGACAAGCAATTTCTTCATTATCCACAATGTTTTTAAACCCCAAATACAAAGATTTTTGAAATTTCACCAACTTGAAATTTTTGTCTGCAACACTTTTCATATTGGAAGAGCTCAATTTTTGCCCTCTGTTATTGGGTTTAAGTAATACTTCATTTGCAATCTATTTAATTTTTAGCTCGACTTTTCGAAGAAAATGAGAGCTTATACTGTCACCCGGGCGTTGGCGTTGGCGTCGGCGTCGGCGTTGCAACAAAGGTTAAAGTTTTTCCAAACATCAATAACTTCCATACTATCAAAGGGATTCAACCCAAACTTGGAATACTTATTCACCATCACACCCTCTACCTTACTACCAGGGCCCATGACCCTGGCTCCACTATATTTGGAGTTGTGCCCCCTTTATACTAAGCAACTTAGAAAAATTGAGAGCGCTGTCTTATGGACAGCTCTTGTTTACTGAATAATTGATTCTTTTTGACGACTTCTTTCAGAAGATTTACAAGACCAGATAGAAAGCATAGCTCAGAGGATTGTAGACTGTCCCAGTGAAGCCTGTACATTGTATAATGGACTGACATTGTGTAGAGAATTAGCCGACGAAGACACGGATAGATTGCTGCAGCTGGCATGTGGTGTGCAGACTGACCTGACTGTACATGTGATGCAGGTCCTCAACGATATGGCAGAAATGCATGGTATATTGCCTGTTTGTTTATTCTTTGAAATACAAGTTTTTCTTGATTTCTCAACAGATTTCAATCAAATATCGTGCATTTCTGTGATAGGTTTGCCATTCTGCTTTTTTATGCTCCCCGAAGGGAGAGCATATAGTGGCCGCTTTGTCCGTCCGTCCTGTCTGTCCGTCATTCCGTCCGTCCGTCCGAAGCAATATCTCCATAACCCTTGGGCCAAATCAAATGAAACTTACCATGTGAACTCCCTATGACATAATGCCAATGTACTTTTCCCCGTTTTTGGATTTGAGGCCTTGTCATGGGAAAAGGGGACTTATGGTTAAATACAGTTTTTCTCTAATTTCTCCTAGTCTAATGGTCAGAATTTGATGAAATTTCATATTAGAGTAGCAAATCAGATGCCCTTGACAATAAAGTGCTCTCCATGGCATACATTTATTGTGACAATGCCTTATTCGGGGAGCATTGTCCGTCTCTGACGGCCCTTGTTTTACTCTATGTGTCATGAACCATATGAGATCTAGTAATGATATTTCACACTTGGATAGCTCATGCCAAGACTTTTCATTTGAGACTATAATCTTTTACTTTGTGATCTTAAGTTTGGAGTTTTACCCGCTTTTCAAAAAGTCTAGCCTGGCCTTTATTTTATGCACTATTAGAAATACAACATTGATATTTCACTTATGGATACCTCTGGCTAAGACCTATTGTTTAGAACCATTACCTTTCAGTTTGAATTCAGCTTGACTATCATGTTTTAGCTTTACCATCCATCATAAGATACCAAACACTGTGCAACTTTGGACGTCACTTGTACCCTGTACCCCTCATCAATTTCCAGGCGTCATCTGTGGTAACAAAAATGATGAGGGATACCCTCGTCAATTTCAATTTCTACAGGTGATGCCAGAATTTGCAGAGAGTGTTCAGTATCTTTTTGTGGATGGAATACCATAATTGAGATTTTCATTTAACTTTGCAAAAATAATATTTTACAGACTGGGACACCTGGGACCTGGTAGATGAACCATTGTTGGATGTTGTTACAAGATTTATACTTGCTGTGATACTAAAACACTCCAACCTACTCAAATCTATACATAACATTACCATGTAAGTCATTAAAAAATACATGTTAATCCTTGCCAAAACAAGACCTTGTGTTGATGTCCTTCATAGGAAAGGTTTGGAAATACATTGAGGCAAAAGAAGAAAATGTTGGTAATTATTTTTAAGTGATCCTTTTAAAAATTGTTTGTGAATATTCGGTTCCTCAAAAAGTGTGGACATTTCAGGGCAGGGCTTATCAGACTTAAATAAGTCATGAGATAATTCTTTAAAAATCATCAACCATTGAGCCAATTTTGACCAAACGTCCTAGGAATATTCATTTGGTGACCTTTTCAAAAATCTGTTTGTAAACTCCTGATTTGCCAAAAGAGGGGGTTGTGTTATTGTAAGACTTAGCAACTTGTCAAATGATAATAATAAATTGAGTGGAGCAATTTAGGGCTTTTGTTGCCTTCTTGTTTCATTATTTTGAACCACCTATTCAATCATTTGACCTATCAGATGTCGCTTTATATTGCTGAATATAATCTTTTCCAGTATGGATGTAGATTTTATGTGTGTGGCCAGAGAAGTTTATCGAGTCCGACTTCACCTCATGAATGCGAAGGCATTTAAATTGGGACTGAGTATCGGTGGAGTACCCACAACATCGCAGACAGAAGATTTGGATACGGGAGAGAAATCCAGGGATAGACAGATGGAGTCAGACGAAGAAAATGAGGGTAGGACGCATTCTTTATTGTTGTTAAAGCTTTTCCCAAAAAACATAATTTGAAAGCTACTGCACACAATAAAATGGTGATAATACAGATAGGATTTCTGTGCAATATAACCAGGAAAATATTGAGACAAAAGAAGAAAATGCTGTTATCAGCATTTTCTTCTTTTGCCTCAATATTTTCTCAAGCTATTTCTATTAAAAATGTCAAAGCCAGGTCTTGTTTTGGAAAGAGTTAAGTTGGGACTGAGTATCGGTGGAGTACCTATGACCTCGCAGACAGAAGATTTGGACACTGGAGAGAAATCAAGGGATAGACAGATGGAGTCAGACGAAGAAAATGAGGGTAGGACACATTCTTTATTGTTGTTTAAACCTTTTTAAGCTCAATATAAGAAACAGATTGTATAGAGTAAGGTCAGACTACACAAATCAGGGTTCGACATTAACTTTTTTTATCACTAGACCAGTGGTCTAGTTGCTCATAATTTTTACTAGACCGCCAGTGAAGTCTACTAGACCAAAACAATAATAACCAAAAAACACATTATAATTGAAAACTATCTGTTGTTATTTACCAACTGTGCAAGACGAGTAGATCTACAAAATAAAGAATGAATGCATGATTATTTTATAATAGATCTACATACTGTACATTGTGAAATAGACTGTGATTATTGAAACTCTACAGATGGACAAAATTGCATTGAAATTAAAGTGATGTAAGAAGTGGATGCACTTATTGTGAATCACAAGTCAGTATTTGTTTTGAAAATATGATTCTAGTATAGATAAAACGACCTCTTTCTTTTGGGTTTTTCATAATTTTACTTTGATTCATCTTTGTTTGGCCTCTTGTTATCTTCTGACTGCTGGTCACTATTTTGACGATTTGTTGTAAACCCGAATTTATAAAGGTTTGACATTTCAGCGTGTCGTCTGCTAACATTGATAATGTAAACAAAAATGAGACGCGTTTTCGGTTGTCGTACCATTTTATTTTTTACGAAAAGGATGACAACGTAACTAGGTCGGACCGTAGATACAAAGAGCAAGATATTTCTTACCGTATAAAGAAAAATTTGCGAGAATCAATCACATTTTCTTTTCTTTTAGCGACTATCAATTTTATTCAGCCGTCAATTCTCGGGTGATCTCCGAAGTCTCCGAGCTATCGTTCGGTGAGTTACGGAAACGGCCGAAAGAGACGAGTGATTTGACCTAGTTCTGTCCACGCGCGATTGCACCGATCTGTAAGCTAGAACGCTAAATAAATCGGCAAACCGGGTGGCAAATTTTAATTCACGGTCAAAACACGTACATTGAGTCGAAAATCGGGCCAAAATCGGACAGGCATAAATGAAATACCAACTCTAAGCCTTCTAGTCTAGTTTCGCTTTCATTCGCGACTGCGCATGTCTGTTGTCTACTAGATTTCCTGTTTACCAAAATTCTACTTTCACTACCGTTCTCGCTGAGTTTTTGAAAAAGAAACTGATTTCTCGCGACTTCAATGGACATGAACTATCGTCAATTGTGACCAGGCAAGCTTTGAATTGAAAATTTATTTGAATTGTATTTTCATCATCAAGATTTTTTCACTAGACCAGTCGGGCAAGCTCGACGTGGATTTAACTAGCCCGAACGGACAATTTACTAGACTAGGGGCGCGCTTGATTCGCACGTTCCAGAGCGTTCTGGAACATCACACTACACCGCTTTGAATCAAGTTGGGTGCAGTGGAATGGAATGTTGCACCAGTTCAGCAGCGAATCAAGTATAGAACAATTTGTTGGAAAATCTTTATGGAAGCAAATCATCATATGAAGCTTGCATAATGCGGTTTTTAGCATTTTCATATTAAATTAGTCCATGAGTTAGCAAAGGAATGGTCAATGCCATCTTTTTATTTTTGCACCATCCTTGATTTGATGGTACATTAATACTCCAGAATTTTGCATCTATTCCCAAAAAAGCAAATATTCCAGAACTGCGCCATTTATTCAAGAATATTTGTGCCGAGGTTTCTTTGTCTGGATAATATGTATGTACACGCAGCTGTGCAACAGCCATGTTGCTTTAAAAAGGCAAGAGAAGAGAAAAATTTCAACATTTTCGGCACTTCCTAGTTAGTGGAAGCCATCTTTGTTCTTACATCCGGGTTATCCACACCTACTTGCCAGTTGGGTCAAAAGGTGTGTGCACCGAACATTGTTTTTGCTCGCTTGATTCTAGAGAACACTGGAAGGTGTACACCGAACGGTGAATCAAGTACGCCCTAGGTCGTTCGGACGTGCCTTAATGTCGAACCCTGCACAAATGTTGGGATGTTTACTGTAGCAAAGACGTAGCCATGCTATTTGCATTGGTGTGGCTAATTACTGCATCTACGATAATTATTGGTGTGGCATCCCATATCTACAGCAATTATTAGTCCTGCACTCCACATTTATGGCAATTATTGGTGCGGCATTCTACATCTACAATAATTGTTGGTGCGGCATGACATATCTACATCTACTCAATCATTGGTTAGGGGCTCTTAGACCAAAATATAAGTTGACAATTTTAAAATCTTCATTATCTATTTATAAATTAATTTCAGATGAGATGAGTAGTCGAGCTAGCGGCAGTAATCAAGTTCAGACTTCCTATGAAGATTTATGTGGGGATTACCTAAAGAGAGCCTTGTTTGTGCTCCTGTCTGTACAGCCTTATTGGAAAGGTAGGCAATTTTATTCTGGCTCATTTAACCCATTCCCAAACAGCAAATATTTGGAGTGTTCCAATTTGACAGCTGCTGTAGACGACAAAATGTTTGTGAATAAATGGGGAATTTGTGTACATTATAGCACAGAAAATATTGAAGGAAACGGAGAAAATGTTGATTATCAGCATTTTCTTCTTTTCCTTCAATCTTTTCTAAACATCTCTCCTTCAAGGACATGTCAACCTGAGCCGCTTTCTTTAGAGCGAGATGTCTTGAGATAGCTTGAGATTTCTTAAGATGTTTTAGGATAAGGCGCTCTTTTGAGCAAGATTTTTAAGACGATCACTGGGAGCCGCCATTGCTCTTTATTTCTTTCGGAACCCCTCGGTAAATTCTGTAGAATCTATATGGGATAGAATTGACTGAGTTGTTCCGAATGCTCTATAATTCATAAACAGCGGGGTTCCGAATGCTCCATACGTCATACAAATGACGTCATGATGACGTCATTTGTATGAAGTATGGAACATTCGGAACACCTCGCTCAAAATCTCGGTCTCAAAAACGCTGTATAAAAAACATCTTAAGAAATCTAAAAAAATCTCGCTCAAAAGAACACACCTCAGGTCTTCTTTTGGAAAGGGTTAAGGCTCGGTCACACTCCAGTTATCAAGTTCAGAGTTTTTATGAAGATTTATGTGGGTACTACCTAAAAAGAGCCTTGTTTGTGCTCCTGTCTGGAAAGGTAGGTAATTATATTCTGTGGCTCTTTTACTTGAACTAAAGGCATTACCAGACGACAAAAATGTGGACTGTTCCAATTTCAAAGGTGTTGCATACGACAATTTCAAGTTGGTGAAATTTCAAAAATCTTAGCATTTTGGGTAGAAAATATTGTGAAAAATGAAGAAATTGCTTGTCTTAAGCAATTTCTTCATTTTCCACAATGTTTTCCCAAGCTTTTTCTTGCGAGGGAGTCAAAAGGCGTCACTGTGCAGTAATTGGTAAAGGCATGGTCACTCACAACTCTGCATCTAGATCACATCCACATTACATAAAAGAAGTACTGACTATAAGCGGAGCAGGATCTTATTTGGATGTGCTCTAGAAGTGATTAGATAGGAAATTTGTTGGTGTGACAAGGCATATGTTTATGGATAACAATTTGCCAGAGGAACAGGGGATATTTGTTTGTTTCAATGTTAAAATTTTCTTGTGTAACAAGTGAACTGCAAAAGCTGTATAAATATGATCCCATATCAAAGGTTTTGGTCATATTGCAGTGTTCTGCCAAGGCCGCGTATTTGCGATTTTCTCGCATAAAAATTGAAAATGTCGCCAAAAAATTACGTCCATAGCGATTTCTGTCGCAGAGAAAAAGAATCGTAAATTAGGGGGGGCAATCGAGTGAATTTTATGATCGAAAGTGATTTTCACGCCGAAACCGTTATATTTTACTCGAATCCGATTGGATGCCGGACCATTAGGTGCGCGATATCTGGCCAATTGATTATCGAGAAAAATCTAGTCATTCATTCCTCTTTTCGTCGACCGCATTTTCGTAAACAAAATGTCAGAACCTTCGGCTTAAAAGCCCCGAACAATTCTAAGTTATTTCGGGAAAGGAAGGACCGATTCTTCCATCGCCGATCACGCCATAACTGAGCCTGAACCCTCTACATCTATCGATACGGCGGCCCCCGATACGGCAACCGAAACACGGAAAACTGCCCCCATCCGACATTTTCAAGAGAAATGGTTACGGGAGTATTATTCTTGGTTAGAATATGACAAGGAAAAATGTTTTATGACATGTAAATTGTGTAAAAAGCATGAAAAAAATGCATTTATCGAGCTCGGAGCTCAACACGAACTTCAGACACGATGAAAATTCTGAGCACAGGTCTGCAGTAATGGCCGAATCCCTAACAATTAGCGAGTAGCAATTAACAAGTAGCAATTTGAATACAAGGTAATTCATTTAATATCTTTTTTCTATTTCATTGATGGTAATTGTATGAATGTCCCCTTATTTTCAGATATGTCTCTAACTTTTTAGGGTCAGTGAGACATTTGTCTCATCCTATCAAAATCCTTGGCAGAACACTGTATTGTTTTACCATTGTTGGTCTTTCTGTCTGTCCTAACCTTATAATTTGCATTTTCTCTAACCGCATCAATGTTTTAAAATAAATATAACAACTGAAATGTTTATAAAGCAGAAAAAACAGTTTTAGTCTTGATCAATTTTGCATGTAATTGATCTGCTATAACTCTTAACCAATTACCACACAGTGACTCTTTTAGACTCCCCACAAGATAATGGCTGTGGAAAACATTGTGGAAATGCAGAAATTGCTTGTGACAAGCAATTTCTTCATTTCCCACAATGTTTTCTATGTAAAATGAACAAAAAATGTAAAATTTCATTCACTTGAAATTGTCGCCTGCATCATCTTTGAATTTGGACTAGTCAAATTTTTTGCCATTTGGTAATGGGTTGAAAATAATTTTTGTTGAAACTGAACAAGATTGCACGAGTCAGACTTCTCATGTCTAGAGGTAGTGTGACATTTATCACCAATTTCACATGAGTTTAACCCTTTCCCAAACAAGACCTGGTTTTGACGCCCCTAATAGGAAAGGCTTGGGAAAACATTGAGACAAAAGAAGAAACTGCTGATAACCAGCAGTTTCTCCTTTTGCCTCAATATTTTCTGTGCAATATTTTACGCAAATCTTATTGTTATCAACATTTATTTTATCATTTACGGTAGTTTTGAAGTGGATCACCCTAAAATTTTGTCGTTTGGGAAAGGGTTAAACTGCATTTGCTTTCTTTCTGTAGTTTCAGCCCAAGAAACTGCTTCTGAAGATGTCAAGAGTAAAGCAAAAGAAGGTACAGTGTTCTCCCCAACCCAATAAGCTGTATCGGCCCCCACTACAGCTTCATGTAAATTAGTGTAATGCCACTACAGCTTCAAATGGACCCATACAGCTTTATTCCTTCAAAAATGTCACCAAATAGGGGGATTTCTAGGCATTTCATGTCAAAAAGTGATAATCAATGTATACTTATAATATAAAATGTAATAATTCTGTATAAAAACATAATGGGAAAAGAAGAAATTGCTCATATTGAGCAATTTCTTCTTTTCCCATTATGGTTTTATTCAGAATTATTTGCATGAACACAATGCATTTCAAGGTTTACCAATACTCATACTTTGCCACTACGGCTTCAAATTATTCTGGGGACAACCCTGAGGTAATAATTAACATCAAGACTAAAGATAAAGTTTAAGTGCTGATTCCCAGCGTTGTCTCCTTTTTGCCTCACTATTTTCTGTACTATCATTTACACAAATCCTATTGTAACCAACATTTAATCAGTCTTTTGCAATATATTTCAAATTGGACATCCACAAAGGGTAGCTGTATCATAAGAGAGGACTTGGAAGGCATACACTTCTAATGCAACTTAAACTATTTATACCCCCTCACCATGTCTGTCTGTCTGTCCGTCCATCCGTCCAGTCGTCCGTCCGTAGACTTTTTCGTTTCCGTGCTCTAACTCAAGAACGGTTTGACTTAGGATCATGGAACTTTACACAGTTGTTGCCCATGACCCAAGGAGGTGCCCTATTGTTTACGGGTCACGAAGGTCAAGGTCACAATTGGACTTTGTTTAAAATCTGTTTCCGTGCTCTAAGTCAAGAACCGGTTGACCTAGGATCATGAAACTTTACACAGTTGTTGCCCATGACCCAAGGAGGTGCCCTATCGTTTTTGGGTCACAAAGGTCAAATGTCAAGGTCACAATCGAACTTTGTTTAAAATCTGTTTCCATGCTCTTAGTCAAGAACTGGTTGACCTAGGATCATGAAACTTTACACAGTAGTTGCCTATGACCCAAGGAGTTGCCCTATTGTTTACGGGTCATGAAGGTCAAAGGTCAAGGTCACAATTGGACTTTGTTTAAAATCTGTTTCCCTGCTCTGAGTCAAGAACCGGTTTACCTATAGCACTTTTTCAGTGACAAGGCGCTAGTGGGGGGTATTTGTCCGCTTTGCGACAGTTCTAGTTTTATTTTGCAGCTGCAGAGAGTTTGTCAGAAACCTTACCTTCCCCAGCAGAAGAAGCACATATATACGGACACAGGGGCAGTTACCCTGACCTTACAATGTACCCTGGTGTTCACCAGTTAGTGAACTCGCGGGATGGTGGTAGAGCTAGTCCTAATTTGTACATGCAAGGTTTGTATCTTTAGAGCAAGTAGTGTAGACCATGATCAGACTGCACACAAGTGCAGGCTGATCGTTGTCTATGCTGCATGCCAAAACTTGAATAGTTTGATGTTTACAAATTTACTCTTTCCATTATGAGAAGTACATATATATGGACACAGAGGAAGTTACCCTGATTTAACTATGTATCCAGGCGTACACCAGATAGTGAACTCTAGAGATTGGGGAAGAGCTAGTCCTAATTTATACATGCAAGGTTTGTATCTTTAGAGCAGGTAGTGTAGACAACGATCAGACTGCACACAAGTGCAGGCTGATCGTTGTCTATGCTGCCTGCCAAATCTTGAATAGATAGGTCAAAAGTTACCCTTTTTCCATTATTAGAAGTACATATATATGGATACAGGGGCAGTTACCCTAACCTTACAATGTATCCAGGTGTTCATCAGTTAGTGAACTCTAGAGAAGGGGGAAGAGCTAGTCCTAATTTATACATGCAAGGTTAGTATCTTTAGAGCAGGTAGTGTAGACTATGATCAGACTGCACACAAGTGCAGGCTGATCGTTGTCTATGCTGCCTGCCAAAACTTGAATAGTTCGATGTTTACAAATTTACTCTTTCCATTATGAGAAGTACATATATATGGACACAGGGGCAGTTACCCTGATTTAACTATGTATCCAGGCGTACATCAGTTAGTGAACTGTAGAGATGGGGGAAGAGCTAGTCCTAACTTATACATGTAAGGTTTGGTCTTTGCTAACTTTATTTTTCAAGACAAATGTAGATTTAACCCTTTCCCAAACGGCAAAATTTTAGGATGATCCTCTTCAAAAACTGCCACAAATGACCAAATGGAAGTTACTAAAGATAGAATTTGTTTAAGATATGGCATAGAAAATATTGGGACAGAAGGAGAAACTGCTGGTTATCAGCAGTTTCTTCTTTTGTTTCAATGTTTTTCCAGACCTTTTTTATTACTGACGTCAAAACCTGGTCTTGTTTGGGAAAGGGTTAAGTAAGTTAGATGTATTAAACTTGTTATGAATTTTCGATTGAATATTATACATTCACATTGTTAGATTGTGTATTTGTCTGAAAAACTTAAGAGTTGACGTTAACTGAAAAAATGTAAACTGTATTTCACATGTTTATTGATGGGCTTAACAAAGAGAAGCATCTTCCAAATAATGACTCAAGCATGAGAGGTAAAAAGATTAAAGATTAAGTAAAACATTTAGTGAAATAAGATGAATATTCAGTTTTAGTCAAGATGCAACAAGTTTATGGAAATATGTGACTGCCAGTGATTCAGTCTGTAAAATAAAGTACAAATAGTTTTACATGTGTGCTTAAAAACAGCATGAAAGAATAATCCAGAGAAGTTGTCGTCAGAGTGTTATAGGCGGGAAGTCAGCATCAGTGAACCTGACCAAGTAGAAATGGGCAATTTACTGACTTCTATGACCAGTTTACAGATATTACTTGTGAACTGACCTTTCTTATGATATAAAGGTCATAAGTAACAGCTAAATATCTAGGTCATGCCATTGACATTTGTTGCTGTTATGGGGAGATTGCTGTTTTTAGCTCCACTGGCCTTTCAGGCCAGCGGGCTATTGTCATAGCGGTGTGTCCATCGTGCGTCCGTCCGTCCGTCCGTCCATGCGTCCGTAAACTTTTTCTTTAAAAATCTTCTCCTCAGAAACTACTGGATGGATTTCAACTAAACTTCACAGGAATGATCCTTGGGTGACCCTCCCTCAGATTCCTACAAAGAGTTTGGATTGAACCAGAATGACTCGAGTTATCTGCCGTTGAACGTCAAAAAAAGCTGGTTTTGACTTTATTTTTACTCTAAAATCTACAAATATTAACCAATCAAGACAAAACTTGGACAGAATATATATAAGCATGATATCCTGCCTTGGCTCAATTTTCAGCTTGATCAGATTTTTACATCATGAGTTATGTGCCCTTGAATTTGACAAAATTTCCATTTTCGACTTTGTTTTCACTCTAACAGCCATAATTGTTAACCAATCAAGATGATATTTGGACAGAATCTTGTTGACAACAAAATCTTGCTTTTGTGTAATTTTCAGGATGATTGCATTGCTACAATCTGAGTTATGTACCCTAGAAATTGACAAAATTTCAGTTTTCAACACTTTTTTCACTTTTGTGGCCACATATATAGATTAATACTGACAAAATTTGGACAGACCATAAGATCTTGCTCGAGTTTAATATTCAGCTTGATTATTGTGGTGTTCA
Source organism: Fragum sueziense (assembly GCA_963680895.1). NCBI lineage: Eukaryota > Metazoa > Mollusca > Bivalvia > Cardiida > Cardiidae > Fragum > Fragum sueziense. The sequence continues at coordinate 54,925,883 of OY804598.1, read as the reverse complement.
AGACATAAATTATCAAGTCAAAATCATATTTTTAGACCAGAATGTCTTTATTTTCATGACCACTAAGTTACATGCACAATCGCAACTTCTTGAACTAATTATCATAAAGAAAAACAACTCTTACTGAACTTTAAATTGTTCATATCAAAAGTTACTTCCCTTAGTTTACCACAATTATTAACTCACATATTGAATTATGTGCCCTTGAATTTGACATAATGACAGTTTTCAACTTTATCATCACTCTAAAAATCCCCAAAATATTAGTCAATCATTTACCTTCTTTTCGCTTTGACCACATAATTGCTTCTCTTTACTTTGTTTCTGCTCTAAGAATCACAAGAATTTAAAAATATATCAGTTTAAGCATTTAGATAAATTTTTTATAGTAAACCACAAGAAATTCAGGCCTGTGGAGCGACTCAAGACCTTCAGGTCTTTCTAGTTATAAACATGTCTTGTTTCTTTGTCTTTATAGGTAACAATTCCAGTACCATAGGCTCCTTACAGAAAGTGAAAGAAACACTATGCCGTCTACGTTGGCATCGTACACAATCTGGAGACATGACGACTCATGAACATTCACAGAACAACCTGGATGGAATTGTAGAGGAAATATCAATGCTTTTTAGCTCACCTGAGCACGAAGTGCTCAAGGTGAGCTATTGTGGTCGCTTTTTGTCCGTCGTCCGTCCGTCTGTCCGTCCGTGTTTACCAGTGACCACTTATTGGCTATTTTTTATGTTCAAAGGTCACTTATTGGTTACTTTTCCCTTGTTGGGTATACCCAATAACAGGAGTAATTTTATTACGTATATGAGACTGTTGTTGGTTACTTCAAACGAAATACCCAATAAAACATTAGACTTTTTTTTGTCCAACAATTCGTCCGTATCTCGGACTCTTCCACTAATCGGAAAATTCTAAATTTAGATTTCGCGCCGAAAAATGCATTCGGATACCATCGGTGAATATCCGCCAAGCACCGGAAATGAGTTACCGTTCGTATTTTTTGTTCCCGGCTTTATTGCGTGACGTCTCTTGCGCGCGTGGAACCATTCCATTTTCCTGTCGAGTCGAGTAGGTTAGTTTGATTATTTGACAAGAAAATTTGTCGAATACGACCATATTTCACACTATTTTATACATTGTTTAAACAACGATAACTTTTAACTGCTATTTATGCACAATAGGTGTGTTTGTTTGTAGTTTTTACCGACATTAGAGCAATTGTCATTAGTTTTCGCGATCTTCTGGATGCGACTTTCAAATCAAGTTTTTTGACGTATATTCCCACAGTAAATGAAAATTCTAGTTACTATAATGACATTTGTGGAATAAAAAAAATAGTATCAATTTTCTGAGCGCTATCTCATTGTCTGTATGGATGGTTTAAGCAATTTAAGTCGTGAAGGCTTGTGCTCAAGATTGTTTTGATTTATCATATTTTTTTTCTTCTCGAGAAATCAGAATGCATTAATATTGATTGACCCAACTGAAATTATAAGTCTTTCCAATTTTATTCATAAAACAATCTAGCACATCCAAAACTAAAGAGGGTATGAGAGTGGGGACACCCCCCCCACTTTGGAATTTTTTTCTCCTCTTGCCTCAATATTTTCATTGATATTTCATACACAAATCATGTCATTGCAATATATTTTATGTCGTCTGCAGCAGCTTTCAAGTTAAAACAGTCAGAAGTTCAGCTGTTTGGGAAATGGTCAACATTTGCAAAATAATTCACACAATAAACTTTGACTGTTTGAATCCTGACTGTGTATTTCTCTTTACATGCCAGGCTTCAACATTAACGCCAGTCCGTCGGCCCGAGGCCTGTAATTTTTAAGGAGGACTGGCAAAACATCCTTTGGTACTGGTCCGCCGGGCCTGTAAATTTCAGAGACAGCGCCCCTTAGATTTTGTCGAAAGGCATCAAAATCAGTTTCAAAATATGCATCATAACTTTCTTTTGGCTCATAGGAAAAAGTCGGCGACCAACCCCAAATTCCTATTTTAAACAAAACTATTTGAAGATTGTCTGTGATTACACAACAGAAAACAACAAATCGTAGATTTGTGTTACATACGTAACACTTATGTACATCATAAAACCACTGAGTACTGCATCCTTCAGGCAAATCTTGAATGGAAATAAGCTGTAAACTGTTGAGTTTTTTTTTTTTTTTTTTGTGAAAAAGAATCTAGATTAAAAAATCAATTGACTAGAAATTCATCAGTCTATCATTCACCTACCTTAGGAATTCTAATCCGATTATTACTTTTGAATTATAGAAATTGCACAAGTTTGTAGTCCACTATTTTTTTCCACTGAAAACATCCACTCACTTTGTTACAATTTCCTTAACCCTTTCTTAGTCATTCAGTCAAGGATAATTCTTACAATATTAAATTAAACAATGAATTATGGCCAAGATCTTATTTACTGAATTCATACGAATAGAGAACCTTATGCATTTAATTTCGTCTTTTTTCTTCCATTGTGAACATGAGGATAGAAAAAGAAATCCAAATTTACAAATGCAAACTTTGTTCTATTGGGTAAAGGTTAATGGAACTTCTATTTATAACTCTGTTACTGGGCTCAATCAGCTGTTTAATAACCAAACAAAAATGCATACAGTGTGACATCACTGCTTACATCACACAGAGTGATTTTAGATTTCCCCAAGATCAAAGAGAAACCCTTTTTTCCTTGCACACATTCAAATACTAAAGTCTAGCAGTGATTGTGCACAAATCTTCATATAAACCTTTAATTTAATTTAATAGGAATATATTCTGTTGAGGTAAGTCTAAAAACAAGGTATTTTGAATTTGCATTTTACTGTCATTATTACACCGATTGCATATTTATTTATGTGTTGAACAGATTACCTTTTTGTTGGCAACATACAATGATACTTTATTATTTCTTTATATGATATATGATTCTCATTCGCCAAACCTCAATTTTTCGTTACTAGATTTAGATCAATTTGAAAGCTGGAATCATTAGATCTAAAATCTTGGATATGGGCAATTACCAAACACCTGATCATGTATCCTCTGTTGAAGGGCTTGATCTTTTACCCTTTCCCAAAATGGACATAATGTAATCAAACGCAGAACATGCACATCCCATTGACATGAAATCGAGGGGAAGGGAAGAAATTCAAGTAGATCATAATTTTCTTTATTTCTCTTTGTTATCAATGATTGATAACTACTTACAAATGACATCAAAACTAAGCCTTGTTTGAGAAATGTATGCAATCAAAATGGGGTAGCAACTAGATTCTATACTAGTGTAGTTATACACAGTTTTGATAGCAATTTCAAAATTTCTTTGACCAAATTGTTTTGCATATTCAGACGTTAGCAACTTCCTTCATCTGTTTTCAAAACCTGACATGGCACCTACTAACAACCTTTTTAGCGAGCCGGGACTTTATATCCGGGGAGCTAATGTCACAGCCCTAGTGTCAGCGTCCCGTACCGTCCCGTCCCGTCGCGTCTTCACTTGAAAAACTTTAACCTGGTCTATATCTCGGGCACTATTAGAGATACAGCATTGATATTTCATACAAAGATACATCTCGACAAGACCTTTCATTTGGGACCATGACTTTTGACCTAGTGACATTGACCTTGGGAGTTTGACCTACTTTTGAAAAACTTTAACCTGGTTTATATCTCAGGCACTATTAGAGATACAGCCTTGATATTTCATACATAGATACATCTCGACAAGACCTTTCATTTGGGACCATGACCTTTGACCTAGTGACCTTGACCTTGGAGTTTGACCTACTTTCGAAAAACTTTAACCTGGCCTATATCTCAGGCACTATTAGACATTCAGCCTTGATATTTCATACAGAGATACATCTCGACAAGACCTTTCATTTGGGACCATTATCCTTGACCTTGAGACCTTGACCTTGGAGTTTGACCTACTTTTAAAAAATTTGCTGTTTTTGTGACATGCTCCCGTATAGGCGAGCTACGTTGTCCGCGGACAACTCTTGTTTTCTTTGTAACAATTTCATATATATAATCAAAAATTACTTGTACTTTAAACAAAATATTGAATTTGAAAGGGCATAAACTCAACAGGACAGCCAGAGATAATTATGACTAGCTATTTCAGCTATTTCAGAACCCTTTACCAGACTCTTATATAGAAACTATCGGAGTGTTGTAACAATGAATATACAACTAATTCTTCGTTTCTCCTACAATTCACTGAGTCTGAATGTAGGACCTGTTAGTCTGGAGGAGGACCTGTAAAATTGCAATCCACTGGTCCTGCTTTAATTTTAGTGGACAAAAATGCTGACCCTACAAATACCTGAGTAAAATTTTTAACTGTTGGGTAGTTTTAGTTTGTCCAATAATTTACTCGTTATATTTTCTGAATATCATCTGGGTATCTGACATGAACATCAATTTTGAACAAAATGGAGTCCGAAGGGAGATTAAAAGTTGGGTAGTTTGTCCAGTGAATGACTGGTTATATTGTCTGAATATTTGCTGGGTATCTGACATGAACATGAATTTGTAACAAAATGGAGTCCAATGGGAGATTAACTGTTGGATAGTTTGTCCAGTGATTTACTGGTTATATTGTCCAAATGTTTGCTGGGTATCTGACATGAACATCAACTTAAAAGAAATATGAGTCCAATGGGAGATTAACTGTTGGGTAGTTTGTCCAGTGATTTACTGGTTATATTGTCCATATGTTTGCTGGGTATCTGACATGAACATCAATTTAAAAGAAAATAGAGTCCAAAGGGAGATTAACTGTTGGGTAGTTTGTCCAGTGATTTACTGGTTATATTGTCCAAATGTTTGCTGGGTATCTGAGATGAACATCAATTTAAAAGAAATATGAGTCCAATGTGAGATTAACTGTTGGGTAGTCTGTCCAGTGAATGACTGGTTATATTGTCTGAATATTTGCTGGGTATCTGACATGAACATGAATTTGTAACAAAATGGAGTCCGAAGCGAGATTAACTGTTGGGTAGTTTGTCCAGTGATTTACTGGTTATATTGTCCAAATGTTTGCTGGGTATCTTACATGAACATGAATTTAAAAGAAAATAGAGTCCAAAGGGAGATTAACTGTTGGGTAGTTGTCCAGTGATTTACTGGTTATATCGTCCAAATGTTTGCTGGGTATCTGACATGAACATCAATTTAAAAGAAAATAGAGTCCAAAGGGAGATTAACTGTTGGGTAGTTGTCCAGTGATTTACTGGTTATATCGTCCAAATGTTTGCTGGGTATCTGACATGAACATCAATTTAAAAGAAAATAGAGTCCAAAGGGAGATTAACTGTTGGGTAGTTTGTCCAGTGATTTACTGGTTATATTGTCCAAATGTTTGCTGGGTATCTGACATGAACATCACTTTAAGGGGGAATGCTCCAGTTTCCTGAATTTTTTCCCAATAATAGAATTCATTTCTATTCTATATGTTGAAATTACATGTTATTACCAAATGAAAAATAAAATAAAAATGGATGGTCAGCGATCTTGTTTGAATTTTATATGCATTCGTATCACATACCCCTACATCGAAAAAATGCACTATTTCTTGCACCTGTACAAGGTCACTAAAATGCTAATAAAATGCTGTATATTCATCGTTTAGTCCCGAAAACGGATTTAAAGTAACGTCTTACATTTACTAAAAACAAAAAACCCAAAACATGTGCTACTATAAACGCGAAAATGTATAAAACAGCATGCTTTCGTGTTCTGTTAGATCAACGAAACTGGATTGTTTTATGTCAAAATTTGCATATTTTTGGAAATATTTCAAGTCCTACATAATAGAATTTGATGAAACTCCCTCATTGTATCAAGCAACATGTCCTGGTAATAATTCAAAAAGAAAATGTATAGGTCAGCGCACTTATTAATGAATTACAGCAAGTTTTATCAGCTGCACATGAATAAAATGACGCAAAACAGTGGTAACTGCATACACACTTACGACTGTCTTGCTCTAAATAATCGATTTCCATCTTCAGCAAATCAGTTTCGCATAATAAACACACTTTTACCAACGAAAATGGTAAATTGTAATGATGTACTATATGTTTGAAAATATGGTAGCGAAACATATTGGTACGAAACATTTAATTTACTACAGTAAAGACCGAGTGTTCCGAAAAACTGGAGCATTCCCCCTTAAAAGAAATATGAGTCCAATGGGAGATTAACTGTTGGGTAGTTTGTCCAGTGATTTACTGGTTATATTGTCCAAATGTTTGCTGGGTATCTGACATGAACATCAATTTAAAAGAAATATGAGTCCAATGGGAGATTAACTGTTGGGTAGTCTGTCCAGTGATTTACTGGTTATATTGTCCACATGTTTGCTGGGTATCTGACATGAACATCAATTTAAAAGAAAATAGAGTCCAAAGGGAGATTAACTGTTGGGTAGTTTGTCCAGTGATTTACTGGTTATATTGTCCATATGTTTGCTGGGTATCTGACATGAACATCAATTTAAAAGAAAATAGAGTCCAAAGGGAGATTAACTGTTGGGTAGTTTGTCCAGTAATTTTACTGGTTATATTGTCCAAATGTTTGCTGGGTATCTTACATGAACATGAATTTGAAACACAGTTGAGTCCAAAGGGAGATAAACTGCTGGGTAGTCTGTCCAGTGAATGACTGGTTATATTGTCCAAAATGTTTGCTGGGTATCTGACATGAACATCAATTTAAAAGAAATATGAGTCCAATGGGAGATTAACTGTTGGGTAGTCTGTCCAGTGAATGACTGGTTATATTGTCTGAATATTTGCTGGGTATCTGACATGAATTTGTAACAAAATGGAGTCCGAAGCGAGATTAACTGTTGGGTAGTTTATCCAGTGATTTACTGGTTATATTGTCCAAATGTTTGCTGGGTATCTGACATGAACATCAATTTAGAAAAAATGAGTCCAATGGGAGATTAACTGTTGGGTAGTTTGTCCAGTGATTTACTGGTTATATCGTCCAAATATTTGCTGGGTATCCGACATGAACAGCAATGAATTAATAATGAAATAAAATTGTATGAAACTTTAAATGATCAAAGCGGTGTCTGGGGCATTGTCATCTTACAGTGACAGCTGAGGTTACATAGTTTTGGTTGAGGGACGGCGATATATTTGTTTTCCCAAACGGGAAAATTTTAGGATTGTCCTGTTTGAAAGCTGCTGCAGACGACAAAAGTGTTGTTAAAAATGATATGATAAGCACACAATATATCACAGAAAATATCGAGGCAAAAGGAGAAAATGGTGGCTATCAGCATTTTCTCCTTTTGCATCAATGTTTTACTAAGCCTTTTTCTGTTGGACGTCAAAAGTGGGTCTGGTTTGGGAAAGAGTTCAATGGCAAAACCTTGGACCAGCTCAACTGGGAAAGAGTTGCAGACGAGAACATTTCTGATTTCAAAGTAGAAAGCATGCATATACATGTATTATAGCATAGAAAATATTGAGAGAAGGGGACTTTTAGTTCTTTCCTCTTCTTATTCCATGTTTTCCCTAACTATATCCGTGAAGAACGTTAAAATCAGGCAATGTTTGGGAAAGAAATAACTCCCCCAAATGGCAAAATTTCGGTGCAGTTCAATTTGAAGCTGTTGCAGACAACTTAATTCATTTTGATAATGATAGAATTGTGTACAATATAGCCTAGAAAATATTGAAGCAGGAGGAGAAAATGCAGACTATTGAAGCAGGAGGATAAAATGCAGACTATCAGCATTTTCTTCTTATGCCTCAATGTTTACCCAGGCAAAAAAAGATATGTTTTGAAAAAGAGTTAAAGTATGAAGATCTTGAATAATTTCTCTATAGAAAGGTCATAGATACCTATATAGATGCAATTTGTGTCATGCACAAATATTGTATTACATTTTTCTTATTTTTATCGAAGATTTTAGTATAATACTGTTCAGAAAAATAGGGGCAGAAGTAGAAAATTGATTGTTGATTGTCATAATTTTCTTCCTTTGCCCTAATGTTTTCTAAAGCCCATATGGTAGGGACATCAAAACCAAGTCTTGTTCAGAATTTGTCTAGGGGGAAGGTGAAAAGGCTATGTCCTAGCATTTTGTTCTTTTGTCTTCACAATTTTTGAAGTAAAGAAGAAAATGTAGATCACTCGCTACTTCTTACTATTCCACAATGTTCATAATCTTGTGCACCATATTGTGTAGTTGAATGGAAAAGGTGGTGAAGATATTCTTATTGTCATGGGTTAAAATGCTGTGGGTAATATATATGTTTTCACATCGTTTGATTTCTTGTAATTGTAATTCTTGTTTGTTTTGTGGTAACATTCCTGTGACTGGATTTTAAACCAATAAAGGAATTTGAATCATTGTGCAAGTGACAGTTTCGTTCTTTATTAACAGTTTTTCAAATATTGAATGAGTGCATCATTGTACAAGTGAAAATTTTGTTCGTTGGTTACTTTCAAAATATGAATGAGTGCATCATTGTACAAATGACGATTTTGTTTGTTAGTGACCGTTTCAAAATGAGACAATGCACCAGTTTTTGGGCATTGATTTTGTTCTCTTAGAAATTGTTTCAAAGTACGAGGGCCCATCAATAATTTCCAGAACTAATCTTATATCAGAAAAATACGTTGATAAACTTAGAATCATAACCCATTTCTTATAAAAGTAACATCCCTTGAACAGTTTGCATTCATTCCACCGCTTGACCGACCCCTGTGGCACGTGCTACAGCCCGTCACGTGACATTACCCACAAACTTTTGTAAATGACACACCCAACTCCTCTTTCTTCTCATTATCTTTACCCCGTGATTTATTTCTAAGGTTTGGAAATATTAGAAGTCGCAAAATGCATAATCTGCGCGGTGCAGAGGGTTTGGTAATATTTCTATTACCAGTTTCACAATACCGGCCTTTTTAACGCGTCGGCTATGGCGCGACGCGCTGTCATAGCGCGGCAGAATTCCGGACCTTATGATATTTGCGCGCTGTCTCATAAAAACGTGTGGCAGACCAGATTTTATTACTGCTGCAAAATTATAAGTACTTACTCGACTTTATATAGACATAAAATGTTTCAGTGTGATTCCTCGAATATTGATGAAAATTGTGACATTTGTCTCACCGGCACATCTGGAAATCAATGTTTTGTGGGTGAGAACGAAGAATAATGCTTCCAAAAATGATATTATTTCTTTGCTTTCCGACTAAAAAATTATGCATCGACGTCACGTCACATGTATTTATTTGATTCGCAAAGTTATGACGATCTTCCTTATAACTTTGGTATTATTTACGACACCTTTTGACCCCCTGCCCCATTCCGCCAGGAAGCGGCCAGCGCGGTACCCATCTTGCCGATACACGGCTCATTCCGAGATTACTGGTCATACTGTCCTTAGCTGTATCATACAAATTATCCAAGTGTCTTACTACTATTCCAACACCTAATTGTCAATTTTCAAGAATGAAATCAAGGAATTTAGCAGCCTTCTTTTCAGATTTATAGTCTCCGGTCAGCTTGTAAAACCACCAATTTTCTCTTATCTCTCCACCCACTCTGTAGCGTCGTATGCGCTTTCCAATAACTTTATTAGATAAACATATGTCTCTTTACAATACATGTAAAATTACACGGACGCCCGTAAAGGAATTATTGAGAAACACATAAAACGTTTTCATAAGGCGTTGCTCTAAAATGCAAGATGACGTCATTTCAAAACAAACGCTAATAACATGACGTCATAATTCTGCCATGACGTCATATTGTTATGACGTCGTCGTTTTAAAATAAGATGAGTCGGTTGGAAAATGAATGAGCTTTCATCATACCAATTTTCGCGATAATATGTCAACGGGTTATTGAATAGTAGATTTAGTTCTCGAAATTATTGATGGGCCCTCGTACATGTAAGAGTGTATCATTTTATGAGCCTTATTGATGGCTTCCTTTGGTTACTTATTTTCATGATTTAGATTATGCATTGCAACAGAGAAGCCATAACACCCCTCACAGAATTTTCAAGTTTGAATATGGGTCATGTGTGGCCAGAAAGAAGGTCACCAGGTCAGATCTTAGGAAATCATTGTTTGAACCATAAAGGTCACATATTTGACCCAAGTTTGATGAAACTGTCACAATGTTTATTTTGACAATAAACGGGTTAAGTTCAGATTTGGGTCACATAGGGGTAAAAATCAATGTCACCAGGACAAATCTAAGAAAATCCTTGTTGACTCTAGATGGGACATGTGTGTCCCTATTTGATCAGAATTTCGCCCCATTTCTCAGGTCAGCTACCCTGGGCCCTCTTGTTTATTCATGAATTTTGGCATTAAAAGATGACCAGAGTACCATTGCTACCAATGTGTGTTGGTGATGCCAACATTTCTAAAATACCCAGTTGTGTCTTTGGACACATAACCAGTAAGTGTCCTCTCGTGAGAACTGTTTTTTATACCCAAGATGGGGTAACCAGCAAGTTTTTAGGCAAAGTACCCAACATATGGTCAACCGTTGGTACGTCCGTCCATCCGTCCGTCCGTCCATCTGTCCGTCCGTCCGTCCACAATTTCTTTCAACATCTTCTCCTCCTAAACCATTGGACCAATTTTGACCAAACTTGGCAGGAATGTTCCTTGTGTGATCCTTTTCAAAACTTGTTCGTGAATTTTTGATTTGTCAAAAAATGTGGGCGTGGCAGGCAGAAAGGGGCTTATCAGACTAGAAATCATAAGAAAATTCTTTAAAAATCAACCATTGGGCCCAATTGAACCAAACTCGGCAGGAATATTCCTTGAGCCACTCTTTTCAAAATTTGTTCACAAATTTTTATATTTGTCAAAAAATGTGGCCGTGGCAGGGAGAAAGGGGCTTATTAGACTTAGAGAAATCATTAGAAAATTCTTTAAAAATCAACCATTGGGCCAATTTGAACCATACTTTGCAGGAATGTGCCTTGAGTCATTCTTGTCAAAATTTGTTCACAATTTTTTTCATTTGTCAAAAATTGTGGCCGTGGCAGGGAAAAAGGGGCTTATCAGACTTGGAGAAATCAGAAGAAAATTCTTTAAAAATCAACCATTGGGCCAATTTGAACCATACTTGACAGGAATGTGCCTTAAGTCATTCTTTTCAAAATTCGTTCAGAAATTTTACATTTGAAAAAAAAAAAAAACATGGCTGTGGCAGGGATAAAGGGGCTTATCAGACTTGGAGAAATCATAAGAAAATTCTCTAAAAATCAACCAATGGGCCAATTTTAAGCAGACTTTGCAGGAATGTTCTTTGAGTCTCTCTTTTCAAAATTTGTTCACAGTTTTTTTCATTTGTAAAAAACTGTGACTGTGGCAGGGAGAAAGGGGTTTATTAGATTTAGAAAAATCATAAAAACACTCTTTAAAAATCAACCATTGTACCCAATTGAAGCAGACTTTGCTGGAAGGTTCCTTGAGTGACCCTTCTCAAAACTTTTTCGCGAATTTTTGATTCGTCAAAAAATGTGGGTGTGGCAGGGAGGAAGGGGCTTATCGGACTTGAAGAAATCATAAGAAAATTCTTTAAAAATCAACCATTGTGCCCAATTGAACCAGACTTTACTGGAATGTTCCTTGAGTTACTCTTTTCAAAATGTGTTCACAAATTTTTCCATTGGTCAAAAAATGTGGGCATGGCAGGGAGGAAGGGCTTATCAGACTTAGAGAAATCATAAGAAAATTCTTTAAAAATAAACCATTGGGCCAATTTTCTATTTCCCTTATCTGTTGCTCTCAGGCTGGCCCCATGTTCATCTTATGTAAACAAATAAGGGATTAGCTTTAGCTTATCAGATGGTAATCTTTCACTAAATTCTATCAATCACAGACAAAATCTTGTTAATTGAGCCTATCATAAATGATCAATCTCTAACAGATCAGTATGCTTTGAAAATTAGCCCTATGTTGTATATTGCGAAATCATGAAATAATTGTTGAAAATTAACTAACTCAACAATTGTGCTAATTCATACCCAACCTCACAGGATCGATTGGAACAAAATTATTTCTTAATTGTTTCCAAACAGAAAGTCCTTATAAGTTTCATGCCTTTGAATTTGACAAAATTGCCATTATCACTCTTGTCATCTTGATTCAGGTGAGCGATTTAGGACCATCATGGTCCTCTTGTTAACAAAAACCTTGTAACTGCAGCTTAAAGCAAGCTGCAGTTACGAGGTTTATTGTTGAAAAGCAACAATATGTTCATTTATTAAGGGAGAGAATCTACACACAGTCCATGATAATCTAGAAAAAGTTTTTTGATGAAAAGTTTTTATCTATCTATAGGTAACAATTCCAGTACCATTGGCTCCCTACAAAAAGTGAAGGAGACATTACGCCGTCTACGTTGGCATCGTACACAATCTGGAGACATGACAACGACTCATGAACATTCACAGAACAACCTGGATGGAATCGTAGAGGACATTTGTTCATTCATTAAGGGAGATAATCTACACACAGACCATAGACCAGGGTCGCATGTTCATCGGAAACATTTGTCTCATGTCAAAATGGCCCTGGCATTGAAGAAACAGCAAGAAAGAGCTGTGGTAAGTTTAACAGTTTAACAGACACCAATATTTTAGACTGGATCAAACAAAAAACATTTGCAAAGTCGGAATACATATTACTTAAAATTGAAAATTAGAAAACTTTTGTTCCTTCAGTAAACTTTAGATAATGGAAAAATGTTTTCACCATTGTCAAACTCAACAGACTACAAACAAAAGGATCATTGCTACTAAAATTAGACCTTCTTGAATTTCCAGTAAAAAGAAAAGTTGGGGGGGGGGGGGGGTGGGGGGGGGGGGTGGGGGCTTCAAAGCTGTTTATAATTGATTCTATGTTGATGGCTGCCATTAACCAAATAAAGGAGTTATTATCTACAAATAAAATGAAAAGTCCGGCATCTCGACAACATTATCATGTTCTGCTGATTTCATCCTTTCCCAAACAAGACCTGTTTTTGACGTCCCTAATAGAAAAGGCATGGGAAAACATTGAAACAAAAGAAGAAACTGCTGATAACCAGTAGTTTCTCCTTTTGTCTCAATATTTTCTATGTCATATTTCACACAAATTCTATCTTTAAATAACTCCAATTTTCTCATTTGTGGCAGTTTTTGAAGTGGATCGCCCTGAAATTTTGTCATTTGGGATAGGGTTAATTCTTAAAACTAAATGTAGAATATTATTTCTTTTCCAGTCTAGACTATATGCCCTTAACCAGATAAGAGAGTTGTTATCTACAAATAAAGAGAAAAGTCAGAATGTTGATGATTCACCCAAAACTCTGACAACCTTGTTGTGTTCTGCCCATCTCTTATTGTTGGCTGGATGTTTCAATCTGGGAATATCCGTTGATGCTGAGAAAACTGACTTATTCTATCACTACCAGGTTAGTTTTGTACATTTGCAGGAATAATATTCTTACTTGTCTCTTACTTACTTGTAAGTTGTTGACCTCTTTGGGTTACTTCTCTTGAGGAAAAAGAAAAGAAATTCTGCAATTCGAAGGTTGGAGAATTGGTCAATTACAACAAATGTCAATAAGGGTTTGCATTATGATCATAATCGAATGGTGTGACAAATTGACTACCATACATTCCAAAAATATGCTGAAGAAAGAAGATTGGTCTGTGATTGGACTGCCCTTAACCCTTTCCCAAACAAGACCGGATTTTGACGTCCCTAATTGAAAAGGCTTGGGAAAACATTGAGACAAAAGAAGTAACTGCTGATAACCAGCAGTTTCTCCTTTTGTCTCAATTTTTTCTATGCCATATTTTACACAAATCCTATCTTTATTAACAACTATTTTGTCATTTGTGGCAGTTTTTGAAGTGGATCACCCTAAAATTTTGTCGTTTGGGAAAGGGTTAATGTATTTTACTCCCCACTGTCAAAAGATTGAGGATATATTGTTTCATGTCAGTCTGTCAATATGTCTGTCCAAAAATTAATGTAACTTACAATTAATTCTCAAATTATAATCTTCATTCAAAAAGATCTACCTGGTTACAGCCAAGTACTGGTGATACCCAGAAAGGTGCATAGAGGAGTTCAATTTGCTACAGTATTATACACCAAATGTTTGCCTTGTTCCAAAATTTAAGTTGATGCAGAAAACAAAATTAATGTTGATAAAGAGAGGACTTGCGAACAATTTACCACAGAAAAAGTTGCAAGCTGCAAAAAAAGAAATTGCTGATTATCAAATTCATACTTTTTTCATAGGATGGTATTACTGCAGCCAAATCCGAGACCCAAAGAGAGATCCAGTTGGCCATGCACCAGATCTACGAGTCCTTGATATCTGGATTAATAGAAACATACAAGTCTGAAGCTGTTAACCAAGGTAGGTGGCCATGTTTAACCCTTTCCCAAACGGTAATATTGTCACCAATTTGAGATCCATAGAGAGATCCACTTTGTGTTGTTGCTTGTGGTCTGTTGCCTGTTTTTTATACACACACACAATATAAATTGCTCTTTTTCTCAAATTTGTTGATCATTACCTCTAAGCAGTCTTTCGCCAAGTTAGAGAAAGTTATCACCAATATCTTCTTGATGGACATAGAGAAAACAAACTTTTATCAGTAGTGATATGTTAAGGTAGTCCACGCCTTATGAGATTTACACATCAGAATTTTTCAGGCGATGCCATATGCATTTGATAGTGGAAAGTAAAGACTTTAAGAAACTCATAACATGTCTGTATGGATTGGATATGTTATGAATGTGTTCGATGTCACCGGAAAAATTCTAACATCGCATGAATCTCTTTAGGGGGTTGACCACATTTATTGTATTTTTTGTTGTTTTTGTTTTCAGCAGCCCAACAAAGACTTCTCCTGTACACGATAATCTGTCTGAGTGGAAACTTTCATGCGGTGGATTTATCCCTTCTTGTTGCCTGTGGATTATTACCAGTTTTGTACAACATGATGGGAATGGTCCCGTACATTCAGTTTGTTGTTCCACCTACAAGAGGAAAACTCCTGACATCTCAGTTGACTGGGGTTATGAGGATAGCCAGTTTTAGATTGGTGCAGATTGTTTCTCTTACAACAAGGTATGGATGCAATATCCTCTTTTCATGCCCCCGTATTGAGAGATCGGGGGCATATTGTTTTACTCGTGTCCATCCGTCTGTCTGTCTGTCCGTCCGTCTGTCCATCTGAAAACTTAACATTTGCTTTTTCTCCAAAAGTATTTGACTACAAAGCTCAAATTTGGTATGCAACTTTCTTTTGATGATATCTACCTAATCCATGCAATATGACCTTTCTCAAGGTCATACTTTAACCCTTATCAACCCTTTACACGAAAAAGTAACATTTTAGAAAAATGGCCATTTCGGGGTCATTTGTGTTTCACAAATACGTCTTGTTTAACAATGATTTATTTGTCAGTTTTTGACATGAAATATGTTAAAATCACTTTTTATGGAAAAAGGTGGAATTTTCCCCATGTATTCTCTTTTAACCCATTTTCATTTTTATTTTTATGACGATTTTTGAGGAAAACAAGATTAAGGCTTTGGAAAACATTGTGGGAAATGAAGAAATTGCTTGTGACAAGCAATTTCTTCATTTCCCACAATGTTTTCTACCTAGTAGGACAAAAATTGTGACATTTATTCAACCCACAAGAATAACACTGAAGACTGTTGCCAGTATTGTACAACATGATCGGAATGGTCCCGTATATACAGTTTGTTGTTCCACCTACAAGAGGAAAACTTCTGACATCTCAGTTGACTGGAGTTATGAGGATAGCCAGTTTTAGATTGGTGCAGATTGTTTCTCTTACAACAAGGTATGGATACAATTTCTTCTTTTTTAACAATGACTTATTTATCAGTTTTTGACATGAAATACCTTAAAATCACTTTTTATGGAAAAAGGTTGAATTTCCCCCTTGTGTTCTCTTTTAACCCATTTTCATTTTATGACACTTTTTGAGGACAACGAGATAGAGGCTTCTGAAAACATTTTGGAAAATGAAGAAATTGCTTGTGACAAGCAATTTCTTCACTTCCCACAATATTTTCTACCCAGTAGGACAAAAATTGTGACATTTATTCAACCCACAAGAATAATACTGAAGACTGTTACCAGTATTGTACAGCATGATGGGAATGGTCCCGTATATACAGTATGTTGTTCCTCCTACAAGAGGAAAACTTCTGACATCACAGTTGACCGGGGTTATGAGGATAGCAAGTTTTAGATTGGTGCAGATTGTTTCTCTTACCACAAGGTATGGATACAATTTCTTCATTTCCCCCAATATTTTCTACCTAGAACGGCAATGAAAATGTAGAATTTTTGTTCAACCAACAAGAGGAAAACTTCTCACATCTCAGTTGACAGGCGTTATGAGGATAGCCAGTTTTAGATTGGTGCAGATTGTTTCTCTTACTACAAGGTATGGATGTAGTTTTTCATTTCCCTCTATATTTTCTACCTAGAACTGCAATGAAAAATGTAGAATTTTTGTTCCACCAACAAGAGGAAAACTTCTCACATCTCAGTTGACTGGGGTTATGAGGATAGCCAGCTTTAGATTGGTGCAGATTGTTTCTCTTACAACAAGGTATGAAAAAAATTTCTTCTTTTCCCTCTTTATTTTCTATCTAGAACAGCAATGAAATTGTAGATTTTTGTTCCTCCTACAAGAGGAAAACTTCTGACATCTCAGTTGACTGGGATTATGAGGGTAGCAAGTTTTAGATTGGTGCAAATTGTTTCTCTTACTACGAGGTATGGATGCAATGTCTTCTTTTTTAACAATGATTTATTTGTCAGTTTTTGACATGAAATACTTTTAAACAACTTTTTATGGAAAAAGGTTGAATTTTCCCCTTGTATTCTCTTTTAACCCATTTTCATTTGATGACGCTTTTTGAGGACAGCAAGATAGAGGCTTTGGAAAACATTCTGGAAAATGAAGAAATTGCTTGTGACAAGCAATTTCTTCATTTCCCACAATGTTTTCTACCTAGTAGGACAAAAATTGTGACATTTATTCAACCCACAAGAATAATACTGAAGACTGTTACCAGTATTGTACAACATGATGGGAATGGTCCCGTATGTACAGATTGTTGTTCCTCCTACAAGAGGAAAACTTCTCACATCTCAGTTGACTGGGGTTATGAGGATTGCGAGTTTTAGATTGGTGCAGATTGTTTCTCTAACCACAAGGTATGGTTGCAACTTATTAGCGAGCCGGGACTTTAGGTCCGGGGAGCTAATGTCACAGCCCTAGTGTCAGCGTCCTGTGCCGTCCCATTGCGTCTTCACTTGAAAAACTTTAACCTGGCCTATATCTCAGGTACTATTAGAGATATAGCCTTAATATTTCACACATAGATACTTCTCGACAAGACCTTTCATTTGGGACAATGATATTTGACCTAGGTACCTTGACCTTGAAGTTTTACCTACTTTTAAAAAACTTTAACCTGGCCTATATCTCATGCACTATTATAGATAGAGCCTTGATATTTCACACATTGATACCTCTTTCCAAGACCTTTCATTTGTAATCATGACCCTTGACCTTGTGACCTTGACCTTGGAGTTTGACCTACTTTTAAAAAATTAGCTGTTTTTGTGACAAGCTCCGGTATAGGCGGGCTATGTTGTCTGCGGACAACTCTTGTTTCTTTTCCCACAATGTTTTCTACCCAGAAAGACCAAATAATGAACAACTAACAATTAATTGAAATTGTTGTCTGCAATATCTTTGAAGTCTAAATGTTTGCTGTCTGATCAAGGGTTAAAGAATTGCAGTGAAGTATTTATATGAAAATGTATTGACTGTTTATTTGAGTTAAACTCTTTTAAGATTTAGACATATAAATTTGACAATTATTTTAATTGCAGTATACACTCCGATCAACTGAGTGCCTCAATATGTTATGGAAACAGATGCACAAATATCAGGAGAAAAAAGTTTTCATGTTTGTACAACATGTCAAATCTTTGGGGTATGTCCGGGGAGCTAATGTCACAGCCCTAGTGTCAGCGTCCCGTCCCGTCTTCACTTGAAAAACTTTAACCTGGTCTATATCTCGGGCACTATTACAGATACAGCCTTGATATTTCATACATAGATACATCTCGACAAGACCTTTAATTTGGGACCATGACCTTTGACCTTGTGACCTTGACCTTGGAGTTTGACCTACTTTTGAAAAACTTTAACCTGGCCTATATCTCAGGCACTATTAGAGATACAGCCTTGATATTTCATACATAGATACATTTGACAAGACCTTTCATTTGGGACCATGACCCCTTGACCTTGTGACCTTGACCTTGGAGTTTGACCTACTTTTAAAAAATTGCTGTTTTTATGCTCCCTGAAGGGAGAGCATATAGTCGCCGCTTCGTCTGTCCGTCCGTCCGTCCGTCATTCCGTCCGTCCGTCCGTCCGTCCGTCCGTCCGAAGTGATTTCTCTATAACCCTTGGGCCAAATCAAATGAAACTTACCATGTGAACTCCCTATGACATAATGCCGATGTACTTTTCCCAGTTTTTGGATTTGAGGCCTCGTCATGGGAAAAGGGGACTTAAGGTCAAATACACTTTTTCTCTAATTTCTCATAGTCTAATGGTCAGAATTTTATGAAATTTCATATTTGAGTAGCAAATCAGATGCCCTTGACAATAAACTGCTTTAAATTTGCGTATAAAAAGTATGTCATGGAAAAAGGGGGCTTAACGTTTGTTAGCTTAATCTTAGCTCTGCATGGCATACATTTATAGTGACAATGCCTTAATCGGGGAGCATTGTCCGTCTCTGACGGCTCTTGTTGTGACAAGCTCTCGTATAGGCGAGCTACGTTGTCCGCGGACAACTCATGTCTATTTACAGTATACATTCAGATCAATTGAGCGCCAGTGTTGTACAGTCGGTCCTAGATATCAATGCTTTTCAACAAAAATCTTGTAACTGCAGCTTGTTTTAAGCTGCAGATACAAGGTTTTTGTTGAAAAGCTATGATATGGTGTGGAACGAAATACACAAATATCTGAAAATCTTGTGTTTGTTTGGCATGTTGTCAAATCTTGGATCCATCTATTTTCTATTTACAGTATTCACTCAGATCAATTGAGCGCCAGTGTTGTACAGTCGGTCCTAGATATCAATGCTTTTCAATAAAAACTTGTAACTGCAGCTTGTTTTAAGCTGCAGTTGCAAGGTTTTTGTTGAAAAGCTATGACATGCTACATGGAACAAGATAAACAAATATCAGGAGATCTTGTGTTTGTACAACATGTTGTCAAATCTTGGATTTATCTATTTAATATTTACATTGTGTTTTGTTTGGCGTGTTGTCAAATCTTGGATGATTTTATTGTTTATTTATAGTATACACTCAGATCAGCTGAGTGCCAGTGTTGTCCAATCAGTCCTAGATATGCTGTGGAGTCAGATACATAAGTATCAGGAGAAAATAGAGCTACAGTCGGTCTTGACAAGCTTTCTTGTGTTTGTACGAAGAGTTGTGTCATCATCTGGTGTGAGAAATCACATGACCAACACAAAATGGACAGATACCCTTTTGAAAATTATCGGAAGTCCAAATTCAGGTAAAGAATGGATAATGATTTTCATTTATAAAACGCCCCAATAGCACAGTCGGTAACATTAAGTCTCTCAATCAAGGGGTCATGAGTTTGAAACCCGGCTCGGCCAGTATCCATTCTGACATTTCACAAAAGTCATTTGTCTCTCACCAATAGGTGTAAATCATCTATGTGAGAGAGCAGCTGGAGGCTCCGTTTGGATATTGTAATGGTACTGGTGAGAGAAATACCATGAATCCACGGTTAGGTGTTATAGCCACCACGATATGACCATAGCAGTTGAAAACAGCGTAAAACTCCAATACATCAAATTTAGTCTTCAATGTCAACTTTAACTGAAACACAAAGGTTGATAATTCAAGAAAAAGGAAAACACAGATTTGATGGCACATTTATTTCTAGATAACACATCTTGTTTTAATCATTTAGTAAAAGCCTATATTTGTGGATAAGATATAGAATAATGATAAATATTTTCATTTCCCTGTAGGTTACAGCTTAAGAACCAGATTGGCAGCTATCCATGTGTTAGAAGCTATTCTGCCTGCTTGCAAAGTGGAAACACATTCTTCATTCATGAAACAGGTGACAATTTCTTATATTGTTGCTTTTCAACAAAAACCTTGTAACTGCAGATTGTTTGAAGCTGCAGTTACAAGGTTTTGTTGAAAACCAATGAAACATGAATCTGAAACATATCATGCTACAATAATGTGTTAGAAGCAATTCTGCTTGCCTGTAAAGTGGAAACACATTCTTTATTCATGAAACAGGTGACAATCTCTTAAATTGTTGCTTTTCAACAAAAACTTGTAACTGCAGCTTGTTTGAAGCTGCAGTTATAAGTTTTTCATACGCCCGAAGGGTCGTATTATGTTATGGCCCCGCTTGTCCGTCTGTCTGTCTGTCCGTCCGTTAGCAATTTCTTGTATGCGCAACTCCTCCTACAGTTTTGATTGGAATTTGATCAAACTTGCCACACTAAATCTCCATGGTGTCTAGTTGTGCACCTCACTTACGGAATTCAGATAACTTTTCGCTCTTGAATTATCTGCCCTTGAATTAAAAAAATGCCTATTTTCTTGTGTGCGCAACTCCTCCTACAGATTTGATCAGAATTTGATCAAACTTGCCACAATGAATCTCCATGGTGTCTAGTTGTGCACACGGCTTACGGAATTTAGATAACTGTTTTCGTTCTTGAATTATCTGCCCTTGAATTTAAGGAAAAATTCCCAATTTTTCAAAAATGCCCATTTTCTCCTGTGCACTACTTCTACAGTTTCAACCAAAATTTAATCAACCTAGCCACAATGAATCTCTATGGTGTCTTGTTGTGCAAACACAATTTTGATAACTTTTTATGTTTGAATTATCTGCCCTTGAATCGAAAAAATAGCTAATTTTTACTGACAAGCCCCTTTCGGGCGTATATGCGCCGCTCTGTGAAGCTCTTGTTGTTGAAAAGCAGTGATATAAAACATATCATGCTACAAAAACTTTTTAGAAGCAATTCTACCAGCTTGTAAAGTGGAAACACATTCTTTATTCATGAAACAGGTGACAATCTCTTAGATTGTTGCTTTTCAACAAAAACCTTGTAACTGCAGCTTGTTTGAAGCTGCAGTTATAAGTTTTTCATACGCCCGAAGGGACGTATTATGTTATGGCCCCGCTTGTCCGTCTGTCTGTCTGTCCGTCCGTTAGCAATTTCTTGTTTGCGCAACTCCTCCTACAGTTTTGATTGGAATTTGATCAAACTTGCCACACTAAATCTCCATGGTGTCTAGTTGTGCACCTCACTTACGGAATTCAGATAACTTTTCGCTCTTGAATTATCTGCCCTTGAATTAAAAAAATGCCTATTTTCTTGTGTGCGCAACTCCTCCTACAGATTTGATCAGAATTTGATCAAACTTGCCACAATGAATCTCCATGGTGTCTAGTTGTGCACACGGCTTACGGAATTTAGATAACTGTTTTCGTTCTTGAATTATCTGCCCTTGAATTTAAGGAAAAATTCCCAATTTTTCAAAAATGCCCATTTTCTCCTGTGCACTACTTCTACAGTTTCAACCAAAATTTAATCAAACTAGCCACAATGAATCTCTATGGTGTCTTGTTGTGCAAACACAATTTTGATAACTTTTTATGTTTGAATTATCTGCCCTTGAATCGAAAAAATAGCTAATTTTTACTGACAAGCCCCTTTCGGGCGTATATGCGCCGCTCTGTGAAGCTCTTGTTGTTGAAAAGCAGTGATATAAAACATATCATGCTACAAAAACTTTTTAGAAGCAATTCTACCAGCTTGTAAAGTGGAAACACATTCTTTATTCATGAAACAGGTGACAATCTCTTAGATTGTTGCTTTTCAACAAAAACCTTGTAACTGCAGCTTGTTTGAAGCTGCAGTTATGAGGTTTTTGTTGAAAAGCAGTGATATAAAACATATCATGCTACAAAAACATTTTAGAAGCAATTCTACCAACCTGTAAAGTGGAAACACATTCTTCATTCATGAAGCAGGTGATGATTTTCTCACATAATTTATAGCAAGTCAGGAGCTAATATAACAGCCCTAGTTTTAGTGTCTGCATTTGCAGCGGTTACTTAAACAAAAACCTCCTGCCAAGACCATGACCCTTGACTTTTTGGCATTGACCTTTGAATTTGACATAATTTCCAAAAACTCGCATGTTGTATGCTCTATGATAGATGTCACCTTGCTATTTCACATATGGATACATCTTTCCAACAGCCTCCATTTTAGACTTTGACCTTGTGACCATTATATTGCATTGTTTTAAATTGCAGGTGATCACTAGCTTGTTTGAATGTTTGGCACAGAACATGTGGGATACTCCAAAACAAGAAGCATTGTTGGGGGCCAAAACTGAGGAGATTGACTTAATGAGGAAACTCGAGCAGTATGAGATGACTAAAACACCGGTCTCGAGTGATGATCCAAAGTCTTCTCATAGCAAGTCTGTTGGCAATTTTCTGGAGAAGGATCGGAAGCTGAACAACATTGTGAATACTAGCATTTCAGCGGAGTCAAATTTTTCTGTTGAAGACAGCAAACTGGGTGAACTAGAAAGCACAGATCAGGAGAGAGAAGCTGGTGCGGATCTTGTTGATAATTCTGTTACCAATATGGATGTGTGTTTTGATGCGGAGAAGTGTGTAAGCTGTGTGGTGGAGAACAAGCATACATTACTACACAGTACTGTAGGGAAAGGGTATGGTGTGGCATCAATACCTATAACATCTGGATGTTATCAATGGAAGGTGGGTTTCTATAGATCTTTGGATTTTTTAGCAGGAATACTTTATGTGTAGAAATATTCGCGGGCTTCTAATTTTCGCTATATTCGCGCTAGACCATCGGCCCGCGAATTCATGATTGCGCAAATATTTGTACTCCCAATTCTTCCCGAATACTTTAATTTTCGCGTAAGTTGAAATGTATCTTTATTATAAACATTACATGAATATTCATTCAGTTCGTACATGTATATGTTTTATTGACTAAATGTGTTGAATAAAGAAGGTGACAAGATACATGTATCAAAAGTTATTTAACATAAAACTGTGAAAAACCATTTAACACTTTATCGGACAATGAATTATTTGTCATTGTTTGGTTTGAAATACATGTAACAAACCCCTTATTAGAATGCATAAAGAAAATAATTAGTTACAGTGGAGCAAAATCCGTTTAATCTCCTACTCGCGAGTGTTTAAGATACTGCAAATAAAGAATAGTATTTTCCCAGCACTTACATTCATTTTGCTGTGCGCGAAATTAAGAATTCTTAAATTCTTTCCCCGGGAATTCAAAGTTGCGTGAATATTTGTACAACTCGAAAATGGGGCCCTACCGCGAAAATTTCGCTCCGCGAAAATTTCTACACATATAGTATGTGTTTCAGTTTAAAGTGACATTTCACAATTATTTTTACATAAATTTTACTTTTATTCTATCTGAAAGAGCAACTTTTCTTATGGAAATTCTGAAAATTTCAAGTCAAAATATTGAACAGCCTAGGAGAAATAAATATTTTTGTGCTAAAATTAGATAAATTGTTGTGGACAACAGTTCAGATTTTTATAGAATTTGTCATTTCTGTTTCAACTTTAAAGGCATATGTTTTGCTTATAAATAACAACTTTAAAAAACTGATAGCATTTCTACGCATTAGAATAAGCAATATTTACATCAAGACATACTTTTAAAAAATGCAATAAATGTGAAATGTCACTTTAAATTCTGCCTATTAAAGGTGTGGAAAATTGTGAAACCTTCCACATTAAAGAGGTATTCACTACCGTGATCATACTGATGAAAGGTAATGGGGTTGGATGAATACCTACAATGTTGGCTAGAGTCTTCAGAAACCTTAACCCTTTTCCGAACGACAATTCTATGGGTGTTCCAATTCAAAAGCTGCTGAAGACAGCAAAATGGATGTTGATAATGATGAATTTTATGTATGATATTGCATAGAAAACATTGAAACAAAAGGAGAAAGTGCTGGTTATCAGCAGTTTCTTCTTTTGCCTCAATGTTTTCCCAAGCCTATTCAATTAGGGACGTCAAAACCAGGTCTTGTTTGGGAAAGGTATAATTATTTCATAGGGATTGCAAAAGATCGAGGGCATATTGTTTAACTCATGTCTGTCTGTGTGTCTGTCCGTCTTTCTATATATCTGTCTGGCTGAAAAATTAACATAAATGTAGACTAAGAATTTGAATGCCCCCTTTTCCATTTCCAATTTCAGTTTCTGATTGTGAAAGAGAACAAGAACAATGAAGGGACATGTGTCGGTGTTTGTCGCATGCCAGTGAGAGATTACGGTCACCGATCTACGAGAGATATGTGGTTGTATCGTGCATACAGTGGTAATCTATACCATAATGGAGAGCAGAGCAGATCTCTGAATGGCTTTACACAGGGGGATTATGTTACTTGTGTACTTAATATGGATACCAGGACGCTGTCATTTGGTAAAAATGGGGAGGTATGTTGCTTGATTTATTGAATGAGAATCTGATGTGCTACCAACTGTGCTCTGGCTGCAGCTGGGAGATAGGTAGCAATACTTAACCCTTTCCCAAACAGAAGTAAGGATGGCCCAATGGAGAGCAGAGCAGATCTCTGAATGGTTTTACACAGGGGGATTATGTTACTTGTGTACTTAATATGGATACCAGGACGCTGTCATTTGGTAAAAATGGGGAGGTATGTAGCTTGATTTATTTGGTTTTAACACCTCTTACAACTGCTATAGTCATATTTGGGGGGAGAGGGGGGGGGGGGGGCGGAACACCTAACTAGGGATTTCTTTTGTTTAAGGGTTGTCCAATGGAGAGCAGAGCAGATCTCTGAATGGCTTTACACAGGGGGATTATGTTACTTGTGTACTTAACATGGATACCAGGACGCTGTCATTTGGTAAAAATGGGGAGGTAGATAGACATTCCTAAAAACAGTGGAAACTGTTGTATGCAGCCAGCCAAGGAACAGACCAAAAGTTGCCACATACGACAGTTGGCTGCTAAACGGAGAATATAATAAATATGGATAGTAGGACTTTGTCTTTTGGTAAAAATGGGGATGTAGGTAGACATTGCTAACTATTAGGCTAGCTCACCGGAGCATGAAATGCTGAAAGTGAGCTATTTTGGGCACACACTGTTGGTCAGTCTGGCTGCCTGTCTGTCGATTTTTAGGAGAAATCATGGAAAACCTTCAAAAAATTTATATCTATGTAACAGTTTAATTAATGTTTTATGTTCAGGTTCCTTTATCTGTACAACAACAACTTTATTACCTTGAAACATAGTACATGCATGTCGGACCTCGTCACAGGATATAAGTATAATTTTTAGCAAGCTGAGACTTTATGTCTGGGGAGCTAATGTCACAGCCCTAATGTAGGCGTCGTGTCAGTGTCGCGTTGCGTCTTCAAAAACTGTAACCTAGTATATATCTCAGGTACTATTAGAAATACAGCCTTGATACTTCACACATAGATACTTCCTGCCAAGACCTTTCATTTGGGACCATGACTTTTGACCTAGTGACCTTGACCTTGGAGTTTGATCTACTTTCAAACTTTAACCTGGCCTATATCTCATGCACTTTTATAGATAGAGCCTCAATATTTCACATATTGATACCTCATGCAATGGTGTTATGCCCACTTTCCTACAAAGTGGCAGAGATAGTGCTGTGGTGACACATTGGACTTGAAACACAGGGGTCACTGGTTAGATCCCACGCCTCTCCAGTCTTACGGATGCTAGGTTAAACGGAGGTCCCATCTCCATATGACCGTAGCTGTTGATAGGGACGTGAAACTCCAATCAATTCAATTCATTACTTTCCTACAAGTGCTCTATTATAGTTAAACTCAAAATTAATGTAAGTGCATGTACATATAATTATTTGACCTTAAAATAGTTTTGTTTTGATCTTTCATGTTCTTGCAGGCACCTAGAGTTGCATTTGAGGATATTGAGGCAACAGAGTTATATCCTTGTGTAACGTTCTACAGTAATAACCCTGGAGAAAAGGTGGGTAGATCATAATGATTGACTCATTCCCACATAATGACACTTTTTGACACCTCCACAAGATAAAGGGTTGTAAAACATTGTGGAAAAGGAAGGAATGTGGAAAAGGAAGGAATTACTTGTGTTTTTTGAAGCTACAGAGTTATTTTCTTGTGTTGCATTCTACAGTAATAACCGCAGAGAAAAGATGAGTAGGGCATGTAATGAATGAAATTAAAACTACCAACTTAGTTTTAATCCTTTCTCAAACAACTTATTTCTAGATCCTTCTAAATTCAAAGGTGATGAAGATGTGTGCATCAGAGTACAGATAAGAGGGGATATTGGCAAAATATTCAATCTTTTATGGCTGAGAAATATACTTTTTATGCAGCAATAACTGTAAGATCTAATACATGTACAGTAAATATAAAAACAATAAAGATTATTGTTTTGTATCGAAACCAACAGGTAAAGATAGTAGACATGCAAATACAATCTGGAGACAAAGAGATGATACTGGGTGAGCCAGTGTGTGCCCCGGCTGGTACCACTATGTGTGAATCCATAATCAGTCTGGTGCGTAACTTACACACACAGCCGGCGTGGACGGACATCGTCAGTCATCAACTTATACAGCAGCTAGATAATGTGAACGACTCAGATCTGCTGAATATTGACCAGAACAAGGATAATAAAGACAGGATGGAGAAGAAAGGTAAGAGTCTTTTTTCTCATGGCAATTTGTGGAAAAATAGCAATTCTATTTTGAAAAATTGGGAGCCAGGTCTGTTTGTCTGGAAAGCTATTGTAACAGTCTTACTTTCTCTGCCCTCGTTGCAAAGACAAAAACATTAGCTTGGTTTATATAGATCTATGACAGATAGTCTTGATATTTCACACTCAGTTACCTCTTGCTAAGACCTTTCATTTGAGATCATGACCTTATGACTTTGATGGAGTCTGACATGCTTTTCAAAAACTTTAGACTTTTACCTTGTATATAATCCAACCCCCAGATAATTGAACAAACAAACAAATTGTAGACTTTGAAGCAAATTTTTGTTTCTATGATTTCTCAGGTACAACATTTCAATGTTCTTCAACAAAAAGCTTGTTTTGAGTTGCTGTTATGAGGTTTTTGTTGAAAATCAACTATTTGTTGTCAAATGCAGGTCCTGAAAAAGACAGCACTGACCATAAAGAGGATGAAACTACCAAGTGCTCAAAGCAAGAAAGCTCTGTAGACCCAGAAACTGTGGATCAGCTATCAAAACAGGTAAAATATACATGTACATGTTGATGCTTCTAATCTATCCTATGTCACTTGGATTTAGGCCTTAAATTCCTTGTACAATTTCAAACCTTGCCCAAATTGAAAAGAGTTGCATATTACACGAGGGTATTCAGATATTCCGATAAATGTCCATTGTGGAAAATGTTTATGTCATAGCATAGAAAACATAGGGAAAAGGAGAAATTGCTAACCATGAGTAATTTCCTTTTTACTCTCATTGCTTTCCAAATCTATTTCTACTAGGGACCTTGAAATTAGGTCTTGGGAAAGGGTTCAAGTGCATTTGATATTGGATTATCCTCAAGATTGATATCTGGATTCTGAAGTTTTTAGATGAGATTATTTTCCTTTTCAAAAGTAAATATAAATCTACTATTTTTATGCCCTTGCATCAAAAGATCAAGGGCGTATTGTTTTACTTGTGTCCGTCTGTCTGTCCATCCTTCTGTCTGTCCAAAGAATTAACATTTGCTATTTTTAGGGCATTTTCGTTTCACAAACTCATTTTGTTATCCTAGGTTTGGCCCTGCCTTGCTATTCTGGGTGGAATAGATTCCGGCCTGAGACTGGGTGGTAGATGTGTACATACAACCACATCTAGACAGGGGACTGTATTAGGTGTAACAGATGAAGGAACAAACACTCTCAAGATACAGTGGGATAATGGTGATGTATCTGTTAGGTAGGTCTGACATTTAAGATACCCCAACTTCCCAAGTAGAGATAGATTCTGGATATCAAATCAGTCTGAATTTTTGTCCCTTGACATTGATATTAGATATAATAACCCACACCCATGGAAGTGCCATATTGTTTAGTCAAAGGACAAGACCAATTTTCTTTAGAATCTATTTCCATGAATAAAGTCCATAAGGCTTTGACTGTGACTTATAAGGCTTTTAATGACTGGTGTGTGTGACCCAATGTTGTATCCTTCCATTTTTGGTCACACAAGTCAAAGGTCAAGGTCAGTATTTAACATTTTTTCTTGATATCCAAGCTTCAACTCTGTTTTTGAACCACACAGGTCTAAGGCACGAATACAAGTTAATTCTGTACGGAAATTGTTCCATTCTTACAATGTTCCCAATGAACCTATATGTATCATTGGTTTTCAACAAAAATCTTCTAACTGCAGCTTGTTTTAAGCTGCAGCTATGACGATTTTGTTGGAAAGCAGCAGTATTGATGTTTTTCAGTGATCTAACTCAGAGTTCAGTAAGACCATTACCAAGTCCAGTGTTTGACATATCTCAGTTGAATGGATTCAACGCCAAGCATCTTGAGACACTGATGAAATTGACACTACTATCCAGTGAAAAACAGTTGCCCAAAGTACATGTAAGTTCAGAAATACATAATAGAGTAGCAGATAAAGACTTTTCAAAATGCAATATATTTTTAGCGAGCCGTGACTTTATGTCCGGGGAGCTAATGTCACAGCCCTAGTGTCGGCGTCGCGTCCCGTCCCGTACCGTCCCGTCGCGTCGCGTCTTCACTTGAGAAACTTTAACCTGGTCTATATCTCAGGCACTATTAGAGATACAGCCTTGATATTTCATACATGGATACATCTCGTTTAGACCTTTCATTTGGGACCATGACCTTTGACCTAGTGACCTTGACCTTGGAGTTTGACCTACTTTTGAAAAACTTTAACCTGGCCTATATCTCAGGCACTATTAGAGATACAGACTTGATATTTCATATATGGATACATCTTGACAAGACCTTTCATTTGGGACCATGACCTTTGACCTAGTGACCTTGACCTTGGAGTTTGACCTACTTTTGAAAAACTTTAACCTGGTCTATATCTTGGGCACTATTAGACATACAGCCTTGATATTTCATACAGAGATACATCTCGACAAGACCTTTCATTTGGGACCATTACCCTTGTCCTTGTGACCTTGACCTTGGAGTTTGACCTACTTTTAAAAAAATTGCTGTTTTTGTGACAAGCTCCCGTTTAGGCGAGCTTTGTTGTCCGCGGACAACTCTTGTTCAATATCTATCAAACCCTATGTTGTAGTACTTCAAATGAGTATCCATAACATATGGGTTTGATTTGAAATTATCATTTAGAATGGCTTAACACACCCCAACCCTCTTATCTGTGGCTTTGAGAAGGGGTAAAGGCAAACAAAATTTGATTTTTCAAATAAATATTTGATTTAACCTTTTGTAACATTTTATTTGGCATGTGCAACTCATGTAAATAATAGGAAAATTAAACCAAAACAGCTATAGTTTCACAATTATTCTTACACATACTAAAATTTTACTATAAATAAACTAATAACTTCACTGTATTTTACAGAAAGTTGCCTCTAATGTATTCAGCAAGCCCAGTGCAGAAGAACTTGTTAAAGCAGCTCAAGCTGAGTCAGATGCCCTGATGAAGAAGTTAGATGAGGATATAGCTAGAGTTTTAGACCAGGAGACAACGGATGAATATTACCAGGATCATAATGCAGACAAGAGAGAGACTGTCAAACCTGCTTGTAAAAGGGCCTTTTCTACTGAATTTAAATTTACTATATTTTACAGAAAGTTGCCTCTAATGTGTCCAGCAAGCCTAGTGCAGAAGAACTTGTTAAAGCAGCTCAAGCTGAGTCAGATGCCCTTATGAAGAAGTTAGATTAGGATATAGCTAGAGTTTTAGACCAGGAGACAACTGATGAATATTACCAGGATCATAATGCTGACAAGAGGGAGACTGTCAAACCTGCTTGTAAAAGGGCCTTTTCTACTGAAGTTAAATTTACTATATTTTACAGAAAGTTGCCTCTAATGTGTCCAGCAAGCCTAGTGCAGAAGAACTTGTTAAAGCAGCTCAAGCTGAGTCAGATGCCCTGATGAAGAAGTTAGATGAGGATATAGCTAGAGTTTTAGACCAGGAGACAACTGATGAATATTACCAGGATCATAATGCAGACAAGAGGGGGACTGTCAAACCTGCTTGTGAATTATCAATTTATATTCAAGCATAAAGTAATAACTTTACTGTATTTTACAGAAAGTTGCCTCTAATGTATTCAGCAAGCCTAGTGCAGAAGAACTTGTTAAAGCAGCTCAAGCTGAGTCAGATGCCCTGATGAAGAAGTTAGATGAGGATATAGCTAGAGTTTTAGACCAGGAGACTACTGATGGATATTACCAGGATCATAATGCTGACAAGAGGGAGACTGTCAAACATGCTTGTAAAAGGGCCTTTTCTACTAAAGTTAAATTTACTGTATGTTACAGAAAGTTTCCTCTAATGTGTCCAGCAAGCGTAGTGCAGAAGAACTTGTTAAAGCAGCTCAAGCTGAGTCAGATGCCCTGATGAAGAAGTTAGATGAGGATATAGCTAGAGTTTTAGACCAGGAGACAACTGATGAATATTACCAGGATCATAATGCAGACAAGAGGGGGACTGTCAAACCTGCTTGTGAATTATCAATTTATATTCAAGCATAAAGTAATAACTTTACTGTATTTTACAGAAAGTTGCCTCTAATGTATTCAGCAAGCCCAGTGCAGAAGAACTTGTTAAAGCAGCTCAAGCTGAGTCAGATGCCCTGATGAAGAAGTTAGATGAGGATATAGCTAGAGTTTTAGACCAGGAGACTACTGATGAATATTACCAGGATCATAATGCTGACAAGAGGGAGACTGTCAAACATGCTTGTAAAAGGGCCTTTTCTACTAAAGTTAAATTTACTGTATGTTACAGAAAGTTTCCTCTAATGTGTCCAGCAAGCCTAGTGCAGAAGAACCTGTTAAAGCAGCTCAAGCTGAGTCAGATGCCCTGATGAAGAAGTTAGATGAGGATATAGCTAGAGTTTTAGACCAGGAGACAAGTGATGAATATTACCAGGATCATAATGCGGACAAGAGGGCGGCCGTCAAACCTGCTTGTAAAAGGGCCTATTCTACTAAAGTTAAATTTACTATATTTTACAGAAAGTTGCCTCTAATGTGTCTAGCAAGCCTAGTGCAGAAGAACTTGTTAAAGCAGCTCAAGCTGAGTCAGATGCCCTGATGAAGAAGTTAGATGAGGATATAGCTAGAGTTTTAGACCAGGAGACAAGTGATGAATATTACCAGGATCATAATGCTGACAAAAGGGTGGCTGTTAACCCATTACCAAACAACAAAATTTTAAGTTTGTCCAAATTGAAAGATGTTGCAGACGACATTTTGAATTTGATGACATTTTGAAATTTTAAAGCCTTTTTGTGTAGAAAAGCTTTGTGGGAAATGAAGAAATTGCTTGTTTCAAGCAATTTCTTCATTTTCCACAATGTTTTCTAAAGCCTTTATCTTTTTGGGAGTCAAATGTGTCATTATTTGGGAATTGGTTAAACTTTCTTGTGAGTGTATCCGTTGATATTCAACAGTACCTTTTCTACTAAACATAAATTGTCCATATTTTACAGAAAGTTGCCTCTAATGTGTCCAGCAAGCCTAGTGCAGAAGAACTTGTTAAAGCAGTTCAAGCTGAGTCAGATGCCCTGATGAAGAAGTTAGATGAGGATATAGCTAGAGTTTTAGACCAGGAGACAAGTGATGAATATTACCAGGATCATAATGCTGACAAAAGGGTGGCTGTTAACCCATTACCAAACAACAAAATTTTAAGTTTGTCCAAATTGAAAGATGTTGCAGACGACATTTTGAATTTGATGACATTTTGAAATTTTAAAGCCTTTTTGTGTAGAAAAGCTTTGTGGGAAATGAAGAAATTGCTTGTTTCAAGCAATTTCTTCATTTTCCACAATGTTTTCTAAAGCCTTTATCTTTTTGGGAGTCAAATGTGTCATTATTTGGGAATTGGTTAAACTTTCTTGTGAGTGTATCCGTTGATATTCAACAGTACCTTTTCTACTAAACATAAATTGTCCATATTTTACAGAAAGTTGCCTCTAATGTGTCCAGCAAGCCTAGTGCAGAAGAACTTGTTAAAGCAGCTCAAGCTGAGTCAGATGCCCTGATGAAGAAGTTAGATGAGGATATAGCTAGAGTTTTAGACCAGGAGACTACTGATGAATATTACCAGGATCATAATGCAGACAAGAGGGTGACTGTTAACCCATTACCAAACAACAAAATTTTAAAGTTTGTCCAAATTGAAAGAAGTTGCAGATGACATTTTGAATGTTATGAAATTTTGAAATTTAAGTTATTTTTGTGTAGAAAACATTGTGGGAATGAAGAAAATGCTTGTCTCCACTTTTTGAATGTGATGAAATTTTGGAATTTTAAGCTCAAAATTTCTGTGTTTTTGTGTAGAATACATTGTGGAAAATGA
This sequence comes from Fragum sueziense, assembly GCA_963680895.1. NCBI lineage: Eukaryota > Metazoa > Mollusca > Bivalvia > Cardiida > Cardiidae > Fragum > Fragum sueziense. The sequence continues at coordinate 54,893,030 of OY804598.1, read as the reverse complement.
AGAAATTGCTTGTGACAAGCAATTTCTTCATTTTCCAGAAATGTTTTCTAAAGCCTGTATCTTATAATGAGTCAAAAGGTGTCATTATTTGGGAATGGGATAAACCTGCTTGTGAGTGTTTCAGTTAATATTCAACACAGCCTTTTCTACTAAAGTTAAATTTTCCATATTTTACAGAAAGTTGCCTCTAATGTATCCAGCAAGCCTAGTGCAGAAGAACTTGTTAAAGCAGCTCAAGCTGAGTCAGATGCCCTGATGAAGAAGTTAGATGAGGATATAGCTAGAGTTTTAGACCAGGAGACTACGGATGGATATTACCAGGATCATAATGCGGACAAGAGGGAAGCTGTCAAACATGCTTGTAAAAGAGCCTTTTCTACTAAAGTTAAATTTACTATATTTTACAGAAAGTTGCCTCTAATGTGTCCAGCAAGCCTAGTGCAGAAGAACTTGTTAAAGCAGCTCAAGCTGAGTCAGATGCCCTGATGAAGAAGTTAGATGAGAATATAGCTAGAGTTTTAGACCAGGAGACAACGGATGGATATTACCAGGATCATAATGCAGACGAGAGGGTGGCTGTTAACCCATTACCAAACAACATAATTTTAAGTGTGTCCAAATTGAAAGAAGTTGCTGTTGACATTTTGAATGTGATGAAATTTTGAAATTTTAAAGCCTTTTTGTGTAGAAAACATTGCGCGAATGAAGAAAATGCTTGTCTCAACTTTTTGAATGTGATGAAATTTTGGAATTTTAAGCTGAAAATTTCAGTGTTTTTGTGTAGAATACATTGTGGAAATGAAGAAATTGCTTGTCCCAAGCAATTTCTTCATTTTCCACAATGTTTTCTCAAACCTTTATCTTTTTGGGAGTCAAATGTGTCATTATGTGGAAATGGGTTAAACTTTCTTGTGAGTGTATCAGTTGATATTCAACAGAACCTTTTCTACTAAATTTAAATTTACTATATGTTACAGAAAGTTGCCTCTAACGTGTCCAGCAAGCCTAGGGCAGAAGAACTTGTAAAAGCAGCTCAAGCTGAGTCAGATGCCCTGATGAAGAAGTTAGATGAGGATATAGCTAGAGTTTTAGACCAAGAGACAACTGATGAATATTACCAGGATCATAATGCTGACAAGAGGGAGTCTGTCAAACCTGCTTGTAAAAGGGCCTTTTCTACTAAAGTTAAATTTACTATATTTAACAGAAAGTTGCCTCTAGTGTATCCAGCAAGCCTAGTGCAGAAGAACTTGTTAAAGCAGCTCAAGCTGAGTCAGATGCCCTGATGAAGAAGTTAGATGAGGATATAGCTAGAGTTTTAGACCAGGAGACAACGGATGAATATTACCAGGATCATAATGCTGACAAGAGGGAGGCCATCAAACCTGCTTGTGAGTTTGTCAGTTGATTTATCCCTTTCCCTAACAAGACCTAAGTAGCGACCATAGCGCCGTAGGTAGCGCATCAGATTTTCACACACGAGGTCTGGGGTTTGCAAATACTCTTTCTAACGAAACTGTCACCCACCAATGGTTTAATAATCGTTATCCTTTGTGGGCGAGCAGCTGCAGGCTTGGTAAGGATTTGGTAATACTGGTTTGAGAAATGACAGGAATCCATGGTTAAGTGCTCCAGCCGCCACGATAAAACCATAGCAGTTGGAAGTGTCGTTAAACCCTGATCAATCAATTTATTTTGACATCTCGTAGAGAAAGGGTTTTGGAAGACATTGAAACAAAAGAAGAAAATGCTGATAACCAGCATTTCCTCCGTTTGTTTCAATATTTCCTCGCTATATAGCCCAGCAGATAAATTGGAATTTTCATCAAAATCATGCATTTAGTGATGCAAGCATGACACTTGGCACAAACATTCATATTGGGTCACTCTTCAGAAAAAACCCGTTAGCCACCTGAAATTTCAACATGGCGGCCATTTTTCAAGATGGCCGCCAAATCGTTTCAGGAATTATACCCCTACAATATTTGTATGGACTTTAAGGGTAAATTCTCGAGAAATTAAATGTTAAAATTACTGCAATGTGCAAAGGGATGAGAAAATGGCAAAAAGTTGTACTAGTGGGTCAATATGGCCGCTTTTCGTCAACATGGCCGCCAATTTATCTAAAAATCCATTTTTTATATCTTAATCTATTTTTCTGCAGAAAAAATCTTCATTATTCACGAAGAGCATTCCAGGATCATTACTAGTCTTTTAATTCCTACATCGGTTATAGAGAAGTTTCTTTGAAAATATACGAAAGAATGTTATGAATCAACCAGGCACACATTGTAAACCGCACTGCTGTGAAACCTAGAAAATGGGTCCGGTGTCGGTTTAGCAAAATTTTATTTTTATTTGGACGATTGTTCAGTGTCCAATATGCAATCTAGTGAGCTACATATTTATATCATAATATGTCAGTCCTACTGCAAAACGTTTGTTGTATGCATTTACTAGATAGCTGCATCTGATTGGACAAGATGTTCAAACAAAGGAGAGCCAAAACAGCTAAGATATGGCTAATCCGAGTCTTCTCTGATGTAAATACGCTCTTTGATATTTTGATTTTTCGCTATTTACATCAGAGAGCGTTGCTCTTTGAAAACAGCGGAAAGTTCGGTAACGTTACAAGTAGTGAAGCTTTGTTTTGTGTATCATATCGAATCACTCGGTAAAACACTGTAGGGTATAGATCAATTAATCATTTTTTGTCATACCTGACCAAAACTTTCATTTCAAATCGGCCTGCTGGAAGAGTATAACCTTTGGTTTTGAATGGAAGGTCAAGGTAAACAAAGGCTGCTCAGGTGAGGGTTGTTGCAAAACATTGCCTATAAACCTTTTGGAAATACTTTTTGGTCGTATTTTTTTCAGCAGCCATAACAATAAATGGTTCATTTATCGATACCATCAGGCGTTTTAAGGATATCGTTTAAGATCGGACGGTAAACGATGCGCAACATCGAGTTGCGAACTTCTTGATATTTTCAAAGAGCAACGCTCTCTGATGTAAATAGCGAAAAATCAAAATATCAAAAAGCGTATTTACATCAGAGAAGACTCGGATTAAGATATGGCTTGTGGAGTAGGATCTCGCCTAAATCATTGGTTTGGATTTCAATTTAAACTTATTGGCACACAATGTATCCATAAAGAAAGCTATACTGTTGAAATGTTGCCCCTAAACTTCTTCTGCTTGAAGAAGCTCATTCTTTGGCAACAATACCTGGTCATATTCAAGTCATTACAGCTAATCAACATATCTTTGCAATTGCTAAAATGATTCAATGGCAGTTGCCAGAACAGAACGATGAAGACTATTTCGTAATCATGCTTTGTAGTCAACATATTCATATTGGTGCTCTTGAATCTATTGATACTCTTATACACTTTCTTGGTTTGGCCGGCGCTATTATAGATGCTGATTGAGCTCCTAAAGCTCCAAGTGGAACTGTAGAATTATGATATCTGTCCGTTTCTATTGTTACTACAACATGACCAGTTCGCATATCAAAAGTTATCAAATGTGCATAAATAATATGGCAATGCAACTAATGAACATGACAACACATGCAATTACTTTTTGGCCTTGTGCCCCAGGCACGTCATATTGAGCGTCTACTGTTTCATTTTGATACGCCTGAATGGTTGTATAATAGTCGTATAATGTTATGGCACTGGTCGTCTGTCTGTCCGCTCCCCCACCTGTTGTTTTTTTGTCCTTATCAATGTCTTATGTGTGAAACTCCTCTTACAGTCTCTATCAGAAGATTAGCAAACACGAAAGAACGAATCTCCGCTCCAGAGTGTCTAGATAAAACTTTTGTACATGCCCATTTCTTGAACTATCTGCGATCAAATTGAAAAAAAATGCCCAATTTCTTATATGCGCAATGCGCAACTCCAATTTTTTTAAGTTGAACTATCAAGCGCTGAGTACACCCATTACCTTTTGTATGCATGTTGGATACCTGTTTATCTTCGAGACAAGTTATCTTATAAACAAATGTACCCAGCAGTCTTCAGGTCTTTAAATTTGAATAAATGAATTTCACAATGATCATTCACAATCAACAGGTTAGATACCATGAACGGACAGCTTGGGATCAACCGCAATTCTTCAACTATTTTGGAAAGATGCACACTGTAATGACAGATAGATGGTAAATCATTTTAAGAGGAAAATTCAGAACTGCTTAATCTTTATATGAGCATTATAGTCACTCCAGATGCGTTTGAAACGGTCAAATCCGATGCCAAACTGGATGAACCTACATAAATTAATGCACTTACATGGATTTCAGACAATCAGGATGAAGTTTACTTCTATTGACCTCGTAGAGTCGAATTTAATTTGCTTCTTTTTGTCAGAATTAAGTAATTCAGAATCAAGGGCCCGTATTATCAACGATCGTACGATTATGTTTTGAGTAATTACTTGTAACAACAAATTTGTTTGGTCCAATCTGATTTCTCATGCAATCAGATCTATTGTTACGCAGTTTACACAAAACGTGGTTGTAAGATCGTTGATAACATGGGCCCCAGCGCATGGTGATCGAAAGCTAAAGACCATAAAATAAAATTGTCAGCCTTTCTCGAAGTTGTTCGTAACTTGCTAATCATGAGAAAGCCAACTCCTATAAATCTTTCCTTATTAAAATAGATATTTCCCAGTTGCATTTAATTAGGACTGAAAAAATCACACCAATATTAAGTCCCAAATTGCCCGATTTCTGGAAACCAAAGCTGCAACTGCAGATACATGACCAGTAGTTTATGTCATCATAGTTGATGGATCAGCTTTTAAAGCTTCATGGGTATTCATAGATCAATCAAGTTCATTTTAAATGTATACAGATACAGCATCCTAAAAGCTTAAACTAGGTTAAAGCATAGACAATACATGGAATACTGAGCAACTGACCGAAGGCAGTCCACCTAAGTCAAGTGTTTATTTTTTGGGGTCAATAATAAAAACTCTGAATTTCCAATTTCTGGCTGAACAAATTGTTCAGATACGCCAGAAAAATATTGTCATATTGTAACAAGGGAATAAAGAGATATGCATAACCAGTCTCTAGGGAACTATGTCTTGTAACCATGAGGAAATATGTATTTGATAATTAAGCCAGCAACAAAGATGTCCTTATCATATTAATGACATTGGTGTTGAAGAACTTTCCTTTAGGGTATCACTTTAAGGTGGATGTCACTACCTACAATACATTGTATTTGTGAGAGACAGTCCTGTAGTTCATGCCTTCACTGGCTGTCATGTTGTTTCAGCTTTATGAGATTGGGCAAGAGACTGCTATCTGCTATCCAGAAAGTAATTGGCAAAACAGATCAAGAAATATTGGTCATCCGTATAAAAGACTAAATCTATCTGGGGGGGTTTTGTCAGTGTAAGACACACTAAGTTATATGATGCAATATCCCAAACTAGCGCAACTTTGGAATACACACAAAGCCTGAGGTTCACCAAGCAGAATACGCATGGGGGTCAGATTACTACCCACGAAATCCAAGTACTGAGGCCCCCTGAATGGGGGTAGAAGCAATAAAGCTGCACATGGCATATTGTCTGGAATCACTTCCATCAATTGCTGTGGCTGCAAGAAGGCGTGAAATGATTGATGCTATCGGTTTTGCCTACCCTGCCCTGGATTCTGCAGATATAAATGCTGAAGCTCCAGGAAAGCATGTTGGTAAACTATGTATGTAACGATTTAAGGAGACCCAGGCTAGATAATCTATGTAACCAGGTTGAAGTAAACTTACGAACATACACCGTTGCATCCTATATGTACGCCACATTATTTCTGACCAAAACGAAAGGAATCGTAGAGATGGTACCAAGTAAAATGCTTCCTATTGAAAAACAGCTCCCCGTAACCGTTACTAGAAATTAAAATGACCTTTATGTTAAGAAGATACCTTCTTGAAGAAGAAAGTCAGCATGAACTTTACTACATTTTTGTTGGAAAGAAACGATATGCCTAAAGGTTGATAAATTCCGCTTATTTTGCCCAGTTTTGCTAAAAAACATATGAATGAGGGATTTTATGCATAAAATATGCTGAAATTCTGTTTTCTTGTGTTGAAAAACATACATTTTGGTATAAAGATTACAAAAATCGGCCAATTATATCAGGTTTTATGGTGAAAACAGTATTTTAAAATCGGCAATGGCGGCCATCTTGAAAAATGGCGACCATCTTGAATTCATGAGTGGCTAACGGGTTTTTATGAAACTACATGGTCTTATAAATGTATGTGCCAAATTTGATGCTTGCATCATTAAATGCATGATTTTTGCACTAATCTGCTTAGCTAATAGATTACATGAATCCGATTCCTATTGGTGTCAATTTTGTCATCTGTTGCAGCTTTTGAATTAGACCAATCCAAATTCTTGTGGTTAGGGAAGGGATTAATATTCATCAGGAAACAAATAACACTTTTATACTAATACAGTTTACTGAAATAGTTCCTTTCCTCTAACAATTTTCTTCAATAGCCCCTTTCCTCTCATTATTTATGAAATAATAACAAGTTTAGCGGTCTTTATTGCGCAAATAAAACCCAATGTGCGACGGACTACATGTGTAGGTAAAAACCGAGGCGCACTCTCGCCGAGTAATTATACACAGAGCATAATTACATAGAGTCTTTATTGAATGAATAAAACCCGCTGCAGTTCTTCTTTCACTATATATGGATTTTACGGAAACGTGTTATAATAAATGATAATCAACATTTTTCCTTTTGTCTTATTTTTCTGCTCTGAATTGTACACAAAGCCTTAGCATCCATTTAGTTTTCTGAAACTTCTTCCAAATGGTAACAGTCCTAATTGAACAAAGCTATTTAGAAAATTATTAATCCTAAGCTTTTCCATCCATCATTATCTACAAAACACTTAGTGCAACTAGGGACATCATCCATGGCAACAGAAATTGATGAGGATATCAATCGTCAATTTCTGTTGCCAGTCATGCCTGGAAATCTACAAGGGAAATGCTTGTCAATTTCTGTTGCCATAGATAACACCTGAAGATGCACAAAGTCTTTTGTAATAAATGATTGGTTATAACTCTTCTATATTTTAATCCATGATAAGCTAAGTTGTATATATTTTACACACAGACCACACAGATTCCGAGTCTGGTCCAGATCTGAATGACAGTTTTCTGAGTGTCTCATCTAATGCCAGCAGTGGTGCAGCTTTACCAGCCAGCACATCGACAAGTAAGTGACTCTCTGTGTTCTTCTTCACTTGCGCCATGGCCATAGCTCAGTTGGTAGTGAGTCAGATGCAATCATGAGGCTTTAGGCTGGGTTTGATACCCTGCTGCTGCTAATATCCTCTCCAACATTTGTGTCCGACTAATGGGGCAATAATCAAAACCTACATAAGGTACCAACTGGAGACTCAGGAAGTTGTGATAGTACTGGTGGGAGGAACAATATGAACCTATGGTTACATGATATGATATTTTTAGTGTCAAGTTCAATTTAGGTCATTCATTTCAAGTATCCATGTCATAATTATAGATAAATAGCCATTTTTGGGACTTTTGTGCTTCACAAACACATCTTGTTAATTTCAATTCCAAACACATTGTTTTTGCTTTGATTTTTAGAAGGTCCTGAAGGTCAAGCTTCAACAGAAAGTTCTGGAACATCTAATAGAGGTATAGAAACTACAGCAGCAGGATTGGTGTCTGATTCCAGTTTCCACAGTGCTAATAGTGATCTAGGGACTACTGAATCTAGCAGTCATGGTGAGCTAACATTTGTTGTATTTAAAACATGCTGCATTCCATCCATCATTAGATACTTAACACTTAGTGCAACTTCTGGGTTCATCTGTCGCAATGGAAATTAACAATGGTATACCCTCGTCAACTTCCGGGCATTTTCTGTGGCAACGCAAATTGACGAGGTATACTCTCGTCAATTTCCAATTTCACAAGTGCCGCCCAAAGTTGCTTGAAGTGTTTGGTATCTAATAATGTGTGGAATGCCGCAACCCTTTTCCAAACAATAATGCCTTTTGACACATGTTTGAGTTTTTGGAAAATAAAAAAGAAGAACAAGTTTAGCTTAGATATTTTCTCATTGTACACAAATTCATCCAGTTTGTTTCCTACCAAAGCTTTAAAAAAAATGAAATTGTACCACCATAAAAATCATTTTGTGTAGGTCTGAGTGACTCCACTGTATATAAAATTTGTTGATAAAAATTCCTGGTAATGTGATAACGACATTTTGGGGACTGTTCCTTAGTGACAACTGTTCAAAGGCTAGGCAAAAATATGAACAATTTCAAAATGTGCACAAAGTGTCGAAGCAATCGGGATAAATTTCTTTATTCTGTAAATTTCAAGCAAAGTACATTATTACAATTCATTAGTGTTACAAACGAGAAAACTTTGTAGCATGAATCATAATCAAATTGTTCATATAGTTTGTCTATAGAAATATTTTGACATATCAAGTTTCAACCTCTGTAGTCGATCCATTTTCAGTGACAGAACAAGATGAATCAGTGAGGCTAGAAGTCAGGGGAGCTAAAATTGACCAGGAGGGTCCCCAGATAGATGAACAATCAGATGACTGCAATAGAGAACTGCAGGATATTTATGACATGTACCTAAATAAAGCACTCACAATGCACGAACAGATGCAGGGAACTTCTGAGTCAGCTCAAGCAAGGCATGAACAGTTGCAGGGGAATTCAACTCCGACGGTGCTTGAACTTATGCAAGGAAATTCTGCTCTGGCAATGCATGATCAGTTACTAGGGACTGCGGCTCTATCAATGCATGAAGAGTTAAGTGGAAATTCAGATCTGGAAATGCATGAACAATCACAGGGTGTTTCAGATGCTTCATTAACACCTTTAACAGCTTGTCCAAAACTTGGACAAGCTGCTGAAGGTGTGAATGATGCGTCTGAAGGGACACGTGAACCATCTGAGGAGATGGATGCCAGTCGAAGATCACAGATCATCGGGAAAATAGTGAGTGCTGTTCTCGAGAACAGTCAAAATGATGGAGTTTTACGTCAAAATGAGGGAATTTTACGACCAAGTGACAATCAAAATGAAGAAACATTAACACAGAATGATGGTCTAGATACTATTAATAAAGTGATACCACAGATTGATGAGGCTAAAGTTTTACAAAATGAGAAAGTTTGTAGACCTAAAGAAAAACCAAAGCCTAAAACGGTTGTTTTGGAGTCGGATGAAAATAGCTTGAAATCTGAGATAGTTGACTTAAAGTGTTCATGGATTCAGCTATCAGCCCTTAAAGCTGTACAGACAGTTTTAAGCAGTCAGAAATATGGAGAAATGCTCTTAGTGCCAAAGACTGATTTAGTCGCTGATACAAGTAAAGCTCTTGCGGATGGAACTGTCGTGAGAAAGGATGAAGATTTTAAGAAAATTATTTGTGATTTTATGAAGAAGTTGATCAATGTTGCTACAAGTCCATCAGCATTTAAGAGGGTTGTGAGAGTGGAGGAGTTGGATCGGACACAAGGGATGTTGATGAGATTGGCTCTTCAGGAGCAGGCTGAACGGCAGACGAACCTGGTAGAATTGAGAGGTAGGTAGAGCTACAGAAAAGAGGGGATGTTGGCCTTTTGAAATGCAATTTTTCAGTTGTTGCTTAACAAGCCATATGTTGGCGGTACTCATTTGAATTGTCTGGTCAAGATGATTCAAATGAGTACCCACATCATAGGGTAAAATCTTGTAATCTTGTGTTGTGGGTACTCATTGGAATCTTCTCATGGAGACGATTCAAATGAGTACTGACAATATACGGTTTGGTACTGAAATAACTGATTAGATTAACCCATTACTGCACAGTGACGCCTTTTGACTCCCTCACAAGAAAATGCTTGGGAAAACAAGCAATTTCTTCATTTTCCACAATGTTTTCTAATCCAAAATACAGAGAATTCTCAATTTTCATCAACTTGAAGTTGTCGTCTTCAACATCTTTCAAATTGGAACAGTCCAAAATTTTGTCGTCTAGGAATGGGTTAATGTTATCCACTTTTATCTGTTGCTCTGACATGTGTACAAGTTTTACATATAGTTATAAAGAAAGAAAACACATGATGCTTTTTTAACCCTTTCCCAAACGACAAAATGTTAGGGTAGATTCTAGTCCAATTTGAAAGCTGATGCAGACGTCAAAATGGATCTTAGCAGAGATAGGATTTGGGTACAAAATGGCTAAGAAAATATTGAGGCAAAAGGAGAAAATGCTGATTATCAGCATTTTCTTCTTTTGTCTCAATGCTTTCCCTAACCCTTTCTAGCAGGAACGTCAAAACCAAGTCTTGTTTGGTAAAGGGTTGAACAAGTTTTCCTGCATTAATTAGAATCTTGCAAGTTTGGGAATTTTTATTCAGCATGAAAATGATAAATTTAACATAGGTACTATGGCTATAAAATTCTAGAAGAATAATCAGTATTGAAAGACCACGGGCATATTATTTTACTCATGTATGTCTGTCTCTTTCTGTCTGTCCATCTGTCTGTCATTCAGAAAACTTAATGTGAAAACTTAACATTAGCATTTTCGGGGGCATTAGTGTTTCACAAATTAATGTAAGATAGGTTCAATGACAAAAAAGTACAATTGAGAAATGACAGAAAAAGTTGTTTTCTTTGATTTTCATTTCTTTTCTTTGTAGATAAATGTGAAGTAGCAGGACTGTTAAACAAGAATGACAGCACTAAGTCTGCCAAGAAAGCTACAAGTTTCACAAATGGGAGCGCCTCAAAAACTCAATCCCGAACTATGATGGGACGGCACAGACATCCAGCTACTAGCTCTGATACACTGACACAGACGGACACACAGAGAACAAATTCACTACAGCAAACTTCTATACTACAATATATAAGGTCAAGGTGGGTAATTTTTACCTCTTTTAAAGTGACAAATTTTAGGGTGGTCGAACTTGAGAGCTGCTGCTGACGACAAAATGCATGTTTAGTACAGAAAATATTGAAGCAAGAGAAGAAAATGCTGATTATCAACATTTTCTTCTTTTGCTGCAATATTTTATCAATATTTTTGTTTTTGAATAATTTGCCCTGGAATAGAGAACATACCCAATTTCTTGTGTGCACCTTTCCTACAAAATTTCATCTCAAACACCTCCCAAACTACAAAATTTTAGGGTGATCCAATTTGAAAGCTGCTGCTGACAAAAAAGAGATGTAGCTAAAGATAGAATTTATCTACAATACATCACGGAAAATATTGAAACAAAAGGAGGAACTGCTGGTTATCAGCATTTTCTTCTTTTGCCTCAATGTTTTCACAACCTGTTCCTGTTAGGGACGTCTAAACTAGGTCTCGGGAAAGGGTTAAAATAGGAGATTGGTTTATTGTGTGCTATCAGGGATTTTTATGCTCCCCGAAAAAATTTCGGGGGAGCATATAGTCGCCACGCTGTCCGTCCGTCCGTCCACAGCCATATCTCAACAACCCTTGGACCAAATTCAATGAAACTTCACATGTGAACTCCCTGGGTCAATACCTAGGGACCTTTTTCTCCGTTTGTAAATTTAAGGCTGCGTCATGGAAAAATGGGCCTTAGTGTAAAAATTAGTTTTTCTCTTATTTCTCTTCTTCTAATGGGCAGAATTTAATGAAATTTTGTGCTCATGTAATGAATAGGATGTTCTAGACCATATTCTATAAATAATGTGTGTACAAAAAAGCTGTCATGGGAAAAGGGGGCTAAATGTATGATAGTTTTTATTTTGTGACAAACACTTATTCGGGGAGCATAATCCGTCTGTGACGGCTCTTGTTTTGGGGTGTCTCAGGGGCCGCTAATTCTCCTAATTGATAAGGCCCTAGGGCCCCTCTCCAAAATTGCAAAAAAAATCCCTGGTTATTCTATTTACAGTAGTATAGATGGCAATATGTACAGACCAGGAGGGTTAAGGAGCTTGTCACTGTTTGCTAACAGAGCTCAACAGCAAGCTTCAGGATCTGGAACACCAAACTCCAGAACAAGTCCGAACCCCAGCAACTCTTCATCTAGGGAGCTTGTCCGAGCAGCGCCTCCTCCTCCACAACACACCCAGACAAGACCAGTGCCTGGAGGCGGTGGGTTGTGCACGCGGCTTCCTCGGCAGTATAAACTGCGTACTCACAGGTCACCGTCCCCTCCTGTTTTACCACCTATTTATACACCACTGATGGAAATGGGCTTCTCACAACAGCATATAGAGTCTGCTTTAGAGAATACAGGTTTGTGGTGTTTTTACTACAAAACAATTACATAAAAGAGTATTTATAAGATCTATTTTGATGTGTGAAAATGTTTTTATCCCAATACCAGCCGGCAATATTTTAGACTTGTCCATATTTAAAGTTCTTGCAGATGACAATTTCATGTAAAGGAAATGTTACTTCCAGTTGTCTTTTTGGGTTAGAAAACATTGTGAAAAATTAAGAAATTGCTTGTCGCAAGCAATTTCTTCATTTTCCACTATGTTTTCTAAAGCCTTTATCTCTCTGGGCTACAAAAAACATAAAAGGCTCCCTCGGCAATACAAACTGCAGACTCAGGTCAGTATAGCCGCCAGTTTTACACCCTAAATTTACACCATTGATGGAAATGGGCTTCTCACAACAACATATCGAGGGCTCAGTGCAAAACTATTGTAACTACATATTTTCAAGATATTCACTTTTTTGCATTTTCTTGATCCTTAGGAAGCAATACATCATGTGTTCTAATATTAAGTTTCAAATCTGTATACCTAAAAAGATATTTGAATTTTAAAAACATTTTTTCCTCTTTAACTTTGAGAAAGTCAATAAGTTTTTTCCCTCTCCTGTAAAATTTTACAAAATGTAGTTACAATAGTTTTGCACCAAGCCCTCGATATAGAGTCTGCTCTAGAGAATACAGGTTTGTTATTGTGATTTATATTACGATACAAGCTCATCAGCAAAATCGTTTCTTTTTAACCTATTACCACACAGTCACTCCTTTTGACTCCCTGCAAGATAGTGGCTTTGGAAAACATTGTGGAAAATGAAGAAATTGCTTGTGACAAGCAATTTCTTCATTTCCCACAATATTTTCTACACAAAAAAGACCAAAAATTGTAAAAGTTCATCCAGTTTACTGTCGTCTGCAATATCTTTCATTTTGGAACAATTTACAATTTTGCCGTTAGGGAATGGGTTAATTGTTTAGGTAGATTTAAAAACAAAAACAGATTATTACTGTATCAGCCTTGCTATCTCAATGATGCGTACAAATTGCTACATTTTGTCAATAAGATAATTGACATATTCAAGGTACAATTTTATGTTGCAAAGTGCTTGTATCCTTTTTCAATGTGCAAACAAACCCACTTCTACTTTCAATTCATTTTCAGTCATGATGCATTGTTCATGAATTTTTTTGATAAAAACATTTTTTTAAATTTTAACAAGTCTAGAATCTTATATGGTAAAAAATTTACTGGTGAATATCTATCACTAGGAGTTGACCAGTGGGAGGTGACCACTCAAGCAGCCAACAGTCTGGCCACCTGGATGATTGACCATCCTAGATCTGTTAGTTATGTTAATACTCGACCAATGTAAATGTGGTTTGAAGAAGAGAAGGCGGAAATAAGGCAGTGGTTAGATGGATGTGATAGATCTTTAAAAAAAAGATCAGCTGTGAAAAAAGTTTTTGATGACCAACCAAAAGTTTGGTTGGTCATCAATAACTCTTTTCACAGCTGATTTTTAGCTCAACCCAGGACAAAATTCTTGGAAGAGCTATTGTTAAAAGACACTTTGTATTTAGAAAATCCTGGCGTTTTTTGTCTTCTCCGCTTTTTCAAATTATTGAGAAATATTGAAAATATTGTATTGCATGATTCCCTGTCATTTTATCACCAGGTGTTGACCAATGGGAGGTGACAACTCAAGCAGCCAACAGCGCTTGCAAACGAAAGGGTTAACTCAGTCTTGAATTTCATATAGTAAAAGATTTACTGGTAACTAAAATGTATATCATCAGGTGTTGACCAATGGGAGGTGACCACTCAAGCAGCTAATAGTCTGGCCACCTGGATGATTGACCACCCTAGACCCACAGATGAACTTATTGCTAGCAGTGAGCCAGGGCCTTCTAGTCTTGAAGTGGCTGTTATAGAGAGACCTGGAGCCAGTAAACCTGTGAACAGGTCAGTGTTTGTGTATCTGTTTGTGTGTCTGTTTGTGTCTATGTATGAATTACTGTTTGCAGTGAGCCCGGACCTTCTAGTCTTGTTGTGGCTGTTATAGAAAGTACAGGTGAGTGATGTGTTTGTTTAATCCTCCAAATTCTTTACCACTGTAGGACCAATTTGAGAAAAATGAAAACACCAGTGTCTTTTTTAGACAAAGATTTCAATGTCAGAGATTGTTGGAGATACATATATGACAATAAATTATTTGATTGGTGAAACAATTGACATCAATTTAAACCCTTTCCCAAAGAAGGCCTGGTGTTGGAGTCCCTTAAAGAGAACATTTGGGAAATATAATTTGAGGCAAAAGAATAAAATGCTGATAACCAGCATTTTCTCCTTTTGTTTCAATATTTTCTGTGCTACAGTATACCTGAATTTAATCTCTTGTCATCTGCAGCAACTTTTGAATTGCACCACCCTGAAATTTTGCCGTTTGGAATAAGGTTAGTAATAAAATACTTTTATCTGTTTTCAGAGAAGATAGTGCAGACTCTGAAATGATGATTGAAGAAGTTGAAGATGATAATCCAGGCTTTGTCCGACGTCCCCGCAGACTCGTACGAACACGACATTTAGATATCAGGAACTATCTGTCGACTTTAGGTGAGTCAACACATATGTATGTGTATGTGTAATTCTAGTCATATATATGGATTTGCATTTTATGAATTGCTAGGAGGTTAGTTGTAGTAGACATGTGAGAACACTACATCTTGATATCAGGAACTATCTGTCTTCTTTAGGATAGTGTACACATATGTATGTACATATGTATGTGTAGTTCTATTCATATACATGTATGTGCATATATGAATGTTCAAGGAACCTAAAGGTTGTTTAACCTCATAGCAGAATTATGAGAACACAACATCTTGATATCAGCAATTTTCTGTCTACTTTAGGTGAGTCTACACATATGTACATGTGAATGTGTAATTCTAGTCATACACAATCATTCATTTATTTATATCATATGTCCTCATGGACAAGATTTTAGGATACAATTATTTCCAAATTTCAAAAAGGGACGTCAAAACAAGTTTTGATTGGTAAATGATTAATTAAATGTTAAATGATGACATGTTCATGTTATGTTTCTTTCATTTTTTGCGTAGGTGAAGAAAGAAGGACAGAGAGGAATGAAAGACAGAACAGACAAGAGACGGGCGCGGAACCACAAAGTCTTGTAGAACTTTACGATGAAATGTTAGATCTTCAAGAGGAACTGTTTAACGAGATGTCAAATGATGACATCTTCAGTTTTGACATGAGAGAAACACTGGACCTGTTTTCACAACTGGTATGTACTAGAAGGAATTATGTTGACCTGTTTTATCACAGCAAAGAACTCTCTTGTAATTAAAGATATAGTGCAAAAAATTCTATGTGCTTCTCAATGAATAATCCACTCGTCCCTGTGGATTATTTATAGTGTGGCCTAATTCGGAACCATGTTTTAATAATGATAGCCCATGGAAGAACATTGATTATTTCCTAATTTTGTCAAGTCACAAAACTTTTTGCCATTAATCCTTTCCCATATATCAAAAATATGGACTGTTCCATTTTGAAAGCTACAGCTATAGATAAAATGGATATTGATAAAGATAACATTTGGGTAAAAAACCGTAAAACATAACACAGAAAATATTTAGGCAAAAAGTGAAATTGCTGATTATTATCAATACCTTCTTTTCTCTCAATGTTTTCCCAAAGTATGTCTACAGTGGACTTCAAAACCAAGTATTGTTGGAAGGCTTAATTAAAAACTTGACACATACACGTTTTTTCAGAGGCGTGACTTAGAAGAAGATTTGGGTGTGACTTGTGAGTTATGTAATACTGTTACACCTGTGTTTAATAATCATATGAGACGACATCACCCAGGATGTGGAGGTCAGTGCTTTTTTGAGATCCAAATAAAAGTTGTGCATAAAATACCTGTGCTGAAATGCTATGTATCTGGGAAGGGACTTCCTTTTTATGCCCTGTATCGAGAGATTGGGGCATATTGTTTTACTCATGTCTATCCATCTGTCCATCCATCTGTCTGTCTGTCTGAAAACTTAACATTTTGCCATTTCTCCAAAAGTATTTGACATACAAAGCTGAAATTTAGTATGTAACTTCCTTTCAATGATATCTATCTGTTCCATGCAATATGACATTCCCTAAGGTCATCTGATAACCTTTATCAACCCCTAACACAAAAACTTAACATTTTAGAAAAATGGCCATTTTGGGGGCATTTGTGTTTCACAAACACATCTTTTTATGTATAATCATTTTCTATGCAGCCAAAGCCAGACATATTTCACATCAAGGAATTGCATGACACAACTTTTTCAATATTTTTCTTCCAATAATTCTGTGAATAATTATATGATGGCCAATTTGAAAAAGATTTATAATAAAGGAAAACACTAGGTATTTGCTGAATGAGAAGGATCTTTTAAATAGCACAAAATAAAAAATGTTGATGACCAACAGAAATTGTGGTTGGTCATCAATAATTTTTTCTGTCAGGTGTTGTTTTAACTCTTCACCAAACAAGACCTGGTTTTGACGTCGCTAATAGATGTGGTTTGGGAAAATATTGAGACAAAAGAAGAAACTGCTGATAACCAGCAGTTTCTCCTTTTGTCTCAATATTTTCTATGCCATATTTTACAGAAATTCTATCTTTAATAACTTCCATTTTGTCCATTTAGCAGTTTTTGAAGTGGATCACCCTAAAATTTTGCCGTTTGGGAAAGGGTTAAAAAATCATTGAAAAAATATTCCCATGTCACCCAAGATATCAATTTCACAATTTTCTCAACTATCCCTGCCTTAGTTAGTGAGAACAAAAGCTGTTGATTACAACATA
Organism: Fragum sueziense; assembly: GCA_963680895.1. Lineage (NCBI taxonomy): Eukaryota > Metazoa > Mollusca > Bivalvia > Cardiida > Cardiidae > Fragum > Fragum sueziense. The sequence continues at coordinate 54,875,868 of OY804598.1, read as the reverse complement.
ATTGAAAAACGAGACTGTGTTACTTAAACAGCTACAAGTCTTGAATATAATTACACCTTTTGTGTTAGTGTTACCTAGCAACACTTTCGTCAATCAATTTAGGTGACACTTTTGTGAACTTTTGCCCTTTTGAATGTATGTCCGAATTCTAGACCAAATATGATTAAAAAAGGATAATGGAAACAATATTGGAGACATGAAATTTTAAATTTTGAGAATATTTTGTTGTCCCAATGAGGCTTTTTGACACCCCACAAAATAAAGGCTTTGGAAAAAAAATGATGAACTGGTAACCCATATTATTAGATGTACCCAAATAAAACTGTATGTCTATTATACAATTATGCAGCATGAAAAGCATTGTATAAAAATGACAAAATGCTGGATATAGGCATTTTCTCATGATCTTTCTAATGCTTTCCAAAGCATTCTTAATAAGGAAGTCAAAATCAGGGATTGCTTTGAAACTGATAACATTATTAATTATTTGGCATCCTTAAAAGCTTTATTTTGTCTGAAATATTTCTATTTGTTTAACCTTTTCCCAAACAAGACCTGGTTTTGACATACCTCTTAGAAAAGGCTTGGGAAAACATTGAAACAAAAGAAGAAACTGCTGATAACCAGCAGTTTATCCTTTTGTCGCAATATTTTCTATGCTATATTGTACATAAATCTCTTCCTTTTTAACATCGATTTTGTCGTCTATAGTAACTTTTAAATAGGACCATCCTAAAATTTTGTTGTTTGGAAAAGGGTTAAAGTTATGAGGTAAAGAAATGATAATGTACAATTATACAGGGAGTTGTGAGAACCATGGTTATCGAAGTATTGGCAGTTATGTTGGAGGTTGGTTTGGCGGTCTGTGCGGGACTGGTAACCCGTTCTATCTGATGTGTCCAAATTGTCGTCAGTTTTACCTCAACCAGGCCGGTAACCATGGCAACACAATCCAGAGGGAGGAGCCTCTCAGTAACCAATCAGAGTTACAGGAATCTGGGGATAGTGCCACTGGAAACGGTATTTCTTAATTATGTTTGTTTAACCCGTTTTTGCATAGTAATGCTTTTTAGATCCATGATTTAAAGTGACATTTCAGAATTTTTTGTAATAAATTTTACTTTTATTTTTTTCTGAAAGAGCATATTTCCTTATGAAAATTCTGAAAATTTCAAGCCAAAATATTGCGCCGTTTACGAGAAATTTATATTTTAGTGTTAAAATTGAACAAATTGTTGTGGACAACAGTTCGGATTTATATGCAATTTATCGATTATGTCTCAACTTTAAATGCGTGTTTCTCGCTTATTGGCAACAACTTGAAAAAACTAATAGTATTTATACTCATTAGAATAACTAATCTTGGCATCAAGACATACTTTAAAAAATTGAAATTAGAATGAAATGTCCCTTTAAGAGCTTGAGAAAAACTTTATGGAAAATGGAAGAAATTGCTTGTCACAAGCAATTTCTTCATTTCCCACAATATTTTCTACTAAGTCGGAAATACCAAAAAATGTGGTTGTCATTTGCTTGTCTGCAACACCTTTGAGTTTGGACTTGCTGTCTAAAATTTTGCAGTTGGGATTGAGTTGAACTCTCAACAGTAGGATTTGTCAAGATTGAAAAGAGAGCATAAAAAATGGGTAAGTAATTCATTGATGTGTCCAAATTGTCGTCAGATTTACCTCAACTAGGCCGGTAACCATGGCAACACAATCCAGAGAGAGGAGCCTCTCAACAACCAATCAGAACTGCAGGAATCTGGGGATAGTGCCACTGGAAATGGTAGTTCTAAATTATGTTTGTTTAACCTTTTTCCTCATAATGAGGCTTTTTGGTGCCCCATGAATTAAAAGCTGGAGAAAACATTGTTGTAAATGAAGAAATTGCTTGTAACAAGCAATTTCTTCTTTTCCTACATGTTTTCCACGTGAACAACCAATCAGAACTACAGGAATCTGGAGATAGTGCCACTGGAAATGGTAAATCTTAATGTTTCTTAATATCATGGCAAGGAATCATATGGTACAACAACAACATTTTGACATAAAATCTATAATTCTATTACATGACTAATTTAAAAATGATTCAAAGCAGAGAGGGCAGAATAATACCAGATCTTTGCTTCTTTGCTTTAAACCAAATTCAAGTTGGTGCCATATGAATAGAATAATTAGAATTTGTCGAAAATGTCAGTCATTGTTGTGTGATATGTAGGAATCAATTGGAAACCAACAATAAGTCTTGTCAGTATTAAAAGGGTACTATAAAATGATGCAGTCAAACTTTGGTTTCTCAAACACCCAGGGGACTGCTTAATTTGTATGAGATATCGGGAGTTCGACACATCCAAAAATCAGCATGACGACGTTGTATAGAAGGGGAAATGCTTTCCGTCCGAAATTGGTTATATCCGACTTTTGGTACACTGAAACGTTTATGGAATACTCGCATGACAAACAAAAATGCTTTTATGAGAAGATATATTTATTCTTGTAACTTAGGACACCTTTAATAACAAAGAACACATTTTCATATCATTAATCTTTCAAAATACTGTACATACATGATAAAATAAAATAAAATTCTCCACAGAACTCCTTCTTTTGTACCATCTCGCTGCCTGCGTTGGAATGCCGAGAGTGCAGCTCAGCTAAGCTGTAGTTACGACATTTACGAATATTTAAGCCCCAAAGTTGAAGTTGAAGACCCAAACAATTAAAGGTAGCAATTTAGACCCAATCACGATACAATTAAAACCAATAAATGGTAATTAAAAAGTGTATTTTTCACGACAAGTGATATATACCTACCAGTTTAATTGATAAACAAGAAGCTGTCAAAAAGAGATTATCCCGCGATATGTTTGAAAACGAACAAAAGAAGCCAGGTAGATTTATCGGAAAACACTTTATTCTACTTTATGCTGTGAATTTTGTAGTAAATCAATGCACCGGAAAAAGTGTTCAAACATTCGATTTTGAGGTGTGCTAGTTATCTGCCCTTGAAGGTGAGGAATAAAGAACAAATTGTGTCGGGCCGAGATTCTATTTCGAATTTTGTGCTGTGTTTGAAAAGGCCCGTGCCCGAGAAATCGAGGTTTGACTGTAGGTAGTTTATTCCTTGAATGTGTCCAACATATTTCCACTAAGTTTTTTTACACAGAAAAAACAAGTAATGTAAAATTTCATATTTCTTGAAATTGTCATCTGCAACCCCATTATTATTGGACCAGTCTGAAACTTTGCTGGCTGGCAACAGGTTATCAATTGCCCTGCAGATGTTTTGTCTAATTTTCTCTTGATAAAAACTAATAATGTCATATTTCACAATAATTATGTATTCTATTATGAATTAAAAACAGTGTCATGATATTGAATTATTTGATAAGTACCATCTCTTACAAATACATGTACCCATATTTTGTGATAAATTACCCCTTTATTTCACCAAAACAGATGATCTAAACAACATAATGGAGATGGAAGGCTGGCTGCCATGTTTAGATAATCCAGACAAACTATACCACTACCTTGGACTGTCAGAGAAAAAGCCCCTACCTGAGCAATATGACCAAAGCAGTTGGATGAGGCCTGCAACCCAAATCAATCAATTTTTATGCCCCCATATCGAGAGATCGGGGGCATATTGTTTTACTCATGTCCGTCTGTCTGTCCGTCTGTCTGTCCGTCCCTCTGTCCGAAAACTTAACCTGAAAACTTAACCTTTGCCTTTTCTCCAAAACTATGTGACATACAAAGCTCAAATTTGGTATGCAACTCCCTTTCAATGATATCTATCTGTTCCAAGCAATTTGACCTTCCTCAAGGTCATCTGTTAACCCTTATTTACCCTTTACTCTATGAAAACTTAACATTTTAGAAAAATGGCCATTTCGGGGGCATTTGTGTTTCACAAACACAGCTTGTTTGTGATAGGAAACATTGTTAGAAAAGAGGAAATTGCTTGTCACAACCAATTTCTTCATTTTCCACAACGTTTCCAAAGCCATTATGTAAATGTATTTGAATGGATAAAACGAAAGTTATCATAAATAACCTCTTGAAATCTTGATAACAGATGATCTAAACAACATAATGGAGATGGAAGGCTGGCTGCCATGTTTAGATAATCCAGACAAACTATACCACTATCTTGGATTGTCGGAGAAGAAGCCGCTACCTGAGCCCATCCATTTTGACAAACCAGACCCACTGGGAGCCCATGGTATTGCGTCTAAAACCAATCAAGACGCCCTGTCAAATCTATGTAAGTAATCTATATTTGATAATCCCTTTTCTGCTGACTTTTAATTTTGTTTTAAACAAAGTGCAGATTAATGTACATGACAGATATCCGTGATAACTTTGTTTATGCTAGAGTTTTTGCTTTGAATCAATGCACATGCTTGTGACCATAATATCAGCCTCGAGGCAAAGATGCAATACTTTAACAATTTAATGGAATTTTTATCCCTTTTCAATACTTTTTTAATGTTTTCACTATCCAGCTTAAGATTTCACGCTTTGCTGTTCTCGGACAGCTCTTGTTCTTCATGCAGAACTGTAAGATTTTCTTATGCTTTAACTTAAATTTAAAGGTTCAGCAACCAAGTCCAAGTCAGACGAGGTACAGACTAACAGCCTAGCTGAACAAGCCCTAAATCTGAAGACTAGTGCAGAAAGACGGGTAGCTTTACAGAGAACAACCAGCGCTATACAAATATCTCTAGCCAGAACTATGGTCATGAATGCTCTAGCTGTTCTCTCTGGAAGGTATAATTCTCTTAAGAAACTATTTCCACTCTTTGATACTGTTTTAAGTATCCTGAAGATGCTTCAATCATCCGATATGTTAAAAGAAATAAAGATGAGACGATCTGGAAAAGGGTCCCTTGTACCATTTGGACGCAGCCTTAGCGCAGTTGGTAGCACATCTGCTTCTCACTGGAGAGGTCCCGGGTTTGATACCTGGTTGTGGCAAATGTCCTTTCTGACAGAATGTCACCCACAAATGGTTTAATATCGTTAACCTACATGGGTGAATAGCTGGAGGCTCGGTTAGGGTGTTGTGGTAGTACTGATATGAGAAACAACAGGAATCCATGGTTAGGTGCTCTATCCGCGATATAGCCATGCATAGCAGATGAAAACGGCATAAAACCCCAATAAACTAAATCAATCTTTGTATCATTTTAAACAGCCATGATTCAAGACCAGGTTGTGCATAAGTGCAGTCTGACAGGGATCCTTGCTGCTGTCTTATGATTGCTACAGACTATGAAGACGCTATTTGAGAACAGCCTGGTTCTTTATCAGACTGCATGTATATGCATGCTGATCGTGAAGCGTGTTAGGATAAAAATCTCTAAGGGACCTTTTTCCAGATCCTGGTACAAATATTTGTTCAGTGGATCTACATGCAGCCTCTCAGTTGCTCTAGAAAAGATGTCTTTGTCGGATATAATGCTGCTTGTCCGATTAATGTGTATGTGCCAGTGGAAAGATATTAACATTTTCTTGTTTTCCCCCAATAATTGTAAGGGAAATCAAATTAATCCATTCCCACATTACGACACTTTTTGATACCATACAAGACAATGGCTTTGAAAATCATTGTAGAAAATGAAGAAATTGCTTGTGACAAGCAATTTCTTCATTTGCCACAATTATTTCTATCCAGAAAGACCATTAAATGTGAAATTTCATACTCTTGAAATGTTTGGACCAGTCTTAATTTTTGTGGTCTGGTAATGGATTAACCCATTCCCAAACAAGACCTGGTTTTGACTTCCCCAATAGAAAAGGCTTGGGAAAACATTGAAACAAAAGAAGAAACTGCTGATAACCAGCAGTTTCCCCTTTTGTCTCAATATTTTCTGTGCCATATTTCACACAAGTCATGTCTTTATTATCATCAATTTTGTCGTCTGCAGCAGCTTTCAAATTGGATCACCGTAAACTTTTGCGGTTTGGTAATGGGTTAACATTCTCTTTTTTTCAGCGGATCTACATGTAGTCTATCAGTTGCGCTAGACAAGATGGGCCTCTCAGATATCATGCTCCTAGTTCGACTAATGTGTCTTTGTGCCAGTGGAAAGATATCTGCCCCTGAAAGGAACCTGGACGGCCAAGAAGGCAGCCATATTGGTCTCAAATATCTCACATCTGCGGTGGGGTCACTTGTCGAAGAAAACACAAAAGCTCAGAAACAATTACTACATTTATGCACTAAGGTAATATATGATTATCATAATGTTTGTTCATAAGCTATTTTATCAAGACCGGTAGACAATTTTTTAGAAAAATAGTTAAATCAATAGAGGATTATAACAAAAAACTTTTTATAGTTTCTAATTTCAGATTTTAGCAAAAAATTAAAACCAGTTTATTGAATGGAAAAGAAAAAAAAAACTTCTATTGAAGTTAAAGGGGTCTATGTTAGGATGTTGAACATACAAATAGGTAAAAAAAAAAAAAAAAAAATGATATGTGGATTGGTCAACCTGTATGGATATATCTTTTCTGTTGAAGGAAAATGCAAATTAAGTGCATTTAGTCCTTATAAATCAATTCTATACTTAACTTTACCTACATATTTACTGAATTTCTGATAACAATTATAGGAAACTTATCCTCAATCAAAGTGAAAAACGTGCTATACCAGCGCTAAAATCCCCTCTTTTTTTCCCTTCATAATGCAATGCACCCCACAATTATGAAAATTCTCACTGCCTCCATGTTGTTCTGATGCCTGAAATATCTAGCATGGACCCCTTTCAGGAATGATCTTAATATATTCATAAAGATTCTAATATACAATTCTATTTTTTGGAAAACTGACAATGTACAAAACAACAACTAACAAGTAAATCATCGGATCCAAATAAGCATAATGATCGAGTTATATTGGTTTTCAACTGGCAATTTTTACTTACCGTATAGCACTTTATTTCTGCGGGGTCCAAATTCTGCGGTTTTTCCAGAAATCAGGCGGGTTAAATTTCTGCGGAACATATTTTTGCGGTCTCTCATTTTGCAAAATCAAAGATTTTATTCCTGTGCTATCAAATCAGTTTTAGTCAGTATCAGACATAGTTTGAAAGACGAGGCTTACAAAATATTCTAATTACTCTGTTAGGGTAAAGGGATAAGGTAAAGGGATAATCCCACTCATTTACCGGTATAGATCTATAAAGGCGTTATGATAAACTATGCTGTATACAGATAGGTGTGAAAAGAAAGACGTGTCAAACTGTTACCAATCAGTCAAACTTGTTAAATCATTGATTATTGATGAACTAAAATGGCTTACCGGTATCTACACCCAAGTTAAAGCCGTAGTTACACCATTTTTGAAAAGGAAAGCACTCTATTGTTATGATATTGTTCTGACTTTCTTAACTTGTCCATGTACTGACTAAAATTACAGAATGACAACAACCTCTACATTCAGGATTAATATTCTGCGGATTTTATTTCTGCGGTGCCATCCACGACCGCAGAAATAGCAGAAATAAAGTCCCCGCAGAAATAAAGTGCTATACGGTAGTTCCTGGTTGAAAACTCCTTCAGACTATTCAATTAATTTTGATAAAGATATAATTAATGTACAAAATAGTTTAGAAAATGTCTTCTTAAGCATTTTACATTGGGGATGTCAAAACCAGGTCTTGTTTAGAAAAGGATTAACCATTTCCCTAGCATTGACACCTTTGAATAAGATATGCATGTTGAATGTTATGAAAGATAAATGCCTAATGATGCTGATTATTTCATTATGATGTGTGTGCAGTTGATGCAGACAAATTCCAAGTTTCATTATACTGTATGTGTGGTAGTATTTCATGATCTTGTTGTTGTACAAATTATTTACTCTTTTGTTCATAATGAATGCCATAATGCTAAGTTCCTACCATGTTTATTTTGAGTTTTGTCCAGTTGAACCAGACAAATTCCAAGTTTCATGATAGGTGTGGTAGTACTTCATAATCTTGTTAATGTACAAATTCATCACTCTTTTGTTCATAATGAAGGACCACATGAGGAAAAATCCTTGACCAGCGTTCAGAATTGTGAATAGATATGCAAAGTAGATTATCTGCGTAGCTTCATACAAGAATCCAAAAGTCCAAAACATTCCAGTAATCGTTGTCAGTTTTAGAAATACAAGGACATATTGGTGATTTGACTTCTGATTGGACTTGATGACCAGAACAAGATTAGTAAAAATCATAGCAAACATTGTAAAGTTGACACAGATAACAATGCCGACAGGTACAGCAAATGTGTAAATCCGTAGAGTGTTAGTGCTGATATAGCAGAATGCTCCTCCATAACCGCCGTGAGGTGAATGTCTAGCGGATGCTAGGACAAGATTTGTAATGACCAGCAAGAGTGGGGCCAAGTATGTTACCAGGATGTAGTTCATCGCTTTACAGATGGACTTAGATTGCATGATTACACGGTTATTATGCTCCATGGGCGACTTGACACTGTGAATCATTAGTGAGAGGCAGGAGCTCATTGAGAAAATTGTGGCAAGCCAGAAATAGTGGATACCAATACCAACAACTTTACACCAGAAATCTGAGTAACCTGTGTTGCTTCCACAAGCGAAGAAGAATTGTGCCAGTAATAGATTAATACACAGAATCATAAACAGTTTACCTGGGATGAATCTCAGCTCGGAGAATATAGAATAAGTCACAAGTACAATGACAGTGCTGATAATGGATGTCATGGTGGCGATCATACTCAAGGTTGAGCCAACACTACTAGCGTTTTTATTGTCAGCTAGAAATGCAGCTTTGTATTTATTATTAAGCCATTGTCTGATGTAGGTCAGTAAACATACATCAATTGTTTGTGTCTGGGCCGAGAATTGTAGATCAAAGTCATGGTCATTAAGGTCCTCTATAATACCCTGTTTGATAGACTGTCTATATTCGTCTAATGTTAGCTGTATTCTGGGGCAGTAAAATAAAGGTTCAAGTGTAACTTGTTTGTCTGTGTTATGTTTTGTGTCCACAAGCGTTTGTTTGATGTTGAAGTTATCTAGTGGTAATGTGTGGTACTCAAGTCCTACATTTATAGTAGGAATATTATATACCTGCAGAATGTCCGGAGAGGAAATTGTCTTCATGTTTGATGCTATTCCTTCAAATATCTTAACCAATACCTCAACTGAGCATCTGTAATTATTTTCAACTTTCATCTTTAGAATGAAATATTTAATTTGATTTTCTTGAGCGTTTGCAAGAGCTTCCACATGCTTAATCTCACAATAGTACATTTCAAATTGCAAATTTGTTTTGATTGTTTGGTATACTTCTCTAAAAACGGTACTAAGACTGTTGTAAGTTGTTTCATTCTTTCTCAAATGTGTTGTTGACTTTTTTGTCTCGTCAATACTATCCCCTTGATATGATGCATGGTTTGTATCAACTATGATGAACTTGTCAGCTGGTAAAGTGACCACGACTTGTGTAGATACTACTAGTCCTTTCACCAGCGCTTGTTTGGGGATGCATATCTGCTGGTAGGCTATCTGGTATATGGGACATAACAACTCCCGACATTTATTCTGAAATGACACAGAAAAGAAAGTATTTTATTACAACCCTTTCCCAAACAGCAAAATTTTAGGGTGTTCGAATATCTAAACTGTTCCAAACGGCATACCAACTTGAAGTCACCAGAAAGCGAGCTGCTGGAAGACCGAAAGCATCCTGGAATGACATAGCGGAAAGAGATGCGAGAGAACGGGGAATGTCAGTTACCAACATCCATGACAGGAGGAGATGGAGAGTGGACGTGAAATCTGCCATGCGTGCAGCTAGCCAGGCATCTGGACTGGATCCCACTGACATAGGAACAATCCCACCCCTGCATGATAATCTAAAGACCGATAGTGAAGTGAAGTGCAGATGTCAAAGTTCATGTTGATAAAGCCTAGATTTGAGCACAATACACTACAGAAAATATTGAGGGAAAAGGAGAAGATGATAATTATCCTCTTTTGCCTCAATGCTTTTCCAAGCTTTTTTATCAGGGATGTCAAAGCTAGGTCTTGTTTGGGAAAGAATTAAAGAAATAAACTTTCAAAATTTTTCAAATGTCAATGTTAAAAAACATAAACAAAATTTTCTGTGTATTATTGTAAAGAAAATAAACACTATTTCCCAGATATTGTGGTAAAGAAAAATAAATACAATTTCCTGAATATTATTGGAAAGAAAATTTTCCATAATTATGTTATTGTGTAGAAAACAAACACAGTTTTCCATATGTCCTTTTAAAGAAAATTAATCCAATTTTCCAGTTGTGTAAAGAAAACAAACACAGTTTTCCAGATATTGTTTTGATTGAAATTAACTAGGTTACCAGAATATCAATGCGGTGAAAATAACTACATTCTTTAGATATTATTTAGGAGAAAATTGATCAATACAATTTGACATCATTATGTTTGTCACCGTTTTAATGTTAGTCTGACCATATGATCAAGGAGAGTGCTTTGATTCTTTCCAGCATTTAGTTTTTGCCAGAAATAGTTTTGTAACAAGCAAACCTACCTTATAAACATCCCATATTTCATCTTGTCTACAGTTGTCTGGGCTATCTGTGCTGTTTCTCACAGAGTAACTGTTAGTCTGACGAGTACCACATGATTATTGATGAAGTAGAGAGCTTTGATACAATAATTTACAGTATTGCCATTCAATATTAAGTTTTAGCCAGAAATTAATTTGTAACAAGCAAACCTACCTTATAAACATCCCATATTTCATCTTGTCTACAGTTGTTTGGGCCGTCTGTGCTGTTTCTCACAGAGTAACCGTTAGTCTGACGGGTACCGCATGATATAGGGGGGAGCTTGGATTCAATAAACATATCATTGTCCAGAATTACTTCAAAGTCGGGGAATTTTGCATCTGAAATACAGGAATTATATGGTTAATTCTTTCCCAAACAATTACTTTTTTGACGCTTCTAATAGAAAGGCTTGGAAAACATAGAGACAAAAGGAGAAAATGCCAACAACTGGCATTATCTCCTTTTGCCTCAATATTTTCTGTGAGGTTTTATGTTATACACAAATCCTTTTTAATCAACATCCATTTTGTTGTCTGTAGCAAATTTGAAGTTGGAGCAGTCCAAAAATTTCATTTCACATTATTACATTATTAAAGAAGGATGCTGAAAGAGCATGGACTTTAGAAAAACACCATTATATGATCCATAAAAATAAATGTTAATGCCAATTAAAGGTCTTAAGTTAGAAGCAAAAATATTTTAGCTTTGACAGTATCTAGAACAAGTGGCTAATATGACTCACTTGTGAGTCATGTAACCTCAGTAATCACGGAGTATAATCACGTGACTTAGAATTTCCGATAATCTTTAACAACTTTGTCAATACTTCACCAATTTGAATTTGGTTTGAAGCAGAGAATGCGGAAAAATATCAGGAATAACATGGATGTAGTAGATTTTTAAAAAATTAACTGATGAAAAAGTTATTGAAGATAAACCAAAATTTTGGTTTATCTTCAATAACTTTTTTTCAGTTTATTTTTCAAAAATCCAAGATGTTCATCTAATGCATGACGTCTGTCCACCTTCTCTGCTTCAAACCAAATTCAAATCGGTCCCATATTACCAAAATTATTGAAGATTTTCTGAAATTGTTGCATCACATGATTATCCACCGTGGTAATGTATTAGGAAGTTTTTCTGGAGAATTCTACTTGTTTCATAGACTGTTGAATGCCATTACCATGAAGCAAATAAATGTTTAGGAAAGGGTTGATACTAAGGTAGTCCACCCCTATTGAGATTCACTTGGAGTCAGAATTATTCTTGCGACATGGTAAACATTCAATGACCAATGTTTACAGCGTTGCCCAAATAGACTCATAGGAACATAATGAATGTAAACAATGTCTCATGAAAAATTTTGACGTTGCAGGAATCCCATAAGGGGAAGACTACCATTGTGAAATTGCTCATAGGCCTTATTAACCCTTTCCCAAACAAGAGCTGGTTTTGATGTCCCAAAAAGAAAATGCTTGGGAAAACATTGAAACAAAAGAAGAAACTGCTGATAACCAGCAGTTTCTCCTGTTGTCTCAATATTTTCTGTGCCTTATTTTACACAAATTTTATCTTTAATAACATCAATTTGGTCATTATACCCCCCAAATTCAATTTGGGGGGTATATAGGAGTCAGCTTGTCCGTTGGTCTGTCTGTCGGTCTGTCTGTCTGTTGGTCCGTCTGTTGGTTTTTTGTCCGCTCTATTTCTCCTAAACCACAAGTCCAATTTTATTCAAACCTCACATGTAAGCTCAATACCAAGTTGAGATGTGCATATTACATTTTGGTCACGGTCCAATGATTTTTCACGGAGTTATGGCCCTTGAGTGAAATTTCTTGTCCGCTCAATATCTGGGTAACTAATGGATGGATTTCAAAAAAACTTTACAGTTATGCTTAGTAGCTCTCAAATATGTGCATATCAAATTTTGGTGATGGTTCATTGATTTTTGACTGAGTTATGGCCCTTTGCTGAAAATTGCCATTTTACGCAAAATCAATGTGTGTTGATCGGTTTTTCAATTTTTTGTCCACTCTATTTCTAATAAACTATTGGACCAATTTTGTTCAAACTTCACATGTGAACTCATTACTAAGTTGAGATGTGCATACTAAAAAAAATTTCACGGTCCATTGATTTTTGACGGAGTTACGGCCCTTGAGTGAATTTTCTTGTCCGCTCAATTTCTCGGTACCTAAAAGACGGATTTCAAAAAAACTTTACAGTTATGCTGAGTAGCTCTCAAATATGTGCATATCAAATTTTGGTGATGATTCATTGATTTTTGACTGAGTTATGGCCCTTTGCTGAAAATTGCCATTTTACGCAAAATCAATGTGTGTTGATCGGTTTTTCAATTTTTTGTCCACTCTATTTCTCATAAACTATTAGACCAATTTTGTTCAAACATCACATGTGAACTCATTACTAAGTTGAGATGTGCATACTAAATTTTTTTCACGGTCCATAGATTTTTGACGGAGTTACGGCCCTTGAGTGAATTTTCTTGTCCACTCAATTTCTTGGAAACTAATGGACGGATTTCAAAAAAAACTTTACAGTTATGCTTAGTAGCTCTCAAATATGTGCATATTAAATTTTTGTGATGATTCATTGATTTTTGACTGAGTTATGGCCCTTTGCTGAAAATTGCCATTTAACGCAAAATCAATGTGTGTTGATCGGTTTTTCAATTTTTTGTCCACTCTATTTCTCATAAACTATTGGACCAATTTTGTTCAAACTTCACATGTGAACTCATTACTAAGTTGAAATGTGCATACTAAAAAATAATTCACGGTCCATTGATTTTTGACGGAGTTACGGCCCTTGAGTGAATTTTCTTGTCCGCTCAATTTCTCGGAAACTAAAAGACGGATTTCAAAAAAAACTTTACAGTTATGCTGAGTAGCTCTCAAATATGTGCATATCAAATTTTGGTGATGATTAATTGATTTTTGACTGAGTTATGGCCCTTTGCTGAAAATTGCCATTTTACGCAAAATCAATGTGTGTTGATCGGTTTTTCAATTTTTTGTCCACTCTATTTCTCATAAACTATTAGACCAATTTTGTTCAAACATCACATGTGAACTCATTACTAAGTTGAGATGTGCATACTAAATTTTTTTCACGGTCCATTGATTTTTGACGGAGTTACGGCCCTTGAGTGAATTTTCTTGTCCACTCAATTTCTTGGAAACTTATGGACGGATTTCAAAAAAAACTTTACAGTTATGCTTAGTAGCTCTCAAATATGTGCATATTAAATTTTTGTGATGATTCATTGATTTTTGACTGAGTTATGGCCCTTTGCTGAAAATTGCCATTTAACGCAAAATCAATGTGTGTTGATCGGTTTTTCAATTTTTTGTCCACTCTATTTCTCATAAACTATTGGACCAATTTTGTTCAAACTTCACATGTGAACTCATTACTAAGTTGAAATGTGCATACTAAAAAATTTTTCACGGTCCATTGATTTTTGACGGAGTTACGGCCCTTGAGTGAATTTTCTTGTCCGCTCAATTTCTCGGACACTAAAGAACAGATTTCAAAAAAACTTTACAGTTATGCTTAGTAGCTCTCAAATATGTGCATATCAAATTTTGGTGATGGTTCATTGATTTTTGACTGAGTTATGGCCCTTTGCTGAAAATTGCCATTTTACGCAAAATCAATGTGTGTTGATCGGTTTTTCAATTTTTTGTCCACTCTATTTCTCATAAACTATTGGACCAATTTTGTTCAAACTTCACATGTGAACTCATTTCTAAGTTGAGATGTTCATATTAAAAAAAATTTCACGGTCCATTGATTTTTGACGGAGTTACGGCCCTTGAGTGAATTTTCTTGTCCGCTCAATTTCTCGGAAACTAAAAGACGGATTTCAAAAAAACTTTACAGTTATGCTTAGTAGCTCTCAAATATGTGCATATTAAATTTTGGTGATGATTCATTGATTTTTGACTGAGTTATGGCCCTTTGCTGAAAATTGCCATTTTACACAAAATCAATATGTGTTGATCGGTTTTTCTATTTTTTGTCCACTCTATTTCTCATAAACTATTAGACCAATTTTGTTCAAACATCACATGTGAACTCATTACTAAGTTGAAATGTGCATACTAAAAAATTTCACGGTCCATTGATTTTTGACGGAGTTACGGCCCTTGAGTGAATTTTCTTGTCCGCTCAATTTCTCGGACACTAAAGAACAGATTTCAAAAAAACTTTACAGTTATGCTTAGTAGCTCTCAAATATGTGCATATCAAATTTTGGTGATGATTCATTGATTTTTGACTGAGTTAAGGCCCTTTGCTGAAAATTGCCATTTTACGCAAAATCAATGTGTGTTGATCGGTTTTTCAATTTTTTGTCCACTCTATTTCTCATAAACTATTGGACCAATTTTGTTCAAACTTCACATGTGAACTCATTACTAAGTTGAGATGTGCATACTAAAAAAAATTTCACGGTCCATTGATTTTTGACGGAGTTACGGCCCTTGAGTGAATTTTCTTGTCCGCTAAATTTCTCGGAAACTAATGGACGGATTTCAAAAAAACTTTACAGTTATGCTTAGTAGCTCTCAAATATGTGCATATCAAATTTTGGTGATGATTCATTGATTTTTGACTGAGTTATGGCCCTTTGCTGAAAATTGCCATTTAACGCAAAATCAATGTGTGTTGATCGGTTTCTCAATTTTTTGTCCACTCTATTTCTCATAAACTATTGGACCAATTTTGTTCAAACATCACTTGTGAACTCATTACTAAGTTGAGATGTGCATACTAAAAAAAATTTCACGGTCCATAGATTTTTGACGGAGTTACGGCCCTTGAGTGAATTTTCTTGTCCGCTCAATTTCTCGGAAACTAATGGACGAATTTCAAAAAGACTTTAGAGTTATGCTTAGTAGCTCTCAAATATGTGCATATTAAATTCTTGTTATGGCCTTTTGCTGAAAATTGCCATTTTACGCGAAATCAACGTGTGTTTATCGGTTTTTCAATTTTTTGTCCACTCTATTTCTCATAAACTTCTGAATCAATTTTGTTCAAACTTCACATGTGAACTCATTACCACGTTGAGATGTGCATATTATATTTTGGTCATGGTCCATTGATTTTTGACGGAGTTACGGTCCTTGAGTGAATTTTCTTGTCCGCTCAATTTCTCAAAATTAATGGATGGATTTAAAAATTCTCAAATATGTGCATATCAAATTTTGGTGATGATTCATTGATTTTTGAATGAGTTATGGCCTTTTGCTGAAAATTCCCATTTTACGCAAAATTAATGTGTGTTGATTGTTTTTTCAATTTTTTGTCCACTCTATTTCTCATAAACTGCAGGACCAATTTTATTCAAACTTCACATGTGAACTCATTACTAAGTGTAGATGTGCATATTTTATTTTGGTTATGGTCCATTGATTTTTGACCGAATTATGGCCCTTGAGTGAATTTTCTTGTACGTTCAATTTCTAGAAAAGTGATAGATGGATTTCAAAGATATTTTACAGTAATTCTTAGTAGCTCTCAAGTATGTGCATACCAAATATTTGTAATGGTTCATTGATTTTTGACTGAGTTATGGCCCTTTGTTGAAAATTGGCATTTTTCGCAACATTAACATGTGTTGATCAGTTTGTTGATTTTTTGTCTGCTTTATTTCTCCTTAACTACTGGACGAATTTTGTTCAAAGTTCACATGTAAACTTATTACAAAGTGAAGATTTGCATCTTCTATTTTGGTCATGGTCTATTGATTTTTCACAGAGTTATGGCCTTTGAGTGAATTTTCTTGTTTTTCACAGGGTTATGGCCCTTGAGTGAATTTTCTTGTCCGCTCAATTTCTCGGCAATTAATGGATGGATTTCAAAAAAACTTTACAGTTATGCTCAGTAGCTGTCAAATATGTGCATATCAAATTTTGGTTATGGTTCATTGATTTATGACAGAATTATGGTCCTTTGTTGAAAATAAGCAATGTTTGCAACATTAACTTGTGTTGGTCAGTCTGTTTTTTTGTTTGCTCTTTTTCTCAATTGATCATTGCACAGTTCATAGGAAATGTACATCTCAAAATGCGCAAACACAGCACTTTTGGGGGGGTATGATCACTTTCAGTGATATTCTAGTTTTTTACAGTTTTTGAAGTTGATCACCCTAAAAAATTTTCGTGTGGGAAAGGGGTAAACTTACCCTGATTTGTTGTTCTTGTTCCATTAAAGCTACAGTGTGGTTGTTTGGTCCTCCTGTGTGTTGGTTGATTACACAAGAAACAAAACATATTCTTGTACACACGGGTAGCAGCACCAGTTGTGTCATAGAAATGTGTAATCATATCTGGCTGTACACATAAATCATGTGTAAGTTTATCAAACCGAGTCCACAAACCTGTCTGATTACAAGATCCAATGACATTGCGTTCCGAGTTGTGACGACATTTTGGTAATTGTTGTTCCATTTCTGCAGCTGGTGTACGTAGTGTAATGTTACACTTTTGATGTTGTGTAAGCTGTAGTAATGCTTCAACCATAGTGACAGGACATTTGGTTTGGTACAGTCCCATACAGTCGGTAACAAGTGTCCACGGTACAGTATCATGGATGTCATTACAAGCAGCGCAATCCTTGTTTCTGTATATCTTCTTGCTGAACCAATCTATGACTGGAATGTTGTCCAAGATTAATTCTGGGCTCTTCTGTAGACATTTCTCTTCAAATTCTGCATTTTTGTTTGTTTTTGGACACGACTGGATGACCAAATAGTGTGGAAAAGCAGATTCTATTTGCTTGTCATCATCAGAGGTTATGAGTTGGTCTTGGTTCTTAACATCTGGATCATGAGCTGTTGTTTTTGCTGTAGCAATTTGTTGGCCATCTTGACTTTTCTTCTCTGTTTTGATAGGATCATGCTTGGACAAAATATCATTTAATGCAATACATACTGGTTTTGGACTTGCCTGATTGTGTGTTGTATTTTGTGTAGTATGTATGGTAACATCTGAAACTTTGTGTTGAATATCCGAACAGCAATCTCGGAACTCATGACAGAGTGGGTCACATGAACAACTTTGATGACATGAAGACCCCTCAATCATCTGGTAGTCATGGTTACTGGTGTTACAGAATTTTGTCTGTCCCATGATTGTGTGCATTTTGGCCCGGATGATGTCCAGTCTTGCTTGTTCTTCCTTATTAGGAGATTTATTGAAAATGTACTTAGTCTCATACACAGTATCTTTCATGATGCCTTTTTGGTTCTTCTTCATGTCATCATCAATGTTGCCTAGCTTCAAATTATTGTGCACACTTGTTTCTGCTAAACTGGTATTCAAGTTGATATTCATGCTGTCAACCCAACTGACCAAAAGCAGTGCTCCTACTAAGTATTTTATGGTCATGTTTGCCTTAGGTTTCCCGTTCCAAAAACTGAAATAAATGATGCAAAGAAATGGAAATAGTTCAAGATAAATGAGAATGAATTCAAGATTATCATACACTGCCAAAGTTGGACTATATTGGTATACACTATAATAAATCACTCAATGCGATATTTCGGCAAAAATTGCCTTTTTCAAGAGGTTGTTAAACCTCTTGAAAAAGGCAAAGTTTGCCGAAATATCAAATTGAGTGATTTATTATAGTGTGTTATTATATTCCCAGAGGAATAGTTTTTTGATAAAGTATATTGGTATAATTTATTTTCTCAGCCTGTTTGTCTGTATGTATGTACATCCAAATCTTCTTAGTACAAGCCCTACAATAAATTTTATGAAAGGATTTCAAAGAAATTTTGGCAGAATATTCCAAGCTATGTGCATATTATTGTCAAAATACAAAAAGCGGCATTGTGATTTTTGCACTTTTGTTTCAAGTTCTATTTTCCTTGCTTTGAAATGTTAATAAAATCATGTAATTAAATCAATTTTATACTTTTTACTTTTATGAAAA
This sequence comes from Fragum sueziense, assembly GCA_963680895.1. NCBI lineage: Eukaryota > Metazoa > Mollusca > Bivalvia > Cardiida > Cardiidae > Fragum > Fragum sueziense. The sequence continues at coordinate 54,857,296 of OY804598.1, read as the reverse complement.
AATGTTGCTTCTTACACTAAAACAGAAATATGAGCATATAGTCATGTTGATTATTTTTCCAATATTAAATGTGATAAATTTCAATTTTCATAACTGAAATTATGTAATGCTGTCAAATATTGGTGCTCAATGTCAAAAAAAGCTACATGTATCATTTAGAGTTAGAATTTTGATGCAAGAAATATTGTCTTTGTTCAAATTACCTTTAGTTCTAAGATTTATTTCCCATCGCCAATTTGGTATTCCATTTAATTAACTAAAAATTACATCTGAATCCACATAATGCCAAACTGAAAATGGAGCCACTAGATTTGATAGACAAAGGAATCTTGATTATACAACCGATTTAGATTATTTCCGACTTGTTTAGAATTATTATCTATTGCAAAACTATTGTAGGTTTATAATATATTGTATATTTACATACGGTATTTTTACACTGACCTATTGTTTATAAGTGTTAAATCAGTGTTGCATTTAGGTGTGTATCCCTTTCCCATATAACACCTGATTTATGAGATACCAAGTAGCAAGTCATTGATGCGAACAAAGAAAATGCTGATAACCATCATTTTCTTCTTTTGCTTCAGTATTTTCTACTTTATTTTCAATTTATATACATAATTTCTACATTTGATATCGATAATTTTCTCATCTGCAACTTCTTTCAAATTGGTTCACCCCAATTTTTTGTTGTTTATGAAAGAGTTAGGATGACTAGACAGTTATGTGGTATTGGGTGATTATATCAGGAATGATGGCTGTGAAAAATATGATTCCAGTGTTGGTACACCTTTAACCCTTTCCCAAATGACAAAATTTTAGAGTGGCTCAAATTGTAATCTTCTGCAGACGACAAATGGATGTTTATGAAGATAGGATTTGTGTACAATATAATGCAGAAAATAGTGAGACAGAAGGAGAAAACACTGGTTATCAGCATTTTCTTCTTTTGCCTCCATGTTTTCCCAACCATTTTGTACCTAGGATGTCAAAACCAGATTTTGTTGATGAACCCTTTCTCAAACAACAGAATTAGACTGGGCGAAATTGAAAGCTCCTGCTGATGATAAAATGTCTGTTATTAACTCATTTACACAGTACAGAGCTGCTTTCTTACCCCCAAAAAACAAAATGCTTAGGAAAACATTGTGGAAAATAAAGAAATTGCTTGTGACAAGTAATTTCTTCATTATCCGCAATGTTTTTCTACCCACAAACACTTAGAAATTTGAATTTTGTTTTACATGATGAAATTGTCAGCGGCAATATCTTTGAATTTTGACAAGTCTAAAATTTTGCCATCTAGTAATGGGTTGATAGGGGTAACATCCCAATTGGTCTACCCCCATTTCGTCTACTGTTTTTGAAGTGCATTGAGTCCCAATTCGTCTACTGTTCCAACTCGTCTACTTTCATGTCAAATCATCAATAAACAACATTATTTTTGATCTAAGAAAAGAAATTAAGTCCATATATTCACAAATGAAGTAAAAATGAAAACATTTTGATAAAAATCATATGATATCATAATGATATACAAAGTATAGAAAAGTAGACGAAATGGGACTTATGTCCAAAATTATTTAAGTAGACGAAGTGGGAGTAGACGAATTGGGATTAAACCTTGATAGGGCCCATGCTAGTTTGTCAAACATACGAAAAAATGTAAAAAAAAAATAACAGCAACTCTTTTTGCCTCAACAGTTTCTACCCAATTTAGAAGAATTTCCAGTGTGTGTAGGCATTTATTAAGCTGTCTCTGCAGCTTCTTTCCAATTGAACTGGTCTCAAACATTCCAAATTTAGGGAAGGGTTAAAGAAAATAGATTCTGCAAATATTGAAAGAAAAGTAAAGAACAATCAAATTTCTCTAAATAGCAATTAATTATAGTTCCTCATTGTAAAAGGTGTCTATAATATTGATTTGTCAGAGCTGGTGGGATAATGACTAGCTAGAAATGGGATATGATTACATAAGGGATAAATACTTTGGATGCTGTTAGCCTCTGGTCTTTGACTGTACTTTTAACCGTTTCCTAATTAATACCAGTCCTGCTATAGATGATAGTAGGATGGTCCTCTTGGGTACCGCAGTACAAAATGATGTTAGTAAAAGTCAATAACAAAAGAGAGATAAATTTTCTGTCTTTACCTGTTATTAATTGAGATAAGATATCCACCACCATGAGTAATTATAGAAATTTTGAGTGAATGAATTTTCTTTTATTTGACTGAAGTATGCAACTGTTAGGTGTCACTTTGTCTACAAATGAGCGTTTGCTTCGACTACCGCAATTACGTAAATGACGCAATACCAAAGAGGTTTCCTACATAGGAAATATCTTAGAATGTCACATACAAAGACAAGATTAAAGTCCGGCCATTTTCATAGGAAATTTGTTTGGTGGTTTATCTCTGATCATTTCTTTCTACAGGAACTATTGACGGCTGCACTAGGAGGTCCTCACTTCAGTGAATCTACATTACTGAAGAAAACTGCAAGTCCTGCTGGTGTAAAGGGAGATAATTCCAAGTTTGCTGTGATAAAGTCCCTAGTTGCTCTTCTTGCCAAGTGTGGAAGCAACAAAAAGCCTGCAGGCCCTGCAAGTAATGCAGCTAGTCTGTCTTCTCCAAAAGGTATTTTATCCCTTGTCCTGCTGACTTAAAATTTGGTTTCAATAATTTGCCACTTTAAGAGACATTTGAATATGGTTATCAGGTGGTGGAAAGCACATAGTGTAGGCTGAGATCAATTTTGTTCAAAACAGAAAACAGTAATATGACATGGACAGCTTGAGAAGGGTTTAATGTAACTTATTTTCTTTACTGACTCTGCTATAACCAAGGTTCAAATTCATGGGTAGCAAGTTGCAAAAGTTGAAATTCTTGTCCTTCACATTTCCAGCTTCTCCATTGGATGAGACACAACCAATCAATTTAGTCCAGTTGATTGACGCCCTGGCTGCTTGTGCTCTCTCATCCAAAATAGACCCAGTACAGAGAAGATGGGCCGGGGTCCAGCTAGTCAGGTCGGTGGCCGCGTTCTCACTGAGGTCTAACAAACCCAGCATTGATTTTGGTACAGACCTGCCTGTGTGTAGTATCTCCAAGCTTGAAGCTCATCAGAATAGACTCGCTGATTGTAGATGGTGTGAGAAAAAGAATTTACTCGCTACAAGGTAATGACAACCCTTTCCCAAATGGTTGATTAACTTGAAAAGTGCTGCAGGTTGCAGCAAAATATGTGTTGATAAAGATGCAATTTGTGTGAAATATAACTTTCTAATCTGAAGATCACTGCAGATGACAAACCAAATGTTGATAAAGACTGGATTTGTGTACAATATAGCACTGAAAATATTGAGACAAAAGAAGAACATGCTGGTCAAGGTCACAAGGTAATGCTGACTTTTAAACCCTTTTTCCTAATCAGCAAAAAGCTACAGTGTTCTAATTTGAAATCTGGTACAGACACCAAAAAGTTGATTAATTGAGAATTTTTGTAGACTTTAGGCTATAATAGCACATGATATATTTTTGCAAAAGAACAAAATGCTGATAAAACATCATCTTGGCAAGCCAAGGGTGACATCTACGACGTAACGTCGTTTCTGTATTCACCCTTGGCGTATTTAGTCCGATTTTCTTGGTTTCCTGGAAAGCGTTTTCATTGGTTCCAGCGAGGTCTCGCTTGAACCAATCAGAATGTCGACTGATACATTTGTTATGAGTAACCAATTCATGAAAACGGGTGGGAAAAAGCATTGCATTTGCAACTCAAAAACGCGAAGACGGGCGATTTTTCCTAAGAATTTCACTGGATTAGACAGGAATTCCCTATCTTTAATCTACGAATTATTATACTTTTGACAACTCGACTAAAGAAGCAGCTAACTTTTACCTAATCCGCATGACGTATGACGCGAAAGACAATGCTCGTTAATGACGTCATCAATAATTGACGTAAACAACCAGCAGAACAACCGCTAGGCGGCGCTTCGCGACTTCAAGAAAATCGGACTAAATCCGCCAAGGGTGAATACAAACATAGGTGGGTTCAACCTTGGCTAGCGAAGATGATAAAACATAAGCATCATGGCAGACAGAATTAAATAAGACCAGCCTGCACATAAGTGCAGTCTGGCCCTATTCTATACTGCCTGCTTTTTATACGCCCGAAGGGTCGTATTATGTTATGGCCCCGCTCGTCCGTCTGTCTGTCCGTCTGTCTGTTAGCAATTTCTTGTGTGCGCAACTCCTCCTACAGTTTTGATAGGATTTTGATCAAACTTGCCACAATGAATCTCCATGGTGTCTAGTTGTGCACCTCGCTTACGGAATTCAGATAACTGTTTTCGTTCTTGAATTATCTGCCCTTGAATTAAAAAATGCCCATTTTCTTGTGTGCGCAACTCCTCCTACAGTTTTGATCAGAATTTGATCAAACTTGCCACAGTGAATCTCCATGGTGTCTAGTTGTGCACATTGCATACGGAATTTAGATAACTGTTTTCGTTCTTGAATTATCTACCCTTGAATATAAGGAAAAATGCCCATTTTCTCAAAACTGCCCGTTTTCTCCTGTGTGCTACTTCTACAGTTTCAACCAGAATTTAATCAAACTATCCACAATGAATCTCTGGTGTGTTGTTGTGCAAACAAAATTTGGATAACTTTTCATGTTTGAATTATCTGCCCTTGAATTGAAAAAAATTGCCAATTTTACTGACAAGCCCCTCTCGGGCGTATATGCGCCGCTCTGCGAAGCTCTTGTTTCAATTGATCATGACAAGTTATAATCACATTTCAGTGGATATGACGGTGTGGTCCGTATCTGGAACATTCCCAACAAAATACACCAGTTTTTACAACAGACTTGTATATTCAACTGCGGAGAAAATATGTCAGGGGAACATATTGACGGACAACTATTGGACAACCTCTGTTGGAGCAGTTCTGGTAAAATGTTGGCTGGATCCATGGATAATATGATTAACATATGGGCAACTGGAGGTAAATATATCCACATCTTTCATTTCAATTTTTAATCATATGTTGTGGGTCTCCATTAATCATCTGGTTTGAGCAGTCTAGTGAAATGCTGGCAGGATACATGGATGATATGATAAATATCTGGAAATCAGAAGTAAATAGTCCTGTATTTTAGCGACAGTAACAAATTAAGATGAGTTTATATCTATCAGCCTGCCTTGATGGTCTATATGTATATCTGTATAACCCAAGGGCGTAGCGCCGATTACGCACATGTGTAATGTAAAAAAAATCACGAATAGGTTGTAGGTTGCTTTGTATCGTTTTTAGGGTTAGTTTTGCCGTTTTTGTGTCTCAAAATGCAGGTAGAATGCACGAAAACAAGTCTTACAAATCAAAATTTTTCTCGAGGGAGACCCTGAACCCCCTCAAGAGTGGGGATTGTCCATCTCGTGCTCCCCCTTTCGGGCCAACGGGGCTCGTGCTTAGTGAAAATAAATTTCTGGCTATGCCCATGTAACTTGTAGATGCAATATAGGGTTAAGTCACGTTTTTGGGGTCATTTACATTGGCTGAGGCCCAAGAAATATCTCATGACCTCAAAATGAGAAAACTTTGTGAATATTTTTATCAAATGTTTTAGGTGGTCGTGGACACTTGGATATTCAGCCACAATGGGTGACTACTCTTACATTCCCTCAATGTAAAACAGCATTTGGTGGATGTCTGGGTTTAACCACTGACAGACTTTCAAATTTGATCTTCCTTATCATTCTGCGAGGGATGAAAGAAAATAAAACAGACTGAATAGAATAAGGTCAGACTGCACATATGTGCAGTCTGACCTTATTCTATTCTGTCTGTATAGGCAATAAAATCTGGCTTCAACAGTAGAATTTTTTATTAAGAATAAGAAAAATGTCATTTTAAGGTGGTCGAGGACACCTGGATATACAGCCACAATGGGTCACCACTCTAACATTCTCTCAATGTAAAACAGCATTTGTTGGTTGTATTGGTCTGACCAGTACTAACAGACTTTTAAATTTGATCTTACTTATCATCCTGCCAGGGATTACGGTAAAAGAAATAAAACAGACTGAATAGAATAAGGTCAGACTGTACATATGTGCAGTCTGACCTTGTTCTATTCTGTCTGTATAGGCAATAAAATCTGGCTTCAACATCAGAATTTTTTTACTAAAAATAAGAAAAATGTCATTTTTAGGTGGTCGTGGACACTTGGATATTCAGCCACAATGGGTGACTACTCTTAACATTCCCACAATGTAAAACAGCATTTGGTGGCTGTCTGGGTCTGACCACTGACAGACTTCTGGTGGGAAGATTGGACGGATCTGTAGCATATACATATAAAAATATACTGGATAGCACAGTCTGATTTCAATATCAATTAACTTTGAAAATTCTTTTCAATATTTTAGGTGGTCGTGGACACAATTCTTTTCAATATTTTAGGTGGTCGTGGACACTTGGATATCCAGCCACAATGGGTGACTACTCTAACATTCCCACAATGTAAAACCGCATTTGGTGGATGTCTTGGTCTGACCAGTACTAACAGACTTTTAAATTTAATCTTCCTTATCATTCTACCAGGGATTACGGTAAAAGAAATAAAACAGACAGAATAGAACAAGGTCAGACTGCACATATGTGCAGACGGACCTTGTTCTATTCTGTCTGCCAAAGTAATAAAATCTGGCTTCAACATGAATTTCTTTTGAAAACCTCCAAACCAATGAAAGCTGTCCTCAAAATGAGAAAACTTTGTTGTTATTTTTTTTTATCAAATTTTAAGGTGGTCGAGGACACTTGGATATCCAGCCACAATGGGTTACCACTCTAACATTCCCACAATGTAAAACAGCATTTGGTGGTTGTCTGGGTCTGACCACTGACAGACTTCTGGTTGGAAGATTGGACGGATCTGTGGCCTATATAGATATTCTGGATAACTCCACATTCAGGAGGCAGGAGCTGGAACACTGCTACAGGCAAAATGGTAGGAAATTTTATGTGCCTGTTTGAAATAAAGTAATAATTTCTTTAATACATTGTTTTGTTATTAGGAAAATGACAGTGTGCTATCTTAAAAAGAAGGCATCAACATGTTTTCTGTGATTTTCCACGGCTTACTTATTTTGTTAAAACTTATTGTTTGTGTAACTTGATTATGAAATTAATAAGACCAGTGATTAAAAAACTGTGTCTGGTAGTTGAGATGTAAAATTAGTCATGAAAGGGTTATCATGAATATGGCTTACAAACCATAATTAACCCTTTCCCAAACGGCAAAATTTCAGGGTGATCCACTTCAAAAACTGTAAAAAATGACGAAATGGAAGTTATCAAAGATAGAATTTGTGTAAAATATGGTATAGAAAATATTGAGGCAAAAGGAGAAACTGCTGGTTATCAGCAGTTTCTTCTTTTGTTTCAATGTTTTTAAAGCCTTTGCTATTAGAGACGTCAAAACCAGGCCTTATTTGGGAAAGGGTTAAATACAAAACACTCAGTGCATCTTTGGGCATCACCCATAGCAACAGAAAGGTATCCCTCGTCAATTTCCGTTGCCAAGGATGATGCCTGGAAATTAATGAGTGTATCTATCTTTAATTTCCGTTGTCACTGATAATGACAGAAGATGGTATCTAATGATGGGTTGTATTCAATAAAGGGTTAAAAGTAGCTTCAATCAGACATAAAATAACAAATCTTGTGTTTCAGTGTCTGTAAGTCAGCTGGCCTGGTATGAAGAGACCCGTAAATTCCATGTTGGATTTAGTGATGGAGTTATAACACAGTGTTCTGTTGAGGAGTTCGATACACCCTATAGGACCGAAGCTCATGAGGTAAAGCTGACATATTTGTTTGTTAGAACTTATTAAACCTGAACACAAAGCTTATGTTTAATTTTGCTGCTTTTCAACAAATATCTTGTAACTGCAGCTTGTTTTAAGCTGCAGTTATGAGGTTTTTGTTGAAAAGGGCCAATTTAATGTGTAGCACAACAAGATATCTATAAATCCCATGTTTGGATTTAGTGATGGAGTTATAACACAGTGTTCTGTAGAAGAGTTTGATACACCCTATAGGACCGAAGCTCATGAGGTAAAACTGAGATATTTGTTTGTTAGAACTTGTCAAACCTGAGCACAATGCTTATGTTTAATTTTGCTGCTTTTCCACAAAAATCTCATAACTGCAGCTTGATTTAAGCTGCAGTTACAAGATTTTTGTTGAAAAGTGACAATTTAACATGCAACACAACAAGAGACACGCAAATTCCATGTTGGATTTAGTGATGGAGTTATAACACAGTGTTCTGTAGAAGAATTTGATACACCCTATAGGACCGAAGCTCATGAGGTTAGTGACCTTCACCTTTGTTCAATTTGACTGATTGCCAGTTTCAAACAAAATATTGACTGATTAATCAAAGGACTGCTGCAGTCATGCGTTTTCATAGCAACAGATCTGAGAGGTGTATTTATTCAAAATTCGTTATTTCAATCCCAAACCTTATTTTGCAGGTACTCATTTGAATTGTCTAAATGAAATATTTGATATGAGTACCCACAACATGGAGTTTGATAAACATTTTTTTTAAAAAACAAATTACCCTTTTTATCTATAAGCTGTATGTCTCTCAGACATCTCCAACACATCATTGCCTGAATTTATGGAATTATAAGAAATTGTTTGACCATGAATGTTTGCATGAAGGTCTTTCTTGATTTAACCCTTTCCCAAACAAGACCTGGTTTTGACGTCCGTAATAGGAAAGGCTTGGGAAAACATTGAAACAAAAGAAGAAACTGCTGATAACCAGCAGTTTCTCCTTTTGTCTCAATATTTTCTGTGCCATATTTTACACAAATCATCTCTTTAATAGCTTCAGTTTTGTCATTTATGGCAATTTTTGAAGTGGATCATCCGAAAATTTTGCCGTTTGGGAAAGGGTTAAGGAGCATCAGATTGAATACTGGTTTCATATATCAAAGACCGCTTTTGTCTGTTAACATAATATAAAACAGTTCTCCTGCTTTATCTCTTTTTATTATGCCCCCGATAGGGAGGCATCATAAATTTGACTTGTCCGTCCGTCCGTCTGTCCGTCCGTCTGTCCGTCCGTCATTCCGTCCAAAAACTTTAACATTGGCCATAACTTCCTTATTACTTAACATATTCGCTTCATACTTTACCACAACATTCCTTGGTACATTACCTTTCTGTAGGCACATACTTTGGTGACCTTGACCCCTGGATGACCTTGACCTTGAACATAGATTGGCCATAATTTAAAATCAAAGCGGTGTCGGGGGCATTGTCATCTTACAGTGACAGCTCTTGTTTAACTTATCAAAATAAAACATATTTTTACAGACCTCTATTTGTTGCATGAAGTGGGACCCTACAGGCCATATTTTACTGACTTGTGCTGTTGGAGACTCCCATGTAAAGGCTTGGCTAGCAGATAGAGAAGGACTGAGACTGTTACACGATCTACAACATTGCTCGGCTGTGCTCTGTGTACAATGGTGTAATGTGCTGGGAAAGGGAGACAAGAAAAGACTATTGCTTGCCAGGTTCGGGACTTTGTTATTTCCCTATGATGAGCAATTTCTGGCTTTCATTCACTTAGAGTACAAAACAGTTGATTAGAATTAGAAATAACGAAATATTTTTCTCAGAAGAAAGGAATAGTACGATTTATAATTTGGTTAATTCATAAATTCATATATTCATTCCCCATATAGTTTTGGAATTTTTTTTGCACATGTGCATATTTGTCCATAGAATTGTAATACCAATTCTTGAGCTGTTTCTAGTAGTAAAACATTCCATTTGATACCAAGATGGAACATGTTTGTCAACTAGATTAAGATCATGTTTGTGTCTTGTTTAATTTCCAGTGGCTGTGAAGATGGTAGTGTTTATGTTGAGAGTGTACCTCAAATAACCAGCCTTGAATCTCAATTATCTCCTCTGCCCTCTCACCACAACTATCAGGTAAGAGAACTTTTTTTTTCAAATTAATAAAATACACCCTTTATACCATTTATTAGGGATAACAGTTATTATCTCGTCTGATTACAAATAGGATAATTAGGGTGACTAACCCATGTGACTTTTTGGAAATTTTACACACTTGCTCCAAGGTAGATTTTAATTTATCGGTTTATACTAAACAGATTTAGATGAGATAAAGTGCACATCATGGCACCAATCCCGGTTCTGTTTCACTTTACACCAAACAATTTATAAAACTTTCAAGCGTAATTTTCTAGACAGACATGCAGATTTTTTCTGGGGCACAGAAGTATGCCTGAATATGAATATTTGAAAAAAAACATGGTTTGGTGCAGAGTAAGAATGGGAAATGGTCCTGTAAAAGACACAATCGGTACATTTTATTTTGTCAAAATCTGTTGAGTATAAGCTGAAAAATAAAAGAAATAACTAACTTGAAACAGGCGATTTTTAAGTATGCACTGTTACAAAAAGCTACTCTGATAATGCTCATGGCCTGTCATGTGTTGATATGGATTAAATTTTGATATATGGACACTCAATTGGCCATTTTTTGGCTCAACTTGCCAATTCATCAGATTGTGGGCTATTTTTGAAACCTTGGTTGTGATTGATGGTGAAAAGAAATAGTGTTTGGAAGCTTTGGAGATCACAGTTTAAGTTCCATCAACAATTAAAACAAACAGAATGCTTTTCTTTACACAATCTCACAGAATTTTGAATTTGTCATTTAGGGCCATAAGCCTAATCTCATAGCCAATATGCGTGGAGAAATAAAATCATATCTGGAAATAGTACTATTTTCAGATATCAATTAACTCTGTTAGTTAGGCTTTCTATTGAACAATATTAGCCTGTATTTGTACTATTTATTTTTCTTAGGAGGAAAGAGAGCTGTCCCAGACCAAGGTGCACTTTATACTGGAGGGTCATGTATCAGGGGTCACTTCACTGGCATTTAGTCCTAATGGTCAAATGTTGGCATCAGGGTCAATGAAAGGATGGCTCAAGATTTGGTCACTTCTGGTAAGTTAATTTGAATTCTGTATGTAGTTAGTCTTGTTCAGAAGGAAGAGAGTTGTCATCTCAGACCAAGGTCCATTTTATGCTGGAGGGTCATGTATCAGGGGTCACTTCTCTGGCATTTAGTCCAAATGGTCAAATGTTGGCATCGGGGTCTATGAAAGGATGGCTTAAAATATGGTCACTTTTGGTAGGTTGATTTGAATTTTGTATGTACGAGTATGTGTAGAGGCTTTCTCATGTGAGCCCTTTTATTAGATATTGCACAGTGAGACCTTTTGACCCTCCAAAAGATCAAGGTTTTGGAAAGCATTGTGGAAAATGAAGAAATTGCTTATCACAAGCAATTTCTTCATTTACCACAAAGTTTTCTACACAGAAAGACCCAAAAAAGGTCAAATTTCAGAAACTTTGAATCACTGTCTGCAATATCTTTGAACTTAGACTAGTCTAGATTTCGTCGTCTAGCAACGGGTTAAGGCTTTCTTAGATGAGCGATTTAAGGTCATCTTGGTCCTCATGTTCATGAAGAAAAGAGAGTTGTCATCCCAGACCAAGGTGCACTTTATACTGGAGGATCATGTATCAGGGGTCACTTCACTGGCATTTAGTCCAAATGGTCAAATGTTGGCATCCGGCTCAATGAAAGGATTGCTCAAGATTTGGTCTCTTTTGGTAGGTTGATTTGAATTTTATTTGCAGTATGTCTCAGACACTCTCATGTGAGCAATATAACCCATTACCACACTGTGATACCTATTGACTTTTCAAGATCAAGGCGTAAGAAAACATCATGGCAAATGAAGACATTGCTTGTTGGAAAAGGGTTCTTAATGTATGATAGCTTTGCCTCTATTTCTGTAAGTCTGTCCGAAGCAAATTCTCAACCATTTGACTAAATTGGATGAAACTTGTATATGAACTTCCTGGAATACTATTATCAGGCCTCCTAGTGAAACCTTTAAAACCTTTAAAAACCTTTAATTTCAGAGCAAACCTTTAAAACCTGTACCTTTTCCCAGAAAACCTTTAAAAAGCCAAAATAACCTGTAATTCTCTCTCAAAACTTTTACATTTGCTCTGACTGGTTGCTGTCCAAGCTTTAAGCAAGTCATGTACTTTATTTGTTCAGCATTTCCCCTTCTTTTATGTATTGTCTTACAATGCAGATGCCACCAAATCTTACCTAAATTTTCAAAATTTTCTTGGGGGAGACTCCCAAACCCCCTTATTAAAGGGTTGCATGAAAATGACTTTGGTTATGATGGTGTGTTTTCCGACGAAAATGGCCTTTATTTACTCTTTATTTTGTCACATTTTACCCTAAAAGGCCTTTATTTCACACATTGGAACCTTTATAAAAACCTTTATTTTTGTTTTGGTCTGCTAGGAGGCCTGTATAATATTTCAATGAGTCGGGATCAGGAAAAAGGACCCTTAATCTTTTGACTGCCAAGGGAAATGGTCCCTTATATACCAGAGGAAAATTTACACGGGTAATAATTTACCCTAAACCGTTTTGGCAGACAGCAAATGTGACATTACAAACACTAAAAAGTAGGCAAACATTGTAAACATTCCACATGCATAGCATATCGTCGTTGTAAATGCAAAACCTCGTATCTCGTTTTTGAAAAAAAATAAAGGGGAGGGAAAAAAGTGTAATAACTTTTCCCGAAATGAAATGTTTTACTTGAAATTTGGATATATTGTTCACAAATAATTTGTCATTAGTCCTGATCAGTAGAAATATCTAAAAACCTGCAAGAATTGTCTTTAACTGGGCACACAAGTTTGTACTTTGAAAATCGCAAGAACTGACATACGAGGTTTTGCATTTACACTGACGATATACCAATCATATAGCCTTGCAATATACCAGCATTCTTTATTAGTAGTATAGATGTTGCGACAGAAAACCACATCTTGTGTGGTATATGCAGAGCACTTTTTGCAACGGAAAAATCTGTTGCTATAGGTAGTTAAAAGGTTTAGGCATACGATAACAACATGGATCCAGATCAGCCTGTGCATTCGCACAATCTGGATTCAGATCAGCCAGTGCATTCGCACAGTCTCCAGATCCATATTGTTCTCCAATAGCTTGATTATGACCAGTAGCAATTGTACGTTAGTAGATTGGATCCATTTTAGACTACATTCAACCACATGCTGATCTATGAACTCGATTTTCCAAAATGCTATAAAGGGCCCCTTTTCCAGATTCACTGGTGGTGAACTAAAACAATTTTCGCTACAACAAGGTATAGATATTTTGCATTTAAATGAGAGTTTATAGATTTTTTTTCTAATGACAATGAACTTGTTCTAAAAACAGACAGAGTTTACCGTTTTGTATTGACAAACTGTTGGTGTTGTTATAAAATCTCGTAACTACGGCTTCGATAAAGCCGTAGTTACGATATTTATAACAACACAAACGGAATATGTCTTTGAAATGTGTTACAGGATGGCAGCCTGCTACAGACCTACATGGGTAATGGCATGTTACGAAGTATGTGTTGGTATGCAGATCATGGATTAGCTGCATGTTTTAACAGATCAAAGGTATGATATAGTGTGAATAGGGATCAATTTTATTGATTATTGAGTGATGTAACTTGTACGAATCTAAACTCTGTCCACATGGTATAATCTATTTGTAGCACAAAATACACACACAATCTTTCATGATATCGTACACTTTAAGCCTCGTTTTATCTTGCATGGAAACTATGACAATATGATTATATACTGTAATACTGGAGTATACTCAAATAAATGCTTAGTATATGCAAAACTCTAGAAAAGACCATTTAAGATCTGGTTAAGTTAATTTTGCATTGTTCTATTCACAAGTTTTGTGCCCTAGAGTAAAACTCAAAACGCATCAATGACTGACATGAAAACATGCTAAACAATTATAATTCTCTTCAAAGTGAAAACTGATGTTTATCCCACAATATTTTAGGACGTGGTTGTTCTTCATTACTCCAATGATGTCCACATAAAGCATCAAGCCCTGGCCACATGCAGAAGTGCTCTTCACAAAGTGGGACTCACTCTATTACAAGCCCCATGTTTTATATATGACCATATTTTTATGTTTTTCCACAATGTTTCAGGATGTGGTTGTTCTACATTACTCCAATGACGTTCACATAAAACATCAAGCCCTGGCCACATGCAGAAGTGCTCTACACAAAACGTTACTCACTCTATTACAAGCCCTATGTTTTATATATGACCATATTTTGATGTTTTTCTCACAATATTTCAGGATGTGGTTGTTCTGCATTACTCCAATGATGTCCAAGTTAAACATCAAGCCCTGGCCACATGCAGAAGTGCTCTTCACAAAATGGGACTCACTCTATTACAAGCCCCTTGCTTGAAGACCTTCTTGCAGAGTCTACCCACAGCCATACAGGAACAGTTTCTGTATGAAAAGGTAGGTGGAAATTTTACAACCCAAGTTTAACCCAATACCAGGCGGCAAAATTTTAGGCTCATCCAAATTTAAATATCTTGCAGATGACAATAACTAGTGTATGAAATTTTACTCTTTTTTTTTGGGGGGGGGGGGGGGGTGGTGGTGGTTAGAAAATATTGTGGGAAATGAAGAAATTGCTTGTCACAAGCAATTTATTAATTTTCCTTATTATTTTCCTAAGCCATTATCCTGTGTGTGGGAATGGATTAATTGTTACGGTACTGGGACTTTCTATCTGGGGAGACAATGTCACAGTCCTAGTGTTGGAATCTGGTGCATAGAGAAAAACTTTATCCTGGCCTATATCTCATGCCCTATTACAGATAAAGCCTTGATATTTTTCACAAAGATACCTTATGGCAAGATCTTCCACTTCTTTTAGGTGACATTGCTGAAACTGACAATAATATTGGAATTACTAAAACAGAAAAATTGGATGTTAGTGAATGAAAGCATTAGGAAATTGTTGATAATCAAATTGGCTTCAATTCCCTTTTCACATTATGTCATTCATTTCAAAAGGTACCTTTTTGTGTGATGCCTATTTCCTTGTAAGTGTGGCGAGCAAAACTTTTCTTGATATACAAAGCTTGTTTTAACCTATTCCCTCAAAATGACACTTTTTGACAGCCTACAAGTTATAGGCTTTGAAAACATTATGGAACAAGAGTGCCATGGTCACAATATACGCCGCCACTTATAAAACTTGAGACAAAAAAATGACATTGACAAGGATTTATAAATATTCACTGAAAAACTTGTAAAAAATTGTGTTCACAAAAAGGTTTTTATAAATATCCAGTCAAAAACCTGGAAGGAATTGCGTTCACGAGGCTGCAATATCATTAAGCCCCAGAGACTAAGATTGAAGGGGGCATAATTCAGGCAAAAATCAATGAACCATAAAATCCTTACTTCATGCACATCTACTAATTAAGGTAATAACATCCACCAAGTTCATTAGGATCAAGTCAGAATCTTAGGAGGAGTTGCGTTGACAAGGCTGCATTTTCAATCAGCCCCAGAGACTAAGTTTTAAGGGGCATAACTCAGGCAAAAATCGACGAACCATAAAATCCTTCCTTCATGCACATCTACCAATTGAGGTTATAACATTGACCAAGTTTCATTAAGATCCAGCCAGAAACTTAGGAGGAGTTGTGTTGACAAGGCTGCAATTTCAATAAGCCCCAGAGACTAAGTTTTTAAGGGGCATAACTCAGGCAAAAATCGACGAACCATAAAATACTTCCTTCATGCACATCTACCAATTGAGGTGATAACATTGACCAAGTTTCATTAAGATCCAGCCAGAAACTTAGGAGGAGTTGCGTTGACAAGGCTGCAATTTCAATAAGCCCCAGAGACTAAGTTTTTAAGGGGCATAACTCAGGCAAAAATCGACGAACCATAAAATCCTTCCTTCATGCACATCTACCAATTGAGGTGATAACATTGACCAAGGTTCAAGAAGATCCAGCCAGAAACTTAGGAGGAGTTGCGTTGACAAGAAAAGTGGACGGACGTACGGACGGATGGATGGACGGACGGACAGACGGAGAAGATGACGCCAATATACGTCCGCCTCCGGCGGCGTATAAAAAGGAGAAAATTTCTTTTTACAAGAACATAACATACAATTATTGTTTCCAA
Organism: Fragum sueziense; assembly: GCA_963680895.1. NCBI lineage: Eukaryota > Metazoa > Mollusca > Bivalvia > Cardiida > Cardiidae > Fragum > Fragum sueziense. The sequence goes on along the minus strand of OY804598.1, from coordinate 54,841,074 downwards.
TTTTCAGCCCGTCGTTATGAGTGGTGATCACCTGATACACAGTGAATACCTACAAGCCCTCTGTTCTCTTGCCGTGGCTACAAAACTAGACAAGATTTTGTGTTACACGCCTGCTGCACCTCACCATATATCTGATATATCAGGTATGTAACTTATTTATATATAAATATATATATAAATTCGCTCGCACAATGGCTTCTAAAAACATTAAAGTACAAATCAACACAGCGAAGTATTTGAAGGAATCTTTTTTCTAAATGAGAGACATGTTTAAATTTAGATTCCTAACTTAACACGGATGTTTTACCAGTCTAAAATATATCAAATTGAATATTTTGATAAAATATATCCATTAACATTTTTACTTTCAAAACGAATGTTTGAATTGTTATGTTGTTTGTAAAACATTTGCATGTATGTATATTGCGTCATTGCCATATTTCCATGCTACTATTGTAAATGGCCAATGGCATATTTTTTGCCAAATGCCTTTCAATAAAGTTTTTGAGCTGAGTTGAGTATGTAATGTCTGTACACTTGTAATTAAAAAAAATCAATCACTGTTTAACTCGTGACACAGTCATAGAGTGTTCATTTTACTTTGTGGACTGACAGAGATTATAACTGGTATAAATGATTCTAAAAACAGAGACTTGGCATGTGTGCAGCCTGATCTTGGTCTATTCTGCTTGCATAGGCTTTGAAAGTTCCCTATTGTCATTCAAAGAGCTGGATAAAAGACACAAAAGTTCATCGTTGGTTAAGTTTGAACATGTTGTATTACAGCTTATTTAATGTTCTCAAATGTTACCAATACCAACATCATATATGAGCCAGGATCTGGAAAAAGGTCCTTTAAGGCCTTTGAGTCCAACATGGTTCTAGATCAGCCTGCGTATACACGCAGTCTGATCAAGAACCATGTTGTTCTCTAATAGATTTTCCTTGACTTGTAGCAATAATAAGAGTGTTTCATGGGTTCTGATCAGTCAGTATATTGGCAGAGGTTAACCATGAAATATTAAAGTCCCAAATGCTATAAGGGACGTTTTTCCAGATTCTTGCCCATATATTTTACAGAACAAACAGATAATTCAGTCACAGAATGGCAATGGTTTATGGCCTACTCCACAGCTATGAAAACTTCACAAAGTTTTACATCTTTGACCACATGTCCAAAATCATTCCTCACTTTGAGAGGCAACACATGCGATGACCTAATAGAGGATCATGTATTTGTAAGTAAATTGGTTAACCCTTTCTCCAAACAAGACCTGGTTTTGACGTCCCTAATAGAAAAGGTTTGGGAAAACATTGAAACAAAAGAAGAAACTGCTGATAACCAGCAGTTTCTCCTTTTGTCTCAATATTTTCTTGGCTATAACATAAACAGTTTGGCCTGTTGTGATCATTTACTTTGTCGTCTGCAGCAGCTTTCAAATCGGACCGCCTTAAAATTTTGTGGTTTGGGAAAGGGTTAACCATTTCTCCAAACAAGACTGACTTCCTTTGACATCCTTGATACAACATGCTTTGGAAACTTTTGAGACAAAAGAAAAAAAGGGTGATACATGTAACTAGCTTTTGGTCTTTTGCCTCAATATTTCCTATTCCATATAGTAGAAAAATACTGTTCTAAATGACATCCGTTTTATGCTCTAGAGCAGATTCTATAGTGGACCATCCTAAAATTTGTCCTTTGGGAAAATGTTAAAAGTACATTTTTTCTATGTTGCTATAGGACATTTAAAGAGTTACAGATAAGAGGTGAATTAAAATTGCATTATTTCATTAAATGTTCATGAAACATTGAGAAGATTCAAATGAGTAGCCACATCAAAGTGTTTAGATTTGAAATTAACGGTAAACCAGATTCAATGGCCGTGTACCGGGTTCTGGAGTGATCTCCCTTGATAATTATCCTCCTTGAATTATTGGGTTGTTCCGCTTCCGGTAAGGGCTACAGATAAGAACGGGTATCGCTTTTTCAACATGCAAAATGTCTTGAATTGTTCTTCAAACCATATGCTGAAGGTACTCATTGTATCATCTCCAAAAGATGATTGAAATGCGTACCCATTATGTATGTTTAAGATTTGAAATAATAATTTTAGAATTAATTACCCTGCTTTATCAGCTGCTAAATAGTTATAAATCCAAAATCATTATCCAATATCATTCATTGCTGATGATAGGCCTAATAATTCAAACTTTCCCAAACAAGACCTGGTTTTGACGACCTTGAATTTTGTTCGGAAAATTTTGAGAGAAAAGGAAAACTTGTTGACAATGTGCAATTTCTATCCCTCCTTTGATAGTTTTGCTACAATTTACACATTTTTTGCCATATTTCGTCACCCGAATCAGCCTTCATTTTTGAGTAGCCTAAAAGGCTGTGGTTTGGGAAAGGGTTAAACTTTCAACGTTTTTTTTTTTTTATTATTTGTTTATATTTTTTTTTTTTTCAATTTTGTTTAGCACGGGTTTGCAATCTTATTTTATCATTCTTTTAGCAGTCTAAAGGGCGGTCGTTTGGGAAAGGGTTAAACTGTCACCAGGGTTTTAATTTTCTTTTTGTTTGTTTGGCACGGGTTGGCAAACTCAGTTTAACATACTTAAGTAATTAAGGGTGCAAGTTGGAATTTCGTCATGCCTATAAATTTATCATTCGGGTCTGTCAATCTTTTGTCTATTACGATAAGTCCCTTTAATATACAGTAACTTGCGATTTATCTGCGGAGGGCTAACTGATTGGTGTGATATACACAAGGTCCGTGGTAATTGACATTCCAATTACCTTTTGTCGGTAGACAATTAATTGTTAATCCTTTTCCAAACAATAAAACTTAAGTTTGTCATACTAGAAGGTCAGTAACTATGTCAAAGGAGAGGATTTAAAAGCTTTTTGAGAGAAAACTATACATTCCTTTTTATACGCCGCCGGAGGCGGACGTATATTGGCGTCATCTTCTCCGTCTGTCCGTCCGTCCGTCCGTCCATCCGTCCGTCCATCCGTCCATCCGTCCATCCGTCCATCTGTCCATCCGTCCGTCCGTACGTACGTCCACTTTTCTTGTCAACGCAACTCCTCCTAAGTTTCTGGATGGATCTTCTTGAAACTTGGTCAATGTTATCACCTCAATTGGTAGATGTGCATGAAGGAAGGATTTTATGGTTCGTCGATTTTTGCCTGAGTTACGCCCCTTAAAAACTTAGTCTCTGGGGCTTATTGAAATTGCAGGCTTGTCAACGCAACTCCTCCTAAGTTTCTGGCTGGATCTTCTTGAAACTTGGTCAATGTTATCACCTCAATTGGTAGATGTGCATGAAGGAAGGATTTTATGGTTCGTCGATTTTTGTCTGAGTTACGCCCCTTAAAAACTTAGTCTCTGGGGCTTATTGAAATTGCAGGCTTGTCAACGCAACTCCTCCTAAGTTTCTGCCTGGATCTTCTTGAAACTTGGTCAATGTTATCACCTCAATTGGTAGATGTGCATGAAGGAAGGATTTTATGGTTCGTCGATTTTTGCCTGAGTTACGCCCCTTAAAAACTTAAGTCTCTGGGGCTTATTGAAATTGCAGGCTTGTCAACACAACTCCTCCTAAGTTTCTGACTGGATCTTAATGAAACTTGGTCAATGTTATCACCTCAATTGGTAGATGTGCATGAAGGAAGGAATCTATGGTTCGTTGATTTTTGCCTGAGTTATGCCCCTTAAAAACTTAGTCTCTGGGGCTTATTGAAATTGCAGGCTTGTCAACACAACTCCTCCTAAGTTTCTGGCTGGATCTTAATGAAACTTGGTGGATGTTATCACCTCAATTGGTAGATGTGCATGAAGGAAGGATTTCATGGTTCATTGATTTTTGCCAGAATTATGCCCCCTTCAATCTTAGTCTCTGGGGCTTAATGATATTTCAGCCTCGTGAATGCAATTCCTCCCAGGTTTTTCACTGGATATTTATAAAAACCTTTTTGTGAACACAATTTTTTAAAGGTTTTTCAGTGAATATTTATAAATCCTTGTCAATGTCATTTTTTTGTCTCAAGTTTTATAAGTGGCGGCGTATATTGTGACGATGGCACTCTTGTTCTCAAAATGTACGAAAATATTTTGTATTAATTCATATTTAATAATTAAAAAGCGTTTTAGATGTGTAGTTATTTGGATTTTGAATTCATTTCACAGTAAGGAGACTTTTTCTCATATTGACCGCTAGTAAAGAGTGACTTGGATCAACAAATTCCAAAATTAATGTTGAATATTACAACACTTTTCACGTTTTCAATGACACCCATACAGAATCACCAATAAAGTGAAAATAATCCAACTAAAATAAAATATTTAAAACACATTGTTTCTACAATATGCAAAACTAAATAAAAAACTTGCTCGACCATTATATTCGGAAATTATGGAAATTTGCGGCGAGCTGGGCAGAGGTTTTTATGGCTTTCAACAGGCCGATGTTTAACCTGGATTAAACATATCAATTGGATGAAATCAAAGCCGAAACTTATTCTGGTTTAATCAGTAGTAACTGAACAATCCGATGGCATACGACGATTCTGCTAAATATGCGTTTGTAAAGAAAAAAATCGTATTTTGCGTGCGAAGTGATGAATTTTACTCTTTAGTGTATCTACAAAAATAGACCGGAACTACCCAGTTGGTTTCAAGGGAGATAAATCCCGCTAAATCAAGGGCAATTTCAGGATAACTCTTGGATCTCGGTAGCGGTCCATTAATCTGTCAACATTGTATCTCTACATGTACCCATTTTCTTTGTGTGTTTTTATACAGGACAACAGCAAATGGGGTTATTCCATCGACGCTGAGATCATGAACTGGGCCACACAGAAACCTGAAGACTGGCAGATAGGCGGTAAATGTGAGGCGTATATGTGGGGCTACGAGAGACATGGACAGTTGTGTGAGGGTGGTCGTGTTGTCCTTACACCTGTAAATGTGGCCTCGTATTCTGTGGCTCAACAGGTCAGTTAATTTATCAAGCAGGTAGTGTAGAATTAAATCAGACTGCATTAACATTCAGACTCATCTTGATCTATGCTCTTGTTCTAGGGTATGCATGGGTAAAAGTTTTCAGGCATATGCCTGAAGTTCAGGTTTTTGAGTATTCCAAAATGCCCCATTTTCTCGATTTTTACTATATAAATACAGACTTTTCCAGGTTTTCAGGTTTTTCAAAATTTTCAACTTTTACCCCTGGGTATGGGTGTATCCATACTGGTTATTATTGGAATCACATTGTCTTTAACCCTTTCCCAAACGACACAATTTTAGGGTGATCCACTTCAAAAACTGCCACAAATGACAAAATGGATGTTATTAAAGATAGGATTTGTGTAAAATATGATGCAGAAAATATTGAGACAAAAGGAGAAACTGCTGGTTATCAGCAGTTTCTTCTTTTGTTTCAATGTTTTCCCAAGCCATTTCGATTAAGGATGTCAAAACCAGGTCTTGTTCGGGAAAGGGTTAAAGATAGGATTTGTGTAAAATTTGATGCAGAAAATATTGAGACAAAAGGAGAAACTGCTGGTTATCAGCAGTTTCTTCTTTTGTTTCAATGTTTTCCCAAGCCTTTTCTATCAGGGATGTCAAAACCAGGTTTTGTTTGGGAAAGGGTTAAAGAATGCACAACACATTGGACTTGTCGCTATGTTATTTCAGGTCCATTTTGCATTGCTTATTGAAAATTTTATCAGCTAGTTCACTGGTGGTGAACTAAAACAATTGTTGCTGCAACAAGGTATAGATATTTTGCGTTTAAATGTGAGTTTATAGATTTTTTTTTCTTATGACAATGAACTTGTTCTAAAAACAGACCGGGTTTACCGTTTTGTATTGACAAACTGTCGTTGTTGTTATAAAATCTCGTAACTACGGCTTCAATGAAACCGTAGTTTCGATATTTTATAACAAGACTGACGGAATACATTGATCGTGAAAAACGTCCCTTGCTTTGGCCAAGTTCACCACCAGTGTAGTTGTTCAAGTGGTCTATGCTGCACATCAAATAGAGAAACACATGGGATTCCAAGTATATTTTTTTCATTACATAAAGGGGTTAATGACCTTGATTGTCACAACATTGAAAAGTATCATAATGAACCTTTATTACTTTACAGATTATCTGTGGCCAGAACTGCACCTTTGTTCTACAAGCTAATGGTACTGTGTTGGCCTGCGGAGAGGGGAGCTATGGTAGACTAGGACAGGGAAATTCTGATGATCTCAAAACTCTCACAACTATCTCAGCTTTACAAGGTTAGTCGATAATTATTTGTTTCACATTTTATCCTTTTGTCTCAATGTTTTTCCTATAAAAGAATTTTAATCTTTGTTAGCCTGCGGTTAGGGGAGCTATTGTAGACTAGGTCAGGGGAATTCTGATGATCTCAAAACTCTCACAACTATCTCAGCTTTGCAAGGTAAGTAGGTGAATGATTGATATGTCCTCATTTTATCTATGTGTCTGATTGTTTTCTTTATAAAAGTGTATCAGTCTTTATTTGTTAGCCTGTGATAAAAGGCTTAGTATATTAATCCTTTCCCAAACAACAAAATTTTAAGGTGGTCCTATTTCAAAGCTGCTTCAGAGGACAAAATTTATTATCATATGAAAAAAAGATTTGTGTGCAATAAAGACCTGAAAATATTGAGCCAAAAGGAGAAAATGCTTGTCATCAGCATTTTCTTCTTTTTTCGCAATGTTTTCCCAAGCCATTTCTATCACAGTCGTGAAAACCAGCCCTGCGTTCAGTAAGACAAAACGTTAGCTAACAGTTAGCTGTTTCATTCGGAATACTCGGTCAATTCTGTCAAATTTGGTCAAAGAAGTTGCGAATGTTGGTAATGTTAGCTAACAGTTTGTCTTCTGAACGCAGGGCAGGTCTTGTTTGGGAAAGGGTTGACTGGTTAGCAAACATATCGCTTACTGTTTTGTGTAAAGCTGTTACTCATGATGTAACCTTGTTACAGGTTTTGTTGTGGTGCAGTTATCAACATCAGTGGGTTCAGATGGGCACAGTATAGCTGTCACAGAGTCTGGCGAAGTTTTCAGTTGGGGCGACGGAGATTACGGAAAACTGGGTCACGGGAATAGTGACCGACAGCGGCGTCCACGACAGATAGAGGGTCTTCAGGGGGAAGAGGTCGTTCAAGCTTCATGTGGATTTAAACACAGCGCCGTAGTGACGTCTGACGGGAAATTGTTTACATTCGGTAATGGAGATTATGGGAGACTTGGTCTGGGGACGACAACAAACATGAAAATACCAACCAGAGTGTCGGTACTGGAGAGTTACCAGATTGGACAGGTAAGGCTTTGGTGCACAGGCTGTTTCCTACTTCGTTTTAACTCTAACAGCCACACATTTAGACTAATTAGAACGAAACTTGGACAAAATGTTGTGAAAGAGCTTGGATGAGGTTTTCAGCTTGATCAGACCATGCCTTTGAATTTGACAAAATTGTTGTTGTTTTCAACTTTGTTTTTACTTTAATTATAAATATTGACTAATAAAGACACAACTTTGACAAAATATTTTTGCCCATAAGATTTTGAGTGTAATTTTCACCTTGATCAGAATGTAAAAATCCTGATGTGTGTCCTTTTTCACCTTGAGCCATCATTTCTCGCCTCATGTCATCTCAGTTCAGGTGAGCGATTAAGGACCAACATTATCCTCTCTTTTCATGCCCCCCCCCCATATCGAAAGAGCGGGGACATATTGTTTTACAGTTGTCTGTGTGTCTGTCCGTCTGCCAGTCTGAAACTTGACATTGGCCTCTTTGGAGGTATTATTGTTTCACAAACACATTTTGTTTCTGATTTTCTTTCCCAGGTATCATGTGGACTAAACCACACACTGTGTATGTCGACTGACGGCTCTACTGTCTGGTCATTTGGTGATGGAGATTACGGCAAACTAGGGCACGGCAATACAAACAGAGTCCTTGTACCGTGTAAAATAGAGTCTCTACAGGGGATCAAGATAAAGAAAGTTTTGTGTGGCGCTCAGTTCTCCGTAGTATTAAGTAGAGATGGAATTGTTTATACTTGTGGGCAAGGTAAGAGAGTATCTAAGGCTTAACGTTTTTGTTTTAGGTGTAGTATACTTGCTTTTGAACAAGAGAGTCCCAAGGTTTGAGTCACACTGATATGTTTGGGGGCTTTTTTTAGCAAAAAAAGTTGCCCCATATTTTCACTGTCCAAGTGTACATGTATATAAATTAAAATAGGTATATGTGAGAATTGAAATAAACATACTTTTGCAGCTTAAAACAAAGAAATGACACCTGCAACATTAATTCTAAGGGTTTGTTCAGCGGTGCATTGCTGAGTATCATATTGATGATATCCTTAGATACAATTCACCTTTTCCAAATTAATTCCTAGTTTTGAAGCCTCATTGGCATAAGAAAATTATGTTGAAAACAGAGAAACAGCATAATAACCCTATAATCTGTGATAAGATGTACAACTTTTATACGTGAATCATTTTTTTAGCTCCACTGGCCTTTCAGGCCAGCGGGCTATTGTCATGGCGGTGTGTCTGTCGTGCGTGCGTCCGTCCGTGCGTCCGTCCGTAAATTTTTTAGCTCACCTGAGCACAAAGTGCTCAAGGTGAGCTATTGTGGTCGCTTTTTGTCCGTCGGCGTCCATCTGTCCGTCCGTCTGTCCGTCCGGGTTGACGAGGATATACCAGTGCCGCAATTTGTAGGTAAAAACTGATACCTGTGCTGCAAATGATGATTTCTGTGGAAGTCACAGAAGAAAAATGTGTCCATACATGTTAGAATAACTTCTGTGACAGGTCACTGGTGTCCGTAAAATTTGCAGCAGTAGTCATACGGACGTTTCATCGTTATCGGACGTCCGATTTTTTACGGATGAGACCATAAATTTCACTAAATAGACTGGGACTAAAAAATGCCAGACTGGTTTAAGTCATGGTGCATCAGAGGCATGACAAGCTTCATGATTTCATATAAACAAGCGCTCAGCCGATACTGAAAATCGATAACCAGTCTAGCCAAGTACCCCCTAGCAACACTTCCTGTTACAAGTTACAACTGAAAATTCTTAGTAAGTTTTTAGCACTGTGTATCAAAAGGTTTCATCAGTAATTTACTCAGATTTTGTTATCTATTTGATGTTTTATTGTTTTAACAATTTCTTGCTCTTGAGAAATGAAGAAACAATTGTAAAAAAAACAAATGTCATGGGTTTTCGCGATGTAAACAAAGAAATGATCAACATTGATGGGAGGGAAATTTAAAGCTGCATTTGATCAAAGACCCATAATTTTGAGCCAAATATCCTTGAAAACTGAAAATTCTGATTTTGAATTCAAAGAAATTCTTGTTTCTAGCTCTTGAGAAATGAAGAAACAATAGTAAAAAAACTAAATGTCATGGGTTTTCGCGATGTAAACAAAGAAATGATCACCATTGATGGGAGGGAAATTTAAAGCTGCATTTGATCAAAGACCCATAATTTTGAGCCAAATATCCTTGAAAACTGAAAATTCTGATTTTGAATTCAAAGAAATTCCTTTCTACAACTTCTAGTTAACTTTCAAGGGCGTGAGAGTATTGAAGATTTGACCGAAATAGTTGTAAATAACTGATTATGTAATTATATTCATGGGTCAAAGTTTTCTGGAGAATTATTTTGGAAAAACCCTGACACAGCATGCTCGGCATTTTGTGAATCCTGTGGGAAAACGATGAATTACACATCGAGTTGGGAAAATGCAGAAGATTCTTATCACAGGAAGAGCTTGAGAATAGTGCAATCAAACCAAGTAAGAACCTTTTCTTTATCTGTCTAGGCGGAGAAAGGTGGTACTGTGAATGCTCGTGCTTGCCAATGGCGATAGTTCACCAAATATAAGTCACTTTACCCTTCCCACCCTTTTTCCACTCTGTCACAGATTTCTATATCTAATGTACAGTTGCACAAGACACTCTGTCCAACAAATGTGTCAGTCTCAGAAGATGTCCATATTTGACAAGTTGCACAAGTCATTTTGTCAAAAAAATATTCAACAGTCACAGAAGATGTCCATATCTAACATACAGTTGCACAAGACACTCTGTCCAACAAATGTTAGTCACACAAGATGTCCATTTCTGTCTAAAGTTGCACAAGTCAATCTGTCCAACAAATGTCTTACAGTCACAGAAGATGTCAATAATTTTTCAATTTACAGGCCTCCTGGATTCTGCTTTACGTTATCTTTATATACAAAGAGAAGAAAATGCATTGTCTGTATAACAATTTATTTGTGCATATACAGAAAGAATGTTCACTGGCGTAGGAAGAGGGGAGGGTTTAAACATTAAATATTGAATAAATAACTGGAGTCAGTTGAATCACTGAAAAATCTTTTGATATACAGACATAAATGATTGGAGTTTCATGGCTCCCAATGTTTACGACTTCAGAATTACCTGTTACACAGCTTCTTCAATGGCTTAAATAAATGACTGACCAATTAAAGATTGGATTTACAACTGATAATCAGGCATGCAAACCAGATACTCTTTCATTCAAAACATTCAAGTAATGGTCATTACCCTATCTTTCTACATTTATTATTCTTTACCTGCTTGCACGTTTGGCCTATAAACCTGTACGTGAATTGATGCATTTCTATGTGAATTACATACTGTGGTACGTGAATGGGCACCCTGTCTGTTGAGGGATTTATGGAAATAATAAAAAAATGTGTAGATTTTAGTCTTAGTAACCTTGAAGTTGGCAGTTCAGGAAAGGTATACTTACATGAGGATATACTTGTGCCGCTATCTTTAGAAAAAGGTGTTGCTTGTGCTTCAATCATTGACTTGTGTTGCAAATTGAATGTGTCCAAACATTTAAGAATTACTTCTGTGGATTGAACCAAAAGTTGTTTCTTGTGCTTCAATCATTGACTTGTGTGGCAAATAGTATGTGTCCAAACATTTGAGAATTACCTCTGTGGATTGTCACATTTGCAGTGTGCTTCAGAGGTTAAGTATTCTTTGTGTTACATCATTAAAGACCTTTCAAGTAAAATATGTGGGTCATTTTGCAGATGGTGCTGAAACTCCTGATAGGAAGGGGGGTGGTGCTGAAACTCCTGATAGGAAGGGGGAAGAAGACATGGATCAGTTTGACATGAATGGAGAGGATCTGGCATTTGGATCACAAAATGAGGATACTGGTAAGAAGCTGATGATTTTAATTTCCAATCTTTATTCTGAGCGTTGAAAAATTTGTATTATTAAACATTGCTTTTCTGTTGAGGGATTTATGGAAATAATAAAAAAGAATGTGTAGATTTTAGTCTTAGTGACCTTGAAGTTGGCAGTTCAGGAAAGGTATACTTGCATGAGGATATACTTGTGCTGCTATCTTTTGTAAAAGGTGTTGCTTGTGCTTCAATCATTGACCTGTGTTGCAAATTGAATGTGTCCAAACATTTAAGAATTGCTTCTGGGATTGAACCAAAATGTGTTGCTTGTGCTTCAAACATTGACTTGTGTTGCAAATAGAATGTGTCCAAACATTTAAGAATTACTTCCATGGATTGTCACATTTGTAGTGTGTCCCAGAGGTTTAGTATTCTTTCTGTGACATCTTAAAAGGCCTTACAAGTAAAACATGTTGCTCATATTGCAGATGTTGCTGAAACTTCTGATAAGAAGGGGGAAGTAGACATGGAACAGTCAGACATGATAGGGGAGGATCTGGTGATTGGATCACAGAATGAGGATAAACGCTTGTACGGACAACTCCTCCTACAGTTTCTGTCCGATTCGCTTCAAACTTAGCAGAAGTGTTCATTAGGAGGTGTAGATGTGCAAGACGTAAATTTCGCGAAAATTCTTTGGATAATTTACAGTTTCTGCTCGATTGGCTTTATACTTGGCAGAAGTGTTCATAGGGCTTTTCCTTATTTTACTGCATTTCTTTTCTCAAACAAAGCGCTGCGGGGGTATTTAGTTCGCTTTGCGACATTTCTAGTTTTGTCTAAATTTTACCAGGCTTATAGTAAGGGTAACAAAACTAGGTCTTGTTTAGAAAAGGGTTAATCAAAATCAACTTCATAGAATGCCCTATGGGCAAAAGGGGTGACTGCTCATTAATATAACTGCTCATTAATATAGAGGATAATCGTTTGTTTCAGTGTAAGATCGATTTATATTTCATTGAGTGAACAACAAAAGCTTTATTTTCACGAGTGGCGAAGCCACGAGTGAAAATGTAGCTTTCGTTGTTCACGAAATGAAATATCAATCGATCTTACACGAAAAACAAACGATTATTCTATTTCTTTAATGCAAAAATTAGACAAAATGCAAAAAAAATTATGACAAATTTTCTTAAAGCGCGTCATTTTGCACGTGACTGCTATGCAACGCTTATGATGACGTCACTTATTTGGCCCGGTTTGTATAACGTCAGATAGGGTGAAATGAACGTAAGCGGGACACAAGTTTTTGATAATTTCACTGGATAGGCGGTGAGTTTATCAAAATGATAATCTACCGTTATTTCCCGATAATCCACCGAAAAGCATTAAAGAAATAGTCTTTCTTCTTACAATGTTATATAAGAATCCATCTTTCTTAACCTTTTTCCAAGTAAAAAAAAATAGTGGTGAATTTAATGGTGTGACTTCTTAAAAATATCAAGCAGAAAATATTGGGACAGTTGGAGAAAATGCTGCACCTTTGTTTTTCCCAATATTTTCTAAAGCATTTTCAAAGAGGAAGAATAAAGCCAGGCCTTGGCTGGGGAAATGGTAAAAATGTCAGTAGCATTTTTTACTTTATAACATGTTTAAACTTTGTTCAAGGTATCTCAGAAACAAAACTAGTATAAGCATTCTTTCTGTATATACAAAAAAATAAATTGTTAAACAGACAATGCATTCTCTTCTCTTTGTACAAAGATAAAGTAAAGTGGAATCCAGGATGCCTGTAAATTGAAAGAATCATATTGTTATAAATAGCATGTTATGTGAATGTCTAATGTATGGTAAAAATCATTATCATAAAAAGGAGAAAATGCTTGTTTCACAGATAAAAGGAAAAAAAAAATGCTTGTTTCATAGATAAAAGGGGCCACGGCCATAGCGCAGTTGGTAGTGCATCAGACTTCAAATCATGGAGTCCTGGGTTCAATTCCTGGTCGCGATGAATATTCTTCAGACATTTGTCTCTCACCCAGTGTGTCCACTGAAAATTTTGACTGGGGGTTTTTGTACCTCTTGGTGGTTAAAGTTGGGGGTACAAAAAATAAATAGGGGGTACAAGAAAATTAACGCCAAATTTAGACAATTCTTCCATTTATTGACTCTGTGATGTAGAAGAATTAAACATATTAAACAGTGGAAACACTTTAGACTTCATCATTGTATTTATATGGGTTAACATTAATTTTGATAGCATAATCCATTCCCAAAATTACCACATACAACAAACAAAGCAGGCTATATTTATTTGTTTTGAATAGCAAGCACCCTGAGTTTGTTTAATCAAATCCAAATCGCATGTTGTTTGTTGCTATTTATTGGATTCCAATCATTACCTCCTAAAAAATAAATATATACATTTACTGATTGTCAGAAGTTTCTCCTGTTTTTCCTCAATGTCAACTTAATCCAAACTAGTTCTTGTTTGGGAAAGGGTTGAGGCGTTTTGTTCAGCATTTTTTTCTTTCAATTACCTGCAAATCAATCAAATCTTGGAATGTTTTCAGAAGCCTAATGCAGTTTTCAACTTAGTTACAATACTGTAACTGAAACCTTTTGGAATTTTGATCACAAACATCCATCATCAAGTTTGTGTCTACGATCTCGAAGCTATTTTCAACCGAGCTCCTATCGGCATTGTTCCCTTTTCTCCGTCCGAACTGACTGAGCAATGAACTTTGATTTTAGATTCAACAGTGGATGATAGTTCAGACTGAGTGATTCATTTATTGTTTCACCCTATTTATTTTGATTTTCCGATTGCGTGCATTTGAAATTAAAAAAAAATCCAGTATCGTCTGTTGTTTAGATGCCATGATCATGCAGAATTGCAGACGCTTTATGTTTCGAGCGTTTTGGTTGAATAAAATCGCAAAAACGCAGCATCTTGGTCAAGTACAATTATGGGAAAAAACAGAGGGATCCGAATGACCGAATTTGGCAGTTTCGATTGTATTACTCGGCTAGCAAACTCGTTTTTCTTTCGTTAACAACAGCGAGGATTATCATCTTATTTTTATACATGATAAGGGACTCATTTTGCGTACGTTCTTGGACGTTTTGGGTGAAAACGTAGTGCGTGATTTTTGTTGATCTTACGTGATTCACGTACATTTGTACGTGATCGGACACCCTGCTCACCAATGGGTTTAATTACCTATGTGAGCGAGCAGCTGGAGGCTTGGTTTGGATATTGTAGTACTGGTGAGAAAAAGACAGGAATCCGTTGTTAGGTTCTCCAGCAGCAGTATCACCATTGCAGTTAAAAGAGGGGTTCAACCCTATTAAACAACAAACATAGATAAAAGGAGAAAATGCTTGTTGCATAGATAGAAGGATAAAATGCTTATTTTATAGGTAGAAGGAGGAAATGCTTGTTACATAGGTTAAGCTTTGCGGCAGCACATACAAGAATACCTGCGAACTGGAAGGAATACTGTACTAATACACTATTTCATACTTAAATAAAAAGGCTGTTTCAATAGCGCAGTCCGTAGCGCATTTTACTTCGATTCATGGGGTCTCCGATTCTATCCCCGGTCACGGCAAATATTCTTTCAGACATTTGTCTCTCACCAGTGGGTTTGATAATCGTTAAAGGGGGAATGGCACTTAAAATCATGCAAATTTTCCGAGAACTTCGTACAAAATAAATATGTATTATGAAAATATGGCCTTTAAATTGCATCTATGCCAAATCTTAGCTTTCTATCTTGTGTATTGGCTAAGATGTCGATGGATTTAAAACCCCATATGTTCCATTATTGTAAATATTATCCCCGGGACAATAAATCATGGGGTTTTAAATCCGTCGACATCTAAGCCAATACACAAGGTAGAAAGCTAAGATTTGGCATATATGCAATTTAAAGGCCATATTTTAATACTATATATTTATTTTTTTGTACGAAGTTCTCGCAAAATTTGCAAGATGTTAAGTGTTATTCCGCCTTTAACCTATGTGAGTGAGCAGCTGGAGGCTCGGTTTGAATATTGTGGTAGTACTGGTGAGAGAAAGACAGGAATCGATGGTTAGGTGCTCCAGCTGCCATGATATTACCCTGGCAGTTAACAGGCGTTAAACCGCATTCAAACAGAACAAAACTGACATAAAAAAAGCTGGTTTTGACGTCCTTAGTAGTAGAGACTTTGGAAAATATTGAGACCAAAAAGGAAAATGCTGATAACCAGCATTTTCTCCTATTTCCTCAGTATTTTCCATGCTTTATAAACATACAAATCAACTCTTTATCACCATCGATAGTTATCTGCAACAGCTTTTGAATTGGACCACCCTTTAATTTTGCTGTTTGAGAAAGGGTTAAAAGAAGAAATTGCTTATAACTATATGCATGTAACCCAGGTAATGTGAACTGAAAGAAATATACTAGTCTAGTATTCGAACCGGCCACTTAATTGTCACAAAAATATAAAATTTCGACATAACAACCACAAATTCTGCTAGTCATTGAATAGAATAATCATTTGATAATCATTGAAAATAGTGTTTCTTTATTAGCTGACTACCAGTGTTGATTGATGAACTTTTAAAATAATGAGTTTTCAACTGCCGTAAACTTGAATTTCCGTCGAAAGTAGCTGTTTTTGTGATTTCTGAAACTGAGGGTTCTTGTCTTAAATGTAATCGCTAGTAGTCCTATTAATATCACTTAATGTTTGTGCAATATAATATAAAAATGGCAACTCTTTCACAGGAAAGAATATTTGTTCTTATAACATAATTGTAAAGTTTTGAAAAATGCAAAAAAGAAAGTGGCTGGTTAGAAGTTGAGTAATAATAGGTTAGTACAATATGTATCAGTAGAAAATGCTGAAAGAAAATGACGATTTGCTTGTCACAAGCATATTATCTCTTCCTGCTTTTAATGGCAAACATAATGAAGAAATGGTTAAAAGAAATTATAATATACAGAGTGTCCCAAAAAAAACGGAACCCTATTTCAAAGTCAAATATTTTATAGCGTAAGCAAAAAAATTAATTTTTGAAGTTGCAGTACTGAAGATACACTATTGTTGCATAGGTGTTCTAAATTTCACTTCAAAATATGAATTGGTTCAAAAGTTATATGCAATTTAATAAAGACACTAAAAAACCGTTTTAACACGAAATCGATTTTTGCGTCTTGTTTGTTCGTAAAAGCGCACCGACGGTCATCTGTTGAATTCTTTACCGTTGTACATGTACGTGCCAAATTTCTTAAAATTTAATATACATATTGCTATGATATTCTGATTCCCACCAGACAATAAAAGACCATACTCATTTACTAAGTATATGTTATATACTGGTCAAAACAAAATCATTTCTATGACAATCAGTAATTTAATGTAATATCGACGAGATGATTTTCGGGTGCGTCTCTATAACAACATTTTTTTAGGTTCAAAGTTTGTTTATAAATAACTGGGATCACTATTAAAGTGCCGTACGTGCAAATTGAATCCATATGGTTGCAGTTTGAAATGATTTTAAAGAACTTGTCATTTAAGAGCGCTGACCGGCATATTGGTCAGTAATAAAATAAGTGCATATGATTACATGTATAATGAATCTGTTATACACTTTGATATTTTGTTTGTATTCATTTTTTTGTTTTGGTTACATCGCAGCTCTAACAGTTTATTTATTGGCAGAAAAGATTAATGAATATGCACTATTGTAAATAAAATGTGTCAAAATCACTCTTGTATTGCATTGAATATATCAAACAATTGTAAGGCGTCAATGTATTCAATGAATGTAGGTGCGCGCTGCAAAACGGAAAACTCGATATCGTGTTAACCCTTTCCCAAACGACAAAATTTTAGGGTGATCCACTTCAAAAACTGCCACAAATGACAAAATGGATGTTGATAAAGATAGAATTTGAGCAAAATATGGCATGGAAAATATTGAGACAAAAGGAGAAACTGCTGGTTATCAGCAGTTTCTTCTTTTGTTTCAATGTTTTCCCAAGTCTTACCAATTAGGGACGTCAAAACCAGGTCTTGTTTGGGAAAGGGTTAAAATGGTTTTCTGGGTGCATTCATTTCATTGCTAATATTTTCAAAAGGAATTGACATTTTTCCACCAAATTTTAACTGCTTATAGAAAAATTTCGTTTCTATTGCATATCTAAATTTGATGGAGATATATTTGTTGATACATGAGCAATTTACTTTCAAAAATGGGTTCCGTTTTTATTGGGACACCCTGTATAACATACTTAGGGATAAGGAGAAATTGCTGATTATTATAATGACTTCGACCATCGACACAGTGTGACGGTAACTTCTGATTGAAAGAAATACCAGGAATCCATTGTTAGGTGCTCCGACCGCCGCGATATAACTGCAATATTGTTGAAAGCGGCGTAAAACCCATTCAAACAAACAAACAAACCACTGGACATGTTCACTTCCAAATAAAATGAAAAATAGCTTGTTGTTTACATGGAAATGATATCAAAATGCAATGACATTATTTCCATATTATGACGAAAAGCTATATAATGCAAAGGAAAATTACATGAATTGATTGGCATTGCTCGCAACCTTTAGGAGGGTCAAAGCATTACTTGGGGTGCATATGATAACTAGTATTTGACAAACTTTCGTGAAATTGCTCGTGTGACAATAGCTAGGACAAACTTGCGTGACTTTAGCACACAAAGGCAGTGCAGTGCGAACACTTTTTCCTTTGTCACATAAGTAAGGCTGCCACACAACTACCAAGCCGTAGGTCCGTCCGTCTGTTCACAATTTGTTGTTAACACTCTAGCATCCACAAATATTGACCAATCTTAACCAAACTTAAACAAAACATGTATGACCATAAGTTCTCGGATGAGTTCGATTTTGGGTCAGATCGGACCAGGAAGTCAGGAGTTATGTGCCCTTGAACGTCAAAAATAGCTACTTTTTAACTTGTTAACACTCTAGCATCTACAAATATTGATCATTCAAGACAAAACTTGGACATAATTTTTAAGACTATAAGTTCTCGGATGAGTTCGATTTTGGGTCAGATCGGACCAGGAAGTCAGGAGTAATGTGCCCTTGAACGTCAAAAATAGCTACTTTTTAATTTGTTAACACTCTAGCGTCTACAAATATTGATCAATCAAGACAAAACTTGGACTTAATATTTTAGACCATAAGATCTCGGATGAGTTCGATTTTCAGTGTGATCTGATCAGAAAAACAAGAATTATGTGCCCTTGAATTTGACAAAATTGCCATTTTAGGCTGTTTTTGACCTTGTTTACCCTCTAGAATCTACAATTATAAATCAATCAAGACAAAACTTAGACACAATGTTTA
The DNA here is from genome assembly GCA_963680895.1 of Fragum sueziense. Classification (NCBI taxonomy): domain Eukaryota; kingdom Metazoa; phylum Mollusca; class Bivalvia; order Cardiida; family Cardiidae; genus Fragum; species Fragum sueziense. The sequence continues at coordinate 54,822,473 of OY804598.1, read as the reverse complement.
GGACCCTAAGATCTTTGATGAGTTCATTTTTCAGGCTGATCTTTGTCAGAAAGTTGAGAGTTATGTGCCCTTGAATTTGACAAAATTGCCATTTTCGGCTGTTTTTGACCTCGTTTACACTCTAGAATGTACAAATATGAATCAATCAAGACAAAACTTTGACACAATGTTCGGGATTATAAGATCTTTGATCATTTGGATTTTTAGTCTGATCTGATCAGAAAATCGAAAGTTACTAGCCCTTGAATTTGACAAAATTTCCTTTTTCGGCTGTTTTCGACCTTGTTTACACTCTAAAATTTACATTTATTAATCAATCAAGACAAAACTTGGACACAATGTTGGACACCAGAAGATCTCGGATCAGTTCGATTTTCACAATGTTATTGACCATAAGTTCGTTTTCAGTCTTAAAGTTGTAAATATTAATTGAATAGAACAAAATTGTGGCTCATATCCTTTTGGTTCAGGTGAGCGATATATAGGACCATCATGGTCCTCTTGTTCTTTAAAAAACTTCTTCTCAAAAACTACTGGATGGATTTCAACCAAACTTCACAGGATTGATCCTTGAGTGACCTTCTCTCGGATTCCTTCAAAGAATATGGATTGAACTAGCATATCCTGAATTATCTGCCCTTGAATGTCAAAAATAGCAGGTTTTGACTTGTTTTCTTCTAAAATCTACAAATACTGAACAATCAAGACAAAACTTTGACAGAATGATGCTGACTACAAGATCCTGCCTTGATAAAATTTTCAGCTTGATCTTAATTTTACATCACGAGTTATGTGCCCTTGAAATTGACAGAATTGCCATTTTCGGCTGTATTTTGACATTGTTTTCACTCTAGCAACAACAAATATTGACTGAACAAGACAAAACTTCGACAGAATGATGCTGACTATAAGATCTTGCCTTGGTAAAATTTTCAGCTTGATCTGAATTTTATAGCATGAGTTACGTGCCCTTGAAATTGCCAAAAAATGCCATTTTCGGCTCTATTTTGCTGGTTTTGACTTTATTTTTACTCTAAAATCTACAAATATCGACCAATCAAGACAAAACTTGGACAGAATATATATAAGCATTATATACTGCCTGGGTGTAATTTTCAGCTTGATCAGAATCTTACATCATGAGTTATGTGCCCTTGAATTTGACAAAATTGCCTTTTTTGACTTTGTTTTCACTTTAACAACCACAAATGTTAACCAATCAAGATGATACTTGGAAAGAATCTTGTTGACAACAAGGTCTTGCTTATGTGTAATTTTCAACGTGATCACACTGTTACAATCTGAGTTATGTGCCCTTGAAATTGACAAAATTTCAGTTTTCGACACTTTTTCCACTATTAATTGAAGCCACGAATATTAACTAATATAGACAAAATTTGAACAGAATGATAGTGACGATAAGATCTTGCATGTGTTAAATTTTCGATTTGATTTTAAATATACATACTGAATTATATGTCCTTGAATTTGGCAAAATCACAGTTTTCAATTACGTTATCGCTCTAACAACCCTAAAGTATTAGTCAGTCATTTACTTTCTTTTTGCATTGACCACATGATTGCTGCTTTTGACTTTGTTTTTGCTGTAAGAACTACAAGTATTCAAAAATCTAGTCAAAACTTGGATTAAATATTAAAAGAAATTCAGGCCTGTGGAGCGACTCAAGACCTTCAGGTCTTTCTAGTGTTGTCATTTCCCAGATCGTCTGATAGGTCAGCCTGACATGAGAGTACGTAACCACACCAAGATGCAGAGTCTACAGACCATCTCTAGTCAGTTTGTCGAGGATATTGCCGTCAGTGCGAACCACAGTGTGGCTTGATTTTGGACAAGCTTTACCTTTTCGCACCAGGATACTTTAGATAAATAATAATGCTTTCTCAAAAAATGAAGCTTTTGATGCCCCTACAAGATAAAAAAGTTTGGAAAACATTGTGGAAAATGAAGAAATTGCTTGTAACAAGCAATTTCTTCATTTCCCACAATGTTTTCTACTCAGAAAGACTAATTATGTAACTTCATTCACATGACATTGTTGTCTGCAATATGTTGGAATTTAGACCATTTAGTCTTAAATTTTGTCATCTAGTAATGGTTTCGAATTTAATAATGCTCAAAAAACAAACTTTTTGCCCCACAGATCGTCTGATAGGCCAGCCAGACATGCGAGTACGTAACCACACCAAAATGCAGAGTCTACAGACCATCTCTAGTCAGTTTGTCGAGGATATCGCCGTCGGTGTTGACCACAGTCTGGCGTTGACCAGCTCTGGGGATGTGTTTGCTTGGGGAAATAACGCCGATGGACAGCTGGGACTCGGACATACATCGTCTCCTGTTAGAGAGCCACAGATGGTTCCTGAACTTATAGAGTACGATATAAGACAGGTTGGTGTATTTGTTGTGTTTATCAACTTCTGTTCTGATCACAGTCTTGCATTAACCCATTACCACACAATGACTTTTTGATTCCTTTAATGATAATGACTTTGGAAAACATTGTGGAAAATGAAGAAATTGCTTGTGACAAGCAATTTCTTCATTTCCCACATTGTTTTCCATCCAAAAAGACCTAAAAATTAAAAATTCCTTGCACTTGAAATTGTCGTCTGCAGGATCTTTCAATTTGGACTGCCCTAAAGTTTTGTTGTTTGGGAAAGTTTTAATGAGTTTTATGTGTTGCATTGAGAAATCATTTAATGTGATCTGTCACTTTATAGTGAGAAGTATTGGCACTAGTCAGGCAGGAGAGACTGTGCAGCCTGACTAGAGTCTATACTTTTCACACTTTCTATAAGGTCCCTTTAAGCATGACTGATCACAATTATGCTGATGGACAGTTGGGGCTTGGACATACTTCCTCCCTGGTTAGAGAGCCACAGATGGTTCCAGAACTTATAGAGTATGATATAAGACAGGTTAGTGTATTATGTTATGGCCTCTGTTGTTTCTCAGTCCGTCCATCTGTCTGTCCGTTAACAATTTCTTGCATGCGCAACTCCTCCTACAGTTTCAATCAGAAATTGATCAAACTTGCCACAATGAATCTCCATGGTGTCTAGTTGTGCACACTACTTATGGAATTCAGATAACTTTTTTCGTTGAATTATCTGCACTTGAATTGAAAAAACAATGGCCAATTTTACGGACAAGCCCCTCTCAGGCATATATGAGCGGCTTTGTGAAGTTCTTGTTTATTTTATTGTGGACTGTTTCTTCCAACTGCTGGCAGGTACTGAGCTGATTTTTATGCCCCCGTATTGAGAGATCGGGGGGCATATTGTTTTACTCGTGTCCGTCTGTCTGTCTGTCTGTCCGTCTGTCTGTCTGTCCGTCCGTCTGTCCGAAAACTTAACCTTTGCCTTTTCTCCAAAAGTAATTGACATACAAAGCTCAAATTTGGTATGCATCTTCCTTTCAATGATATCTATCTGTTCCATGCAATTTGACCTTCCTCAAGGTCATCGGTTAACCCTTATCAACCCTTTACTGTACGAAAACTTAACCTTTTATTCCGAAAACTTAACCTTTGCCTTTTCTCCAAAAGTATTTGACATACAAAGCTCAAATTTGGTATGCAACTTCCTTTCAATGATATCTATCTGTTCCATGCAATTTGACCTTCGTTAAGGTCATCAATTAACCCTTAACAACCCTTTACTCCACGAAAACTTAACCTTTTACTCTGAAAACTTAACCTTTGCCTTTTCTCCAAAAATGTTTGACATACATAGCTCAAATTTGGTATACAACTTCCTTTCAATGATATCTATCTGTTCCATGCAATTTGACCTTCCTCAAGGTCATCCATTAACCCTTAATAACCCTTTACTCCACGAAAACTTAACATTTTAGAAAAATGGCTGTTCGGGGGCATTTGTGTTTCACAAACACATCTTGTTGTCATATGGATGCATATTTATAAGTTACAGAATTAAATTGAGTTTTCTTCTGTTCCATTGATTATTAAGGAAAAACAGATTCTTTAACATTTTTTCGAAAATCTAGTACTAAAAAAGATACTTCTGTTGGGATATACATAAAGCCGGTAAAGCCCCTCTTACAACCTGTTGTGCGTCCTTATAAATTGTGTGTCTTTGGAGACTTTTTAGCAATCTCTGAAGATGTATGATTTATAACACAGTGTATAATCACGTGACTCAGAATTTCCGATAATCTTCGTTTTTAATACTTGACCAATTTGAATTCGGTTTGAAGCAGAGAATGTGGGAATATGCCAGGAATAAGCCTAGCGTGTTGGATTTTTGAAAAATCAAGCGATAAAGAAGTTATTGAAGATAAACCAAAGTTTTGGTTTATCTTCAATAACTTTTTTATCAGTTGATTTTTCAAAAATCTACTTCGTCCATCTAATGTATGACGTCTGTCCACTTTCTCTGCTTCAAACCAAATTCAAATCGGTCCTATATTAACAAAGTTATTGAAGATTTTCTGAAATTGTTGTATCACGTGATTATCCACGTTGTATTTATAAGGATACATGAGGGTTGTAAGGGAGACTCTAGAGTTCTCCTTGCATTCTTAAAAGACGTAGCATGGTCGAAGCGAAGAATTTTCTGGTCAATTCTTTGCTATGTCCATTCTGCATTTTGTTTGCTTCAACCAAAGAAAGCCGCGGCCATGTCGCAGTTGGTAGCAGCATCTGCCTCTCATTCGAGAGGTCCTGGGTTCGATACCCGGCCGCGGCAAATACCCTTACTGACAAAAATGTCACCCATCAATGGTTTGATATCGTGAACCTATGTGGGGGAGCAGCTGGAGGCTTGGTAAAGGTGTTTTGGTAGTACTGTTATGAGAAACGCCAGGAATCTATGGTTAGGTGCTCCAGCCACAGCAATATGACCTTAGTAGTTGAAAACAGCGTAAAACCCCAATAAATCAATCAATCATTCAACCAAAGAAAGGCTTTGCTAATAAGTTGCATACTGTATGCTTGCAATGCATCACTAGGCCTTAATTTTAGACGTAGACACACAGGAGCACATACGACTGGTTATAATAGGCTTAACCCATTACCACACAGTCACTCTTTTTGACTCCCCACAAGATAATAGCTTTGGAAAACAATGTGGAAAATGAAGAAATTGCTTATGATAAGCAATTTCTTCATTTCCCACAATGTTTTCTACACCAAAAAACCAACAATATTCAAATTTCAATCATTTGAAATTGTCGTCTGCAACATCTTTGAATTTGGACCAACCCAAAATTTTATCATTTGGTAATGGGTTAAGGGGACCTTGTATTGCAATACAAAACTTCATAAGGATTGTTGTTCATGTTTCACTTATCAGCTGTCTTTGCTTACAGATTTCAGCTGGTAAGAGCCATTCTGCAGCATGGACTTGTCCATTACCTCCACAGAGAAAACCTGGAATACCTGCCACTTTGTTACTTGGGACACCCCAGTCTATACCAAAACAGTATGCGGGGCTGTGTAAATACAGCATCCAGGATATTCGAAGTCGGTTAAAACTTCTACATCACTATACAGATCTAGTCTATGCATCTTGGAGGTTACTGCCACTACATCAATCTAAGGTAAAGAAACTCTTTTAGCTAGCCAGGATTTTTATACCCAGGGAGCTACTTTTTACGTGGACAACTCTTGTTCTTGGATTTTTATGTTTTTGCAAGGGAAATAGTATAGGCCCTAGTGATAAATTCTTTAGATGATATAGATTTAATGCTGTACTTCAAGTAATTTCAAGAAATTGTGAAATTAGTCATGGCATGAAATATTAGCATTCAAACATTCACATGTAAAATAACAAATATTCTATTTTCTCTATGAAAAATCATATTCACCTCTAATGAGATTCATACAACGTCCGAAATTACTCAGGCATGGTCGTAAACATTTGGCAGTGGAATGTTCCACTGCCAAATGTTTACAGCATAACCCAGAATAGGTTGGTATATAAAACGAATAGTAACAATATTGCATGAAAAAATTCCTACATGGAATGAAACCCATTAGTGATGGACTTCTTTAAGAAAGTTTATGTTTATTAATTGTATAATCTCCATTTTCAGGATGACTTGTCTCCATTTGAATCAGATTTTGCTGGTCTTTTTGATGGTCGGCTGAGACCTGTGCTCGCTCCCAGGGTCTACACTTTACCTCTAGTCAGATCTATAGGTAAAACTATGGTGCAGGGGAAAAACTATGGGCCACAGATCACAGTAAAACGCATAGCTACAAAGTATGTAACCATTATTTCTTTATTTTATACCATCCTTTTTTTCTGATTTTGTAACTTCAAAATCTGAATGTAATGGAAGTCTTAAATTAATTGTGTTGTTGTGTATGCCTTTCTTAACACTACTTGTTTTATCCATTTCTAATCAACTACTATCATAACTATATTAGTAGGAAGCGATGTGGAAAAAAATAGAATCAGTTTGTAACTTTCTGTTTGGACTACTTGTAAAAGTCAATTAATAACTGATGAAGTACATCTAGAATGCTTTGAAAAAAGTCAACCTTTATAATGTAACACTCCATCTATTATTACAGAGGTAAGAAATGTCGACCAGTGTACACCCAGATATCCCAGCAAGTGGTGAGGCTAAAGCCAGAGGAGCTGAGGTTGCCCGCGCGAGCCTGGAAGGTGAAGCTGCTGGGAGAGGGTGCAGACGATGCAGGGGGCGTGTTTGATGATACAATTACAGAAATGTGCATGGTATGTGTGTATGGGGAAATGTTTTAAGCATAATCCATTATTAGGCAACTTTTCAGCCAATTTACTTTGAATAGCTAATCTGTTATTGTTTATTCCATTACAGCGCAACAACATGTCAGTCCCAAGCCTACAGTTCCTCCAATTTCTCTCCTGTATATTAATTAGGGAAAACACTGTTGAAACAATGAAATATTGGTAATCAATGTACTTTTAGCCTTTAGGGTAGTCATATTATATTTTTGAGGCCAAGTAGATTTTGCTATTATTTTCTTTCTTTAAAGTGTATGTTTGTTTTCCAGGAATTAGAATCTAGAATCATTCCACTGTTACTAACAACTCCAAACAGTCAAACAGAGACAGGAAACAATAGGGACAGGTAAGATTAGTTTTATCATTTACAGTCGACACTCGTTATCTCGACATCGGATAAGTCAAAATTCCGCTAAAGTCGAAGTGAAAGTCATGTCCCATTTTCAACATATGGATGTCAAAAGGAATTCCGAAACAAATACAGCCATTGAAATTTAGTAGGAAAAGGATAGAAATTGCTCATGTCGAGCTATTTCTTTCCTTTTCCCACTATATTTCAATCATTGATACATATGATGCCCATCAAAAATGGTTTAATATTGTTTTCATGGTAAATAATCAAAATCGGGTTAGTCAAACTCCGGATTTGTCGAGGTATTTTGATGGCCCCTCTGACTTCAACACAAAGAGTGTCGACTGTACATGAAATATCAATATATTTCAAAATATACTAGGATGAAAAAGAAATGCCAAGATACTATTACAGTACCTTCCTCTGCAAGGGATTTTGTTACTGAACATGTGCATTCTTCAAATTTTGAATTGAAAGGAGATAAATGAAATAATTTGATTTCAGGATAAGCTGTGATCTCTGTAAATAAAATAGACATGCTCGCCATAAAGATTGAGATTGCAAAATGCATGACAAATCTGCAGTACTTACACAAAATATCTTGGTGCATCCTAGTAAATACATCAGTGCATTCATTAACATCCCAAAAATTGTAACATTTATTCAGTTTTTGGTACCTCTAAAATCATACTAACTCTTCTTTTATTTACACTTTTCTCAGAAATGAAAACAACCTGATGAAGTCTTCATTCTTTAATGATATCATATAGAGAGGGTAATAACATCATTTCTTTTTATTGGATTCACATTCATTTTAGAATTTTTTATTTGTAGGTTTATATTGAATCCAAATGTAAGATCAGAAGAACACATGGATATGTTAAAGTTTCTGGGTATTTTGTTTGGTGTGGCCATTAGAACAAAGAAGCCCCTGGATCTACATTTAGCCCCCTGTATATGGAAGCTCCTTGTGGCAGAACCGCTTAAAGTGGAAGATATTGAAGAGGTTTGTATTTTAAGCCTTTCCCAAACGACAAAATTTTAGGGTGATCCACTTCAAAAACTGCCACAAATGATAAAGTTAGTGTTATTAAAGATAGGATTTGTTTAAAATATGGCACAGAAAATATTGAGACAAAAGGAGAAACTGCTGGTTATCAGCAGTTTCTTCTTTTGTTTCAATGTTTTCCCAAGCCTCTTCTATATTAGGAACGTCAAAACCAGGTCTTGTTTAGGAGGGTTAAGCCTTTACAAAAGAAGCAAAATTTTGAGGTGGCCTTTTGCAGAAACTGCTGCAAACAACAAACTGAGTGTAAATAAAGTATGGATTGATGTACATTGCAGTACAGAAAATATTGATGCAAAAGGAGAAAATGCTGATTATCAGCATTTTTGTCTTTGCCTAAATGATTTCTCAAGCAATTTATATTTAATAGGTATGCAGTTTTATGGTTAATACACCCACAATAATTTTGCAGCCAATGAAATGCCTTCTATTTTCAACAAGCAATTAAACCATTGATGGTTTTGAATGCGTATTCAGTACTTTTAATGTTTTTAGTCTTTTTAGCTTGACTTTTCGAAGAAAATGAGAGCTTATACTGTCACCTGGGCATCGGCGTTGGCGTTGCAATAAAGGTTAAAGTTTTTTCAAACATCAATAACTTCCATACTATCAAAGGGATTCAACCCAAACTTGCAATACTTATTCACTATCACACCCTCCACCTTACTACCAGGGCCCATGACCCTGGCTCCACTATATTTGGAGTTACGCCCCTTTATACTAAGCAACTTGGAAAGTCGAGCGCGCTGTCTTCGGACAGCTCTTGTTTATGACGGGAATAAGCCGAATGAGTTAACGCTTTTGCAGAATTATTTTGATTTAGAATTATTATCAATTTCATGATGTTCTGAACTAAATTGTAGCTATATGTCAATTGATGTATCACAAATACGTCTAGTAATAACTGAATGACTTGGCTGTTGGTTTTATGGTATTTACGTTTTTGTAATTACAGATAGATCTGATGTATGTACAAAGTTTGAAGGGAATCCTAGAGATACATGAGAAGGGGGTGAATGAAACAAACTTTCATGAGGTACTGACTTTTGTTCATCTAGCAGCCCACGAACACTTACACTTTCCCAATTAAGACTTAGTGGGGTACTATGATCTAGTGGTTGGATGCAGATTTTGTGACGAAAGGTTCCTGGGTTCAAATTCCTTTTGTGCCATGGGTGTTTTTCTGAGCAAAAGACCCCACTTTGCCCCTCTACCTAGATGTGTAAATGGGCTCACATTACAGTAAAAGCCAGTGCAGTCTTGTCCACTTCTTTGTCAGGAGCATAACTCTGTCAGTTTATGTCTGATGGACTTGAATTTTGGCTTTTATGTCCTTATTGCTACTGCTGTCAGTGCACAAGAATCATAATTTTACCTATCATATCTTTGAGTTATTGCCCTTTGTTGTTTGACATTAACCCATTACCAGACAAAATTTTTTTGGACTTTTCCAATTTGAAAGATTATGCAGACGACAATTTCAAGTTTATGAAATATTAAAGATCTCTCCATTTTTGGTTAGAAATTGTTGTGGAAAATGAAGAAATTGCTTGTCGCAAGCAATTTCTTCATTTTTATACGCCCGTCGAAGATGGGACGTATTATGGGATCACCCGTGATGTCCGGCGTCCGGGCGTCCGGCGGCGTCCACTTCTTTGTCCGGAGCATAACTCTGTCACCTTAGGTCCGATTGACTTTAAACTTGGCAGTTATATTCTTCTCATCAATACGGAGTGCAGTGCACAAGAACCATAACTCTACCTGGCTTACTTTTTGAGTTATTGCCCTTTGTTGTTTTTCATACTTGAATCTTGTCCGGAGTATATCTCTAAAAGTATAATAGCTAGGATCATGAAACTTCATGGGTGTATAGATCTTACCAAGGGGGAGTGCAGTGCACAAGAACCATAACTCTACCTGACTTATTTTTTGAGTTATTGCCCTTTGTTGTTTTTCATACTTGAATCTTGTCTGGAGTATATCTCTAAAAGTATAATAGCTAGGATCATGAAACTTCATGGGTGTATAGATCTCACCAAGGGGGAGTGCAGTGCACAAGAACCATAACTCTACCTGGCTTATTTTTTGAGTTATTGCCCTTTGTTGTTTTTCATACTTGAATCTTGTCCGGAGTATATCTCTAAAAGTATAATAGCTAGGATCATGAAACTTCATGGGTGTATAGATCTCACCAAGGGGGAGTGCAGTGCACAAGAACCATAATTCTACCTGGCTTATTTTTTGAGTTATTGTCCTTTGTTGTTTTTCATACTTGAATCTTGTCCGGAGTACATCTCTTAAAGTATAATAGCTAGGATCATGAAACTTCATGGGTGTATAGATCTCACCAAGGGGAAGTGCAGTGCACAAGAACCATAACTCTACCTGGCTTATTTTTTGAGTTATTGCCCTTTGTTGTTTATCATACTTGAATATTGTCCGGAGTATATCTCTAAAAGTATAATAGCTAGGATCATGAAACTTCATGGGTGTATAGATCTCACCAAGGGGGAGTGCAGTGCACAAGAACCATAACTCTACCTGGCTTATTTTTTGAGTTATTGCCCTTTGTTGTTTTTCATACTTGAATCTTGTCCGGAGTATATCTCTAAAAGTATAATAGCTAGGATCATGAAACTTCATAGGTGTATAGATGTCGCCAAGGGGGGGGGGGTGCAGTGCACAAGAACCATAACTCTACCTGGCTTATTTTTTGAGTTATTGCCCTTTGTTGCTTTTCATACTTGAATCTTGTCCGGAGTATATCTCTAAAAGTATAATAGCTAGGATCATGAAACTTCATGGGTGTATAGATCTCGTTAAAGGGGAGTGCAGTGCAAAAGAACCATAATTCTACCTGGCCTATTTTTTGAGTTATTGCCCTTTGTTATTTTTCATACTTCATTTTTGTCCAGGGCATATCTCAAAAAGTATAATAGCTAGGACCATGAAACTTTTACCAACCTGCTCCCCCTGTCGACATAAAGCAGTGTTACGGGCGTATCTTGTGACAGTTTGACACCTTGTCTACAGTGATTTCCCAAGCATTTCTTGTGAAGGAGTCAAAAGGCGTCACTGAGCAGTAATGGGTTAAACAGTTGGAAGGGTGTATCTTGTGATTTTATGAAAGTTTGATACCTTGTTTTATTTGCTGTACATTTCAGTTTATTCCACTGGACTGTTTTGAAGGCCAGTCACTTGATGGACGGATGGTTCCAGTGATACCAGGTGGTCGAAGTATACCATTAACATTTCACAACAGACAAGAATATGTGGAGAGTGTACTACAGTATAAACTACATGAAATGGATAAACAGGTGAATAAACTGTGTCCACAGGTTATATCGTTGATGGGGAGTCAAAACCTCGTAACTACAGCTTGAAAAAGCTGGAATTACGAGGTTTTGACTTCCCACCGACGAATTGTATTACAATAATATAGAACTGTATGTAGTATAGAAGTCAGATTGTGTGTCTTTCATTTTGCCCTTTAGTTATTCCATCCATCATTAAAGGGACATTTCATTCCAATTTCAATTTTTTAAAGTATGTCTTGATGCCAAGATTGGTTATTCTAATGAGTGTAAATACTATTAGTTTTTTTAAGTTGTTGCCAATAAGCGAGAAACACGCATTTAAAGTTGAGACATAATCGATAAATTGCATATAAATCTTAACTGTTGTCCACAACAATTTGTTCAATTTTAACACAAAAATATAAATTTCTCGTAAACGGCGCAATATTTTGGCTTGAAATTTTCAGAATTTTCATAAGGAAATATGCTCTTTCAGATAAAAATAAAAGTAAAATTTATGACAAAAAATTCTGAAATGTCACTTTAAATACCAAACACTTGATGCATCTTTTGGCGTCATCTGAGGCAATAGAAATTGATGAGGGGTACCCTCTTCAATTTCTGTCGCTATGGATGACACCCAAAGATAAACGAAGTGTTTGGCATCTAATGATGGATGGAATACCTTGGTTCATTCCTACGTAATGGCGCTTTTTGAAATAGACACCTAACTATGTAAACCCTTTCAATTTAGAATGTATGACATTAACACATCTTGTTCCCCTCTCGAGATATGATTTCATATTTCTAAAACAGTTTTTGTCTTTTCTGTACAGTTGTACATGCATTTAATGTGTAGTAGTCATTAAGGGGACTTCTCTTGGTTTATTTGTTGTTTCCAACATTTCATATGGTTTATTCTGCAGGCTTCGATTATTCGTGAAGGAATGTCTTGGATCATCCCTGTACCTCTATTGTCTTTACTAACAGCCGGAGCATTAGAGCAGTTAGTCTGTGGTATGGATCAAATAGATGTGGATATGTTACAGAAAGTTGTCAGGTTGGTACATATTTACATGTTACTAAAACTCTTCTAAGGGTTTACAGGGCTTATTTGCATTTACTAGGATTTTGCAATAGTCTTCAATGGTGGCACTGAATTGACCAAACACCAATCGACAGATCGCTCCGCCCGACATAGAATTTAACACAAACAATGGGGATGTGATCTGTAATAGGGAACGATTTTATCCAGTTAATGGTGACGTAAATTCAGACAAACAAAATAGTATTTCGTAGGTGTTGTTATAAAATCTCGTAACTAAGGCTTGATTTATGCCGTAGTTACAAGATTTTATAACAACACCGACTGTTTATCAAAACATAACGGTAAACCTAGTCTATTGTTAGCACAAAATTCTTTGCCATTGGCATGTCGATTGTTTTGATTGTCAGTCGATAAATCGATACAATAACACGTGCAACGAAAAACAATTGGGGCATGACATTTTTCTGATCGTCCATTGTCTAATCAATGTTTTTGATTGACAGTCAGCGTTTGGTAAATTGATTCTTGTGTTGTTGATTGTTGACTCTTCCTTTGGCTTTGCACGCATTCTACATATAGATAAGATAAGCCTTCAAATATTCCCAATTTGTGCAGAATTAAATTGCAGCCAGTCAGTGTTTTTAAATGAAATGTTGTTATGCCTGTATATATTGACAACCTGATGTTAACCTTTGTGCAAGAAAACATTAAACGTCAGGAGAATGCATACCTAAGTATGCTCTATAGATTGTGAAATGCATGCTCATAGAAGACTATAGGTCTACCACTTTGGGGCACTTTTGGTCAAAGTTATCAGAAAATAAATACATAAAAGTCATTTCCATATTTGTTTTAGGTATCGAGGTATAGATGAGAACAACAAGATGGTAGTATGGTTATGGAAGGTGTTAGAGACGTTCACAAATGATGAGAGAATTCAGTTTTTACGTTTTGTGTCGGGAAGAACTAGAATGCCAGCTAACCCCGCTGATATATCACAGAGATTCCAGATTATCAGCTCAGGCAGGGTAAGGAATTTTAACTTGAACCCTTTTTCTTACAACAACAAATTGAACTATTCTAATTATAAAGTATAAAGATGCTGCAGATATCAGCCGTATCCAATCTATACAGATAAGTTACAAAGAGGAAAAATTCAGTATTTTCTTCTACTGAATGATTACGACATCTCCGGAAATATGTGAATGTTGTGAACTTCAATTACAGGCACACTACCATAAAGCTTCTTGTATTATGTACGGAGTGTTTGTCTCAAGCCTAATGTTATTTCGTTTATAATGAAACAGTTTTGTGCTAGGCATTTAGTATATTATTATTGTACATCAACGCCATTTTTAGTTCAACTATTTGTAGAAAAGGGTGGCTGTTGCGGTCACTGAGCGTCGGCATTGAGGTTAGTTGACACTGGAATAATGCTTTGCTTTTGCATTCAAGTGTCATATCTCTGTTTCTATGGATGTTATTGTTCCACAACTCTGCACATGCTTCATCTGTGTAAGGTTTAGAGTTTTTAGCTCGACTTTTCGAAGGAAATGAGAGCTTATACTGTCACCCGGGCGTCGGCGTTGGCGTCGGCGTTGCAACAAAGGTTAAAGTTTTTTCAAACATCAATAACTTCCATACTATCAAAGGGATTCAACCCAAACTTAGAATACTTATTCACCATCACACCCTCTACCGTACTACCAGGGTCCATGACCCTGGCTCCACTATATTTGGAGTTATGCCCCCTTTATACTAAGCAACTTAGAAAGTCGAGCGCGCTGTCTTCGGACAGCTCTTGTTAATTATGAAGAATTGGGAACAACTAATTCTCATTTGTTTCATTCTTTTTTCTCAGGGAGAAGACAGCCTCCCCACATCTCAGACATGTTTCTTCCAACTTCGACTGCCTGTGTATTCCAGTATAGAAGTTCTAGCAGAGAAGTTACGCTACGCCATCAACCACTGTAAGACTATAGACATGGACAACTACATGTTGAATAGGAATGAAGATGAGGGGGAAATGGTGTTTGAAAATATCTGGGCTGAAGATGAACTTGGCGATACTGAGGATGATTAGATCTAGTTGAAAAATTAATATAAAGAAAGAAAAAAACAAGAAATAAGGCAAAAAAATTGAAGATTTTACGAAGAAAACATTTGCTGGAAAAATTTTGATATGCTTTGCAATACAAGTAATCATGGTGTATAATCATGTGACTCAGAATTTTCGATAATATTCAATATCTTTTTAATACTTAACCAATTTTAATTCGGTTTGAAGCAGAGAAGGTGGGAAAATGCCAGGAATAAGCTGGACGTGTTGGATTTTTGAAAAATCAACTGATAAAAAAGTTATTGAAGATAAACCAAAATTTTGGGTTATCTTCAATAACTTTTTATCAGTTGATTTTTCAAAAATCAACCATGTCCATCTAATATGTGACGTCGGTCCACATTCCCTGCTTCAAACCGAATTCAAATCGGTACAGTATTTACAAATTTATTGAAGATTTTCTGAAAATATTGTATCACATGATTGTCCACCGCGAGTAATAATCCTCTCTCTTGAAAGTATCTTATATGTGACATACAAGAATGTGCAAGAAGGGCAAAACAACAACTTTCAACAACTATCTGTGATTTATCACAGTGCTACAGTTTGGTCATATTATATCACATGTTTACAGATTTTACTTATGCAGAGATTCAGTCAAAGAACACAAAAGCATACTCCAAACCGCCAATTTTTGCATGTGATGGTTTGAATAATAATAATAATAATAATAATAATAATAAAGACTTTATTTAACGAGGCAGCACAGTTGGGATAAACCCAGTCTTCCCTGTGGGCCTCTAATCTTGCAGGTGTTCGAACCAACACATGCAAAATTGTACTGAAGATTAGGAAAGGGTTTTTTTTCTTTGTTAACAGAAATTTGTAAACATGAGCCATTATATCATGACTGGGATATGGGTGTTGTTGCTGTTATTGTATAACTTGAAGATAGATCTACAGAGAGTGCACACCTCCTTCCAGAAAAGAAGAATTTTTTTCATGTTTGTGGTCTTTAACCCTTTCCCAAATGGCAAAATTTTAGCATGACCCACTTAAAAAATGACAAAATGGAAGTTATAAAAGATAGCATTTGTGTAAAATAGTGCATGGAAAATATTGAGACAAAAGAAGAAACTGTTGGTTATCAGCAGTTTCTTCTTTTGTTTCAGTGTTTTCCCAAGCCTTTCTGTAAGGGACGTGCAAACCAGGTCTTGTTTGGGAAAGGGTTAAAGTAGTTTTCTTATGATTTTTTCAACGTTTCATTTATTATTGATATGCATTTGAAATGCTAACAATCCTTGTCAAAGACAATGCATCAGCAGAGCATCAGATACGAAACAGTAAATGCAAAATTCTCAATTTGTTAAACCCTTTCCCAAACAAGACCTGATTTTGACGTCGCTAATAGAAAAGACTTAGAAAAACATTGAAACAAAAGAAGAAACTGCTGATAACCAGCAGTTTCTCCTTTTGTCTCAATATTTTCTATACCATATTTTACACAAACCCTATCTTTAAAAACATCCATTTTGTCGTGTCAGTTTTTGAAGAGGATCACTCTAAAATTTTGTTGTTTTGGTGAAGGCTAAAATCCAAACCCTATGTTGTGTGTACTCATTTGATTCATTTCGATGAGACAGTTCCAATGAGAACGGACAGTTAACCCATTACCACACAGTGACTCTTTTTTACTCCCCTCAAAATAATGGCATTGGAAAACATTGTTGAAAATGAAGAAATTGCTTGTGACAAGCAATTTCTTCATTTCCCACAATGTTTTCCATCCAAAAAGACATAAAAATTATAAATTCCATTCACTTGAAATCGTCGTCTGCATCATCTTTGAATTTTGAACAACGCAAAATATTGTCGTTTGGTAATGGGTTAAGGGTTTGGTTACAATCAGCGAAATATTGCAATTTTGAAAGGCCATGACTCCTTCTTATGTGTTGTTCTTTGTACAAGGTATCTTTTTCTATGACCCCAAATGGGTTACTTCCTTTTTCCTTGCTGTGATATTTGTTGAAAATTAAACTTAAAAAGTTTGCAAATCTTGATTTTGTGCTTTTCATGTTATCATGACATATGACATATAACTATTTACCGACATATGACATATAACCATTTACAGAATATTCAGTTTTTCCTATTCCAATTATGCTGCAGACAACAAAATAAGCGTTGGACAAGATAAAATATGGGTACATTCATTGAATGTAGTACGGAAAATGTTGAGCATAAGGGCAAGAAAAGCTTGAAATCAGTATTTTTTTCTTTTGTCTGACTGTTTTCCAAAGCCTTTTTTATTTGAGAAATCAAAAACCAGGGGCCTGTATTATCAACGATCTTACGACCACGTTTTTGTGTAGACTGTAAGTTGACATCTGATTTCGCGAGAAATCAGAATACTGGGCCAATCAGTAGTGTTGTTATAAGGGCAAGTTTAAAAAAAAATGTGACCATTCACTTTTTACATGCCACGGCTCTTACAGAGAAATATATTCAACCCAATCAAAGCTAAAAAGATGTGTTATTGTGTCTATATACTGGGTACCGAGTTTCAAGAAAATCGCTTCACAAATAAAAAAGATATGTCATTAAAACATGTCAAAAATGTCAGGAGTGAAACGTTTTTGTGTGACACTTAACTCTTTTACCAATTTTCTAAGCTATGGTAAATAAAAGATAGTGACAGGAAACTACAATAAGCACTTGTAATTCATAAAACAACATGTGCATCATCATCTTAGAATTACCTTTTCATCCTATCTTCACTGGTTTAGGATGTGGAGCCTGTTTCATACAATACCCCTCTGAATTTTATGTCAGGAGTGAAACACTTTTATTTTTCAAAATGTGTTCTCATTTTTGTCTATTCATCAAGAAATCTACCACAGTCACTCAAATTTTTTTTAGAAAGCCATCAACCTTGTGGGCATTCTGCACTCTACTATTTAGTGATTCGTGGGTTACAATTTCTCATATTATGCAATATATATGCTGTCAGGAGTGAAATGCTTTTTTGATGTCATTTTGCAAGATTGTGCACACAATTTTAGCTAAAAAGTAGTGAACATGAATTTAAAATATAATTTGGGCACTGTTTAACCATTTAGAATAGTTTTTAGCCACCCTAATTAAGAAATCTGGATGATATTCTGTAAAATTAGCTGTTATTCTTAACATTTAAATGTCACACTTTGGTCACATTTTTTTTAAAACCTGCCCATAAGTAAATACGCAAAAAATAATCGTACGACCGTTGATAATACAGTCATCAGGGGTCTGTTTCATCAAAACATTTAAGTCGTATTCTTGACTTACTAATGTCTTAAAAATCGCTTAAAACAACAATCGCATATACCCATGTTTTGATAGAATGGCGATACGGGTTTCTTGTCCTAAACTTGTCGTAAGTCGTCGGTAAGGCAAAAATACGTCTTAAATGTTTTGATCAAACAGGTCCCTGGTCTTATAAAGGAAACGGTTAAATAAACTTCCTGTTATTCACCTTTTTCCACAGAACAAATTTAAGACTGATTCAAATGCTAAACGTTTGTGACTCGTCATGCTTAAAAGAACCTTTACTTGACTCATTACCGCATATATGTTATAAATTGACGCCTTTTGGCGATCCACTATATAAAGGCTCTAGAAAACATTGTGGAAATGAAGAAATCGCTTCTTTTGCCTCGGTTTTCCCCCAATCCATATTAGGGTGCGTTATACCAGGTGTTGTATAGGGAATGGTTACAAATAAGATAGAAGCTGTTGTTCAGGTTTTTAATAACAAATGCATATCGTCGAGTGATGGATATGTTATGTATAATTATATAAACAGTAACAGACAAAACGTACAGACAAAAACACAAACATGTACATGTAATAATTAGATCAGACAAATGAAATGTTGAATTACTTAACATCCTTTAGATGGGTCCAGGCCCGTAGGAACAGGGGGGGCTAGAGGGGGGCTAAGCCCCCCCCCCCCCCCAAAGTTGGCCAAAAATGCCGAATTTTCTTAATTTTACACTGGAAATTTAGGGGAAATCCAAATTAGCCCCCCTAATAATCAGGACAAGGGCTTAAGCCCCTCCCCCCATATGAAATTGCTTCCTACGGGCCTGGGGTCTTCACTTTTCAAACTCATTGGTTTAATGCATGGTCACTGGTTTTGTGTTTTGAGCTAGTCCACTGGATTCCCACTAGGTACCATAAATTATAAAAAAGTCGCTTCCAGTTCCAACAAGCTTCACGTTTCCGCTTGTCTTACTACACTGTCCTCTATGATTTTGGTCAAAATTTAGAAAACACTTCTTGAAATACTTTTAGAAAACACTTCTAGAAAATCACATTTCTTTTCCATTCACAATACACTAGCTGCAACCGTTTAAACATTGAACATACGATTCTTTTGAACGTGAATGTAATATGGAAATTTTTAAAACTTTGTCTGGTGGTCTGTAGATTAACCCTTTCCCAGAAATACATGGTTTTACGCGTGTGATAGAATATGCTTGGGAAAACATTGAGATAAAAGAAGAAACTGCTGATAATCAGCAGTTTCTTCTTTTGTCTCAATATTTTCTTTACTATATTAAACACGAATTCTATCTTTAACAACATCCCTTTTATCGTCTGTAGCAGCTTTCAAATTGGACCAGTCTAAAATTTTGCCGTCTGGTAATGGGTTGAAGGGAATAGTTTGGTTGATGGGTCAGTCCAACATGCCCATCAGAATACCGACAATTCCACCAATGATCACCAATATAATCACTAGAATAATTACTGTTATACACCGCATCTTCTTGTGGTCTCCGCCCTGAAAAATAGTGAGAGAAAAGAATATGTATGTGTTACTGTTTATCATTTAATCTCTATAGTCAAGGCTAATGAATGTCAAAGTAACTTATTCGGTAACGAAGCTACTAATGAATCTATATATGGCGGAATAGCTAATCTGTGCAAGGACATGTCTGTTGTCATTCGATACGAAGCGAACGGTTTTTTAGGTGTTTTTTTTTTTAAGTTTAACTTTACAATTAATGTTACAAAAGTGAATAGTTACCAAACATAATTTAACACGCACGTAAAACGACTGACAGTTTAAATATAGAGGATTCATGAAAGAGGTATAAAAAGAGACATAAAATCTCTGCAATGAAATCTCCATTTTCACATATCGCTGCTTTTCATAAAAACAAGTCGTAATGTTCAGCAGCTTTAAAGAAGCCACATATCGTCTGTGGGAAGTCAAAACCTCGTAACTACAGCTTTTTCAAGCTGTAGTTACGAGGTTTTGACCTCCCACGGACAATTTACTGAAAATTGACAATAAAGACAGCTGTAGCAATAAAAGTAAGGAAATGTAAGCCAAGCACAACTTACCAGAGATGACGTGTCATCGTTGACTGAGCTTCGTCCACCACGTCCGGTTTCGTTGTTGCTTTCTGAAATTAAAAAAAGAGATTTGTTATGGCTTCTGTGCCATCCAATGGATATCAAATAGTCGCTTTTCAACAAAATCTCCTAACTACAGCTTTAAACAAGCTGCAGTTATGAGGTTTTTGTTGAAAAGCGGTTAAAATTAATGTTGGTTAGTTTCTATATCGATGACGTGTCATCGTTTACTGAGCTACGGCCTCCACGCCCGGTTTCGTTGTTGCTTTCTGAAATAGATAAAATATGTCTTGGGACAAATACGCCATTCAATGCATAACAAATTGTCGCTTTCCAACAGAAACCTCGTAACTATGTACAGATTCATAAAAGCTGTAGTTGCGAGGTTTTTGATGAAGAATAGCGAATTTAATGTTGGTTAATTTTCATACATGTATTATCATGATACGTCAGCGTTTACATCCGCGCCCGGTTTCGTTGTTGCTTTCTGAAAGGGAAAAAGTAAGAGACTTGTCATGGCTGATGTGCCATCCAATGGAAAACAAGTAGTCGCTTTTCAACAAAAACCTCATAACTACAGCTTTAAACAAGCTGTAGTTAAGAGGTTTTTGTTGAAAAGCAGTCAAACTTAAGTTGGTTAGTTTCTGTATCGATGACGTGTCATCGTTAACAGAGCTTCGTCCTCCACGCCAGGTTTCGTTGTTGCTTTTTGAAATGGAAATAAAACAAATGCGTGCTATTGTCCAACAAGGTTAACCCGGGACAACTTAATTTTCGAAGTGGGGTCATTAGATATGCAGATGTCCCGGGTTAATCTTGCTGGACAATACAGTTGTCCAATGCTAATCTGATGTTGATAAACAAACCTTTAACCTATAAAAGCATGTTATTGTAGAGACGCATGTGCAAATCGCCTCGTCAATATTACATCAAAATACGGATTATCATCGACATGGTTTCGTTTTTATCTGTATAACACATGATTAGCACATTGATATATTTTCTATTATTTGGCGGGATTCAGAAAATCGTGGGACCACTATATGTCATGGGTTATACGCCATCCATTGAATAACAAAATGGGCATATTGCTTAGTTTTCATATCATGATGCATAATTATCATTTACAAAGGGCCATCAGCCACACCCGGTTTCGTTGTTGCTTTCTAAAATGAAACAAATAAGTCGAGCGTTATATGCCTTCCAGCGAATAACAAAATCGTCGCTTTTCAACAAAACCTCGCAACTCCAGCGAAATTTTGTCAAGCTTTTATATCAATATGGGTCAACATTTACCGAGCTTAGATGGAGAAAGTTAAAATGTAGGTTTATTAGCTCCACTGGCCTTCAGGCCAGCGGGCTATTGTCATGGCGTTGTGTCCGTCGTGCGTGCGTGCGTGCGTGCGTGCGTGCGTGCGTCCGGTCGTCAACTTTTTCTTAAAAAATCTTCTCCTCAGAAACTACTTGATGGATTTCAATCAAACTTCACAGGAATGATCCTTAGGTGGTCCTCTATCAGATTCCTTCAATTAATTTTGATTGAACCATAGAGTCTGGAGTTATCTGCCCTTGAATTAAAAAACGGCTGTTTTCTTTTGTTTTCACTCTAACCACTACAAATATTGATCAATCGAAACAAAACTTGGTCAGAATGTTGGTGCTGATAAGATCTTGCCTGAGTGCAATTTTCAGCTTGATCTGAATATTAAGTCTTGAGTTATGTGCCCTTGAAATTGGCAAAACTACCATTTTTGACCTTATTTTTACTCAAACAACCATAAATATCCACCAATCAACATAAAACTTTCACATTATCTTACTGGCCATAAGATCTTGTGTTGGTGTAATTTTCAGCTTTATATGAATCTTAAATCATGATTTATCTGCCCTTGAATTTGACAAAATTGTTGTTTTCGACTTTGATTTTACACTCTTTACACCCACAAATATTGAATAATCAGGTCAAAACTTAAATAAGATGTAGGTAAAGTTAGGATCTTGCTTTAGTGTGATTCTTAGCTAGATAGGAACATAAAATAATCAGTTATATGCCTTTCAATTTGACAAAATTGCTAATTGTGACTTTTTTCCACTCTAACAGCCAAACTCACTCTAATAAAGACTGTTGCAAAGCTTGGTAACTAATAGATCTTATATAATTGAATTTTCAGCTTTCTAGTTACTTTGTAATTGCTTTAAGAGCAACACGTATTGAAAAATCTAGTGAAAACTTGTACTTGATATTACAAGAAATTCAGGTTTGACAGCCATTTGCATTATTTTTGGAAAAGGGTTTTTCCCAGAATCTATTTTTAGCTCAAAATCTATTTTTAGAAATATGAAATATTTTGGAGTAATCAATGTTCTGTTAATTCAGATCTGTTGGGAAGAAGGAAAATTTTAATTGCTTGTGACATCCTAAGCTAGAATGTTCTCCCATTTCCTTTTACCCTTTCTCAAATGGCAAACATGTAATTTTACTTTCTTTGCTTCAAGAACCACACATTTTGAACAATCTAGTTTTGTTACTTTCTTTTAGCTCTATGAAACACAAGCATTGAACAATCTAATCAAAACTTGGATAAAATATTACATGAAATTCAGGCCTGTGGAGCGACTCAAGACCTTCAGGTCTTCTAGTCATGTAGTTAAGTCTATCTAAGAAAGATGTTTTTTTTCCATAAATATTGTAGTCCTGCAATAAAGATCAATAATATTTTGCTGCTATTCTTCGAAAACCTCGTAACTAAAGCTGAAAGCAAGCTGCAGTTACGAGGTTTCCGATGAAAGGCGACGGATTTTAAATACCATTTTCTTCGGAATTTCAATTCTATCGCTTATTTGGTTGTCTACACAAGGCTTAAGGCTGTTTATGTTATTTCTCGGTAACATGATACGAAAACATCAGTACCAAGGGATTCAAGTACTCAACTACAAATAGGATTTAATCTGACAATGTAGTGTTCGATTTATCGCCATTAGCTGATTTGATTACTCCTGCTTCTCGTGAAGAGAATAATGTTCTCACACAATCAATTAGTCTCTGTACGCAATGCTTTTGTTTTAGGAATTCCACCCATCATAAGCTATCAAACACTTCGTGCAACTTTGGCGTCATCTTTGGCAATGAAAATTTACGACGATAACCTTGTCAATTTCAGTTGTCACGAAAACTGCAAAGTTAGAGACGAAATTGCATAAAATATTTCATAATTATGATTCGGGGATACTTTAATGATTTTATGTTTTTATTTTTGGCTTTTTTGTACATTTAATACACTACGTTGACAATATCTCGAGCTCGATCATCTTTCACCAAAATTAACAAAAAACTTCTTGAAATTTAACAAACATTTTCTCAATTACTGCATATAGGCTATAAATGTCATATAGAACTTTTAGCCAGTTCCTCGTTTCCCTTCCCTGTCATGTTGCCATTTCCCCCGCCTACCCACGTATAATAAATTGCCTGATCCAGGGATCCATGTCAGAATTGTGGTTTAAATCTTATTAATTACTGTCAGATCAAAAATAATCACTCAGAGTTTCCTCCGATCTGATTAATTGACCTGATGGCAGAACGCCATACATCTACTGCTTTGATTTTTTCTCTGACAGTTTTCTGATTTTTCTACATTCAGAGAAACAAATAAGAGAGGATGAATGCATTCTATACTGTTATTTCAAATCAAAACCCCATGTTGTGGTTAATCATTTGAATCGTCTGGAGACGATACTAATGAGAACCCACGACATAGGGCTTGGTTAGCAATAAATGAAATTTTGCATTTTGAAAAGTCACCACTCCCTCTTACTTGTAGCTCTGCTATTCTTCAGAAATGGACACCTTCAATGTTAATGTTTGGGTTTGCAAATACGATCAGTTCATCAGATTTTTGTAGATTATGTAATGTTAAAATGTCTGATGTTAAATGTAGACAGTCGGCATACATTCTACATTTCCTCCGATACATGTAGGCCTATCTCCGTTCCTTAAGTCAAAATTCGAACGCTTAAATTCGATTTGTTATTTCGTATTTTACAATCCTTTTGAATTTGAGTCGATCTATAAGTTTACTGTCTGCTAAAGATAAAATTCCGATTAATTACTTCTAGATCACAGCGATTGCACAGACTTTAATCCTTTTCGAGACAAGAACAACAGTTGAAACCCAGACGAAATATAAAAGGTTATAACGTGGTAAAAGGGTACGCCAAAACTATGGTATGTATGTAATAAGACCGAAAACATTGAGGGATAAGAAGAAAATGCTGGTAGTCAGCATTTTCTTCTTTTTCCTCGATGTTTTCGTAAGGCTACATTGTCATAAAGCGATTAAAATATAATGTTGTTCGGCAAAGGGTTAAGCAATCCGATTAATTGACCTTTGGTGCAGGAATTCAATCAATAACTTCAATAACTCGAGTGCCATCTCAATTGTGTCAGATCCAGAACTTCGATTTCTGCACATTTTACGTCATTTTATCCAAGCTGGGGAATTACGTGGCACGGCATTTTCGATATTTTTGTCAATAATTCTGTTAATGTATGCCCTTTTTAAATAATATTTGAAGAAAAGAAGGTGGGAATATGCCATGGATTTGCCTAATGTAAAGGATCTTTCGAAATTCACCTAACAAAAATGTTATAGACAATCAACCGAAACAAGAAATTCGAACATACTTTCACAATAGCTTCTTCGATATTCTTCGAATTATGGATCGACCTCCCAATAGTCTGGACTCTGGATGGCTACTTTTTTATAACACACGCAACTGAACCTATCAGAAACGAGAAGCGGCGATCAAGGGCAAACTGCGCGACATGCGCAGACTGCCCTTGGTCGGTGCTTTTTTTTGTTTCTCAATGGAGTATATAGGCCTATCTTAACTAAACGAGTTACAGAAGCAAATATAAAGTCACACAAGCAATTCATATCAGTACCCGTTCCCCCCAAAAAATCGTAGCTACAGCTTTAGACAAGCTATGGTTACGAGATTTTTGAAAGAAGCGACGACATTTTCACAATAATTTCTTATCGATATTTATAGTACATTTTTCGGTTTCAGCCTCTGGATCGACCTCCCAAGTCTGGATGGCTACTTTTTGATGACACACGCAACTGAACCATCAGAAACGAGAAGCGGCAACCAAGGGCAGACTGCGCGACATGCGCAGACTGTCCTTGGTCGTTGCTTTTTTTGTTTCTCAATGGAATATAGGCCTATCTTAACTAAACGATTCACAGAAACAAATTGCAAGTCACACAAGCAATGACATCACTACATTTTCCCCTACAGAAAATCGACGACATTTTCACAATAATTTCTTACCGATATTTATAGTACATTTTTCGGTTTCGGCCTCTGGGTCGACCTCCCAAGTTTGGATGGCTACTTTTTGATTCAGGGAAAATACCAACTCGTGCATATCATTTAATTCTCTGTAATAATAGAAAAAGTAAAAATATAAGAAAATTTGAATAGACAGATACAAGGAAATGCATTAAACTATATATCTGAAATAGGAAAAATAGGAAATGTGATACGACTCATTATTCTATCACCAAGGATACCGAAACGAGCATAGGTCTATCATGTATCAGATGTATAAGATAGAGACTGTAGTATACTAGTAGTAGATTCTACGCGAAATAAACATTCAAATGCGCGCAGCGCATTGAATGTTTATATCGCGTAGAATGTACGTTACAGGCTCTATCTGACTATCGCTATTGGCTCATTGGAGACGGGGGCGTGGCTATGTATAGACGTCACATAAACTAGTCGACAGTCATAAATGCGAAATATAGCGGCAAAAGTTTTTGATATACTGCAATTTTATTGATTAAATTTCGGATTTCTTTTCTCTACATTATATTTAAATACGTTCTTGAAATATCTCTTAATAACCATGCAACTATAATGATATATATTCGAAGAATACCTGTAATGTAGCCATTTTGGAATTCATAAAACATCGGCTTTTTGAGCGGCGGCGTTATGTAGGCCTATCCGAACCTATCTGGGCGCGGTCGTAAACATTCGGCGGTGGAAAATTCCACCGCCGAATGTTTTCGACGTGGCCGGAATAATTCCGACGTCGCGCAAATCTCATTATGGATGAACTACCTTAATTTGCCTTATTAACGATCGTGACCTTACTTTTGTAAACATCGGATATCTTCGGTTTCTAGGTTCCTGAGGTCGCTACTGATGCTACGTATTGATGTGACGTCATTGATGGAACCCTTGTCTTTGTCCGGACCCTTTTTAGGAATGGAAGCTTCGGATACACCCGTGTTAATGAGCACTCGATTTTCTGGAAAACATAGTAAGTTTATGACGCTAAACAACGTTCACTCTTTAATAGAAAGTTAGCATAATTATGTTACAAATAAGACATACATTCGTTCCAGATGAAAGGAAGAAAACTACTCCCATATTTATAACATTGTGGATTATTCCTTTAACGTACAAAAATCTCACACTCCTGTCCAGGGGCCCGTATTATCAACTATCATACGAATGATTTTTGCGTCATTTCTTGTAACAACAGACCTGATTGGCCCAATTTGATTCCTAGTGCAATCAGATGTCTTCTAACAAAGTCTACACAAAAATGTGATCGTAAGATCGTTGATAATACGGGGCACAGGGCTACGTATTATCAATGATCTTACGACCATGTTTTTATGTATATTGACGTTTAAGCTACTTACAGAACATGAAAATGCTCACCTGGCTGCAGACTAAACTGTACTTGCAAGGTTAACGTGGTTCTATACAATTCTTCTAGAAATTCTAAACATGCCGCTAGTATACGAAACATCCGATCTAGATCTTCACTGCATTCCGTCTTCATCTGTTTTCTGTGTGTAAATAAGTAAGAAAAACGAATGATCGAACAAACGATCAACTGTCCGATCGATCAGAATAAATAAATAGAAAATGAATCGCTGCTTTTTCAACAAAAAATCTCGTAACTGCAGCTTCAAACAAGCTGCAGTTACGAGTTAATTTGTTGAAAAGAGAGGAAATAATTATTATTGTGTGTATAATTCATTTATAAACAAATAAACAAAGTTAACGAGGATCTGGATAAATGGCTTTTGCGGTATTAAGGACTAATATGTATCCAAATCAGCCTGCATAGACACGCAGTCTGATCGAAATCAATTCTCTCAGAGGTTCATCGGCACGTGAAGAAACTGTGAGAAAACCTAGTTTCGGGTTCTTCCCAGTCTAAACTTCGGCACAGAGAGGTCGAGAAACACGGTGGTCTTAACCCTTTCCCAAACAAGAACTGGTTTTGACGTGCCTAGTAGAAAAGGCTTGGGAAAACATTGAGACAAAAGAAGAAACTGCTGAGAACCAGCAGTTTCTCATTTTGCCTCAATATTTTCTGCTCTTTGTTCTACACAAATCCTGTCTTCACAAACATGCGTTTTGGTGTCTGCAGCAGCTTTCAAATTGGACCCCTTAATTTTTTGTCGTTTGGGAAAGAGTTAACTGCTCGTTGGATCCCAAGACAGATCCAACCAGTCTTTTTCTACCAGACCAAGACGGTGCAATTTTCGTTTTTTAGAACTACACTCACTTGACATCGTAGTTATCAACATTTTCTTCGTTTGCATCAATGTTTCCGCAAGTTTTGTCTCTTAGAGACGTCAAAAGCTGGTCCTGTTTGGAAAGCTTTACTTGACCTTGATAAGGATTTATAAAGTACTATTAGGCAGAGCAACGGCCTGTAATAATGATGTACCATAAATTGTACCATATTTCTTTGAATTTGTAATGAATAGCTTAGCAAAAGTTATCCCTTCTCCCAAAAAGATTTGGTTTCCATGTCCTTTTTGAGAAATTGCGTGGAAAGTTAATTTTTGATAGATATATGTATGTTTAATGATAAATCGATACTTTCCTTGTTTCATCTGAATATTTTGTTGTATTATACACGAATTCTAGCCTTTTTCAATCTTTTCATAATCTGCAACAACTTTGAAATTTGGTTTTTCTTAGTTTTGCCGTTTGGGAAAGAATGATAAAATATGGGTCATGGATACCGACTAACATGTTATTATCTTCATAATTTTAGGATTAAAGGAAATATTTTTTCTATTGATATTCTATTTTCTGACAATCGTGATCCGCCATCGCGAATTATTCCTTCCATAACCTTTTGCCAAACGACACGTATCTTTCCAAAACCACGTGATTTTAGGGTGGTCCAATTTGAAAGCTGCTGTAGACAACAAAATGGATGTTTATTAAGATAGAATTTGTGTAAAATATAGCAAAGAAAATATTGAGCCAAAAGAAGAAAATGCTGATTAACAGCATTTTCTTCTTTTGTGCCAAAGTTTTACTAAACAATTTCTATTGAGGATGTCCAAACCAGGTCTTTTTTGCAAAGGGTTAAAAACTGCTTCAGACGACAAAGACTAAATGGACGTTGATCCCCCCCCCCCCCTCTCCAAGCCGTTTTTGTCGTTCATCTGTCCAAGATCTTACAAGCACTGGAAGACAGTCTGAGGATTGCAAAATTGTTTTAGCAAGCTCATCATATTTCTAACGCACTGAATCAACACAATTCGCATGCTTATAACAGCAAATTAGCGAATGATTTCACAAGATTACGTAATAGTTCTTTGGTGCTAATATTGAATGATGTGCTATTTACAAGTATCACACTGTCTGTAGACTTGATAAACATGTTATTAAATGAAAAAAAAATCAGCTAATTAACCCTTTCCCAAAGGGCAAAAAATTAGACTTTTCCAAGTCGAAAGGATATGCAGACGACAAAGTTCATGTTAATAATAATGATAAAAAATATGTAAATTAAGGACCAAGATAATATTGAAACATACATCATCGGCATTTTCTTTTTTTCTCTTAATGTTTTCTCGCGCCATTTCCCTTCTGGGCGTCAAAACCAGGTCTTGTTTGGAAAAAGGTTTACCATTTTTCAAATAAGATCTGATTTTGACGTCACTTATATACATGTGATAAGGTTTGATAAAACATTGAAGCAAAATAATAAAATGCTATAACTTTGCATCTACATTTTTAATGCTACAAAGTACATATTTTCACTTCACCTAAATTGTGCAACGCCTTAAAAAGTTGACAATTCTATATGCAAGGGCCGTTCAAAAAGTTCGTAGACTTTATGCATAGCATCTATATAATTGCACAAAATGCTAAAATTCAACTTATTCTGAACAATTCATTCATCTCAGAAGAGGCTGTGAAAAATCGTATATGCTGTTTTTGAAAATGTAATGAGATACTTGTAAATTAATTTACAAGATTAGGTAATAATTCTTTTGGTGCTAATATTGGTGAATGGTACAATTCGCAAGTATTATAATATCTTGACACTTCTTAAATATGTTATTAAATGCACAAAGTCACGTGGTTAACCCTTAACCAAACAATACATGATTTTGACGTCTCTAATAGTAGAGGTTTGAGAAAACATTGCTGTTTCACCATAATTGCTCTACTAACGTAAGTACACATATCCATTGTGAAATAGTAAAACTAAAAGGCTCGTATCAAAACTTTTCATTACTTTAATGCATTCTCATATGGAAATTTTGAGACTGGTCGCATATGATAGCTGCTGTAGACGACTAAGTCAACGGTAATAATAAAAGAATGTGAAATGGGTACATAATAGCATACTAAATAATAAAAACGCCAGTATCTTGTCTCAATGGTTTCAAAAGTTTTTTCTATAAAAAAGAACCCGCAAAAACCAAGTTCTGTTTTGAAAGACTTAAAAATCGTGCTTCATTCTGCTAATATGGTACATGTTTGTATTAAGATTTATCCTGTAATTCAACCTATATTAGCATTCACACGTTTAGTTGTGGTACATATGTGACACATCTAGTACCATCTGGAAAGCGAGCAAACCATTGGCATTATTCTGTCTGCGCATAACGCGCAGACTGCCTAGGGTCAATAATTCTCGCATCTACGAGGGACGGTCGGAAAGTAGTTGGACTTTTCGTGCTGTTGTCTCTCCATTTGCAACTGTATAAACACATTATATATTGGTGGAATCTTCATCCATTTGCCAAAAATGTGGTCAGTTTATTTTCAAAGATAGTTGTATATATACGATATTCTGTTCACTTATAAGTGATGGGTGTTTTATGTATCACAGGCTATTTGTTAGAGGAACAACAAGGGTACCCAAAACAAAAGAATATTCCAGTCATTTTAATCGCAAAGAAGTTAAGCTTTTGAACTACATCATCACGGAACATTAAATAAGGGTTCATTCCGAACTTGGGATAAAAAATCAGTCAAAGCAGTCATGGAAACGAGCTGGTTCCCCATCCCTGAAAAGATTAAGCTGTTACATTCGGTTGGTAGTCATGTTTGTTGCTTTTGGGGATTCATGAGGATTGATAGTTACTCATTTCATGTCAAATGGTAAAAACTGTCATTGCAAAGTGCAATTCTGAAGCAATTCAGAGAAATCTAAGAATAAATACTGAAGTAAACGCGTCCCAGATTAGCAAAGAAAACTGTTTTCTTCTTCACGATTACGCACGCTCCCATACCACCGCATCTACAGTGGAGATTATCAACTATTACACAAAACATTAGTTGTTTTACTCTTCTTATAGCACAGGCCTCGCCCCAAGTGACTTTTATTTGTGTCTAGAACTGAAGAAAATGCTTGCTGGGAAGAAATTTGAGACCAGAGCGCCTTTGATACCGGCTGTTACACTGTATCTAATACAGTGGGTCTACGTCATGGTCAGTAGTGGAAATAATAAAGCTCCTACGAAAATGGCGAAAATGCATAGACATAGATGGACAATTTGTTCAAACAGTGTAGAAAGAATTTTGTTAAAAAGTTGAATGGTTTTAGAGAACTAGTCAAAAGTCCAACTACTTTCCGACCGTCCCTCGTATATGATTATTTTTTTAAAAACCCATGCAGTTGCTTTCACTTTGACTGTATATTTCTTTCAACCCTTTGTTCAACCTTTTTTCATTTTTTTGTTTCACAGACTTGCCGGATTGTCTTTTTTCGCGTCATCACCATTGGTTGCGTACATGAAACTAATCGGGAGACTTCGCACATGTAAACTCACGGCGATGGAACGTTCCACAACCGAATCTTTACGACGACGCTAGAATGATTCCAATGTCGCATGAATTCCGTAAGGCGTTGACTTCCTTAATATTGCAATGTCGTAAAGCATTGACTCTATATAAATGACCTCGAAACTAACATCTAATGAACATCCATTAAGAAGAGATATTTTCCCAGTAAATGGATATAAAATCATCAGTTGACCATCAGATAACAGTATTGATTGAACTTGAACTTGTTGTTAAGTGATTGTAATTATTCTGTATTGCAAAATAACATTTTATTATCAACTCAATGCATGAAGACCACTAATTGTTTCGTTATTTATGCGAATCTATTCAGGCGACGTCGTAAACATTCGGCGATGAAACGTTCCACCGCTGAATGTTAACGACGTCGCCATGTCGAATGATTCCGACATCTCTTTAAATTCTTTAAATTCTCTTTAAGCTAAAAGAATTGACGCTATATAGAAATTACATCGTATCAATTAATCTTCGTTACTAACATCTAATGAACACCCATTAAGAGGAGGTATTTTCCCAGTAAATGGATATAAAATCGTCAGTTGACCATCATATAACAATATTGATTGAACTTGAACTAGCGTTAAGTGGTTGTTATTTATGTTGTATTGTCATGTAGCATTTTATTATCAACGCAACGCATGGAGACCTCTGATTCTTTAGTTTTTCACGCGATCCCATTCGGGCAATATCGTTAATATTCGGCGGTGGAACGTTCCACCGCCGAATGTTCACGACGTTGCTCGAATAATTCCTATGTCGCGTGAATCTCATTAAGGGTGGACTACAATAAGTTGTTTTTAAGAGCATAACCATGGTAATACAGATTTTGCAGTTCATCTTTGAGCTAGAAGCATTGAAAATGCTTTATGAAAATGACCTTATCTTTTAAGCTTCATGACTAACATCTAATGAGCACCAATTAACATTAAGAGAATATTTCCCCCGTAAATTAATATAAAATCATCAGTTGACCATTAGATAACAAAATTGATTGAACTTGAACTTGAACAAAGTGGTTGTTATTTATGATGTATTGCCACGTAGCATTTCATTATAAACCCAATTCATGAAGACCACGTATTCTTTCAATATTTTTGCGAACCTATTCGGGCGACCTCGTGAATATTGGGTGGTGGAACGTTCCATTGCCGAATCTTTACGACGTCGCCCGAATAATTCATATCTCGCGTGAATCTCATTAAGGGTGGAATATCTTAAGACGTTTAAAAGCATAACCATGCTACATACAGATTTTGCAATTTTTCTTTTAAGCTATAAGAATTGACCCTATATTAAATGACCTCTTACCTTTTAATCTTCATGACTAACATCTAATGAACATCCATTAAGAGGAGATATTTTCCCAGTAAATGGATATAAATCATCAGCTGACCATCAGATAACATTATTGATTGAACTTGAACTTGCGGTTAAGTAAATATTGTTTATGTTGCGTTGTCATGTAACATTTTATCATCAACCAATGCATCAAGACCACATATTCTTTTGTAATTTATGTGAACGTATTCGGGCGACGTCGTAAAGATTCGGCGGTGGATCGTTCCACCGCCGAATCTTTACAACGTCGCCCGAATAATTCCTCATCGCGTGAATCTCATTAAGGGTGGACTACCTTAAGATGTTTAAAAGCGTAACCATGGTACATACAGATTTTGCAATTTTTCTTTTGCGCTATAAAATTGACCCTATATTATATGACCTCTTACATTTTAATCTTCATAACTAACATCTATTGAACACCCATTAAGATGAGACATTTTTCCAGTAAATTGGTGTAAAATCATTAGTTGACCATCAGATAACAATATTGTGCTGCTTTTCAACGAAAACCTCGTAACTGCAGCTTGTTATAAGCTGCAGTTACGAGTTTTTTGTTGGAAAACATCGATTGATTGAACTTGAACTTGCGGTTAAGTGGTTGTTATTATGCTGTATCACAAAATAGCATTTTATTTAGAGCTATTAGAATGAAAACAATACTTTGGGAAATTAATAAATAACATCAGATAAGCATCTTATCCTTCCACCATTTTCTTAAAGAAAGATCGGGTTTATGTCTTGATTGGAAAAAGTTGGGGCAAAACATTAGAAGAAGGTCAAGGTAGTCCCCCATCCCTAATGGGATTCATGCGACGTCGGAATTTTTCGTGTGACTTCGTAGTTTTTCGTAACATATCCGATTTATAAGGACACATCGTCGAATTTTTACGACGTCACCCGAAATTTCGACGTCGCGTGAATCTCATTATGGGTGGACTGCCTTATGGTGAATGAATTATTGAGGTTTTGAAATGAATGGAGTAAAAAGGATTTTAAACATGAGATTTATTTACAAATTGCTTTACGTGATTCTACCAGTTAAGAACTCTGAAAATAGCCCATTTTCTTTAAAAACATACCATTTCTTTTTAACAAAAAACTTGTAACTGCATATAGTTTTGAGCTGCAGTTAAAAGATTTCTGTTGCAAAGCGACGATAAGCTGCGGTTATGAACTTTTGGAACAAAGACAGAGACACGGTGTATCGTGCAGCCAAGCATTTCCAAAACAAGACCTAATTTTGACGTCCATCCCAGAAAAGACATGGACACGGAATGAGACAAACGAAGAAAATACTGATAGCAATCTTTTTTCCTTTCGGCTTAAAATTTTCTGTAATATTTTCTGCTCAATTCTAATCTTTAAAGTGAAATTTCAGAATTTTTTGTCATAAATTTTACTTTTATTTTTATCTGAAAGAACGTATTTCCTTATGAAAATTCTGAAAATTTCAAGCCAAAATATTGCGACGTTTACGAGAAATTTATATTTTTGTGTTAAAATTGAACAAATTGTTGTGGACGGATTTATATGCAATTTATCGATTATGTCTCAACTTTAAATGCGTGTTTCTCGCTTATTGGCAACAACTACAAAAAACTAATAGTATTTATACACATTAGAATACCCAATCTTGGCATCAAGACATACTTTAAAAATTTGAAATTGGAATGAAATGTCCCTTTAAGAATACAATGTATATATTTTGTCGTCTGTACAGCTTTTGAATTAGACCGCCATAAAATTTGGTTGTTTAGAAAATAGTAAAAATTTATACTCACTTTCGTAGTAAAGGCAACAGTTTATTTTTGGAGTCCACTGCTCGCTCCCAGACTCGTACCCGCGTATATTTGAGCTTCTTTCTGAGTCCATCACTATCGATGGTCGTGCCGAGCGCTGACACCAGGGTAGAATAACGTGCAGTCTCCGCATTGAGTTCCTGGATCAACTGTGAAAAAAGGGCAATTGATTGACTCTTTTACCCCAAAATATGACGATTTTGTTGGATATAGTGGTATAGAAAACCTTGATGGAAAAGAAGAAAATGCTGATAACCAGCATTTTCTTCTTTTCCCTCAAAGTTTTCTATGCCGTGATGTTCACATTTTCTATTTTTCGTACACTCTTTTTTCACGTACAACCTTTGTATTAACTATAAAATACATAATGCAAGATTTTATTATTAATCCTGATAATAGTTTATGTATCTTTATTTGAGGCAACAGTTTATTTTTGGAGTCCACTGCTCGCTCCCAGACTCGGACCCGCGTATATTTGAGCTTCTTTCTGAGTCCATCGCTATCGATGGTCGTGCCGAGCGCTGACACCAAGGTAGAATAACGCGCAGTCTCAGCATTGAGTTCTTATATCAACTGTGAAAAAAGGCAATTGATTGACTCTTTTACCCCAAAATATACACTGATTTTGACGATTTCGTGGAATATAATGGTATAGAAAACCTTGAGTGAAAAGAAGAAAATGCTGGTAATCAGCATTTTCTTCTTTACCCTCAAAGTTTTCTATGTCATGATATTCACATTTTCTATTTTTCGTACAATCTTTTTTTTTTCACGTACAACCCTTTTATTAACTATAGAATACATAATGCAAGATTTTATTATTAATCCTGATAATAGTTTATGTTGCTTTATTTGAGGCAATAGTTTATTTTTGGAGTCCACTGCTCGTTCCCAGACTCTAACCCGCGTATATTTGAGCTTCTTTCTGAGTCCATCGCTATCGATGGTCGTGCCGAGCGCTGACACCAGAGTAGAATATCGCGCAGTCTCAGCATTGAGTTCTTGTATCAACTGAAAGAGACGCAAACTTATTTAAACGCTGTGTAGTGGATACTCGAACCCGCGTATATTTGAGCTTCTTTCTTAGTCCATCGCTATCGATGGTCGTGTCGAGCGCAGACACCAAGGTAGAATAACGCGCAGTCTCCGCATTGAGTTCTTGTATCAACTGAAAGCAACAATATTTCTTTTTTTTATTTTGTGGGTTATATTGGTATAGAAAACCTTGAGTGAAAAGAAGAAAATGCTGATGATCAGCATTTTCTTCTTTTCACTCAAAGTTTTCCATGCCGTGATGTTCAGTTGTATGTACTCGATGGTCGTCCCGAGCGCTGACACCAGGGTAGAATAACGCGCAGTATCCGCATTAAGCTCTTGTATTTACTGTGAAGAAAGGCAATTGATTGACTCTTTTACCCCAAAATATATACTGATTTTGACGATTTTGTTGGATATAGTGGTATAGAAAACCTTGATGGAAAAGAAGAAAATGCTGATAACCAGCATTTTCTTCTTTTCACTCAAAGTTTTCCATGCCATGATATTCACATTTTCTATTTTTCGTACAATCTTTTTTCACGTACAACCTTTGTATTAACTATTAAATACATAATGCAAGATTTTATTATCAACCCTGATAATAGTTTATGTTGCTAAATATTTGAGGCAACAGTTTATTTTTGGAGTCCACTGCTCGCTCCCAGACTCGAACCCGCGTGTATTTAAGCTTCTTTCTGAGTTCATCGCTATCGATGGTCGTGCCGAGCGCTGACACCAGGGTAGAATAACGTGCAGTCTCCGCATTTAGTTCTTGTATCAACTGAAAGAGACGCAAACTTATTTAAACGCTGTGTAGTGGGTACTCGAACCCGCGTATATTTGAGCTTCTTTCTGAGTCCATCGCTATCGATGGTCGTGCCGAGCGCAGACACCAAGGTAGACTAACGGGCAGTCTCAGCATTTAGTTCTTGTATAAACTGGAAGCAACAAAAGTGTGACTATTTTCAAAAATATAAATTGATGTCGATTGTTTTGTAGAATATATGGGTTTCAAAAAACCTTGAGCAAAAAGAAGAAAATGCTGATAACCAGCATTTTCTTCTTTACCCTCAAAGTTTTCCATGCCATGCTGTTCAAATTTCTAATTTTTTCGTACAATATTTTTTCACGTACAACCTTTGTATTAACTATAAAATACATAATGCAAGATTTTATTATCAATCCTGATAATAGTTTATGTTGCTTTATTTGAGGCAACAGTTTTTTTTTGGAGTCCACTGCTCGCTCCCAGACTCGTACCCGCGTGTATTTGAGCTTCTTTCTGAGTCCATCGCTATCGATGGTTGTGCCGAGCGCAGACACCAAGGTAGAATAACGAGCAGTCTCCGCATTTAATTCCTGGATCAACTGAAAGCAAGAAAAAGTCAGATCAACAAAAGTTCAAGTTCAAACCCTATGTTGTATATACTCGATGGTCGTCCCGAGCGCTGACACCAGGGTAGAATAACGCGCAGTCTCAGCATTTAATTCTTGTATGAACTGAAAGGGACAAAAGTATTTGATTATATCTATTTTTCAAAATACACAGACTGATTTTGACGATTTTGTGGGATATTGGTTTAGAAAACCTTGAGCGAAAAGAAGAAAATGCTGATAACCAGCATTTTCTTCTTTACCCTCAAAGTTTTCTATGTCATGATATTCACATTTTCTAATTCCGTTCAATCTTGTTTCACGTACAACCTTTGTATTAACTATTAAATACATAATGCAAGATTTTATTATTAACCCTGATAATAGTTTATGTTGCTAAATATTTGAGGCAACAGTTTATTTTTGGAGTCAACTGCTCGTTCCCAGACCCTAACCCGCGTGTATTTGAGCTTCTTTCTGAGTCCATCGCTATCGATGGTCGTGCCGAGCGCTGACACCAAGGTAGAATAACGAGCAGTCTCCGCATTTAGTTCCTGGATCAACTGAAAGGGACGTTCGTAAACTTATTTGAAAGCTGTGTTGTGGGTACTCGAACCCGCGTGTATTTGAGCTTCTTTCTGAGTCCATCGCTATCGATGGTCGTACCGAGCGCTGACACCAAGGTAGAATAACGCGCAGTCTCCGCATTCAGTTCTTGTATCAACTGAAAGAGACGCAAACTTATTTAAACGCTGTGTAGTGGGTACTCGAACCCGCGTATATTTGAGCTTCTTTCTGAGTCCATCGCTATCGATGGTCGTGCCGAGCGCAGACACCAAGGTAGAATAACGAGCAGTCTCCGCATTTAATTCTTGTATCAACTGAAAGCAACAAAAGTGTAACTATTTTCAAAAATATAAATTGATGTCGACAATTTTGTAAAATATATGTATATGGGTTTAGAAAACCTTAGGTGAAAAGGAGAAAATGCTGATGATCAGCATTTTCTTCTTTTCACTCAAAGTTTTCTATGTCATGATATTCACATTTTCTATTTTTCGTACAATCTTTTTCACGTACATGCTTTGTATTAACTATAAAATACATAATGCAAGATTTTATTTTTAATCCTGATAATAGTTTATGTTGCTTTATTTGAGACAACAGTTTATTTTTGGAGTCCACTGCTCGTTCCCAGACTCGGACCCGCGTGTATTTGAGCTTCTTTCTGAATCCATCGCTATCAATGGTCGTGCCGAGCGCTGACACCGGGGTAGAATAACGAGCAGTCTCAGCATTGAGTTCTTGTATCAACTGAAAGAGACGCAAACTTATTTAAACGCTGTCTAGTGGGTACTCGTACCCGCGTATATTTGAGCTTCTTTCTGAGTCCATCGCTATCGATGGTCGTGCCGAGCGCAGACACCAGGATAGAATAACGAGCAGTCTCCGCATTTAATTCTTGTATCAACTGAAAGAGACGCAAACTTATTTAAACGCTGTGTAGTGGGTACTCGTACCCGCGTATATTTGAGCTTCTTTCTGAGTCCATCGCTATCTATGGTCGTGCCGAGCGCAGACACCAAGGTAGAATAACGAGCAGTCTCCGCATTGAGTTCTTGTATCAACTGGAAGCAACAAAAGTGTGACTATTTTAAAAAATATAAATTGATGTCGACAATTTTGTAGATTATATGGGTTAAGAAAACCTTGAGTGAAAAGAAGAAAATGCTGATAACCAGCATTTTCTTCTTTAACCTCAAAGTTTTCTATGTCATGATAGACTATTCACATTTTCTAATTTCGTACAATCTTGTTTCACGTACAACCTTTGTATAAACTATTAAATACATAATGCAAGATTTTATTATTAACCCTGATAATAGTTTATGTTGCTTTATTTGAGACAACAGTTTATTTTTGGAGTCCACTGCTCGTTCCCAGACTCGTACCCGCGTATATTTGAGCTTCTTTCTGAGTCCATCGCTATCGATGGTCGTGCCAAGTGCTGACACCAAGGTAGAATAACGTGCAGTCTCCGCATTGAGTTCTTGTATCAACTGAAAGCAACAAAAATAGATAAAAAATAATCTTATTTCTTCTATTCAAAAGCCAAACCCTATGTTGTGTGCACCTCGATGGTCGTGCAGAGCGCAGACACCAAGGTAGAATATCGCGCAGTCTCAGCATTGAGTTCTTGTATCAACTGAAAGCAACAAAAATAGATAAAAAATAATCTTATTTCTTCTATTCAAAAGCCAAACCCTATGTTGTGTGCACCTCGATGGTCGTGCAGAGCGCAGACACCAAGGTAGAATATCGCGCAGTCTCAGCATTGAGTTCTTGTATCAACTGAAAGCAACACAAGTATTTGATTAGATCTATTTTTCAAAATAGATATACACAGACTGATTTTGACGATTTTGTTGGATATATTGGTATAGAAAACCTTGAGTGAAAAGAAGAAAATGCTGATGATCAGCATTTTCTTCTTTTCCTTCAAAGTTTTCCATGCCATGCTGTTCAAATTTCTAATTTTTTCGTACAATATTTTTTCACGTACAACCTTTGTATTAACTATAAAATACATAATGCAATATTTAATTATCAATCCTGATAATAGTTTATGTTGCTTAATTTGAGGCAACTGTTTATTTTTGGAGTCCACTGCTCGCTCCCAGACTCGAACCCGCGTATATTTGAGCTTCTTTCTGAGTCCATCACTATCGATGGTCGTGCCGAGCGCAGACACCAAGGTAGAATAACGAGCAGTCTCCGCATTCAGTTCTTGTATCAACTGGAAGCAGAAAAAAGAAGAAAAACACTAGCCGTTGCTTATTTAGGCCTACCTCGAAGTGTCCTCTGGATCCTATAAAAAGCATTTTTCTATTATTTTCTATAAAATGAAA
The DNA here is from genome assembly GCA_963680895.1 of Fragum sueziense. Taxonomy (NCBI): domain Eukaryota; kingdom Metazoa; phylum Mollusca; class Bivalvia; order Cardiida; family Cardiidae; genus Fragum; species Fragum sueziense. The sequence continues at coordinate 54,782,875 of OY804598.1, read as the reverse complement.
ACCCTAATTATTGTTTTTTTTTATTCTTAGCCAAATTGTTTCGTGTGCAGCTCTTGCGACAAACGGCAAATTCAGTATAAACAATATTCATTTTCAAGATTTCAAGATAGTATCTTCGAGCATGTAAAAGCGAAAAGATACGTAGGGCTTACGAATTTCATGGCTAACACAAGTCTAAAATGCTCTGCGCAATGACTTGTATTGTAGCACTTTATAGACGAAGAAAGAAGAAATACAAAGATATGGTATATGAAAATAAAAATGTTTATAAAAGAAGAATAAAAAAACTGCTTACCTTAGCACAATCATTTCCATTTGCGTTTACAATCGGTCCCTCACTTAGTCCAGTAAATGACGTCAGTTGCGGCGCGGTGGTTTGTGGCGTAACTTTCGTTGTATCAAACTTCACGGACATCTTGTAAACACAAACATTGTCCAAAACATCGTTAGTCCGAGATACGTTCTCTTGGCGTGGCTTTGTTTAAATATATCCTCTTCATGTTCACTGTTCCAATGCGTTTCTCCTATATTTTCTTACAATGTCTCTTTACACACTCAATGTTTCTTTTCTTATCGTTCGGAAACAGTCCCTTGTTTAATTTTTAGAATCCTATTGAAAGAAAAAGTTTGAAATTGTTGATGGAAAAGAAAAAAAATGATGATTTTCCGCCTTTATTCCCTCCACCCCAAAGCTTTCACCATGTTATTATATGACGTCCAGTGTTACCCTTTTCGGTCGCTCTACTTTTGATTCACTGATCAGTGACGCATACCATACCCGTAGGAGAGCAATATTAGGCCTACGGTAGATAATCACGTGACTCAGAATTTCAGAGAATCATCAGTATTTTCGTTAATACATGATCGATTTGAATTCGGTTTGAAGCAGAGAAGGTACACAGACGTCGCGCATTAGATAGGCGTAAGAGATTTTTTAAAAAGTCAACTGATAAAAAGTAATTTAAGATCAACTTTGTTTGATTTCAATAACTTTTTTATCAGTCGATTTTTCAAAACCCTATCACGTCCAGCTTATACCTGGCATTTTCTCACCTATTCTGCTTCACACCGAACTCAAATTGGTCAAGATCAACATGAATAGGCTATTAAAGATTTTCTTAGTCACGTGATTAACCACAGTTAATATGGCTGTCTCTGATAATGTCACTTTTTCCTTTTTCCTGCTATTTGATTATGCTTCCTCATTCTTATGTAGACCTAACTCTTTCCTTAATTTTAAAGGCAAAGTTTTAGGGGGGTCCATTTCCAAAGCTACTGCAGAGATGTAAATGAATCTTGAAAAAAAAACTGGATTCGTGTAAACTATAGCATAGTAAATATCGAGACAAAAGGAGAAATGCTGATAAACAGCATTTTATTTCATTGTCTCGATGTTTTCTCAAGACCTTTTGGTTGGGGATGTCAAAACTACTTCTTTTTTAACCCTATGTCTGAACCCTATTTCTAGTCAAACACGAAGTTACGTGCAATGAGATTTCAACCTATCCGAAGCTGAGAGAATACTGGTTATTCTTCTATTCTTCCTCGTTGTACATGGTGGTATTCTCCAATCTAAGCTATTTATATCTGAAAATATACAAGTAAAGCTTCGTTAGCCATTTACCAGATAAAACCAAGTGCTGTTTAAGTCCATAGCCTGAGAAAACATTTGGGCAAAAGAGGAAAATTTTGATAGCCAGCCTCTTCAGCGTTTGTCCTAATATTTTCTTTAAAAAAAATCTTACAATAAATCCCGTTTTGGTCAATTTCTAATTTTTCGTTGATTTTTTGTCAACATTGATTTTGTCTAGTACAATTGCTTTGAATTTGGGACAATCTGAAATTTTGTCGTCTGGAAAAGTGTAAAGCCATTATAGATGAAAATTATTAAGGTAGTCCACCCCTAGTGAGTTCACGATAAGTTGGAATTATTCGGGCGACGTCGTAAACATTCGGCAGTGGAACGTTCCGTCGCCGAATGTTTAACGACATCGCCCGAATAGGTTCGGATACGTAATGATTAATGAATGTTAAAGACGTTGCACGAAAAATTCTGACGGCGCGTGAATCTCATAAGGAGTAGACTACCATAAGAACATCTTTACATGAAAATGTACACAATTAAAGAGGAATTCATTCTTTCTAAAAACGCGTTTTTGTTACTATGGCAACAGAGTTGAATCAATTTCGTTTGATTAAACTGTTTGAAGTGAACTGTTTACATCATTTTTCCAACGATAATGCACACATTCTCCTGATTAGTGAAAATTAGCAAATCGCTGCTTTTCAACGAAAACCTCGCAACTGCAGCTTAAACAAGCTGCAGTTACGAGGTTTTCGTTGAAAAGCTACGAAATAAATGTAACCTTTTCATTTTGTATGGTGGCTCTGAGCTACAGATTACAAGCTGTATTTTGCTTTTCAAAATGCAATATTTCCCTTACTGTTGATCAAACCTTATGTTGTGGGTACTCATTAGAATCGTCTCATCGCGACGATTCAAATGAGTAACCACAACATAAGATTTTGTTTTGAAATAATGCATTTTGAATGTCTTTATCCAATTTTAAATTGTTGCCGTAATGGCTGATTTTCCAAATATCAGTATAACGGGCATGAGAAATTCTGCAAAGCATAGGACTGAATTTGTTGATGGAGATATTCCCTTCCTGCAATGGTTTCTATTTTTTGTATATTTTTAAGCTAGGATATTCTATGTTGAAAGAATTTTAATGGCACATGATATTTTTTTCGTAACATTCGAAAAATGAGAATTTATGAAATAGAATAATTACACATAGGCTATTCCTTTCGAGAACGACGAAGATTAGGTTGGTCCGAAATGCTAGATGACAGGCAACAAAAGAGATAATGGTATTGCTATGATTAAGGTAGTCCATCCATAATGAGATTCGCACGACGTCGGAATTATTCGGGCGTCTTCGAAAACATTCGGCGGCTGAACTTTCCACCGCCGAATGTTAACGACCGCGCTCGGATATGTTCGGATACGTAACGACGCAGCTCGAAAAAATCTGATGATTTATGAATCTTTAAATGGCCACATTACGGGTATTCTACCTTAATTAATGAAATTTGTGTCGTTTGGGAATTGAGAAATGGTACTGGGTAAATACATTTCATCCTTAAAAAGCAACAATTTCCTGTTGTTACGAACATAATAAAGAATATAAAAATGCTTATGAAATCATTGAATCATACGACGAAAACGCACGCGCATGTGTAGGCCTACATGTACACATTTCCTTTTCGCTCATTTAATCAAATTTTGTATTTTACTAAACCACTTTTAAATCAGAATAATCTTTTTACTGACGTTTGTGTAAGGGCTAACTATTTTAATCCATCAATATCAACACATTTCACAACAAATATCGAATGTTACCTCCATTTTCACAGAAAACTTTTCATTCTCGTTACCTTGGTAACCAAATGAATTTTTTATAAGATATAAAATCGCAATTAAACGGCGTTTGATACCACTTCTGTTTTCTGATAACTAGATAGGTAGTAATTGCATCAAAGACTTCTTTGTACTTTCGCAATTAAATTTCCGCCTACAAAGTTTAACTTGTTATAACGAATTCCTGGCTTTGATGTTTATCAGTGAGAAAGGTGTAAATGAACGGAGATATGTTAAGGTAGTCCACCCCTGGTGAGATTCACGCGACGTCGGAATTTTTCAGCGAGTCGTTAACATTCGTTACGTTGGCCTATACGACAAATTCGGGCGACGTCATGACGTTCCAACGCCGAATCTTTAAGACGTCACCCTAAAAATTCCGACATCACACGAATCTCACAAGGGATGGGCTACCTTAAAGGGCGCAATACTATGTCGTCTAACATACCGTAAGGTAAAACATTATATCAATAAATATTATTGCCTAAAATGTGTGTTTTCAGTCTGTTATTGGCATTGTATAACCAGCAGAAAGCGGGCGGATATCCAGAGAAATCGTGCATTAATCGGCAGATTCACGTGCGATATCGGACCAGTTTTGCACTCAAATATCCTCGATCGGGGATTTGTTGTGAGTGCTTCAGAAAATTGAAAATAAAGCCGAAATTTTGTCATTTCCCTTTTCCGCGATGTAAATTCTTGTAAGACCCCACTTCCAGTTTACATCCCAATAAATAAACTAGGTCTCCCAGTGTAACCATATCTGATGACGTAATAATTATAGTGACGTAGGTTTAATTCTTGGAATCAAAAAGTAAACAAACGGGCAGCTGACAGATTTTAAACTAAAAGTGTATTTCGTGGACATGGAAGGATAGAAATTAGAATTGAGTGGTTGTGGTCTAGGTCAAATGTGGTGGTAAGCCTATGTGTTTCTTGTTCTTCTTTTAATTACTGCAATTTTTCCTTTACAACTTTGTTTTTATTGAAATGAACGAATGTCTGAAACGAACCAAACGGTCCAGAGATCTACCTTGGAAATTCCGACCTTTTAATTTATTACTCGCACTGAAATGAAAATTGGGATATCCGGAGCATGTTTCCAAAAGAAAACTAAGTCGAATATTGTTAGGATTTCGCCAACCCAAATGAAGATTATGTCAGTAAAAAGGCGATGAAACTTGACTATATAGCTACACGATGAAAATCTAACGGCCCGTCTAGTGGATATCGCACTTACTCGATATATGTCGAGTCGAATGCCGGAAAACTCTGGTATCTGTCGGTGTAAATGTGGCTAAATTTTCACTAAGTTTTTTAGTTATTCGTCTTATTTTATTACATTTCTTTGCAAATTATTCATATTTTATGCAATAATAGCGTAAATTCACGTTTTTTCGGTCGTTAACATTCTCAGAGGCCCACAAAATGGGTTATCGCCTTCGACCTCCGGTCTCAGGCGATAACGCATTTTTTGGGCCTCTGAGAATGTTAACGACCTCAAAAACGTGAATTAACCCTATATTAAATGGATTGGTTAACGTTTAAAGATCATTTTTGTCCAAGGAAATTTCGAAAAAGTTCATTTATTCCTTCTTAATCAAGTATATCTAATTTACCATCTCTTACTTTCTACTTATGGTTACATTTATTGAAAACTGGACCTTGCTATATATTGTGTATATTTTGTACTAACGCAAAAATATCTTACGTTTTGGCACCAGATAATGCAATGCACCACACAACAATGCAAACTCTGACTGTCCTCATTTTGTTCTGATTCCTGATATATCTAGCATCAAAGGGGTCTGTAATTTGATCCTTGACACCTTCTAGTCATTACTTTTATCAAAAAGTAATAAAAGTAATGACTAGAAGTTGTCAAGGGTCAAATTACAGACCCCTATGTCTAGCATGGGTCCCTTTAAAATACTGAAAAACTGGCTGGGAGATTGAGTGACCCATTGATTGTATTCGCACCCCACAAATCGACAGCTCCGTACTTCAAATTACTCGCAGGCCTCTACATTATATTATTTACATTTTACATATGAGGAAAAATATCCGCCACTGTTTTTAGCGTTAAAGTACTTGTACCAATGCCTTCGCTAGTAGAGACGCCACGTCCTTTTTTATGTTTATGATTGGCGGTCCGTAAGGGGACGGAGGGGGGGGGGGGCTAAGCCCCAAAAAGGTGGCCAAAAATGACAAATTTTCCTTATTTTACACTGAAATTTTACGGAAAATCCAATTCAGCCCCCGCCCATATTCAGACACAGGGGCTTGACACCCCCTCCCCCATATAAAATTGCTTCCTACGAATCTGAAAGGATTGAAAAAAAAAAAAAAAAAAAAAAAAAAAAAAACGTTACTAGATCTTTGTACATATTTACATTTTTGATGGAAAGCGTCGGCGCGAAAGTAGGGAACAAGGTACAAATTCCAGGGAACAAACACAAAAGCTTGTGCGAATAGACTTATTGATTCTGGTTATCTCTTCAATACAATGTCAGAGCTGACAAGTGCATTAACCCTTTCCCAAACAATACGACATTTGTTTGTATAAGATAGAAAACGCTTGGTAATTATTGAAGGAAAAGAAGGAAATGTTCATTGCCAGATTTCCCCTTTTGCCACAATGTTGCTAATGACATTTGGACAATCTTGTTACTAATTATCTACGTTCATAATTGAAAATATAGTGTGGAAAGGAAAGAATTTGCTCGAATAGATCAATTCATAAACGTTTCCTATTGTATTTCAATGGCTATATTTACCTCGAAATAATATTGTTTGACCTTTTTGATAAGCATTGATGTTGACGGAACAAGATTTTCACTTTGACTTAAGAAGCAGAAATTTGACTTATCCGATGTCGACATTACGAGTGTCAATTGTATTTCAACCCTTTCCCAAACAAGACCTGGTTTTGACGTCCCTGATAGAAAAGGCTTGGGAAAACATTGAAACAAAAGAAGAAACTGCTGATAACCAGCAGTTTCTCCTTTTGTCTCAATATCTTCTGTGTCATATTTTACGCAAATCCTATCTTAATTAACATCCATTATGTCAATTGTGGCAGTTTTCAAATCAAACAACCCAAAAAATTGTGTCGTTCGGGAGAGGGTTAATATCAGAAGTCTCACAAGATTCCCCATTTCCTCGTGACACGATACAAATATGTGACCCGTCACGCTAAAAGGGACCTTATCCGAACTCCAAAAATCAAAATTTTGACAAACTTGTCAGAATAAGCAAAGGTCAACCAGATACTGTATTCGAAAAAATGAACGTAAAGTAAGATAGGGAAAACATTCCAGGTGTAAAAAATACATACAAGTGAAAAGTGTCGGCCCTAGTCTGGCTGCGCGGACTGCGCAGACTGACTAGGATCGATACTTTTCACACACCCGATAAGGTCCCTTTTAGCACGACGGGTCACAAATGCTCCAATAATTGATATCTGGGGATTTGTTGGTTATCTTTTAGCAAATTGTTTTGACGTGTTTACGAACATAACGAAACCTGTTAAGTGTCAATTAGAAGCTCTTTATAGACGCTCGAAATATGTTTTGTATCATGTAATAACGTTGTTTTTCTGTGATAACCCATTACCAAACGGCAAGATCTTAGACGGTTCCAAATTCAAAGATGTTGCAGAAGACAATTTCAAGTGAATGGAATTGAACATCTTTTGGTCTTTTTGGATAGAAAACATTGTGGGAAAAGAAGGAATTGCTTACTTACTTACTTACTCCTCTTCGCCCATGGTTGGGCATAGGGCCTTCACTACAGCTCTCCAGTCGGATCTGTCTTCAGCCTTCTTCTTCGCCTCGCTCCATGACAGTCTGACCTTTCGAAGCTCGGCATCAAGGGTTCGTCTCCAGGTCAGTGCAGGCCTGCCTCGCTTTCTCTTTCCTTGAAGATTCCAATCCAGAGCTTGTCGGGTAATGTTTGTTGGCTCTCGTCGTAGAATATGCCCAATCCATCTCCATTTTCTGTCTTTAATGGTCTGCATGATAGGCTTTTGTTTTGTCTTCCTCCAAAGCTCTTCATTAGATATCCTCTCTGGCCAACTAATCTTCAGGATTCTGCAAAGGCAACTGTTCACGAAGACTTGTAGCTTGTGCTCGATGCTCTTGGAGTGCTTCAATGTTTCAGAACCATACAACAGTACAGGCTTCACGTTGGAGTTAAAAAGCTTTATCTTCGTGTTTAGCCGGATTACTGTGCTCTTCCAGATGTTTTGAAGGGAACTAAAAGCACCTCTTGCTTTCCCGATCCCGGTCTTCACGTCTTGATCAGAGCCTCCTGTCTTGCTCACTACACTACCAAGGTATGTGTTAGGGCTAGCAACCCTCTCCCGTAAAAAACAGCTTGCTACAGAAACTGAAAGGAATTGCTTGTCACAAGCAATTTCTTCATTTTCTACAATGTTTTCTAAAGCCATTATTTTGTAGGGAGTCAAAAAGAGTCATTGTGTGGTAATTGGATAAAAGTCCTATCTACGAGGTGTTTTCGAGTTATCCATTTTGAATTAGAGATCTGAAATTCTAAGGTACATGTAGTCCACTCCAAAAGAATTCATAGGACATCGGAATTTTTCGTGTAGGCCTACGGTCGTAAAAAATCGTAACGCATCCGGTCTATGCAGAAACGTTATTTCCCCCACCGAATGTTTACGACGTCGCTCAAAAAAAAAAAAAAAAAAAAAAAAAAAAAAAAAAAAAAAAAATCCAACGTCGCATCAAGACAATATACACTACAAAACATTCACTATTCATTTCGCTTTATTTAAGTGCAAATTGTGTTTTTTAATTGTCACAAATACATCCGTAATACACGATTGATATCGCCTGGGATCAATTCTTGAAAAGGCGCGAAAACGTCATATTTCCGACGTCATAGTAACGTTATCAACAAAGAAAACGTTAAAAAAGACGTGACTTTGAAAGCGCCGTAAGTCAAAGTTTAATTTGGTACCACTTTTGGTTGGGTTCTTTACATTTTTTATAAAAGGTGCTATAGTCCCCTTCCACCTTAAGGTATATGACCCATCATTAAAAACACTACTTTCTATCCATACGAAATGCATTAAATTACAAACACTTGTAAATACGCTTCACATTGGGTGATTCGCCGTGTCGGATTTCAAGATTATGCCTCAAGGAGAAAATAATTTACAAATATTATATTACTCTATATTCAAATTCAAGGGAGGTAATTTGGAACATTTTGTCAAATATTTCAATAAGTATGCACTCATTCAAAATTCTAAACCGTTCAAAATGCTTATGTTTGTATTTGGAATGGAATTAACACAGTTTATGAATTACTGGCACTTTTCGCCTCTGGCCCTTCAGTGCTAATGATGGGTTGTATGCGTTAAGGATTGACTACTTTAATGTGCATGTTTCAGGAAATTAATAGGTAAGAGTAATTTCTATCAGGAATTGCCACGAAATGAATGGAACTCTTACAAATAAAGAAAAAAAATATTAAAGAAAGTCTATTTTCGTTGCCATGGTAACTTTGCATAAATGTCACAATGCAGCTAATTAAAGCCTTTGATTATTTTTTGTATCTTGTTTTAATGAGATATGTAGGAATAGCTCTTTGAAAACTTGTGGCAAACATTTGATTCATCAAGCAGAATACCTTTATTTCGACTACTGGTTCTGGTGAGATGGTTTTCCAAAGCCAGTGACAAGCTTTGTATACGCGCTAAGCTTCTTTGCGTTTTACACGTGTCTTTATTTGGTACTGTATCATGCACATATGCCTACTCGAATTGTCCCATGATTTTTCGATGCATAAAGTATCTAACATGTCGTCGCTTATCAGCATAAACCTCGAAAGAGCAGCTTAAAACAGTCAGCAGTTACGAGGTTTTTGTTGAAAAGCATCACTGTATTATTTTATTAATAAACTGAGGGGCAAAAGAAAGTATACACTTTTCATTTTTCGAAATCTCTCTTAATTTCCATCATATCGACTCAAAATTTTGTGCCAACTATTTCTACTTATTAAATTTCATCATAAATTGATTGACTACCCAAACTCTTGCTGCTTGCCAATATTACAATTTTTGCACTTGCGACTTAGTGGAGCATCAAACATTGCTGTCAATCCTTATTTGATCTCTTTATTAGTTATCACAACAAATCACAACGTTAAACTTTCTCTAACATTTTAACACAATTCTCGGGGGCTTGTTGAAAACGATCAATATGCCACTTTTTGCCATAACGATCTATTTTTCTATGACGCAGCGTAATACGAAAGTAACGGACACAATGTACACTTACTCTGGTAGCATAGGTACATCCTGTGCAAATTTCATCAAAATCCGTCTATAAATTCAGAAGGAGTTATGTCAGATAACTTGTTTGCAACAAGCCCCCTTTTGCCTTGACGCATCGTAGTATGGAAAAACACTTACAATGTACGCATGGTCCTAGGTTACCAGACACTTTCTGCGATTTTTTTTATCCAAATCCGTTTGTAGATGTAGTGATTGTGTCACTGGGAATTATTGCATTAATTTACTTATTAAATCCCCTTTTTCAATGACATAAAAACCGTCACAACGGAAGGAAGGACAGATAGACGGGTAGGCGAAGAAGTGTACGTCAAACAAACGAACACAATCGGTGGCGTTTAAAAATCTTAATAACCTATACACCGTTTTCTTAGAAAACGTGGAAGAACTATGGTGTATACTTATTTTTGCCTCCCAGTATATTTTTGGCAATATCCCATGTATAGTCAGCCTGACCCAAGTAATCGATCCCTTAGAAACACAATGATACTATTTTTTACGTAAACAAAAATGTTTCATCAAATATTTTATCAAGTAGATAGAGGGAAAAGGAGAAAATACACTTAAAACCAGGAAAATTTTCTGGAAGAATATGTGACCCGTCTAGCTAAAAGGAACCTTAAAGTAAGTGTGAAAAAAAACCCCGACCCTAGTCAGTCTGCGCAGTCCGCGCAGCCAGACTAGGGCCGACATTTTTCACTTTTATGTAATTTTCTAAATCTGGAATGTTTTTCCTATCTTATTATATCGTCGCCTCGTTTTTAAGCTGCGCTATCTCCATTTTTGAAAAAATCCTATATTTGGTATCGTTGTGTTCGTATTTTTATGCTCTATCTCCTGAACACCAGATATCGTCGATTGGCGGGCTGGTTTTTGAGAAATCGTGTATGCATATTGCTCTATCTCCTGATTTTTTCTTCAAATTGGTCTTAATCTTATCCTATGTCCAGGACATAAAGCAATCTGTGCCTGAAAATTTCTCTCGTCCAATGAAACTAAGTATAAAAACCACGTGACCTGTTATGTGATACAAACACGAATTCCGATTACAAAATGTGAACAATCGATTCCTATTGACGATTTTGATAATATGTAAGTACATATATGTTAGCAAGTCAATCGTTAACAAGTTCAAATGCTATTTTAATCAATGCCCGTTCACAATAACACTATATGCATGTCGGCATTCTGATTACCAGTCCTCGATGGGTAGAATAGCCGGATAGTCTTTGAAAAAAATGTAATTGAAATTGATCTTGGCACACAAGTGCTTCAACAAGTAGATTTTTTTCAACTGTACCTTATCTAGCCATTATAACAAACAAAATATATTTCTTTAGGGCGAAAATGATATGAATTTGTTGCAATTTAAATAGACGTAGACTAGAGTCTGTATCCTTTACGATGCCATAAAAAGTTGAAATCAATTAGTACTCGAATATTTCTTTTTACTTTATCTAGAACAAAGGCCACCGGTTCGTAATACAACCGCATGAGTTGTCCAATTTCTACGGCAAAACGACAGTTTGTCTTTTTTTATGATTCGTAAGGTCGGCATATATAGCAAATAGTGTTTTTCTGTGTCGTTTTGATCTATCTCCTTTAAAAGTGAAAAGCGGTTTTGAAAATGACAGAATTTGCTCTATCTCCAAACAGAAATAATGATTTTTATCAAAAAATGCTCCATCGTTTCTTATTAAATTGCGCATGTGGATAGATAAGGTTATTTCTGACTGTCATGCCAAATTTGGGCCAATTTCAAGCAAACATAAAAAAGTTATGAAGGTCTGAATCTTTAAAGTCGATTTTCTCGGAAAAGTGGTTTTGGTAGTTAGCGCAATCTAAAAACGAGGCGACGATATGTTCATTTTTCGCATAAGGGATCTAGTTGACCTGTGCCGCGTCTGACAAATTTGTCAAAATTTGGATTTTTGGAGTTCGGATAAAGTCTCTTTTAGCGTTACGGGTCATATATGTACTGGAATGGCCTCTTATACCGCTGCTATTCAAAGTAACTGACCTAACATCACAATATACGTGATTTGTAAAAAATGAATCTCCAGTTTTACATAAAATACCGTCTCACGTTGTTGTTCTTCTGGATACAATGTATGAGACACAAATTAAAAGCATCGTGATTTATGAATACGGTTGCCTTGACAACCAAAATCAGGATTTTTTGTGTGATTTATATCGTGTTATTAAATCATATAACGTTGAAGTCTGGCAATATGTCTTTTGCTTGAACGTGCATGTTATAATTTTAACCCTTTCTCAAACATTCTTTAGACTTTTTCTTTATTTTCTTTCGGACGACAAAATGGGTAATATTGGATATGGATAATAATTATGTACGCCATAGCGCAAACATTATCTGTAGAAAATGTGCAAAGCGACATGTAAGAGGGGGTAAAGGCATTCTAAATATTTCATTTCAAATCCAAACCCTATGTCATGGTTACTTCAATATTTGAAAGGTTTCGATAAGTCTTCTCTTGGCCAATTGTTTTTCCAAGCATTCCTTCTTTTAGGGACACCAAAAACACAGTTTATTAGGGAAAGGGTTAATGGGATTTTCATCACACCTGATCGATCGATGATTCGTCAGGTGCAACTATAACTAGGTGAAAACTTGGTGTTAATTAGGAATTCCTGGTGCTTTTCGAATAATTCCACTCTTATACGTGTCATGTGCACAGCGGGGAGTCACGTGGAGTCACGTGACACCTATTTCAGAAAGTCGTCAATAATTGTGTCATAACATGACCAATTCGAATTCAACTTGGAGCAGAGAAGGTGTAAAAATGTTTTGAAAAACACACATTAATAAAAATTCACTATCAACCACGCACAATGCAAATTGCACCTTCCCTGCTTCTAAACGTTTTTATTTTGGTCACCTATACACGGTGGGGATTGTGCATGCTGGGATGGGTAAATCTACGGACAAATTTGCCTCGCTTCAGGTAAGACATTTTGCAATAACTTCCTTATTTCTGTGTCAATTCAAAAAACGGTTTGTTGCATGTACCCTGCCTTACTGAGCCCTTTCCTCCGATGTATGCTTTACACGAAACCTTTGTGTACTTTTTGCGAAAAGTGATCCCTACCGACCAGAAAAACGACAAAAAATCTTTTCGTTTTTCAGGTCAGTTGGGATTAATTTTTGGGGACAATATGGGGAGTTTTCAAATAAGTAATACACCTGAGGAAAGCGCTCAGTAAGGTGGGGTACATGCAACAAACCGCTTGAAAATTGACACAGAAATAAGAAAATTATTGCACAATTTCGTACCTGAAGCGTGGCTTATTTTGCCGTAGTCGTTATCATTTCGTTTTCTGGTCAGTTGGGATCAATTTTTGGAAAAATTAAAAGGATAAAACAAATAATCCATGTATCCGAGGAAAGAGATTTTCAAGGCGGGGTACATGCAACAGACCTTTTGAAAATCGACAAAGAAATAAAGGAGTTATTGCAAAATATTTGACAAGATTCGAGATTATTTTTGTCCGTATTCGTTATCCATCCCATCATGCACAATCCCCACCGTGCTATACACCTTTTAATAAAATAATTGACAATTTTCTTTTCGTGACCAGTCAATTACACTACAAACACTTCAGGTGACTTTTCGATTTTTTAAATTCATTTCTTTTCGAAGTTTTATTTGAAAATTAAGAATTTCGATTTTTTTTAACTTTTTAATTATGAATTCCCAGTCGAGATTTTTGGCGTATTTCAAAAATATTCAGGTGCATTATTTTACAGATTATTATGCAAATAAAAATGCCGCGAACATTAACGAAGAAACATATTTAAGGAAAAGGAGAAAACTGTGTATCGGATTTTCTTTTTTATTTTTAAAATGATCGTAAGTAAGATTCTTATTTACCCTCTCCCAAACAAGACCTGGTTTTGACGTTCCTAATAGAAAAAGCTTGGGAAAACATTGAAACAAAAGAAGAAACTGCTGATAACCAGCAGTTTCTCTTTTTGTCTCAATATTTTCTATGTCCTATTTTACACAAATTATATTTATAATTAATAATGTCTATTTTGTAATTTGTGGCAGTTTTTGACGTGGATCACTCTAAAATTTTGGCGTTTTGGGAAACGGTTAATTAAAGACAAGACCTCAACTCCAGAGATTGTTTGTACTAGGGTTGAACAACATTAGGTCAGGCAACGGCCAGAGAGGAGTTCCTAATGGTCGTGGAATAATTACACTTTTAATGATATTAATAGCGACTTTTCTCGTTGCTATAGAAACCCTTGTTATCTATAGGTCCATCGGTCAATTTTAGCAATAATTGAGAAATTGGACATACTAGAAATTACAGAAAAGGATTGGAAAAACATTAACCCTTTCCCAAACAAGACCTGTTTTTGACGTCCCTGATAGAATAGGCTTGGGAAACCATTGAGACAAAGAAGAAACTGCTGGTAACCAGCAGTTTCTTCTTTTGTCTCAATATTTTCTATGCCATATTTTACATAAATTCTATCATTGATTACTTCCATTTTTTGTTCGTTTTTTGCAGTTTTTGAAGTGGATCAACCTAAAATTTTGCCGTTTGGGAAAGGGTTAAGGCTGAAGAAGAAAAAGCTGTTAACCAGCATTGTTCCCTTGGTTTCGATATTTTTAGGCTGCGTTGCTTACAAATCCAATCTTTATCAACATCAATTTTTGTCGTCAGCAGCATCTTTCGTATTGGACCTCCATAAAATTTACCGTTTATGGAGTTAAGGAATTAAGAACATCGTAGCAATTATAGACACTGCGGACACCTACGGAAAATTTTACTAAAAAGGTTCAATTTTTCCAGAACAATTTCTGGTCTCTCGAATATACATGTTGTTTTTTTTTATTTTATTTTTTTGCGTTTGACAAACTATCATTTTCTCTTTTACCAAAATGCTTACTATCATGTAGTAATATTGTCGTCTGGATTTTTTAGACGAATACGTCTGCTTAGAAATGCTTAATAAATCCCTATGTCTCCACAGGAAGTCGATACACTGTTTGTCTAGCATTTATTACTTTGGAAAAACCTTATCTTTTGTCAAGGATTTTGTCTAAGATTATTGTAACTGAATGTAAAAACAAAGTACTTAAGAGAGTTTTGAGCTAAACTATCGCAATGGATTAAGATCTTGGGAATCGATCGAGATTACATCAAGACAAAACTATTGTAATGACAGCTTCTCCACGGCGGAGAATAATGTGACGCCATAACTGAAGATAAGGTCAATAAATATGTGATCAATTTGAATTCGGGTTGAAGCAGCGTATGTGAAAATTTGTCGTAGCTTTGCTTGAAGAAGTATCTCTCTATATAAGAATAAAAAAGTTATTGATGACAAAAATTTGATTGGTCGTCAACAACATTTTGTTTAGCTGATCTTCTTCATTCATCTTATTCCTGACGTAGCCTTTTTTCACAATTATGCGCTTAAATCCAATTTCAAATCGGTGAAATACTGACATAATCATTGAAGATTTTCCTAAGTTGTTGTTTCACTTGATTCTCCGTGAATGCACAGGCAGATATTGATCCATATTGTTCTCAAAAGCCGTAAGCGTCCTTTTGGTAGATCCTCTCTTAACCCTTTTCCAAACAAGACCTGGTTTTGACGTCTCTAATAGAAAAAGGCTTGGTAAAACATTACAAGAGGACCATGATGGTCCTTAATCGCTCACCTGCACCTAGATAGAATGAAAGTCCCAATGTTGTCAAGTTCAAAAGCACATAATTTAAGATGCGAGATTATGATCCAGCTGAAAACTGCTTTCATAATCTTGAATGATTAATATTTGTAGCTGTTACAGTAAAAACAAAGTGGAAGAAAACAACAATTTTGTCACAGTAAAGGGCACATAACTCTGTTCTGATAAAGATATTCTCATCAACATTATCATGTCCAAGCTTTTTTATTGGTTAATATTTATTGCTGTTTGAGAGAAAACAAAGTCGAAAACGGCAATTTTTTAACCGTCAAGGGCACACAACTCTGTATTTTTTGTCCAATCAATCTGAAAAATTAAAACATTTAAAATATTATGGTCACCAACATTGCGACCAAGCTGTGTCTTGATTGGTCCATATTTGTTTGTTAGAGAGAAAAAAAGTCGAAAACGGTAATTTTATGAAATTAAAGGGCCAATAACTCTTGTTTTTCTGGCCAAATCAACCTGAAAATTTAAATCATCAAGGATCTTATGGTCACCAACATCGTGGCCAAGTTTTGTCTTGATTAGTCAATAAATGTAGATGCTACAGTGTAAACAAAGTCAAAAACAGCAATTTTGTCAAATTCAAGGGCACATAACTCCAGACTTCCTGCTCCTATCACACTGAAAATCGAACTCGTCCAAGATCTTATAGTGACCAACATTGTGGCAAAGTTTTGTTTTGATTGGTCAATATTTATAGATGCTAGAGTGGTAACAAAGTCAAAAGTAGCCATTTTTGACGTTCAAGGGAACATAACTCCGGACCTCCTTGTCCGATCTGACTCAAAATCGAACTCATCCAAGAACTTATGGTCATACATATTTTGATCAAGTTTGCTTCAGATTGGTCAACATTTGTAGATACTAGAGTGGTAACAAGGTCAAAACTAGCCATTTTTGACATTCAAGGGCACATAACTCCCGACTTCCCTGTCCGATCTAAGTCAAAATCAAACGCATCCGAGAACCAATAGTCGTACATGTTTTGACCAAGTTTGCTTAAGATTGGTTAATATTTGTAGATTCTAGAGTGGTAACAAAGTCACAAATATCCATTTTTGAAGTTCAAGGGCACATAACTCTAGACTTCCTAGTCCGATCTGACTCAAAATCGAACTCATCCGAGAACTTATGGTCATACATGTTTTGATTAAGTTTGGTCAAGATTGATCAATATTTGTGGATGCTAGAGTGGTAACAACAAATTGTGGACAGACGGACAGACGGACGGACGGACAGACGGACGGACAGACGGACGGACAGACGGACGACGGACAAAAAGTGACCACAATAGCTCACCTTGAGCACTTCGTGCTCAGGTGAGCTAAAAACAAAAGAAGAAACTGCTGATAACCAGCAGTTTCTCCATTTGTTTCAATATTTTCTGTGCATATTTTACACAAATCCTATCTTTAATAACATCCATTTTGTCATTTGCGGCAGTTTTTGAAGTCCATCACCCTAAAATTTTGACATTTGGGAAATGGCTAAAATGTATTTCCAGTATTCTCACCTGTAGCATATTACAATTAGTTTCGCAAAAAATATTCGCACTCTCTTCCCACACAAAACAACGCTATTGTGAATTCTAACGAGTAATTCGAGAAACACAAAAATAACATATACTGGCGTCCAAAAGAAACGCCCCAGTCCTAATAAATGTCCGATTATTCAGTAAAACTGATTTGAAATTATAAAAACTTATTTCCATCTGTAAATTTGATTATCTGTTGTTGAAAAATGATGATAAAGAAATAATCAAATTGTAACATTTTAGAAAAACGGCGCATTTAAACAGAGCGGTATCAGAATTTTTATTTGAAAATCTGTAGCACGTGGTTCAAACTTTACTTGCGACGACAAAAGATACCGTAAAATGGCTTATTTGGTGACCACAATTATTGAATACTAAACGCGACGTTGATTTCAACGTTTCAAACCTGAAACGCAAATGACGTTAACGTAAGACGGCTTCTTGTATAACAAGCGTTACGCGAGGTCTACCTGATTTTGGACGATTGGCAAATGCTTCTCTAACTCTAACTCGTCGACCAAGATGCCAGATCGTGCAATGAAAGACGTTAAAACGTCAAGCGGCTTGTTTTTCACTTCCCCGTATTCGAAAATGGCTTATCTGCGAGCTCTATTTTCCAAGCAGTGTGTCTATTTCAAACATAAATGACAACAACAGCAGTTACCCCAAAAATACTTATTTGACCACCACAGTAACAGACTACTCGACAGAACATCGATCCCAACGTCACAAACCTGAAACGTGCATGACGTTAACGTGGAGAATTATCATGCTTTGTAGACGTTAAATGAGGTCTACTTGAGCGTGACCGATCGATAGATGTTCGCGGAACTCTAACGCGTCGATCAAGACACCGAATCGAGAAACACAATATGTTAAACCATCTTGCGACTTGTTAGTGCATTCGTCGCATTAAAAAATGCCATATTACGCGCTCCCTTTTCAGAATTTAGTCCTGGTATCCTTCAATTGGGATGTTTCATTAGAAAATCTTTAAACTCGTGATTGCCTATCCACTAACACATGCCGCTGTGTAAAATATGACACATTTCATCACGTGATAAACATACACGAAGCGCACGTAGAAAACGTGACCAGTCACCGGAAATGGACATATTGGCGAATAAAAACGCACATTTTTTCATTTGCCGTAATTGTCGGTCAAAATGATGATATACAGTATACATTTTACTAACATTGTAGCAGGCAAAAGGAAAATAACGACAAATTTCATTGGGGCGTTTCTTTTGGACGTCAGTTTATTAACAGATAACGTTTCGTGGTTTTCAAACATTAACCTTTTCCAAAACATCTTGTACTGCTAAAATTTTAAAACTATTGAAGACAAAAATGTTGAAAAGGAAATTAGTTTTGTGAAAATAGGATATCCTATAATGATTATATTTAGGGTATACGTGTAGCTGAAAATACTGACCATCAGTCATTGTCACTTTTTCAGACACTGGCTCATAATGCTATACATGTATATGTACATGTATGTGTTTAAATCTGATAATCACCTGTGCCAGAAAACAATTAGTTTCGCAGAAAACATTCGCACTTTCTACCCACACAAAACAACGCCATTATGAATTCTAATGAGTAATTCGAGAAGCATCACAACAATATATTAACAGATAGTGCCGTGTTCTAGTAACATTTATTTTGTAGATTTTAGATATATTCTTTGATAGAATATTTTCACAAATTCATATAAAAAAAATCGAAAGTCAAATACACATTATCTTAAAAAAAGGAAAGCCCAGACAAACATTGACATTTACAGGAAATTTTACTCCAGAAATTTGGGTTTCGTTTTACCGGACATAATATTTCATCAACTTCTAACCTAGTCAATATGGAAAAGCAAAAGCAAAAATAAAAAAATGAAATAAAATATAATAATAATAATAATAATAATAATAATAATAATAATAATAATAATAATAATAATAATAATAATAATAATAATAATAATAATAATAATAATAATAATAATAATAATAATAATAATAATAATGATAATAATAATAATAATAATGATAAAAATAATAATAATAATAATAATAATAATAATAATAACAATAACAACAATAATAATAATAATAATAATAATAATAATAATAATAATAATAATAATAATAATAATAATAATAATAATAATAATAATAATAATAATAATAATAATAATAATAATCACTGGTCGCATTTACAAATAATCACAATATACATGTTTCTGACACACGGTCGCTGCTATTGTGCCTACAATATAGCATGGTTATTGGAATTCAAGGAAAAGTAAAAACAGCGGCCTTAAAAGGGAAAAAAGTAACTTAAAACTTGAATATTTTAGATAAGGAATGGAACTTACGAAAGTGAGCAATCTAAAATCCATAAAAGATGCAAGCATCACTAGCCGCGACTACAAATGATCACAATATATTCGATATACTGCCACTGTTATATTGGGTAAACGATATTGTTTGTATTGTATTTCAAGGAAAAGTAAAAAACGTCGGCCTTAAAATGGGAGAAAAGTAACTTAAAACTTGAATATTCTAGATGAGGAATGGAACTTACGAAAGTGAGCAATCTAAAATCCATAAAAGATGCAAGCATCACTAGCCGCGACTACAAATGATCACAATATATTCGATATACTGCCACTGTTACATTGGGTTTACGATAACAAGTAATTGGATATCAATAGGAAGAGTCAAACCAGCGGCCAAAAAATGAGAAAAAGACTCAACAATAATAACAACAACACCAACAACAACAACAACAACAACAACAACAACAACAACAACAACAACAACAACAATTACTAAAGGATTTAGACTAAGAAGGGACTTACGAAAGTGTTCAACCTAAAATCCATAAAAGATGCTAAGATCACAAGCCGCGACTACAAATGATCACAATATATTTCATACACTGTCACTGGTATATACTTGTGTTGGGTTCACGATAACAAGTTCACGATAACAAGTTATCGTATTTCAAGGAAAAGTGAAAACATCGGCCTTAAAAAGGGGGAAAAAGTAACTTAAAACTTGAATATTCTAGATAAGGAATGGAACTTACGAAAGTGAGCAATCTAAAATCCATAAAAGATGCAAGCATCACTAGCCGCGACTACAAATGATCAGTATGAAACCCTGTCACTGTTTAATTCGGTTAACGATAACAAGTTATTGGATTTCAATAGGAATAGTCAAACCAGCGAAGTCTGATGCGCAAGCTAAATGTTGTTGCCCAGACTTTCGTTATTTTTCGTACATTATATCAATATATTGTTGGTGTTATTGCAAGACCTCGTAACTACAGTTTGGTTAAATCTGTACTTACGACGTTTTGCAGTAACACCGACGATGTATTATATTTCTAAAGAAAAGTAATATCAAAGCAACTAAAAAGAATGGACGTGAGTGTACTTTACACTTTGTTCGCGACAATTCTCACATCAAAATTTTAAAGGAAATTATCGTCGGTGTAAATGCAAAACCTCGTTTGTCGATTGTTGCGATTTTCAAAGTCAAATATTGTATGCCCAGTTAAGACAATTCTTGCAGGTTTTGAGGTATTATTACTAATCAGTATTAATGACACATTATTCTTGAACAATATGTCCAAATTTCAAGTAAATGCGTTGATTTTGGGAAAAATTATTACACTTTTTCCGTCCCCTTTAAAATTTTCCAAAAACGAGATTCGAGGTTTTGCATTTACAACGACGTTATACTTGATTTTAAAGCCACAAGCCCACATCAAAAATGGATTGTTCTTCCATTGGTGAGAGGCAAATCACTTAATTTTTAAAATATTCGAAACAAATGTTTGCACAGAGGACATATCGGCTAATTTGAAGATGTATGTGTTAGAGAAAGACTTATCAACGTAAGCTTTATAGATTCATGATATTGTTGCTTTTCAACGAAACCCTCGTAACTGCAGCTTAAAACAAGCTGCAGTTACTAGGGTTTTGTTGAAAAGCGATGATATTCTTTTACATCTAGCAATGAGGCAGTTATATTGATGCAGGCAATTTTTATTGAAACTTCATATTAATTGATATATCAGACGAATGAAATTAAATTATCACTTACATTGGTACGTTTATCCAAGACATGTGCACTGACCAGTACAAACTAACAATATTTGTAGCATCCGCGCTTCATATTCACTTCACAACAATAGAATATTGGATATCAATATCATCGCTACCAGGAACAAATTCTACATTCGCATTCTTTGACTTGTAATCTTCATATACGAGATACATTTGTATATACAGATTTTCGGATAAATTCTAAAATTTCATCGATATTTTGCAATCGTGATTTTGTTCTTTTCCAAGAAAGGTATGCATAAAATAAAGAAAGACCAGACAAGCAAGCAAACTAACAAACAAATATTATTTGCAACATCCATGTTTCACATTCTCTTTGAAACAACAAAATATTGTATATCAATAGATTCTGACTATTTTGAAACAAATTCAATGTTCTTCGTGTTTGACTTATAGACTACATTTGTATATCATGGTTTGGGGTAATATTTTGAAAATTTATCAATGTATTTGGCTGTACACATAGTTAATTTAAACGTTATAATCACAAAGCTATTGAAGCCCTGGAGGGTCATTTTGCATTTTGAATTTTGACTCTCTACTTTTGACTTTCGACTTTTTGAAAATGGAAGCACTGAAGGGTCATTTTTGCATTTTGAGTTTTGACTCTCTACTTTTGACTTTCGACTTTTTGAAAATGGAAGCACTGAAGGGTCATTTTTGCATTTTGAATTTTGACTCTCTACTTTTGACTTTCGACTTTTTGAAAATGGAAGCACTGAAGGGTCATTTTTGCATTTTGAGTTTTGACTCTCTACTTTTGACTTTCGACTTTTTGAAAATTGAAGCCCTGAAGGGTTATTTTTGCATTTTGAGTTTTGACTCTCTACTTTTGACTTTCGACTTTTTGAAAATGGAAGCACTGAAGGGTCATTTTGCATTTTGAGTGTAGGCAAAGTCAAAACCCAAAATGCAAAAATGACCCAGTGCTTCCATTTTCAAAAAGTCGAAAGTCAAAAGTAGAGAGTCAAAATTCAAAATGCAAAATGACCCTCCAGGGCTTCCATACAAAGCTCCTTGTCTTTTGATTTTTAAAAAGCATGCAACTGTCAAGATTTTGGGCGAATTTCTGAAAATGTTTTTGTGATTTTACACTTTTTCACCAAAATCGTTTCTTGTCAAATAAACGAAACGGAACAAACAACCAAACAAATCCTAAACAGTCCTAGGAAAAAAACAGTCTTCTCCAAAAAAATATTCCCCAATACATATATAGACGTTACCTGAATCACAAATCAGAGGATTGTACCAGATATTGTAAATGTCATTCCATTTGATACTCTCCAAAGCCGAGGTCTATTGATTAAACCATCAAATTTGACCTCTGCCATTTTTGATACACCAACAGCCTATTAAAATTTTGGTCGTCATAATCTAATTATAGCACATCATTTGAATCATCGAATCAAAATCATTCAGTTTTATCATGTATGATCATTACGCCGCTTCTATCTTTGGATGAAGCCGTAACATTAGAATTATCAAATCGAAATTATTCTGTTTTATCTTGTTTGATTACGTATACATTACGTCGCTTCTATTTTTGGCTGAAGCCGGTAATTTGAAGCGCCATCCAATGAAAATTTGTATCAGATTTTTCAAATGTTTTGCTGTTTAAAGCCAACGATTGGATACCGAAATCCCGCAAAGGCCCTAAGATTAGACGCGAAATGACCCCCGGGAAAAGAGTATCATTTATCGCAATAGAATGAAGAGAAAATGTGCTCTGTTTTAAGAGAGTATCCATTTGAGGGAGTCCAACTAGTCATGTTTGTCAAAAGGATTGAAAATATAAAAGAAAATCATCTAGATCTATACAGATACAATTTCCACTTTCTATCTGTACTTTAACCTTTTCCCAAACAAGACCTGGTTTTGACGTCCCTGATAGAAATGGCTTGGGAAAACATTGAAACAAAAGAAGAAACTGCTGATAAACAGCAGTTTCTCCTTTTGTCTCAATATTTTCTGTGTCATATTTTACACATATACTATCTTTAATAACATCTATTTTGTCATTTGTGGCAATTTTTGAAGTAGACCACCATAAAATTTTTACGTTTGGGAAAAATTTAACGACTTCCAATAATCGTGACTTGAAATCTATTCTAGGAAAACATTATAAGCGTACATTAGCTAATTTTACTTTAACCCTTTCCCAAACGACAAAATTTTAGGGTGATCCACTTCAAAAACTGCCACAAATGACAAAATGGATGTTAATAAAGATAGGATTTGCGTAAAATATGGCACAGAAAATATTGAGGCAAAAGGAAAAACTGCTGTTTATCAGCAGTTTCTTCTTTTGTTTCAATGTTTTCCCAAGTCATTTCTATTTGGGATGTCAAAACCAGGTCTTGTTTGGGAAAGGGTTTTAAACCTTTCCCAAACAGCAAAGTTTTAGACTGGTTCAATTTGAAAGGTGCTGCATAAATATGTTCTTATACAAAGATAATAGTTTACTTAGAAGCTCTAAAACATTGAAAGAAAAGCAGAAAATGCTGATTATCAGTATTTTCTCATTTTCTCTCCATGTTTTCACAAGCTTTCTCATTAAGCAAATGTCAAAGCCATATCTAGTTTTCAAACGCGAAAGCCATTGTCCTAAAAGAAGCCCCGTTTTGAATGTTCTGTAAAGAAATTGCTTTAGGAAACTTGGAAAGAAAAGAATGCCAAACTGACTTCAATTAGTTCTGCTTTTTCCTCATTGTTTCCCATGCAATGCATTACGATTTTCTTGATTTTGATTGCATTATCGTTATATAGTATAAATGAGTATAAACTCTTTTTAGATATACAACACCGCCAGGCTTTGAGATGTCTGAAAAATGTCGTTTAGAAAAAGGGAAAAGTGCATACTAAAATAAGTTCTTTCTTTTAACCCTTTCCCAAACCACCAAATTCTTCAGCAGTTCAACTTGAAAGCTGCTATAGACGACAAAATTTGTGTTAAAGAAGATAAGAATGCGGTACAATATAGTTTAGAAAATATTGATGCAAAAGGAGAAAGTGCTGATTATCAGCACTTTCTTCTTTTGCCTCAATGTTTTCTCAAAAAATCTCTACTAGGGACGTGAAAACCAGGTCTTGTTTGGGAAAGGGTTAATTTTATGGCATTGTCTAAATTTGCCTTTTGATTTGAAAGAATCTTATACAGTATTATTACGTATTCATTTTTGCTTTTTAATCAACAAAATATTTCTTTGACATTTACCCTTCCCTTTAACTACGATTCTTTAGGCATTCCAATTCTAAAGCCGCTGTTGACGACAACATAGATGTAGATTTGTGTACAATTAAGCATATGAAATATTGAGATAAAGGAAGAAAATGCCTATCACGAGCATTTTCCAGTTTAGTCGATGTTTTCTCAAGCCTGGTTTGTTAGGAATATTGTATCGAAACGGATCTTGGGTTTGAATGAGATATGGAGTGGTTTGGTTTGAACGCGTTTATAAATATTTGGCGTAATCGGGTGATTGTCATCTACTAGTATTTGACCAATATTTCAGGTAATCTGCCACAGATGACAAAATGGACGAGGATAAAGATCGGATTAGTGCACAATATATTTTAGAAAAAATATTGAGGCAAAAGTAGAAAATGTTTGTTATAGGCATTGTCCTTGTTGGCCTATTTTTTCTAGACATTTCATATTGTGGATCTAAACGTTTAAAGTAGGACATGTTTAGTAAAGGGTTTCTGTTCGCACCAGAGTTGAAGTTGGTGCAGATCTGTACATCTCATCAGATGTGTTTCAGGTGAAAATGTATCGCTGCTTTTCAACGAAAACCCCGAAACTGCAGCTGAAGTAAGCTGCAGTTACGAGCTTTTTGTTAAAAAAACGACGATATATACTTTTGGAAGGGTTTAGAAATAGCACCCTGCGTAGCCTAACCGAAGATAAGCAAATCTAAAACAACACACGTTAGGGTAGTTGAATAGTAATAAGGCTTACTGCTGCAAACGATAAAATGGATAATGATTTTAAAAGATCTAATTTTTGTAGAATACAGTACAGAAAATAGCGAGACAAAAGGAGAATAAAAATTATGCTGGTTGTTTACAGTTTCTTCTTTTATCTCAATGGTTTCCCAAGCCTTTTTTTTAATTACGGGTGTCCAACCTACGTCTTGCTTGGGAAAGGGTTAAAATATTTCGCCTTTCGTCCATTTTTCTGTGTACGAGGGGCGTTCAATTAAAAGTGGTACTAATGGTCCACCATACCTCACGGTTCTATAAAACTAGTGGTGCTTGGGACTATTTGACGGGAAAGTTACTGTTTATACTTGGTCAAAATTTGAGACAAATTCGTTGAGTCTTTCAAAAGTTATTGAACTTTTAATTTGGTTCAGTCGTATACACTGGCTATTTCGCTGTGCGCAAAATGGAAAACGAACTGAAGTAGGAAGTACGGGTCTACATTAAAGGTCGCATAGGCTTTGAAATATCTACATTACCTGTATATAATGAACTATATCAGATTCATAGACATTCGAACGTTGAATATGCGTCAGATTTTATGAAGATAATGAAAATTAAATTTGGTAAAACTGGCTTGAATGATGCCCCCCTCTAAGGCAACCCGGTTAGAGCTAGTACCAAAGCAAATGTTGCTGTAGATTCCGACATGACCGAACAAGAGGCATGGTTCAATGTGCAAGAAATAGCAGATAAAGTTGGTTTTTCATCGGGGACATGTTATACGATTTTGACGTAAGGGTTGAAACACAGAAATGTTTATGCCCATTGGGTCCCACCCCTGCTGCCTATGGACTGAGAGCCACCCATGCAAAATATATTTTGAAATAATGCAATAAATGCAACAAATGTGGGCTTTCTTGGCTTTATACATATGATTGAACAATAATCTATTATCATGAGCACCAATGACGTGTCATAAGCAAGCAATGGCTGCGAAAATATCAGGTAAGGTCCGTAATAGCCAAAAAATTAAAAGCGCGGCAAAAGTTTTGTGCGCGGTAATTTTTCAAATGTAACGGGTGTATTGTTCATATTACCGTTTCAAATAGTACAACTATCGCCGGTTATTCATACAAGAAATGTATGTCGGCCAAAGTAAAGAAATATCACGAAAAGAGCAGGGCTAGGACCGGCTAAAGAGGCATGTGCCAAATTCATGACAGCGGAGCTGTCCACAGGTGTCATCTTGTATAAGACTTCCTGAAAGAGACACATGCTGTACAGCGTCTTCATCCACCCGTATAGCCGGGCTTCAGCCCGTGTGGCTTTTTTGTGTTCCCCATGATGACGAAAAAAGCCTCTGGTCGTCGGTATAGGCCTTCATATTCCATATGAAGTGCAATTTTCCAGTGTCTGCGAGGTGTTCCAAAAGAGGCTCATTTTTTGGCATATAAGTAATGAATCTCAAAACTTCAGAAGTGTGTGGGTGTCAAAGAGGATTACTTTGAAGGATTGAAGAAACTTAAACTTGAATTGCGACATAACTGTGGCTTATAGAACCCCAGTTCCAAAATTAATTGAACGTCCCTCGTACAATTATTCATCTTGCAAACCAGACAAATGTAGGTGGTCCCGGGTTCGATACCAGGCCGCGGCAAATACCCTTTCGGACAAAAATGTCACCCATCAATGGTTTGATATCGTGAGCCTATGTTGGGGAGCGGCTGGAGGCTCGGTTAGGGTGTTGTGGTAGTACTGGTATGAGAATCAGCAGATATCCATGGTAAGGTGCTCCAGTCGCCGCGATATGACCATAGCAGTTGGAACCGGTGTAACGTAGTAAAGTGACCCCCATAGAATACTGACCCCCCGGTCACTATTTTATATAGAATACTGACCCCCCGGTCATAATATTATGACCGGGGGGTCATAGTATTATGACCTACCCACACGTAGAAAAGTGACCCCTCACGTAGAATTGTGACCCCCATAAAATACCGACCCCCTTCTCCACATACACACCAAAAGTCTTACTCTAATATAAACCCAACTATGGTAGACGTACAACATAATTATCTTCACCGATAGGCATCAGAGGTGCAATGGCACTCGTCCGTGCATGCGTCTGTCCGTACATACAGAGTGTTTTGACCGCATTTTTTCATTCATTATTGGGCGAACCCGATTCAAACTGGCTGGTTAGACGCTTCCATCGCATCTGGATTGATTTGATTTAAACTCCACGCTGTTTTCGACTGTTATGGTCATATTGCGGCGGCTGGTGCACCTACTATGGATTTCTGATATTTCTCGCACCCGTACTACCAAAGAATTGAAAAAATACAAACAAACCATCCTGCTGCTCTCTCATATAGATGATTAACACCCATTGGGGTGAGACAAATGACTTTTGCCAAATGTCAGAATGGCTATACATGCCGAGCCAGGTTCGAACTCACGACCCCTTGATTGACAGACCACGACGTTACCGACTAAGCTATCCGGTCTCGTAGCAGCTGTATTGGTTCTTAATCGTATGCACAGTAGGCGTACATTATGTTCATGGATCGAACTACTACCGATGTATATTTTTGTGGAAAGGGTAAATGAATTTAAAAGGTTTCTGACCGAAAATCACTTGTCCCTCAGCGTTGTGAGTTCGAAGCCTACAAGAGTTATGTATGTGTGTCTGTCATACGCACATTCCTACCTCTGGCGGTTGCGTATTAAAGTGATTATATTAACATTTAGTCACTTTAAATAGCGAGATAGTTATCTAGGCTTCTCAGTCTGATTAAAATCCTTTGTTGACTTGACAGTAAATCTGACAGGCACCAGCAGGGGTCATCTTCTGTGACCCTTTTTCTGACCAATCAAATAAACGCTTTAACGATTGACGAAGCGATTTAATCCGAAAACTAGGTCACCATGATGTCACATTTCAGTGTAGAACCATGTGTTCGTCATGGGAAGGTATAAGTAACCTGTCACGCTAAAGGGGACATAATGGGATGTCTATAAAACTTAATTTAGTGAAATAAGTCAGACTAAAAAGGCGTCCAGAGGCTGTCGAAATTGGAAAATAAAGATGTAAGATATGAAAAAAAAAATTAATCGAATAAAGAATTTCATTAAATTCTATCTAGATTCAGAGAAATATGAGGAAAAACTTATACAATTAGGCCCCTTTTCCTATAAAACAGCATCAAATTGAGAAACAGAGAAAAAAGGTTCTTGACAGAATTTCACGAAGTTCATAATGAAGTTTCGTCCAATTTGGTGCAAGATTTGTGGAGATTTTGCTTCGGGTAGACTTAAAGATCTAGACGCAATGTTATTATATATTTAGTCCCCTTTTCACATGACAGGACTTTAAAACATGAATTATTAATTATATAAGCCACAGAACATCTCATTCATCACTGAAGAACAAAATTTCATTAAATTATGTTCATTGAATGAAGAGAAATTAGATAAACACTAATTTCTACATTAAGGCCCCCTTTTCTGTGACGCAGCCTAAAAACAGAAAACAACAACAACAACAACAACGAAAACCGAGAACACAGACTCAAAATGTATTCAGGGATTACGCATGTGAAGTTTTATTGAATTTGGCCTAATGGTTGCTGACATCTGACTGTATATAAACGTACGGACAGACAGACAGACAGACAGACGGACGGACGGACGGACGAACGAACGGAAGGATAGCATGGCGACTAAATGCTCCCCGAAACTTTTTTCGAGGAGCATAATAAACACGGATGTGATTTGAAACGATATGTATACATGTAGTGTATGTTAAATTAGCAATAAACTAGGTGGGGGGTCAGTATTTTATAGATAAAATCAGGGGGGGTCGTTATTTTACATGGGGGTCAGTATTTTATAGAAAGGGGTCAGTATTCTATATAGTAAAGTGACCGGGGGTCAGTATTCTATGGGGGTCACTTTACTACGTTACACCGGCGTAAAACCCCAATAAACTAACCGTTACAAGTAGCAGCAACAACACCAACACCTTTTTTTAGCGACTAGCACAGTTCAATGTTATAGTTATATATTACACGGTGTATAATCACGTGACTTAGAATTATCAATAATCTTCCATAACTTTGTCAATACTTGACCAATTTGAATTCGGTATGAAGCAGAGAAGGTGGAAAATATCAGGAATAACCTGGGCGTGGTAGAGTTAAAAAAAAACAACTGACAAAAATGTTATTGAAGATCAACCAAAATTTTGGTTGATCTTCAATAACTTTTTTGTCAGTTGATTTTTTAAAAATCCAACATATCTGTCCACGTTCTCTACTTCAAACCGAAATCAAGTCGGTCCAGTATTTACAAAATTATTGAAGATTTTCTGAAAATATTGTATCACGTGATTATCCATCGTTTATTAACTTCTACGTTTTGTGCTGCTACTTGAAGGGAACCATGGTTTTAACATGTTGTCGAGAATGCAAGCTATTACAAATAACACAAGACATGTCACGTGAACTGGTCTAGCTGTAAGGACAGATCCTTTCCCTCGGACGAAAATTAGCACCAAGTTAATTTCTAAGGCATTCTTATTCAAGCCAACATCCTTTTTACCTACCCGCCTTTTTCTTCTTAACACTAGTTAAATTATTTTCTTGGCTACACAGTACGCAACTCCTATTGCTAGATTATGATATCAACATTTATGTTGTCTTCTACTGCAGCCTTCATACTCGGCTAGTCTAAAATTCTGTTGTTTGGAAAACAATAAAATCGAACCAGTTGTTGGTACAAAGTATGTCACTGCTTTTAATTTGCGTTTTGTATGCTGTTAAAATGATTCATCGTAAAGATTTCGTAGACAAATCGACTGAAAGCTCGGTAATTATTGCCCAGACAATTTCGTGCTTACATTCACTAATTGCTGTAACGATATATCGAGGACTTTCACTGGGGCAGTCCATCTATTATTAGCTACCAAACAACTCGTAGATCTTCGGCCGTTTTCTGTGAGAGTGGAAATTGACGAGATATACCATCGTCAATTACTGTTGCCACGGATGACACCCGAAGTTTTACGAAGTATTTGGTATCTAATGATTGGTGGAATACCTTAATCGTCGACCAAACACAAGGACCCAATTTGTAATATTCCAGTTTCAAACATTTCAGTCATTTTTCTATTTTTGACATTTTTTTGAAGAATTGATTTACATTTTGCATGTGTCGTTTATTACAGGGATTCGCCGGTAATTTTTCCAGACAAATCGACTGAAAGCTTGGTAATTAATTCTTAGACAATTTCGTGCTTACATTCACAAATTGATTTTATGACGTATTCAGGAAAATAGTCAATTGAAGACCACACACGACTCGTCATATAGTCGCCTTTCTTCGAAAACCTTTAAACTGAAGCTTGTCTAAAGCTGCAGTTACGAGATGTTCGAAGTTAAGCGACGATTTGTGCTCTTTCAGATTCAATGCCCATCTGCATTTTCCCTTTTATCCTTTCAGAAATAAATTTCTGCGTATCACTGCCTATTTTGTCAGTCCTTTAACGCTTGTCTTAGAGGGACATTTCATTCCAATTTCAAATTTTTAAAGTATGTCTTGATGCAAAGGTTGGTTATTCTAATGAGTATAAATACTATTGGTTTTTATGCTCCCCGAAAAAATTTCGGGGGAGCATATAGTCGCCACGCTGTCCGTCCGTCCGTGTGTCTGTGTGTCCGTGTGTCCCTCTTCCAGAATACATACAACCCACTCGAAGAGTTTCTCGATACTGCCACTCCATGACATTCCGCCAGATACATACAGGCAAGGACTACTATAAATATTCATTTTACCCATTAGCTATAGACCAGTGGAATGCCCTCCCTGCAAATGTTGCTGTCTCTCCAAGCCTTGAAAGTTTCAGGGCAGCAGTTGGAGGACTTCAACACGTCAAACCTTAAGCAGTGCACTGCAAGTTTTTAATATTTTACTTTTTAGACTTTTTATGCATTTTATTGATCAATCCTTAATGGTTGTTTTTATCTCCCCTTCATATTCGATCTTGTTTTAACCCTCTTATCTTGTCTTTGTCTTTTTTACTCTGTAACCTTTTTCTTAACCCTGACGCGCAGTGCCTGCCAAAAATGCTCGCGAGGGCGTAGGCAGTATCAGAAGATAGATAGATAGTCCGTCCGTCCGTCCGTCCACAGCCATATCTCAGCAACCCTTGGACCAAATTCAATGAAACTTCACATGTGAACTCCCTGGGTCAATACCTAGGGACCTTTTTCTCCGTTTGTAAATTTAAGGCTGCGTCATGGAAAAAGGGGCCTTAGTGTAAAAAATAGTTTTTCTCTTATTTCTCTTCATCTAATGGGCAGAATTTAATGAAATTTTGTTCTCATGTAATGAATAGGATGTTCTAGACCATATTCTATAAATAATGTGTGTACAAAAAAGCTGTCATGGGAAAAGGGGGCTTAATGTATGATAGTTTTTTTTTTGTGACAAACACTTATTCGGGGAGCATAATCCGTCTGTGACGGCTCTTGTTTGAAGTTGTTGCCAATAAGCGAGAAACACGCATTTAAAGTAATGACATAATCGATAAATTGCATATAAATCCGAACTGTTGTCCACAACAATTTGTTCAATTTTAACACAAAAATATAAATTTCTCGTAAACGGCGCAATATTTTGGCTCGAAATTTTTCAGAATTTTCATAAGGAAATAATTATGCTCTTTCAGATAAAAATAAAAGTAAAATTTATGACAAAAAATTCTGAAATGTCACTTTAAGCTGCAGTTACGACATTTCTAGGAAAATCGACGATGTCTTCTGTGGCCAATCTACATTTTGTCTTTCACCATTTTACAAATATTTCTCTGCATCTCATTGCCTATCTTTTTAGTCTCTAAACACACTGTCAGATTATTCTCTCGTGCGAATGGAGTGAAAGCTTCATACAATGTCGTGCATATATTTTCTAATTGCTGTTACAATGTATCCACGAAAATAGTCGAATGTTAACTTCACATGATCTCCATTTGTATGGTTCCTGATTCACACGAGATCTGCATTTTCTCTTTTTTATGCTCCCGAAAAAATTCGGGGGAGCATATAGTCGCCACGCTGTCCGTCCGTCCGTGTGTCCGTCCGTCCGCCCGTTCACAGCCATATCTCAGCAACTCTTGGACCAAATTCAATGAAACTTCACATGTGAACTCCCTTGGATAATCCCTAGGGACCTTTTTTCTCCTTTTTTTAATTTGAGGCTGCGTCATGGAAAAGGGGACCTTAGTGTAAAAATTTGTTTTTCTCTAATTTCTCTTCATCTAAAGGGCAAAATTTAATGCAATTTTGTACTTATGTCATAAATAGGATGTTCTAGACAGTATTCTATAAATAATGTGTGTACAAACAATCTGTCATGGGAAAAGGGGGCTTAATGTATGACAGTTTTTATTTTGTGACAAACACTTATTCGGGGAGCATAATCCGTCTATAACGGCTCTTGTTTTTATCTATAACATAGTTTTCTGCATTTCGTTGTCTATCTTGTCGTCGTATTGTTGCAACCGATAACAACATTCGCTCGTGTGATTGGATTGAAAGCTTCATTATTAATTATAAGACAATTTTCTATATTTTAGACCAACTTTACCGACCTGCTTTTGTAAATGATCTCGAGGTTCCACGGTGTATAATCACGTGACTTATAATTTCTGATAATCTTCAATTGACAATAACTTTGTCAATACTTGACCAATTTGAATTCGGTTTGAAGCAGAGAAGATGGAAAAATGCCAAGAATAACCTTGACATGGTGGATTTTTAAAAAAATCAACTGATTAAAAAGTTATTGAAGATAAACCAAAATTTTGGTTTATCTTCAATAACTTTTTTATCAGTTGATTTTTCACAAATCCAACACTTTCATCTAATGCGTGACGTCTGCCCGCCTTCTATGCTTTAAACCGAATTCAAATCGGTTCCGTATTTACAAAATTATTGAAGATTTTCTGAAATTGTTGCATCACGTGATTATCCATCGTGGGTTCTCTGATGCGAATTCGCTGAAGCTATTGTCTGACTTTCCAGTAAAAGTTACTAATTACTTTTACGGCGATCAATCAGTTGCCGATTATACAATGCATCTTGTCTAAGACATCCCCAACTTTGAACCTCCAACAACATCATTTAGTCGATATTATTGCAAAACCTCGTAACTCCAGCTAAATAAAAGCTGGAGTTACGATGTTTTGCAATAACACCGACGATTTGTGACTTCAAAGTAGGTATTTTCTATAATCTGTCTTCGATTCTTGCACAGAATCACTCATTTTCTTGTGAAAATCGGCTGAAAGCTGAGTAATTATTTGACATGCAATAGTTTCCTGCTTACATTTACTAATTGATTTAACCCCTTTCCAAACAAGACCTCGTTTTGACGTCCCTATTGGAAAAGGTTTGAGAAAAAATTGTGGTAAAAGAAGAAAATGCTGGTGACCAGCATTTTCTACATTTTGCCTCAATATTTTCTGCACTGTTTTTTACAAAAATCTTTACCAACATCAATTTTGTCGTCTGCAGCAGCCCCAAAATTGGACAGTTCTATAATATTTTCGTTTGGGAAAGGGTCAACCCTTTTCCAACAAACGATAAAGGTTTGGATAGTATAAACGTGAAAGCTAATATGTTCAACAATATCAGGTGTTGGTAAAGACAGAAATTTTAACAGTGTAGTACAAATGTTTCCACAAAAGAAGGAAATAGCTGGGTTTAAGCATTTCTCGCTTTCTCATGCCTTTTCTAATGTAGACGGCAAAACTTATTCTTGTTTTGTCGAAACGGCAAAAACAAGCCATTTGTAGTATTTATTTTAATTCTTTCTGAATTTTTTTTTCAGCATCGTTATGTTTTATAGCGCTTTATCGGTACTAGTGCAAATGAACTTTCATGACAGATAGTCACGGTGGATAATCACGTGATGCAACAATTTCAGAAAATCTTCAATAATTTTGTTAATACGGGACCGATTTGAATTAGGTTTGAAGCAGAGAAGATGGAAGACGTCACGCATTAGATGAACGTGTTAGATTTTTGAAAAATCTACTGATAAAAAAGTAATTGAAGATAAACCAAAATTTTGGTTTATCTTCAATAACTTTTTTATCATTTGATTTTCAAAAATCCAACACGTCCAGCTTATTTCTGGCATTTTCCCACATTCTCTCCTTGATACCGAATTCAAATTGGTCAAGTATTGACAAATTTATTAAAGATTATCGGAAATTCTAAGGCACGTGATTATACACCGTAGATAGTTATCATTCAATGTCGTGATTACACGTTCATCACTTAATTGTTTTCCCGGTAAAGACAATTGTCAGTCACGCGTTTGAAATTTCAGCATCGTTATGTTTTATAGCGCTTTATTGCTTCCAGTGCAAATGAACTTTCATGACAGATAGTTATCATTCAATGTCGTGATTACACGTTCATCACTTAATTGTTTTCCCGGTAAGGACAATTGTCAGTCACGCGTTACATGTCTTGATTCTGATCTTTTCCTAAGGAAATTTTCTTCCAAGTACATGACTATATAACCATGGTTCGAAAACTGTTTGGGGGACGACGAAGACGGTGGCGACAACAACAACAACAACAACAACAACAACAACAACAACAACAACAACAACAACGACGACGACGACGACGACGACGACAACAACGTCGTCGACGATGCTGTCGATAACAACAAACATTTTACCCTTTTAGACACAAGATCTTGCATTGCTCTCATTAAAAGAAAAGGGCAAGGGAAAACGCTAGGCACAAAACTCATTTAACCCTTTTCAAACAAGACCTGGTTTTGACGCCCCTAATAGAAAAATCTTTGGAAAACATTGAGACAAACGAATAAACTGCTGATAACCAGCAGTTTCTCCTATTGCCTCAATATTTTCTATGCCATATCTTACACAAATCCTATCTTTAAAAACATCCATTTTGTCATTTTTGGCAGTTTTTGAAGTGGATAACCCTAAAACTTTGTTGTTTTGAAAAGGGTTAACATTTTCTTATCCCTCGCCGTGTGTTGGCCAATGGAATTTAAAAAATGCATTGAAAAAAACATCCACAGCACTTTTTCTTCTAACAATATTTTAATTTAAAATTTTATGAAAATAACATATCCATTGAAAATTACAAGTAAAGAAGATAGCAAAGCTGTTTAACCAAACCTCATAACTACAGTTTTAAACAAGCTGGAGCTACGATGTTTATGTTGAAAAAGGACGATAATTCAACAGAAAATATTTTGAACAATCGGGTTATATTGATGAAACTACATCAGCATTACGATGCTTTTCAACAAAAAAACTCGTAACTGCAGCTTGACTCAAGCTGCAGTTACGAGGTTTTTGTTGAAAAGCGACAAGTAACCCTTTCGCAAACGACAAAACTTTATGTTGACAAAATTTTAATGCAGAATCTCTGGTGGTGAACTCGGCCAAAGCGTGGGACGTTTTTTCGCGAACATTGTATTCCGTCGGTGTTGTTATAAAATATCGTAACTACGGCTTCGATAAAGCCGTAGTTACGAGATTTTATAACAACACCGACGGTTTGTCAATACATATCGGTAAACCCGGTCTATTTTTAGAACAAATTCATAGTTATTAGAAAAAACTATCCAATCAGATCTTTAAACTCACATTTAAACGCAAAATATCTGTACCCTGTTGTAAAAATTACTTTTGTCAAATGTCAAAAAGGGTATTGACCCAGCCTGCGTTCGAACTGACAACCAGAACCCAAGTTCTAGAAGTGCCATCTAACATTCTAGAACTTTCTAGAACAATTCTTGAACTTAATTGAACTTTTTCGCAGGCGTTATAGGTGGATGAAACTAGTCCCACTTTCAACGATTTTTAAACAAAATGTTTGTGAAACACTCCTAATGAGAAATATGTGACGCGACGTCAGAATTAATTGGTCGTCGTCGTAAATATTCGGCGGCGGAATTTTTACTACGTCGCCCGATTTATTCCGACGTCGCATGAATCTCATAAGGGTGCATTACATGTACATTAATAAGCATAAAACAAGATAAAACGTGGTCACATATCAAGTTGGCCAGGTGACTTCACAATCCAGGTTGTTTAAACATAAATCGTCGGTTCGGCGGACTGTCTACTCTTGCTCTGTTACCCGGGTATGAGCGGGCCTCTAAAACGTCGGGAACCATCAGAAGACCAGCAATGAGGGCCAAAATACCCGCAATTACGGTGAGCCCCATTGAGTAGGACACAGTGTATGGGTCTGGTATATATACAAGCCAGCAAATCATACACACGAACGCTGAAACACCTGGAATAAAGGAAAATTCAAAACTTAAAAAAGAATAAACTTCAAAAATACACAAGAATATCTAATAGTGCTTATATAATGTAAGATGTCATTGGATCCAGTAAGCTGATGTTCTGGAAACAGTCAAGCATGCCGGCGTCATTGAAGATAATGTCAATGAAGGTGGTGGCATTGAAACAAGCGTCTTTGAAGCAAGTGTTTTTGAAACCAGCACCGTATCGCTCATGAAGCCAGCATCATTGAAGCTAGTGTCATTAAAGTCAGTGTCATTGACGTTAAAGTGATTGAATTCAGTGTCATTGAAGTCAGAATTTTCAAAGTCAGTGTCATTGAAGACAGCCTTATTGAAAAAAAGTTCCATTGAAGCCAGCGTCATTTAAGTTGCATTATTAAAGCCAGTGTTATTGAAGTCAGCGTCACTGAAGCTAACGTCATAGAAGCCAGAATCATTGAAGTAAGCGTCAGTGAAGCCAGTATCATCAAAGTCAGTTTCTTTGGAGTAAGCGTCATTGAAACCAGCGTCATTGAAGCTAACGTCATAGAAGCCAGAATCATTGAAGCCAGCATCATTGAAGTCAGCGTCACTGAAGCTAACGTCATAGAAGCCAGAATCATTGAAGTAAGCGTCATTGAAGCCAGTATCATTAAAGTCAGTTTCTTTGGAGTAAGCGTCATTGAAACCAGCGTCATTGAAGCTAACGTCATTGAAGCCAGCGTCATTGAAACCAGCGTCATTGAAGCTAACGTCATAGACGCCAGAATCATTGAAGCAAGCATCATTGAAGTCAGCGTCACTGAAGCTAACGTCATAGACGCCAGAATCATTGAAGTCAGCGTCATTGAAAACCGGCATCATTGAAGTCAGTTTCTTTGGAGTAAGCGTCATTGAAACCAGCGTCATTGAAGCCAATGTCATTGAAAGGCAGCGTCATTGAAGCCAGCATCATTGAAGCCAATGTCATTGAAAGGCAGCATCATTGAAACCAGCGTCATTGAAGCCAATGTCATTGAAAGGCAGCATCATTGAAACCAGCGTCATTGAAGCCAATGTCATTGAAAGGCAGCATCATTGAAACCAGCGTCATTGAAGCCAATGTCATTGAAAGGCAGCGTCATTGAAACCAGCGTCATTGAAGCCAATGTCATTGAAAGGCAGCGTCATTGAAACCAGCGTCATTGAAGCCAATGTCATTGAAAGGCAGCATCATTGAAGCCAGCATCATTGAAGCCAATGTCATTGAAAGGCAGCATCATTGAAGCCAGCATCATTGAAGCTAGCATCATTGAAGTCAGCGTCATTGAAAAGTCATTGCAGCCAACGTCATTAAAGCCAGCGCTATTGAAGCGAACCTTATTGAAGCCAGCGGCATTGAAGCTAGCATCATTGAAGTCAGTGTCATTGAAGCCATCTTCATTGAAGCCACCGTCATTGAAGCCAGCATCATTGAAGCCAGCATCATTGAAGTCAGCATCATTGAAGCCAGCGTCATTGAAGCCAGCATCATTGAAGCCAGCGTAATTGAAGTCAGCATCATTGAAGTCAGCGTCATTGAAGTCAGCTCCATTGAAGCCAGCATCATTGAAGTCAGCATCATTGAAGTCAGCGTCATTGAAGTCAGCGTCATTGTAGCCAGCATCATTGAAGCCAGCATCATTGAAGTCAGCATCATTGAAGTCAGCATCATTTAAGCCAGTATCATTGAAGCCAGCATTATTGAAGTCAGTTTCATTGACGCCAGCATCATTGAAGCCAGTGTCATTGAATTCAGCATCATTGAAGTCAGCATCATTGAAACCAGTATCATTGAAGCCACCGTCATTGAAGCCAGCATCATTGAAGCCAGCATTATTAAAGTCAGCGTCATTGAAGCCAGCATCATTGAAGCCAGCGTCATTGAAGCCAGCGTCATTGAAGCCAGCATCATTGAAGCCAGCGTCATTGTAGCCAGCATCATTGTAGCCAGCATCATTGAAGTCAGCATCATTGAAGCCAGCATTATTGAAGCCAGTGTCATTGAAGCCAGCATTATTGAAGCCAGCATCATTGAAGCCAGCATCATTGAAGCCAGCGTCATTGAAGCCAGCATCATTGAAGCCAGCATCATTGAAGCCAGCATCATTGTAGCCAGCATCATTGTAGCCAGCGTCATTGAAGTCAGCGTCATTGAAGTCAGCGTCATTGAAGTCAGTATCATTGAAGTCAGTATCATTGTAGCCAGCGTCATTGAAGTCAGCGTCATTGAAGTCAGCATCATTGTAGCCAGCGTCATTGAAGTCAGCGTCATTGTAGCCAGCGTCATTGAAGCCAGCGTCATTGAAGTCAGTGTCATTGAAGCCAGTGTCATTGAAGCCAGCATCATTGAAGCCAGCATCACTGAAGCCAGCATTACTGAAGCCAGCATCATTGAAGTCAGTGTCATTGGAACCAGCATCATTGAAACCAGCGTCATTGTAGCCAGCGTCATTGAAGCCAGCATCATTGAAGCCAGCGTCATTGAAGTCAGCGTCATTGAAGTCAGCGTCATTGAAGCCAGTATCATTGAAGTCAGCGTCATTGAAGTCAGCGTCATTGAAGCCAGTATCATTGAAGTCAGTATCATTGAAGTCAGCATCATTGAAGTCAGTATCATTGAAGCCAGCGTCATTGAAGTCAGTATCATTGAAGTCAGTATCATTGAAGCCAGCATCATTGAAACCAACATCATTGAAGTCAGCGTCATTGAAGCCAGCATCATATTGGCCACCGTCGTTGAAGGCTTAAAAAGTAGCTACATTGAAGCCAGCGTCAGCGTCATTGACATCGAAGTCATTGAAGTCACCGTCATTCTTTGAAGCCGGTTTCATTGAAGTCAGCGTCATTGAAGTCAGTGTCATTGAAGTCAATATCATTGAAGACAGCGTCATTTAAGTCAACTTCATTGAAGTCGATGTCATTAAAGTCAGTGTTATTGAAGCCAGCATTATTGAAGCCAGCGTCATGAAAGTCACCACCAATGAAGCCAGCATCATTGAAGACAATATTATTGAAACCAGCGTCACTGAAGCTAACGTCATTGAAGGCATTAAAAGTAGCTACATTGAAGCCAGCGTCAATCAAGCGTCATTAAAGTTAGCGTCGTTGAAGCAAACGTCATTAAAAATTAGCGAAATTGAAGTAACTATCATTGAAGACATTGGCATTGAAAACGGTGGCATTGAAACCAGCGGCATCGCAGCTGGTGTCACTGAATCCAGTACCATTGATGCTATCCTTTGCCTTCATTGAGGTATTTGACTGCGATGCATTATATTACATGCCTGGTTCGAACTTTCAAGAGGCCAATCTTACTATACTTGTTTCAGAAAAAATGTAAATACCTTTATTTCTTGTTTAAACTTTTTGAACATTTTAACGTAGTTTAAAAAAAACGATTTCACTGCAGGAAATCCACTCCAAAATAATCTAAAAATAACGAGAAGTTTCGATCGTAATCAGCTGGCTCGGACTGACGTCGCGCACGGTATTAGGGAACTTTTCAAAAAACGCTACCCTCTGCGATTCATAACTGAATTTTGCAAGAACCGTTTTCCTTCTCAAAACTTTGTTATATGTCAAAATAACCGTAAAAGCATGATCCTTTTCAATAACATACTCTTTTCAGGTTGTTATTTTATATAAATTTGCTAGAAAGACTTTTTGTTCGTAGATTCGGCGAAAAAACGCGTGTAACATGTAACATAAATTTTCAACGGCGACGGATATTCATAAACAACTTTGCTATTAAGTAACGCCAAATACATTGAAAAATATATTATATGACAGTGGAAATGCTGTGGAATATTTTGCCGGACGGAAATCAAATTTCTATGTCTATTACATGAATAGGCCCGGTTTGTTCACCAAAAATCGCAGTGTAACAATTAGAATTACGTCGCAGAAAAAATGACAATCTTGTTTGATATTTTGTAAATTAATCACTGAAATGCAACAAAACTTGATATAAGAAATATTATTTTTCCCTATTTCTATAAGATATACAAGAAAATTAGTTAGCATAATAAACGAAGCATTAAAGGTATAAAATGCGTGTGGACAGAAATTGTTTCAGGTCGTTGAAATCTCTACTTTTTTATCCTTTAGAGTTTTAAAAATACAGGTTCCCTAATTTATACAACGATTAAAATTCAATGTGGAAATATTATTTCTTTCTTGTTTGTTATATCAAAATTTCAACGCAAAATGATGAAACGTAAAAAAGATATTCATATTTGTTCGTGTGGACAGAATTTTTATAAACGTACACTTTTTTTAAATGGCGTAGTCTTAGAAGTATCTATTTGGCCCATTTTAAGACGAAAATAAAACGAATCAAAGTGGAGTTAAAGCTTAAGAAGTGCAAAGACAGAAATAGTGAAGATTTTCTTAAAAAATGGTCTTGTCTTTTTAAATCAAATTAGTTTGTACAGAGAGTATGCATTAAAATCACAACACAACCGTCTACGTAAAATCATCAACGTTACGCAATCATTAATGAATAATGGCGTTCGCTAGTTTGACGTTACATTTAGGTCCCCAATACCGTGCGCGACGTCACTGCGCTACGCTGATCATTGTCGATACTTTTCGCCATTTCAAAGAAACTTGTTTGCCGTGACTGTGACATGGTTATAATCAAATCTCGTCGCTTTTCATAGAAAATTTCGCAGCTGCTGCTTATTTTAAACTGCAGACCTTTACGAGGTTTTCGTTGAAAGCAATGATTTGCTCATTTACTTACTTGCAGCAAGACATAGAATCATAGCGGCCATTGCTAACGTCGACGTCCGTAACGCGTTCACAAATATGTAGACCCCTATAGTAATGGTCCCAAGCACAATCAGTATAAACGTTATGATGGCAAATACTTGGGCAACGACGAATGTATCTGAAAATAGAAATGTAGAAATAAATCGGCATAAAATCTTTGCGACCAATGCAATGGTCGACGTCCGTAACCCGTTCACAAATATGAAGACGTCTATAGTAATGGTCCCGAGTTCAATCAGAAAAAAACCGTTACATGTATGATAGCAAATACTTGGGCAACGACGAACGTGTCTGAAATG
Source organism: Fragum sueziense (assembly GCA_963680895.1). Taxonomy (NCBI): domain Eukaryota; kingdom Metazoa; phylum Mollusca; class Bivalvia; order Cardiida; family Cardiidae; genus Fragum; species Fragum sueziense. The sequence continues at coordinate 54,741,362 of OY804598.1, read as the reverse complement.
ATAAATAGATCAATACATTAACAAAAAGAACATACAGTTAAATGTACATAGAATGGTCACTTTTCCTAGTATGCGCACATGTAATCGTTCTGCGTAGACGCCGACTACGAACGACGGTTAATTATAATAGTCAGAACAAATGTATCTCTTAGTCAAGGAAGAACGAGAGAATCTGCAAACAATAAGACGAAACGAGGGCATTATAAATGAATAATAATTGAGTAAAGGGTGGATGAACGAGTTTTCCTGTTACAAAAGATCCTCCCACGCCATGATGTAACAATGCCGCCATTTGACATCCGGAAACCATTTAGCGCATGCGTGAGCGTAGACTGGTTACCGCTTCTGATACAAATTCGTGCATTCTTAAAGTCACAAAAACTACACAAATAGAAATACAAAGGGAAAAGAACAGAAAAAGAGCATTAAAAAAGATAAGTGATCGGATTTGACAGCAAATGGAGAAGCAAGAAAGACAGAGGGATAGAAAGAAAACCAGACAGCGACGAAAAGAAGAAAGGGAAGGACGAAAGTGCTTTAATACCGTTCTGTAAAGACTCGGCCACTTCACTCTGCGTACAAGCGTCACTGACACAGACCTCCTGCTGCCAGAGCCCGACTTTCGCCTCGGTCGTACCGAAAATGACTCTAATCGCGTTTAAAACCAACATTATACCAGATCAAATTGTACATTGCTACAGGCAATCTGGTATACCTCACGAGAAATGACCTGGCAGAGCAACCCATGCCAATCGAATGGAATGCTCTGCCAGGTCAATTCTCGTCCGCTATACGATACAGACCTTAATCAGACCGTACGTTTGTCGTCGCTTTTCAACTAAATCATCGTAACTGCAGCTTAAAACAAGCTGCAGTTACGATGTTTTCGTTGAAAAGCAGCGGCGTGCAAGCTGTTCTGAATCCATGCTGGTATAAAATGTCATAAGGTATAAACGTAAAAGGATCTAGAATAAAATGTAAAAAAAGAAAGAAAAGACCGTAGAAAGTGATATCGTACCGTTTTGTAAAGACTCGGCCACTTCACTCTGCGTACACGCGTCACTGACACAGACCTCCTGTTGCCAGAGCCCGACCTTCGCCTCGGTCGGATAATAAAATTGTCGTTTTTCATCGAAAATCTCGTAACTGCAGCTTATTTTAAGCTGCAGTTACGAGGTTTTCATTGAAAAGCAGAGAAATGTAAAACAATAATAATAATAATAATAATGATAATAATAATGGGAACGTATAAGGTAATATCGTACCATTCTGTAAAGACTCGGCCACTTCACTCTGCGTACAAGCGTCAATGACACAGACCTCTTGCTGCCAGAGTCCGACCTTCGCCTCGGTCGGAGGATAAAATTGTCGTCGTTTTTCATCAAAAATCTCGTAACTGCAGCTTGATTTAAGCTGCAGTTACGAGGTTTTCGTTGAAAAGCAGAGAAATGCAAAAAAAAAAAAAAAAAAAAAAAAAAAATAATAATAATAATAATAATTATGGGAACGAAGGTGATATCGTACCGTTTTGTAAGGACTCGGCCACTTCACTCTGTGTACAAGCGTCACTGACACAGACCTCCTGCTGCCATAGCCCGACCTTCGCCTCGGTCGTACCGAAAATGACTCTAATCGCGTTTAAAACCAACATTATACCAGATCAAATTTTACATTGCTACAGGCAATCTGGTACGATATAGACCTTAATCAGACCGTACGTATGGTGTCGCTTTTCAACGAAATCATCGTAACTGCAGCTTAAAACAAGCTGCAGTTTCGATGTTTTCGTTGAAAAGCAGTGGCGTACAAGCTGTTCTGAATCCATGCTGGTATCAAATGTCATAAGGTATAAACGCAAAAGGATTTAGAATAAGATGTAAAAAAAATGGAACGTAGAAAGTGATATCGTACCGTTCTGTAAAGACTCGGCCACTTCACCCTGCGTACAAGCGTCACTGACACAGACCTCCTGCTGCCAGAGCCCGACCTTCGCCTGGGTCGTGCCGGTATCGTAGACCATCCATGCTATGGTTGCGAACCCCACGATGTCCAATATAAGTGCCAGCAATATCACAGGAAAGGCTATCTTAGCCCATATTGACGCATTTCCACACATGATTACTAGAATTGTATTTCTATCTTATTTTCGTACAAGAAAGAAAAATACGTGTTAAGACCTTTTAGCACTCGATTTTTTAGAAATTAAACCTTTTTGTTTTTGTTTTTGGCTTCCGCTTCTTACATCATTTAATATTTGTGTCACCGATTTGATGTCCATGTGAATCCATTTTTCACGTTTCTCCGCCTTCTTGTCATTATTTTATAACCAATTTTCATTGCATTTCACACAATCTTGTTTGAATTTTAATCCAAAATTTTATCAAATAAAATTGAATCTATTTGTTTCTGCTTTCGTTCTTTCACTATTTAAATGTCTTATTATTTGACTTGTATGTTAATGTGCATTTCACTTTCAAACACGAACGTCCCAAATGATAGATGTTATGCAATTTTCTCGAATAACTTATTCCAATGACTCGATCTTCAAACGTAAACGTCCATATAATTTCACAGGAAGAGGTGTTTTATGCAACTACTGGTGAAGATATTTCGATTTAGTTATTGTCAAAAACCTATTAAATCTTTGTGTTGAACAGGTCTTTTGAAAGCAAACGTCAACACATAAAATGGGATATTAGGACCGAGGCATGAAAGTGCGGTTTCTGTACTTTGGCCATCTTTAGAAAGTATCAAAAAGCTATCCCATCATTTCAAATGAAAAGAGGTATTTGAAATACAATTTATGTCTCCAATTCTACTGGATTAAGATACTAAAAGCGTACGTAACACAGAGAAAATAACAATGAGCATCATTTCCTATTTATTTGGTTTTTGTGTCTCCCAAACTCTTATATTAAATTTTTCTGTTCAAGCGAACAATGATTTCATCGTCTGCTACTACAATATTATTTTTTGTTGACCAATTTCGAATATTTCCGGTATGGAAGGGGATTTCAATATATCAACATTTCCATTGGTGTACTGGTAAAGGAAAATCAAAAACATCGGAGATTTTTCTACGACACGCCTTAATTTGAATTTTAATTCACACATTTTACAAGCGTTTATCGATTTTGAATCAATTTTATTGATGGATCGATTCAGAATTTCAATTGATGAGATTGTTTACCTTTTTACCTTCGACTGTCTATTCAATATATTTGGATTTAAAACGTCATCGGCAAAAATAAGATTTGTAAAAAGAAAGTACACCATTTCAATTATCATTGATCATGAGAATTTGGATAATATCCATTTGTACTTTCGATTTATGCACAGACGAGCAACGATCTTTTTCTTGATTATTCTTTTGTTGCACCGAAAAAATAAATGTTTAAAGATATTTTGGAAAAACAAATATCGCTAGAATGTAATCTGACACAGTGATTGGCTATTGGTAGGAAATACCGGAGTACATGCAATAAGAAGAAAGAGTCCCACATCGCTGCTTTTCTTCGAAAACCTCGTAACTGCAGCTTAAATCCAGCTGCAGTTACGAGGGTTTCGTAGAAAAGCGACGATACGCCAAAACTATATGTACGATATTTTCGAATATAACCAACGACAACATTATGATGAATTTATTCAACCATTCAAACCAATATCAGATGGCAAAACCTTAAACTGACAAAAATTCAATGATGTTGCAGACGACAATTTCAAGTGAATGAAATTAAAATCGTTTGGTCTTTTGGGAGTAGAAAATGTTTAATAGACCACTGAACAAAGTGCTTGTCACAATCAACTTCTTCATTTTCCACAATGTTTTCCAAGAAACTATTTTTCTTTTTGGAGAGCCAAAAAGAGTAATTGTGCCGAAAAGGGTTAACAAAACTAGACACAAGTCATATTAATTCTGAAAATATGATAGGACGAATTTTTTTTATTGAATTTAACGTTTTCAAAACGGGGACATTTTAGAGTGCCAGACAATATATATTGTATGTTGAAGTATAACATTATTGAGGAAAAGAAGAATTCGCTAATTATTACCAATTTATTCTCCGCTCTCAATGTTTTCTCAAAATGTTTTATTTGAGACGTAAATCATGTTCTTAAGAAAAGGGTTGAGGTAAACTTTTGTATAAATTAGCATGGGTTGTATATTTTTCAACGATTTTGTCTAGATCTATTTCTTTTGGAAAAGAGTTTTTGTCGAAGTCTTCTTTTATAAGCAAAAGCTTTGTGAAAACTAAGATCAGAAGGAAGGTATGCATGTGGGCTGATGTTTGTTTATGCTGATCACATACGTGAATTTAATAATAAGTCAATGAACAGATCCCATAAAAGTATTTATATATAGGGTTAAAGCTCACGAAGACCTATTCAAAATGTTAACCAACACGGGTCATTGATAATTCATTGATGATTATTTGAATAAGTACGTATAAATATGATTCAATAATAATCCCGATTTTGAAAAGGGGGCCCTTTTGACATTTGAGAACAACATGGATCCCGATCAGCCTGCGTATACACGCAGTCTGATCATGATCCATGTTGTTCTCTTTAAGCTTTTTCATAACCTCAAGCAACATTTACTGTGAGATAGCGATAATAAACCTGATCCTACTTCACTGATGCGCGAGCTGATCTGAATTAACGTTTGTCTGAAAAGCAATAGGGATTCTTTTTCTCAGATTCCGGCCCATCTATTTTAATAAAATGTCATGTGCGTCATACATACGTAGAGTCATGAAATAACGTGGTGGACTATTGAAAGAACGGCCATAAGGGTCTAGGGGCCCATATCATCAGCTGAACCTTTCCCCAACGACAGATATTAAAACTATTCCGATTTGAAAGCTGCTATAGATCATACGAGTATTGTTGATATAGATACAATTAGTGCAGAATGCAGTCCAAATTTTGGCTATCAACATTTTCTACTTTGTTTCAATGCTTCCCAAAATGTCTTTCGATTATGTACAACAAAACCATGTCTCTTCTGAGAAAAGATTGTGTCTTTCCGTCCCTTATTGATAAAACCTGCGAAAACGTTAGGGCAAAAGAAGGACGGTATTTATCAGAATTTTCTCCTTTTGCTTCAATATATTCTGTGATATATCGTACACAAAGCCACTCTTTCGCAAACCCCAATTTGTCATCTGTAATTTACATTTCAGCTTTTCGATTAATAACATCTAAGAAAAGGGTAAAGCAAAGAAAAAATGCGAATGTTAAACGAAGTAAATTCTTTTTGAAAATTACACTAACAATTCCAACCATAATAGGGAACGATTATATACAGTTAACATTGACGTAATTTCGGACAAACAAAAGTAATAGACTAAGTGTATCGTGGGTGTTGTCATTATAAAATCTAGTTCATGTAACTAATGGCTTAATTCATGAACATTTCCTTGACTCAAACTTCAGTCAAACTCAATAAAGGACGCCTGAAGTTACTGATCACGCCGTTAGCACGGGATCCCCGGACCAGAAAGACTCAGTAACAAAGTATACTAGAGGAAAGAAGTAACGCAACAACTATTTTTTGTCATTTCTCTTAATTCTTTAATGTTATTAAGTCAAACTTGTTACTGATTATTACGGGGTACTGTATCTTGATATTGATCTTTGTGTTTACGTTAGAACCGGTCTTACCTGTGAGATAACGTCAAAAAAGACGTTTACACGTTTTGCACGTGCAAACTTTAAAATACCAAAACTTTACATAAAACTCTTTTGATTTGTATAGATGCACGTCGACTCGACAAAAGGTAATGATTTTCGTTTGGATTTAATCCCTCATATCATTTTGCGACTTAATCAAGGACGTCATCCGGTAGAAATTGCGATGTTTAAGAATGGAACATCTCAACCCCCAATTGCTGCTAACTTTGGTGTACATCGGTTGACAAAATATTGCTTGAGATAACGTCATAAAACGAACAGAACAACTGACGGTCAACCGAAAAGCGATGGTGAACGTCTAACGTCACGACGTCAGACCCAAAACGTTCGTTTATTTTACCTACCGAAACAAATTCTCTTATCAAATAAAACTGTTGATGCTATTCATGGAGAGTACAGCAATCAAATTTCAGCAAGGAATCGTTGACGCCTGATTGGTTTGCTTGCAAGAACGCATTTAACATTGACGCCAGACCCTTCTCATTTAACCGTATATTTATGGCATGTACAACATGTGACCTTGATGAAATTTTGACTCTAGGAAGTCAAATGATGAAGTTTAACTATGCATTGAAAAAAGTACTCCAATGAAGGTGATTTTGAGAAAGACAAAAACAAAAGGTATGATCAAATTTATTTTTTGTTGCGTTTCTTTTTTTCCTTTAGTATAGTATTCACAGTCAAAATCTTTCTTTTCTTTATAGAGGAAATGTTTCTTAACCCTTTTCTTAATTTGTTATAATGTTTTACAACCCTTTATGCCCGTTTCGTCGAAACATCGCTTGAAAGTGATTTTCAAAGTTAAACTATTTTTATAGGAAAGGTCATTCATGTCTTCGGCATCCGTTCGACATAATACAAAATTTTAATCCTCTGACAAACAACAATGCTTCTGAAAACTTCGATGGAAAAGATTTTTTATGCGGATTTAAAATACGCGTCTTTTCTGATAATGTATTCACAAAATAGCCATACATCACAGCTCCACTGATAACGTAAGAACCTTTCGATTGAATTTTGGTAGTTGTTACAGACGACAAAATAATTGATGCATCAAATAGAAAACGATTAGGTTATAGATCTAGCATAGAAAATATTTCCACTTTTCTCTAAAAGTTTTCCGATACCATTTTTGTCTTATCCATAATGTTAGTTGCCGCACATTTGAAACAGGACTTGTCTAAAATTAAACAATAAAATTGAAAATTAAAATGGTGACAAAAGAAGAAGCGTTTTGGCATTTTCAAAATCTAAAAATTTTACTTTTATATCACAAAAACTTGATTTTATGGAAGAATATGTTTCAGAAGAATAAATTCCAGCAAAATTTCTTTCAAAAATTTGTTAAATGAAGGAGTAAATCAGCATGAGTTTAGCTCAAGGTCCGACCTTCTTGCCTCGAGAAACCCTAACTTAGTTTAGTAGCCTCGAACCCTCCTTATGTCTCTGAATACCAACCTGTCCTCAAGAGCGAAATCTAATAAAAAAAATCGTGCTTGCTGCACGGTAAAATGTAAGAAACCCGTGCAATTCTATTTGACGTAACTTCAGATAAGTAAGAGTAAGGTTCACGAATTAAGCCATAAGTCTTGATTCAAGCCGTGGTTATGAGGTTATGTAACAGCGCCGATGGTTTATTAAAATGTAACAGTAAACCAAGTCTAGTTTAGCACAAAATTCATCGATATTGTTAAACAGCAGGGGAAATAACTACTTGTATTTATAAAAAATATGGGTTATCTCTCATGATTTAATTGCAACTTGAAAATGCAGCATTTTCCCTGAGAGGAAAAGGTTAACTCTCCCAAGAACGCAAAGACGTAGACCGTTATTATTTAAAAGCTGATGTAGACGATAGAAGGGATTGTTGATAATGATAGGATTAGTTTACAATGGACAACAGAAAATATTGAGACAAATTAAATTTTGATTATCGACTTAAGCGGCCCATACACGATCAATATCATTGACAATATTATTGAGGCATAATATTGACAATATTTTTCTAGCCACCAATACACGATCAATATTATTGACAATATTAATTTAGAGAATAATCAACCACGGGTTACATAACGTCAATAGAAATATTGAAGAAAATATTTCAGCGATCGCAGATATTCTTCAATAGTATTGACAATCCTTCAATATTGCCCATTCACGGTCAATGTTATTGTCAATACCAAATATTGACAATAATATTGTCAATAATATTGATCGTGTATGGGCCCCTTTACCTTCTGTTATCTTCTGTTATTTTCCAAAGTTTTTTTCCCACTGGACAAGCCAAATCCAGGGTTTGTTTGGGAAAGAGTTAAATTAGATCAACACGGGTTTTGAATTCTAAGGAAATTTCTAAAGAAATATTCCCTAATACATATCGCTGCTTTTGAACGAAAACCTCGTAACTGCAGCTTTAAACAAGCTACAGTTACGAGCCCTTTGTTAAAAATGGACAAATAAATAGTTTACCTGACTCGCAAATGATAAAGGCTTGTACCAGAAACTGTTTTAGGAAAGGATTAATTTGAAGGACTGGTATCAATTCTTTTGAAGTGACACATTACGAGTTAATAATGTTTGAGACATAAAATGAAGGAAGATATATAAAATGCACTTCTTTAATTAAACAAAACTGTTGCTATGGGAACAGACAATCACATAATTCTGCATCGGGTCAAGACAAAACAGCCCTGATTCGACAGTGAAAGTTTGGCAGGGAAAAAAAGAGCGTGAAAACGTAAACTGTAATTATGAGGTTTTGTGTATATTTACACCAACGATATGCGTCGTAGCAACCCTTTCGCAGATAATACCATATTTCGACTCTCTTGCTTTATTCAGTTAAATATACTGTAACTAATAACAAATTTTAAAGCACAGTTCTGTCACAGACATTTGAGGAAATAGGAGAAAATTCAATTTATAGCACTGTCTTCTTTTCCATCAATGTTCTTTCAACTTTTGTCCACAGTTTGATTCTTTATATGGGATAGGGTTAACAAATTTAACATACCCCTGCTTACGCCATCGTCGTCAGCCAAGAGTACTATCACGGTGTATAATCACGTGACTTAGAATTTCCGATAATCTTCAATAACTTTGTCAATACTTGATCGATTTGAATTTGAAGCAGAGAAGATGGGAAAATGTCAGGAATAACCTTGACGTAGTGGATTTTTGAAAAATCAATTGATAAAAAGTAATTGAAGATAAACCAAAATTTTGGTTTATCTTCAATAACTTTTTATCAGATGATTTTTCAAAAATCAACCAGGTCCATCTAATGCGTGACATCTGTCCACAATCTCTGCACCAAACCGAATTCAAATCGGTCATATATCAACAAAATTATTGAAGATTTTCTGAAAATATTGCATCACGTGATTATCCACCGTGACTATTGTTTACGAATGCAGGAAGTATTGATGAATTAGTAGGCTTATTCTTGTTTTACGAAGATGAGCAAGTGCAAGCTAATTCTCGTACTTTATCATGTCTACACTACCATATCATGATACCCCACCCACCCTGTAGGAATGACAAATGGAAGTTCCGATAATGATTGGGCTCAAAATATGCCCATGTGCAGTATAAAATAATGTTTAATTGTAGACGTTAATAAATTTATAAGTGAATCAAGTTACTAAAGTTAACACAAATGTTACTGAAATATGGACCTACAGTTGAAAGCACAGAAATCATTAAAGCCAAATGCAAGAACAAGAGCAATTGTAATCGTTTTTTCTTCTTTTACATATTAAATGGCTGATAAAGCTATATGATTTTTTTCGTGAAGCAGTTTTTTTTAAAATCGTTTAATGATTTAATTTTAACCTTATCAGCCAAAACAACTTGTAAGAAAACCAGTGTCCTTATTAAAGGCCAAGACATAGTCTAACATTTCGTCTGCAAAGTTTGGAAACGACGTTACTAAAGAGTTTTCAAATTGTTGTTACGAAATTTTTAGACTAAGCCGACAATATACCCATCGTATATCAAAAACCTATCGTGAGAAACCTATCTTACGCAATTGATAGGCATATCTTTTAAAAAAGGACTGGTTTTAGTCGATATATCGTCGCTTTTCAACGAAAACCTCGTAACTGCAGATTAAAAGAAGCTGAAGTTACGAGGTTTTCGTTAAAAAGCGACGATATGTCTATTATTGTTAACGTCTTTTTTTTTTCAAAGTAAATTTACACGACAGATATTTGTTGGATTTGGTAGATCTATTAAAATCGACAGATGAAAAGTAAGTGTATCCATTGGTCGCTTGGTCGTCGATGAATATTTCATCAGTTGATTTCTTAAAGACCTCTCACACCCAGCAAATATATGACGTATTTCAGTCTGACGCATGACACCACAATGAGACAAAAGAAAAAAAATGGCCATCATTTTATCATATTTTTTTCTCAATAATCTATTTGCTCTAGTGAACACAAATTCCAGCTTCATCAACATCTTTTCATCCTGTAGTCTGCATTGGCTTCTAAATCGGAGGACGGGCGTTTTTTGCCACGTACATTTTGGTCAGGTCATTTTTGTCTGGACCACTATTGGAAAAACGTTTTGGCAAAATTTATATATTTTATAGGCACTTATTTCTCATTTAAGATAATCACGCTATATAAATAGTATTTTTCATCATAGTAAAGTACTTTTACAAAATGACGATTGAATTGTAATTTTGATTTAATAACCTAAAACATGTAAATAAAAATGAATTTGGCCAAAGCGTCCGTGGCCAAAACATCCTGGCCAAAACATCCTCTCTAAACGTCCTTGCCCAAAACGCTTTACATTCATCTGTCTATGTTTTTGTAAAAAAAGTTGAAGAGCATATTCTTTAAAGTTTTTTAGAGATCTAAATAATTACGGCTTTTATTTGTCATCTGCGATTATTATCGAAATAATCCTTTCACAATATCATGAATATGTGAACGTTAACAGTTAACCCATTCCCAAACAAGACCTGGTTTTGACGTCCCTAGAAGAAATGGCTTGGGAAAACATTGAAACAAAAGAAGAAACTGCTGATAACCAGCAGTTTCTCCTTTTGTCTCAATATTTTCTGTGTCATATTTTACACGAATCCTTTCTTTAATAACATCCATTTTGTCATTTTTTACAGTTTTTGAAGTGGATCACGCTAAAATTTTGTCGTTTGGGAAAGGGTTAAGACTTGCATTTTCTATCCTGCTGCAGACGACGAAACGGATGTTGATATTAAAATAATTTCTAGAAAAGACAACAATGGAACAAAAGGAGAAATTAATCGGAATGTTGATGGCTCAAGACTTTCACAAACTTCCTTTACATGCGACGTCAAAAAGGGGGTTTTGTTTTGGGAAAGGGTTAATTCTGTCTGAAAATGGTTTCAGCAGATAGAGATAGTGATAGGTGTTAAAAGTACATTTTGGTGATGACCCAATTGATGAAAAACCCGTGATAGAACGTACACTTTTAATACTTTTAAAATCCTCTTCAAAAATGATTAAATCGGACAGTTTTCACATCCCTGTCAACTCTTTCCTAATCGACAACGTGAAAGGGTAGTCAAATCTCACTGACGGCAGACGACAAAATGGATGTTACCAAAGTAAAGGTAAAATTTGTAAATTATAAAGTACAGAAAAAACATTAAGGCAAAAGAGGAAAATACTAATCATCAGCATTTTCTTCTTTTGGCTCAATTTTATCGCAAGCCTTTCCTACCAGGGACTCAAATTCACGTCTTGCTTGGGAAAGGGTCAAACCGTTGAAAACAGCTGAGGTAGGTAAAGGAAGAAAGTACCGATGACCATAATTTTCTTCTGTTACCTAAAACATATTTTTTTATTTCGTAGTTCAAGCTAACATCATTTCTTCCTGAAAGAAAATCTGCCTTTTCTCATTTTCAACGACATACAATTTGGAGTAGACCAGTTTGGGAAATGATTATTAATTCATTATTACTTTATATCTTAACGTAGCCTATCTGTAATAGATGTCGCCACATTAAGCACATTACCACACATTGGCATTTTTGACCCCCCCCCCCCCCCCCCCCCCGAGATATAAGTTTTGAAAAAAAAGAGAAAAGGAAACAGAGTGGAAAATGAAGAAATTGCATGTGACAAGCAATTTCTATATTTCCTATAAAGAGATTTTATTCACATGTATGAAATTGTCGTTTGCATTGTCTTTGAATTCAGACCAGTATACTTTTTCAATAGAATAATCGACTTGTATTCCATTGACCAGCGTAGACGGTTCGACGAATTTTGTGTAAGATATAAACTAAATTGAATTTGTTGTCATACGTACGTTGCAAAGGATTTTGGTCAAGCCAGGATTCGAACCCAGAATCTCTGTACTGAAAGTTCTTTTACGTTGCCGACGAATTAGCTAAATCAGGATTTGGCTCCAAGATGTCAGTTCAATCCTTCCTCGAAGGGAAAGGTTAGACATCTCCTATTTGAAAACTGCTGCTGAAACAAATACATGTATAGATTAATAGAGGTAGAATATATGTACAGTAAAGCACAAAAATAATGAGACAAAAGGAGAAAATGCTGGATATCAGCATTTTTTTTCTGTTAGCTCAATATTTTCAAAGTTCTTTCTACCATGGCTAACAAAATCACAGTCTGATAAAAATCCGCGTAACTCTACAGTACCAGTTAGGGGTAATCTTCAATGACCTTTCTTTCAAGCCAATCAAGTATACGCTAACAGAATTTTGAAAGCGATTGACCTCAAAAGCTAGGTATAAGAACATCACATCTTAGAACAGAACAACGCGTTTGTATGTGTCTGTCATGGAAAGTCATATATACAGTCGACTCTCGATGTGTCGAAGTCAGAGGGACCGTCAAAATACTTCGACATATCCGGAGTTCAACACATCCGATTTTATCTCTGTATCTATTACAACAATTTTTAACCGTTTTTGATGTTCATCAAGTACGTTCATAAATGTTATTGAGCAAGTTCAAATCCAATTTTGTAAACGCATTTGTAATCTTAACCAAAACACCCCGGATTTTTTAGTTTTAGGTGAATGCGGCAGATATCCCCTAGCAATAAGCTACACGTCTCAATGTATTAAATATTGCTCTAAACTCTTATCCATGCCTAATAACAGATACCCAAAACAGTGTTATTTTATGTTAAAAAGGTTAGATGACAGTGGTAGAATCACGTGGTCTTCACATATTAAAAACCTGTTGTTTGAGCACGGTTTCGGCTATATATGGATAGCGCAAGAGATCGGAGATAGGGCCTACTAATTCCTTTTTATCAATTTTTAATCAAAGGCTAAAGGACATATCTCTTCAGAAATGGACCTCAAAAGTCCAAGAGTCACCTAAAGCACATTATTACAAACATTATAAGACCCTGCTAGATGTTGAAAAATATTTATCTATTGATTTGCCATTTAATTACAAAAAAACCTTATCCAATTTTAGATGTTCAAACCACCCACTTGCTATTGAAAAAGGTAGACACGAAAATATAGATAGACAATTTAGATTTTGTAAATTTTGCTTAAAGAGAAACGTATATACTGTAGAAGATGAGTTACATTTTGTATTACTTTGTCCCCTGTATAATGATACAAGGAAACTATACTTCCATAATAAATGGCTAAATCTATTACCAACACATGAAACATTCTACAACATTATGAAGTGCCAAAACACCGACGAAATTTTTTCCCTTTCAAGATTTATTACATATGCTTTAGCAGAACGAAGTCAATTTTTAGAAACATTGTAGATATTACCAAAATGACATAACGTTACCAAACGGCATTTCTGAACGCAAAGAGGAGCGTCGTTGAGATGGTGAGAAAATGCCTGTCACCAGCATTTTCTATTATCCAGCGATGAACCTCTAGTTTACCAAAATTAGTCATTATATTTTTTCGTTAACTTTCTCTCAAACAGAACATAGTTTTGCCGTCTAATAAAAATAATTTGTTGAAAATTTAGAGAAGAGAAGAAATAACTGAGAATCAGCAATTTCTCCTTTGCCTCTATATTTTCATATTATAATATAAGCATTCACTACACTTAATATAAGCACATTGCATTCTTTTATCTGCAACTCCTTTCAGTTTGGAGTAAGCAACGTCGAAAAATGGCTAACTTCTACTAATGCTTTCCAGTTTTAAGACACACTATTTCAGAATATTATTTATTTGTATAATATATATTTTGTTGTTGAAAATGATGGTGATTCCTTGTTTGTTTAACACGATAAAAAATTATCTTGTATGTTTTCTTTTGAATAGGATTTGAAGAAAAACAAAAATTAATCAGTTATTAGATTAATTAATTAATCTGTTCGTCTCTTAATTGATTGATTAATGGATCCTAGAACGCTCAAAACTGATGGTTTGTAATACAAATCTATAGACGTCAAAATCCAGTATTGTTTTTATTGATCAATTATAATTCATTTTAATTGCAATCTTTATGTTGATATGATTTGTATTATATTTGTTACTCTTCATGATGATCATTGTATACAGTATTATTGTATAATGGGCCAGAGGCCTTGTATATATATGAATAAAGATTTTGATTTTTTTTTTGAATAAATGAAATATAGTAGGAAAATGAAAGAAATTGTTCGACATAAGCAATTTCTTTCCTTTTCCTACTATATTTCAATGGCTACATTTATCTCAAAATGATTTTGTTTTATATTTTTGATATCCATTGATGAGGATGGAACCAAACTTTCACTTCGACTTAAGCGGAAATTCGACTTATCCGATGTCGACACATCGAGTGTCGACTGTATACTCCCAGTCATAAGAAAGTAGCCACTTGTTTAATGCAAATAGTCGGCGATTATAATATATAACACGATATTTGATTGCCAAAATTATGGATATGAATATTGGTTTTTCCGCGGTCGTAGAAGTTGACCAGATTGTCGAAATCAGGTCTTGTAAGGAAAAGTGTTAATTTAATGGAATTTGTCGAAATCAGGTCTTGTAAGGAAAAGTGTTAATTTAATGGAATACAAGCATAAAATGCTTACTGACAAATGATCTTATTTTGATTTCGTTTTTATGTCTTACTTATTTCATTAGGTGATATCTTCTAGTAAGAGGGGATATCGTCAAAACAATTTAATCCTTTCCTCAAGGACATAATTTTAGGCTGATTCAATTTAACCCTTTCCCAAACAAGACCTGGTCTTGACGTTCCTAATAGATATGACGTGGGAAAACATTGAGGCAAAAGAAGAAACTGCTGATAACCAGCAGTTTCTCCTTTTGTCTCAATATTTTCTGTGCTAAAATATATACAAACCCCGTGCGTTTCCACCCTAAAATTTTGACGTTTATGAAAGGGTTAAGAGTCTGCGCGGATGAAACGATATTAAATGCATAGAATTGTAGACTACTGCATAGAAAGCAAAGAGAAAAAGGAGAAAATTAACGTGTTTGCCTTTTCTATCTTTATTTTCTAACTCAAATTTTGATTTCTATGAAAGTTATACATCTGTAACCAGAAATTGTTTGTGAAAAAAGTTAAGGTTTGATGGGATCTTAAAAAAAGTAAAAAAAAGGGTAACTTCTTTTCAACTGGATGAAACAATTATTACACTCAGTAATTAGTATTTAAATGTGAATTTAGTTTGAAATCAGTTTGCCTTGTTTAAATGATACTTTTCATAAATAATTATTTACTTGGAATGACATGGGGTTTGGAACTTTAAGTGAACTGTTTATAAGTGTAGATCTATATAGTTATAACAACAAATGTCTTTTTGATACTTTGAACGTTTTTTTTATATTTTTTTAAAGGGACATTTCATTCCAATTTCATTTTTCTAAAGTATGTCTTGATGCCAAGATTGGTTATTCTAATGAGCATAAATACTATTGGTTTTTGAAGTTGTTGCCAATAAGCGAGAAACACGCATTTAAAGTTGAGACATAATCGATAAATTGCATATAAATCCGAACTGTTATCCACAACAATTTGTTCAATTTTAACACAAAAATATAAATTTCTCGTAAACGGCGCAATATTTTGGCTCGAAATTTTCAGAATTTTCATAAGGAAATATGCTCTTTTAGATAAAAATAAAAGTAAAATTTATGACAAAAAATTCTGAAATGTCACTTTAACGTCTTGAAATTGACCTTACGTTTAGTATTTTTCAGTATTATATCAATTTCAAATGAAATGTAAAGAATTGAAATTCTATCACTATATGATATATGTGAGCTTGGGGTTTGAAAAATGGCCCTTATTGGCTTTGAGACCAACCCGAGGCGCGTTCTTTAGAGCGAGATTTCTTGAGATATCTTGAGATGTCTTAAGATGTTTTAGAATAAAGCGTTCTTTTGAGCAAGACCTTTAAGACGATCACTGGGAGCCGCCATTGCTCTATACTTCTTTCGGAATCCCTCGGTAAATTCTGTACAATCTACATGGGAGAAAATTGACCGAGTTGTTCCGAATGCCCCATGATTCATAAACCGCGGAGTTCCGAATGCTGCATACTTCATACAAATGACGTCATGATGACGTCATTTGTATGAAGTATGGAACATTCGGAACACCTCGCTTATAATCTCGGTCTCAAAGACGCCGTATCAAAAACATCTTAAGAAATCTTAAAAAATCTCGCTCTAAAGAACGCGCCTCTGAATCACATAAGCCTGCACAATGGCACATTCTGATCAAGATCCATCTGGTTCTCTCTTAATTTCTTTTCATTGGAATGTATTGTAGCAATTGTAAAAGAACAGCATGCGTCTTTATCAGACTTAACCTATAAATAAGGCGTTCCGGAGTCCTGACCAATGGTATTCTCAAATGCTATGAGGCCCCCTTTTCAATGTTTCAACTCATTAAAAAACTTTTAACCAGACAAGTAGACAAGTAGCTAAGCTTTTAGATGTTAATAAACTATGGCGCTAAAGGGACTTAAAGTTATAGAATTAGCTGGATCGCCCCCTGCGTTATTTTGTGGGAAGCTTCTAGCTGCCTTTGGCGCTAAAGTGATCCGCGTGGACAGGGTAAACATAAATTATTTATTTCATACATTTTCTGTTTAATAAATATAAGTACAAAGACTACAAGATTTTTTTTATCATAACACAGACGATGCTGTGAAACAAATGTTTGTGCTAAAAATCGTACAAGATTATGATAAGGATATGGAACATACATATGTTCATTTTTAAAGACAGCAACAAATATTCCTGACAGAAAGTGCTTATTTAAAAGATAAATGTTAGTAATGAAATGATTAAAGAAACGCAAATAGATAAAAACGTTTGATCTTTTCGACAAAATCATTTACATGCATTGCCAGCTCCAATATATATAAATATTAGCAGTGGGCTGTGACTCAGTGATTGGTGCGGGGGGGGGGGGTAAATATACTCAGTTCCAAAAGAAAGTGTGCACTTTCGCCTTTTGCTTTAGCCTTAATTTTCACAATGTTTATGGTAATTTAGGGTGTAAAAGTGATATCATACTTCAGATTAGACCTTAAAGAAAATTGGTATCAAAACAGATGTCGATAGAATTGCTCATACTGCATACGAGCAGCCAGATCATAATGGTGTTGATGGTGTTGAGATTTGCACTCTTTGCAGCTTCTTCTGTGGAAAGATATGCATGTTCATATGCCATTGTAGGGTTTTGCCATGCCTTCAAAAGCCGTTTCCACGCTAAAGTTTGAACTTGTCTGTAGACGTTACGTAAGCGTCAACGTTAGTCATCGCTACGTTAGCAGTCTAGTAAATTGTCGTCGAACGGTGCAACAACGTTCTACAACACATTTGTAAGCCTTTAAGATGCCATAGAATGGACACATGCTATTAGAAGATAAATATCGTACAAATTCAAATTTGTTGAGAGTTTTTGTTTCACCAGGTTCGGTCTTGTTCACCGACGTTAATTGTAATTCGTTTCCCGCTAATGCACTATGTAGAAATGTAATGAAAATGTGATTTTATGTTACGGTATGCCAAAAGGATTACAATAAAATAAATTTCAGATCAATAACTCATCCAGCACGTGAGGCATATGTAAAATACCTAAAAATGCAAAGTCGTAACCAAGCCGAAAATTCGTGCGTGCTAGGTACTTTCTTCATCAATATATCGTTTGTCAATAGTCTTGAGATGTGCCGTGCAAATTTTCCTGACGGTAGACGGTAAACTTTTCGAGAAATTCAAAATTAACAAGTGCACACTTTCTTTTGGAACTGAGTGTATATTTGAGTCGGGATCTGGAAAAAGGTCTCTTACAGCAGTTGACAAAGCCAAGTTTTAAGGTCAGCCTGTGGTCATATGTAGTCTCATTAAGGTCAGCCTGTGGTCATATTTAGTCTCATAAGAATTCATTCTGTTAATTTTGGAGTTGCTATGTTCACGAACAAGGTATCGGAGAACAAAACAGATCTTGGTCAGACTACGTGTATATGCTGGCTGATCTAGATCCACGTTGTCCTCCAATGCCATAAATGACGTTTTTCCAGATCATGGCTTATTTATAAATTGGCCAAGATGCATAGACTGAAACTAGATATTGCACGATTGTGTATGTGCTTATTATACTAGTATACTAAAAGGATAAAGAAACGCAGGGTGAACTTTAAACCGTGATGTAAGTATGATATTGTGATTCATTCAAAACGAATTTTTGTAAGCTTACAGATTAATTAATGCTAAAAAATATCCTATCCAAAGTCTGTATTTTGCATCTGACAATTGGTTTAGAGATACTGACGATTAAATCAAATGGACCCACAGGATTTTGAAATTGAAATCGAAACAGCCAACCGTAGGTTTAACCCGTGTGAGATTCTCCCACATCATTACTGAACCCAACCCTCCAAACCTATCCTCTCTACAACACAAGCCTCCGTTAAACGTTTGTCACGACGTCGGTAGACACGTTGACGGCCATCAGATCGATAAAGGCATAATCGAGACTCGCCCGTGAAGAAAATTTGCCTATACTGACTTAGCGGAAACCGTCGTGTGGCATGTGTAGCAATCCAGTCCATACGACACTGACGTCGAGTAGAGGCAAGATGTGGACCAACGTAGGGGCAATATGCTCTAACAACATTTTTTTTGTTATCGATTCCTGGCAGTTTTTGATTTTATAGGACGCAAATGATTTCCACGAACATTAAGTGCACTCTCAACGGCAGTAATGCATTAATTACGCACATGAGAGATGAGAAATAGCGATCCTAGCGTCGTGACGTTACGCGCTGACGTCCTGACCTAGGTCGATCGGCCAATTTCCAAGTTTCCCGAAGAAGTCTTACAAAACGTTCTAAGTTGGAAACATTACCACCAAAGTGCATAGCAACATGATTTGAAGCTGTCCTTACATCAGTATCTGCATGGCCAGACCCCTCTAAACTTCCGTGAGTAGTCCCATTCTTAAAACTAATCAAATACTTAATCAATTTTATGGAAGCAGTTGGTCTGTATAAAGACTAACAGAGATTGACTTGACCAACGCTGCATGACACCAGAACAACACGGTGCACGAGATTCTTGTTTTTCCTTCCTCCATTTACCAGAGCTGCGCACTGTACCATGACTAAATTTTCGAAACACGACCAGGTGTATTACAATGTATGAGCTGGTTACCAAATTCACAAAGTTACACTTCATTTTCAAAGTAGGCATATCGGAAATAATGAAACCCTGTGTTTCTTTATCCTATCAGTATAGGTTCTATATATATTTTGTGCATTCTCTCTGAAAATAATCCGTATATTCTTCTAAAGTCACCAACTTCCCACAACATAGACCCACTAGCTAGGGGTAAAAGGTCAGTGTCTGTCAACCTAAAGACCGACGAAGGCGTTGAAGTTGTCAGAGGGCTTTGCAGAGATGCCGATGTTATGGTCGACCCATACAGGAAAGGTAAAACAAAGAAGAAAGTGTAGCGTGCTCGTTTTCTTGTAGATTAGTATTTCATGTCGTTTCACAAAATAACTTCTGAAAAAGGCAAACGAAAGACTTTTTAGTCAAATATCACGAGTTCCCTTGGTTCATTTGATATATCACTATGTTTTATGTATTCCGTACTTCATTCTTTCGGATGAGACTTTAAACCGAGGTTCCGTCTCTATATAACCTTAGTAGTTGAGTGGGACGTAAAACTCAATAATTGCTCACAAGTGCACAAAACATTATTATTTTGTTTGTGTCTCCTAGATTCAATTTAAGGTAGATCTATAATTTAATTTCGAATTTCTGATTTTTTTTATTCAAAACGGTGATTTATGTCAAAACTAAACTGACCTACAAATTGATGCAAAGTTCATTTGCACCCAAATGAATACGTAAGTTATATCCAAAATTGTCACATGAGAAAACCTTGGTATCGGTATTGTATTCACATATGCCTAGATTCAATATATCCCTGTATACCCCTTTTTCACATAACTATTTTAGTTGTATCCCATTTATATCACCTTTGCCAAAGAGTAACGAAACTTATCTTTTTAAATTAAATAGTTTTGAAATCAAGACATACACCATTTCAGTGGCGTAGGAAGGTTTGTAATATGGGGGGGGGGGGCAAACGTTCTAGTAAATGGAAAAAATGGTTGTTTTAAGGGGGGCCATAGGGGGGCAGACCCCTGTTTCAAATTATTGGGGGGGGCACCCTGGTCCCCCCTCTTCCTACGCCTATGCATTTAATGGATTTGGAAGCTAGGCTCGGCAAACATAGGATTTTCAAGCATTTGCAATTGAAAGAGAATAAAAAGATACAATAAGAGTTGAACGCTTCGCTCGTTCGGCAAATTTCAGGCTCACAAGGCTTAAGAAAATAGTAACATGGAGGATTGCAGATGTTAGGGAGAACCTAGGATTAGGTATAAGAATTTTACACGACAATCGTAGCTTGGTATATTAACATGTTAATACTCACATATTAAATAGAAGGCAATTTAAACTAAGATCAGACAGCATGGACTAAATCCGACTTTTCTCTGACGAAATTTGATATGTTGATGTCGCTCATTCATGTAAATGAGCGACATCAACATATCAAAGAGCGAATTTCATTAAAGAAAACTCGGATTACTATGCAGTCTGATCTTTGTATCAGTTGCATGCAAAAGAAAAAAATTAACACGGCTCAAGTTGAATTTCAGGTTTTAAGAATTGTTCGTGTCATTTATGATGAATCATTGTTATATTATATTGCAGGTGTTATGGACAGGCTAGGACTGGGACCAGAAATGTTGTTAAAAGACAATCAAAGTTTGGTATATGCACGGATTACAGGCTTCGGACGTTATGGTCCTGTATCCCACAAGGGTGGACATGATATTAATTACCTAGCAACTTCTGGTAATAAATTAATAGATGCCACCATTTACATTGTATCCCTTTTCAAGCAAGACATGGTTTTCACGTCCTTAATCAAAAAGGCTTGATACCCAGCATTTTCTCTCTTGGTATCAATGCTTTTTATCTGTAATATACTAAAATCCCGTCTTTATCATCAACTTTAATTTCGACTTCAGTTGCTTTCGATCGGGACAAAACTGCATTGTATATTATTAGTTATTTTGGAAAGGATTAAGCATTACTTGGTCATATGAACTCTCATCTTTCAAATAGTTCTTACGAGATTTTTCCCGAAAAGCAACCAGGAAGTTTTTCAAATTACATACAGATATTAAATTCTGGAAAGTCTCCAAATGTTCGTTTTCATGTTTTATTAGAAACTTCCACTCACGTAATCCTGAAAAGACGCATGGCCATTAAGTGCATTTGCCACCGTTTGAAATATCACTCAAAGCTTTTTTTTGAAGGAGCTCACACACGTGGGTAATTGTCTGCTTAATATTGTCATACTGAATCTTGACACCTGGTTAGACAAGAAATACATATCTATACAACAGCCTGGCCTCAAACTACAAATTTTGAGGGTCTTAGATTTACATAACAAGGCTTGGTTATCATAACCAGCTGCCATATTGTTTTCTTCTTGTCTATTAAGGTGTCTTATCTCAGTTAGGACGGCGTCACGAGAAGCCCTTCCCGCCCATAGTCCTGATGGCGTTTGGTGGTGGGGGTTTGTTGTGTGCACTTGGTATCATGATGGCGCTGCATGAGAGACAGAGGTCAGGTCAAGGTCAAATAGTGGATCACAACATGGTGAACGGATCAGCATATATGTGTAAGTCGTAATGTGTATCAAGTTAAATGTATCGTTGGACCTAGCATGGATACCCATACCTTAGTGCAAATGGACAGGATATGAGCCTTTTCAGACAGAAGCTATCGAATATCGACCGACCCCCCCCCCCCCCCTTTCATGAAATAGACCTGGTCATATTTCGATAAGTTTGCGTCATAATTGACCAAGCAAGAACGTGTTCACCGAAAGCGATCACGCATTAGGCCATTCAACCAATGGCAATCATCCAATAAAACCATGACTGCTAGATTTCCCGCGGAATGGAATTGAAGTCAAGTACACCGATACATTTTTTGAAATTTGTTTCGTGATTTTCTTTAAACCAATGGAAATTTGCATTAGGTTTTCCATTTGTCATATTTACAACCGATACTTAGATGACGGAATCTCAAAGAAAAGATGGGGATGGGTTTGTGGTTACAGAAAGAAATCGTTTGGGGGAGAGTAGCGGTATCCCGGATTAGAGTCAGCAAGTCTTCAAAGAGTACGATACTAATTCTGACTTGTAGTGGATCTGAATTTTTGTTCGAGAGAATTCCCGTTAGAGCCCCCTTTCAAGTGAAATGCGCATGTCTACATTAAAATGATATCGTTACATGGTACTTCTAAATGAATAGGATAACATTATGTACATCCTTTGCCGGAGTGGTGTTTGCATGCACTGACACCCAAGCACAAATAATCCTAGGATGAAAAAATGTAAAGATATACATTTGCACACTCAATCTTGTCACAAATTTTTTGTAACTCTTTGTTTATTTTTTGTAATAAATAAAGGACGAATATTTGCAACCTAAGACAAGTGACTGATACGATCAAGTCTAGACATATACGACCACCGTAAAGTATCCATAGTAATGTGTTCTAGTTTTACGACAATGATAATAACATTTTATTTTTTGGGTTACATAAAGTAATAAACAATCTCTGATAATGCGCATTTGTGGATTCGAGGCCGCCTTTAATCATTATCAAATTATATTAATAATGCTTTAAAAAGCACAATATGGTATTGCTTCATTTTACTAATTATATTAAGGCTATCTTTCCCAGAAACTGACATATTTGATATTTGATACATTTCGCCGATTCTCAAAAAAAAAAAAACCTCGTATCTGCAGCTTGTTTTGAGGTGCAGATACGAGATTTTCGTTGAAAAAACGACGATTTTTTTATACTTCAGCGACCTTCCTATGGACATCCAGATCTTTACCATTTTGGATTGGAGGCTGCGGCGAAAATATTCTAGATGGCGGTGCGGGGTATTATGATACATACGAGACAAAAGATGGACAGTATATGGCAGTGGGTGCTTTGATGCCGAAGTTCTATCTTAATCTTTTGAAGGGTAAGCGCATCCGTTTGTGAACACCCGGAAAATTGTTTATATATCAACGAAAGATATAAATATTATTTCTATAATAATATATGCTAAAGTTTTAAAGATTAGTCAACTAATTTGTACTTTAATTTCATCGTAATGAAAATTTTCATAGTCAACACATGTACACCGAGAATAGAATTTTCAATGAGAGCAATAAAAACAATAAAAAACAATTATATAGCATAAAAGTGACATATCGTCGGTGGGGAGTCAAAACCTCGTAACTCCAGCTTATTCAAGCTGTAGTTACGAGGTTTTGACTCCCCACAAGCGATATATGAGTACATGTAATTGTAACATTTAATCGTATCTTCAGGACTCGGTCTAACCGAGCAAGAGATGCCACAAAATACAGATTCCAAGGTTATGTCTGTCAGTTTCACGCAGATATTCAAGACTAAAACTAGAGATGAATGGACAGAAATATTCAAAAACTTGGACGCTTGTGTGTTTCCAGTGTTGGAAAAGGATGAAGCTGCTTCACACCCATTTAATGCCGATAACGAGGTTTTCTTACAAAATAATGATGGTAATATTGAGCCTGCTCCAACACCGAAGTTGTAAAGGACTGGATCAATGCCGGAGTTATTGCCCTTACCAAATGTAGGTCAACATACAATAGAGGAGTTAAGGAAAGTTGGATTTAGTCAGGATAGAATAGATAAATTTATTGATAACGAAATTGTATTTCAGAGCTAAAAATGTTGACTTAAGAGTATTTTTGTAACGTAATCCACACAACCCTCTAGTAAACAGAACAGCTTACTTATGCTATCAACTCTTCAAGACCATGAAATAAATGTCTACACTGTTCAACTTGAGACGACTTCTTATTAGTGAAAACATTGACGAATATCGTTACCGACGACAGTGGTTATTTGTATCAAAAATATGTTTTTTAAAAAGAGAGAAGAAACACCGTGTATAAAACAACGCGCTTGTAAATACACACATTTCCCATGATTACACCGGAAATTAAACGCCACTTTCAATTGCTATGGTAATATCGCGGCGACTGGAGTATCTCACCGACGTTTTCTGGCTTTTTTCTTATCGGTACTACCACATTAGCTAATTCGAGTCCCAATCTGCTGCCTTACGTTGATTATTCATATCTATTTGTGAGGGACAAATAACTTTTCTGAAAGACGCAGAGTGTTATTAGAGTAGGGCGCTTTGTAATTCCGTGTGCTTTTGATGATACAGCTTGTCAACATTATCAATTACGAAGTACATACACCGAAGGTGAAGAAACAACATCTTGACATCCGTGTACACGCGGGAGATTTTTGTGACGTTACGTTAAAAATGACGTCCGGAAAAAGGACTTTTAAAGATAAAAGACGTAAATGATAAAATATTTGATGAATATGCTTTTATTTGTTCATAGTACATTTATCTTAACGCAGAAAAAACTATTTTGTGTACTATGTTTAACCCTAAACGCCATTTCTGACGTCACGATCCAATTTAAATGTTATTAATAAACAAGCAGACGTTGGTATATTAACAGTTCATGTTTACAATCACTCATTGAACAATTGTAAAAAATAAGAAAGTCGATTTTTATACCACAGTGTGTACGCAAAGTAAACGTAATTGAAACCCAGTGACGTCACTTTAGTATATTTCTTTAAAGAATAAGCATAGCAATTAATCTAATTCAATACTGTCCGATCTAGATCAAATATGTTTACCATAAAAAACATTTAATGAACACAAGTAGATAGGAATAGGTATAAAATCATTTAAATTGTAGTTGACGTTGATATATTCCACCCTTTCTTGTTTGCCCACCCTTTGGAATTGATATACCGGTATTCATGGTATAGTATGTAGTATCAACACGTATATACGTATACATTTCTGAGAAATATAGAAAGCTTACAGTACGTTTATATAAACACTTGCTTAAAAGGTTCCCAGTTTTGACGTTATCGCAAGTATGTCCAATTACATCTATTACACCTGTTTTAAAACATATAAATACGACGTAAAAGAATGTAAAAACGGGATGAAATTAGATAAAATTCAACATAATGTTCTATCACCTAATCCTAAAAATGAGCGAAATCAATTGGCGGCATCTGCTCCGTTTTGACAAGTAGACTCATCTGCTCCACACGCGCACAATTCAGTGCAATCCAGATTGCTTGATTTGCATTTTGTGCAACCACACTTTACCAGTTCAAGAAGTGTATGTGGTCCTGGCAACAAGGTCGTCATAACCGGCTGGTATACATCCTGATCCTTTATCCGACCAAAGATTTCAGGATCTGGAATGGGAGGCAAGGGACCATGTCAAAGTTCCAAATTATGCATTGGAACGCTGCGCGCTAAACCGTTTCCTCAAATGCCGCGTTTGTAGGTGGCAATCTTTCATTCTTTTATTGCTTCTTACGAAATAGCCACGACCGAAGAGCTTCCAGTTCTGTGATCTCTGTTCCAGGCTGATACAACTGGCAGACAAACTTTTCAAGAGACGTTAATGTTATTCCAATTATGGCATGCCTCGCAGAGATGGCTTTAAAAGTTCAAATGTCTTCCAAAACAGATTTTCGCCTTTCCAGTGAAGGACCCTGTGTTATTAGCGCCTGAAAAGGCATGTACGACTGGTAAAACTTCGGCTGCTTCATTTCGTATGGCATCAGCTATTGCTTTCAAATGTACAATGCATTTTGTATCGCCATTTCCTGAAACAAATACGATATCTTGAGGTAAAAAAATGGAATTCGCCTCAAGCATAGGCAAAATACATCTGTGTCTGGCGAGTAAATATCAATGGGTGCGTTCAGAGTTCTCCCATCGTTAGCCATCGGTACCGTTGGTAACCATCGGTAACCATCGGTATACCGATGGATACTTTGTTGGTCACCAATTGTCCCGCGACTAGACAAGTCGAGTAGCGTTGGTAGCCTTGTTTTGATTACAAAAGATGGCGGATAACAACCCACCTACGGCGGTCCCAATCATATATTTTTTCATTAACAAGAGCATCGTCCTCTGACCGTTCTTGAAAGAATTTATTGTAATAGTTGAAGCAACCGTTATTCTATTAAGCCATTTATTTCTGAAAATATTGGTGGTTGCTTATCTGCCGTGTTTTTTACCGATCGGCACAATATTCGTTCATATTATGTTGGTTGCCGACGGTGCCATCGACTACCGACGGTACTGTGATGTGATACGATACCGCTTGTTTCTTGCCAAGTCGTTTCAGGCGTGTTGCGGTTTTCAGAGAAGATGGTCCATCATAGGGATCGAAGATAAGATGCACTTCATAAAAGAAAAATACAGACCACGCCCCTCTTGTTATTATAGATTCGACAGATTAAAACGTGGTTGTTATTGCGATGGCATCAATGAAGGTGCTGTAATTTTGCCTCTCAAGCCTAATAGTTTATATAGGTTTAGATGTATATACTGAGAGACAAAAGAAAGTATACACATTATATTTCTCAATATCTCTCTTAATTTTCATGATAGCAACTCGAAATTTTGAACAAAATCCTTTTACTCATAAAGCATTTATACACGGTTGAAAGATGTCACCTGGAATCAATCGATTATCCATACTCGTGCTACATGTCGGTTTTGCAAACTTTGCATGTGTGACTTAGTGTAGAATGGGATATTGCTGTTGATTATGATTTGTTTTCTCTGTTCTTTACCACAACATATCACAATGTTGTTTTTCTATTACATTAAAACACAGTATCGATGGCGGGGAGAAATTGATCAATATGCCAGCTTTTTTAATTAAGTCCCATTTTTCTATGCTATGATGCAGCATTACATGAAAAAATACGTGACAATATACACATAGTCATGTGGATAGGACTATTTTTCGTATTCATTTTCAAAATCAGCCAATAAATTTTTAAGGAACTATGTCAAAGAACATTTTTGCATCAAGTCCTCTTTTCCCATGACGCAGCATAAAATGGTACAAACATCAACATAATGTACATGATCAGGTAATTAGAAACATTTTGTGAAATTTTGACCCAAATCCGTTTATAAATGTTGGAGTTATATCAACTAGAACGTTTGCATTGAATTTGTGACGTATTTAAGCAACCTGGAAATGGCCGAATTCTGGGAAAATACCGCCTCTCCCGAAATGTCAAGAAACGGATATCGATAACAGGAACACATGTGATTACAAAAATGCATGTTGGCACCCAGTATCATCAAAAGCACACGGGAGCCAATTTCGTTACATAGCGCCCTACTCTATATGGTAGAGTCACGATACAAAAACAGACAGAATACCGAAGGTAAAATGATAATTTGTTGCTTTTCAACGAAAACCTCGTAACTGCAGCTTAAGACAAGCTGTAGTTACGAGGGTTTCGTTGAAAAGCGACGAATATTCATATCTGCGGCTAAATTTTGCTCTCGATCAAAACCGTGTCACTCGTGATTTTTAAAGCGTTGATTGAAGTTCATGAAATAGTATTTTATGGTTCGTGAATTTAATAGGTGGCAAAAGTCAGTACATTGATATTGGGTATATTTTATGATTCTCGTATGTAAAATATCGCTGCTTTTCAATGAAAACCTGGTAACTGCAGCTTGTCTTAAGCTGCAGTTACGATGTTTTCGTTGAAAGGCGACGATATCATGATGAATGATCTAGATTTTACATTGTTGTAATACATATTTACTGTCATACACACAAGTGCGAGTATAATAATTTTAATTCAAAATCATTTTTTAACTAAAAATATATCCTTATTCAACGAATAGAAGAGCGATACATATTCTGGTTGCTGACTGGGTTGTTCTTCGAATGGTCTCAAAACGCTTCCATCACGGTGTATAATCACGTGACTCAGAATTTCCGATAATCTTCAATATCTTTTTTAATACTAGACCAATTTGAATTTGGTTTAAAGCAGAGAAGATGGGAAAATGCCAGGAATAAGCTGGACGTGTTGGATTTTTGAAAATTCAACTGATAAAAAAGTTATTGAAGATAAACCAAAATTTTGGTTTATCTTCAATAACTTTTTTTATCAGTCGATTTTTCAAAAATAAACCACGTCCATCTAATGCGTGACGTCTGTCCACATTCTCTGCTTCAAACCGAATTCAAATCGGTCCAGTATTTACAAAATTATTGAAGAATTTCTGATAATATTGTATCACGTGATTATCCACCGTGTCCATGTGTCCTCTTTATCACAAAGAAAAATTAGTTGTTACGAATGCGCCCATGTCGGAAGAAGATTGGAACACATTGGGTCTAAAGCAGAATTTTTTTTATGGTAACCAACATTTTCCACTTTGCTGCATGCAGTTCTTATCTCGGTCTCACATTTTCTCGTTCTTAATCCATTTCCACAGTTGCTCTTTTTTGACTCCTCAAAAGATGAAGACTTTCGAAAACAATGTGGAAAATGAAGAAATTGCTTGTGACAAGCACTTTCTTCATTTTCCACAATGTATTCCATTCAAAAAGACATACAATTTAAAAATTCCATTCATTTGAAGTTGTCATCTGCAGGATTTTTAAATTTGGACAGCCATGATTTTGTCGTCTGGTATGGGTTAATAGTTGAGCAATTTTAAATTCGATATGAAGCAAAGAAGGCAAATATACGTCAGAGATTATATGGTTGCTGTGGATACATGTATTTTAAACACCAAACGTTTAAGCAAGTTATTGACGACCAACTAAAATGTTGGTCGGTCACCAATAACTTTTTTACATGCTAATTTTTAAAATATCGCATTCAGCAAATTCATGGCGTCCATAATTCTTCCCTGCTTTAATTCTTATTTAACTCTTTCCCCAAAAAAGACCTGGTTTTGACGTCCATAATAGATATGGCTTGGGAAAACATTGAAACAAAAGAAGAAACTGCTGATAACCAGCAGTTTCTCCTTTTGTCTCAATATTTTCTGAGCCACATTTTACACAAATCCTATCTTTGATAACATCTATTTCGTCATTTTCTTACAGTTTTTGAAGTGAATGACCCCAAAATTTTGCCGTTTGGTAAAGGGTTAAATCGGGAATATATAAGATCTAACAAATTACGTGGTTATTTTTAAAAAGAATATCGGAAATGATGTGTCACGTTATTCCCCGCCGCGCTTTAGACAGGATGCTGGACACTCTCTTTCACAGAGGCTGTTTCATTTCGCCTCTGTTATGGGCTGTGGAAGAATATGAAAATAGTCCCATTTTGATTAGGAAGAATGTGAAAGTAGTCCCATTTTAATAAGATGAATATAGCTTAAGTTTGAGCTAACAGAATTATATTTTCTGTCTCTAATGTATAATACAAGAAATGAAACAGTTTCACAGTATTTAAGTGACTTTATCCTTCGGTAGACCACGATTCGTGGACTCTGACCGAGATAGCCCCTTGCAGAGATGAAATCAATTTCCTTTGCAGTTATCTCCCCTGAATTTGGATAGGGGTGATCTCTGCCGGCACAGCTTGATTTACCAATATTTCAGGTAATTGATTTTTTTATTTTGATTTTTATTTAAGAAAAAGTTATCATGCTTTAAGTGATGTTTTAAGAATATGAGGTGACAGATATGAATCCAAATAAAAAATATAATTGGATTTAAAAAAAAGATTTCAGAAATATTAATAAATTTTCGCCATCTTTACGATATCACGTGACATTCACCATGGTCACGTGATTTATATGCCTGCAGTGATAATGTAAGGCATTGTCGCTGTGTGGAGTTTGAGATGAAATGTGAAGAGCAACGAACGATCACTCTGCGGGGGAGAATAGATGCTGGATTGACCAAGATGGCTTACTGGAAGGAAACGATCTACAGCTTATTATGTCTTATGTAGGATTTTGATCAGATTTAATCCTCGATTAACTACTGTAGGCCCTTTCAATTGTTAAAGTTTTTTCCCCGAAAGCATCAAACGCGTAAAGTTAATATCGTTTGCATCTTTTTCGGCACAGCGTCGATTTACGGTTCATTGCGTAGCTTATGATTATGTAAATGTATCGAAAGTAGTTCATTAATAATTATTTATTCAGTTTTTCTGTGAACATGTGAGTAGAGTGTGACTGCACTTATAACAAGGATACGAATTCAAATTATATAAGGTATACTTGTGCATTTTAAACATATTCTTAGTGTGATCAATTAATTGATTCTGTTGTATCAAAAATAAACGGATAGGAAACATATTGATATAGGGGCAGAAAGAAAATGATGATAAACGTTTTAAAGACTGGTACTTATTTGACACTAGTCGCAGACGACAAAATAAATACCAACGAATAGAATTGAAACTTTGACTAATTTAGGCTGAAAACATTGAAATAAAATGAGATAATGCTAGTTTCGTCATTTTTACATGTTTGTCTTTTGGTACTTTCATGATCTCTGTATAAGAAACTTAAAATACATCAATTTTGTTATTGTCTTAAAACGAATTGAAACTATAAATAACTATAGGCATATTTCCTCTCCAAAATTGATATAAGGATTTTATTTCCGAAAGTTTTTGTATTTTTTTTTATAATAGCTTTAAAGGAAGTTGTTATTTTTCAATGCTGAAAAGAGAATGCTGTCAAAGATTAACAAATTAGCAAAATGTTTATTGAATTGTCACCACCACTACAACAACAACACAGGCACATGCACGCGGCATGTGGTATAACGCTTTCCCAAACAAGACTTGGTTTTGACGTCTCTAATTGAAATGGATTTTGAAAACATTGAGACAAAAGAAGAAACTACTGATAACCAGCAGTTTCTCCTTTTGTCTCAATATTTTTTCTAAGCTATAACATAGGCCTACATACTTTCCGCTTTTGAGAACGATTATTTTGTAGTCTGCAACTCCTTTCATATTGGACCATCCCTAAAGTTTATCGTTTGGGAAAGGGTTAAAGCACATGCACATGAAATACAAAGTCATTTAATCCATTGCCATACAAGACCTGTTCTGACGTCCCCAATGGAAGATGTTTATGCAAAAATAGAGACAAAAGAAGAAAATGCTGATGATCAGCTCGGTCGTTTTGTCGTCTGTAGTACTTAGCTTTGGAAAAGTCATTTTTGTCATTTGGGAAATGATTACCCTTTCCAAAACAAGACCCGGCCCCGGTTTCTCGAAAAAACTTAAGTCTGTTCTCATGCTCAAATCTGAGCATCGTGCTCAAATCGCACGAAATCCACGTGAACTTCAATTGAATACCAATCAACGTTGATTGGTATTGAAAAGAAGTTGAGCATGAACTCATGAGAATATACTTAAGTTTTTTCGAGAAATCGGGGCCCGGTTCTGACGTCCCTAATAGATAAGGCTTTTGAAAACATTGAAACAAGCTGATAACCAGCAGTCTCTCCTTTTGTCTCAATATTTTCAGTGCCATATTTTACACAAATTATATCTTTAATAACCTCCATTTTGTCATTTCTTGCAATTTTTGAAGTGAATCATCCTAAAATGTTGTCGTTAGCGAAAGGGTTAAACTTTAAATTTCAGATTAATTGAGTAACAGCATCCGACAATCCAACCATGGCTCTTAAAGGTCTTAGAGTGATTGAAATGGAATGGTTGGTCAATGCTCCATTTTGTGGGAAGGTTCTTGCGGATTTTGGTGCCAACGTCACGAAAGTAGAAGGGGTAATTAACTAATCATATGTTCAAACCCTTTCAAAAAACGATGGAATGCTCAAGTGTGGAAGCTGTTGTTCATAAAGATAACGAGTAATGTTTAAATGGCTACTACATGCATTGCAAAATACTCGTAATTAATCCAATAAACTATGGCCGACTTCGATTGGCACTATGGCTCGCGCCATTGTGCGCTATCGCTCCAATCGAACACAAATAGTGCGAGCTATTTGACGTCATTTCCACAACTATAGTCCGACCACCGGAAGGGACCATGGCTCCATTACGTCATTTGGAACACCTCGGATAAACAGCGGACCAATCAGTGTCAAGTAAACAAAGATTTTGATTGGCTGACACTAAACGGGGGTGAATGTAATAGATAGAACAGCGCTGCTTCCGAACGATGGCGCGAGCCATAGGCCAATCGAAGTCGGTCTATGTAGCAGTGATAGATACATCGTCTTACATCAGAAGCTTAATTATCTTATTACACGATTTTAAATTTCAAATCGATAACCTGACTACCCTATGTAAATGAACTAGCCCATTTTTGTCAGTGACTCGTTTCGGGCCATCTATACAGTACAGCTCGCGCGTTTTTTGCTTAAAACGCTCGCCCACCGCGGTCAAAAAATAATTTGGGTGGAAAATCGCGGCGATTTGTCATCGCGGCCACTGCGTTTTTCCACCCGAAATTTTCGCTCATCACCGCGATTCACCGCGACGCGGGGTAAATCGCGGCGATCGCGGCGAATCGCCGCGTTCGGGTGGAAATGCCAGGTAAGGCCAATATTATAATACATCGCTCAGTATTAAATGCGTTTTTGTAAAGTTTATATTATTTTCATGTCGAGCGTGTTTTTAAATTTATTTATAAATCTATTTCAGAAATAAAAACAATGTTATATCAAATTCAAACGTTTTCTATAAAGTTCAATGTAGTCCGCTATTAACACATCGTTTTTGTAAATTAAAATATATAGTTATAGGCTTTTAATATACTTTGAAACATTTTCCCCCTTTTCTTATGATTGGTTTAATTCAATTAATAGTTCATATAATATGCTGTTTTTGCAGATACATGCACGTGAAATCGTAAACTGCACGTTGTCCTCCCGGTCATAAATACTAAGAGTTTCTCTGCTTAAATTACATATCAAAGTAATGCGCATTAGTATTCGACTACTTTTCAGTTTACAAAATAAACCAGAAAATCTGCGACTGGTATTTAAGGTTCAATTTTACCATGTTGGAACTTGCATGCATGTTAAAAGAAACTCCAGTGTTTTATGCATGGCGCTACATTCTAAGTAACGCCCTTTCCGACAATGCTATGATTTGGCACATCCTACTAAAAATCTACTCAAACGATAAGATGGATGTTGCTGAAGACAGGAGTGTAAAGGATATAACACAACAATAGGAACTAAATATTGAGACACAAGAAGACCAGGGTGGTTATCAGCTTGTTCTTCCTTTATCTCAATATTCTCAAATCATTTTTACGATTGCAGTTCACTCTGCCGATGGGAGGAATTTTCGGGGATCCAATAACAAAGCTGAACACTGCCAGCAATGGATCAGAAAATATCGATATAGATTTGTCCACAACATACAGGTAGCATAGAAAATATTGCGGTAACAGGGGAAATGCTGGTCATCAGTGTTTTCTTCTTTTGCCTCAATCTGTTCCCAAGCCTTTTCTGTTTTAGCGACAAAACCACATCTTGTTTTTACAAAAGGGTTTATGATTACAAACCATCATAAGATACCAAAAACTTTACGTATCTTCTGGCGTCATACGTAAAAACTTAAGTTAACAAGAAATATCCTCGTAATTTTCCGGGTGTTTTCCGTAGTGTCGGAAATTGACGACAGATTTCCGTTTCTACGGATGACGCGCGAAGTTGCAGGAAGTGTTTTGTACATGTATGTAGTTAATGATGGGTGGGATATGCTAACCCATATCGCTTATATTTAAAGTTAGTTTGTTGTTTAGATTTTCTGTTTTGTTCGTATGTTGTTGTTTGCGTTGTTACAGTAACAACAAAAACACGTCGCTTGTCTCATAGCCTAATTGATGTTTTTTTTTTAAAGTGAACTGCATCCCCTTTTTTACAATACCAAGATTATTCCTATGAATTTCATTGTACGGTTGGAAACAAATTGTCTGTGTTCTGGTCAGGTTCTGTGCTAAGTTGCAGCATTTAGTAATGGGCAATTGATCTATGGTCACTTTACATTATTGTAGCCGGGTGTAGTATAAGGGGCACTTATACTATCTCGCCGTACAAGCTAGCTTTTATAGCGACGTGGTAGAGTGTTCGCTTAGGGTGTGAGAGGTCCCAGGATCGGATCCCAACAGGAGTCGATAGGATATTTATTAGCGGGTTACATTTGGCGCCCACCGTAAAAAACCTGAATGAGATGTTGGTTTGTGAGAGTAGTGAGTTGATGATGTTGAAAAAAGATTCGTGGAAGAATCTTAATTGTCGAGGGGGTGTATGTAGCCGGGTGTAGTATATGGGGCACTTATATATACTATCTCGCCGTACAAGCTAGCTTTTATAGCGACGTAGTAGAGTGTTCGCTTAGGGTGTGAGAGGTCCCAGGATCGAATCCCAACAGGAGTTGATACGATATTAATTTGCGGGTTACATTATGACATGCTGGTTTTAGATAAAGTCTCTACGTAGGTGTTTTCTGTTTCACACAAACCAATAAACAGTATTTATCATTTCAGACAAAAGGGTAAGCATGTCCGGTAAGAAGCCGCAGTTCTAACATGCAATTTGGCTGCATGTGCACAGAGCGAATGTGATGCATGTCTCTCGAGTAGCATTTACCAGGATTAAGAGAACAAATCACAAGCAAAGTACTGAAAATATCACTTTTTAATAGTAAATAAAGAGAAACAATTTATGAAACAAGCCTTAGTCTAACCCTTTCCGAAACAGCAAACTTCCAGAGGTACAACTTGAAAGCTGAGATATCACGGTGGGTAACCCGTGTGACTTTTGGAATGCATTTACACCGAAAAATCGTCCTCTTCGATGCAGTTTTGATTAATTTTTCAGCTTATACTTTATGGATTTTGACAAAATAAAATGCACAGTACGCGCCTTTGATATTTCATGAAACCATGCGGTTCGGTGCTGAGGGAGATATGAACTCAAATGTGTTATTCTATAATTACATGCACTTACGAGGGACGTTCATTAAAAATTTTCCCTAACCTACTTCAAATCAGCAGAAAGAATTGAAACTTGGTACAAATATAAATCGTTCTCTACATGGCCTCTAGCCAGAGAGACACAGATCTGTCATCGTTAAATGCAGTTCTGGAGACCTCTTATATAGTACACCGTAGATTGTGCCCGGAACCTTGCATTGACTTGATGGTGGCATCATCAATCACAGACTGTGGGCGCCCAGGATTCCGGCTGTTTTCACAGACTTACATCCACACTTGAACTCAGTACATTAGTGTTTGACAACGTCACATGATGGGTTATCATCCCCATAAACTTCTTTCATCTCATCAAATACCTCCTTGGGAGTGTGGCCTTCCAAATATAGGAATCTGATGTTCGCTTGCTCCATCACGCTACCTTACTTAACTTCAGCACACGGAAATGAGAAACAAATTACATTTCAGACATGCAAATTTTCATGTGACCTATAGAGATGTACGGTAATGTATGTGTGTAATTTCAACTTCCTATCCCAATTGAAAGCAGGTCAGGGGAAATCTTTAATACCCCCCTCACACATACCTCGCGACCTTACTGCGTCCTTACTGCGACCTTGCTACGACCCAGGACGCAGCAGAGTCGCCATAGACGCAGCAGGGACGCAGCGAGGTCGTAGCAAGGACCCCAAGGACGCACAAGGTCGCAGACCGTCGGCGACTGTTTTGAACATGCACAAAACAGTCGCAGAACCTCTGCGTTCTTACTACGTCCTGGTTGGGTCGTCGTGGGGTCTCAGTAGAGTCGCCATAGTCGCAGCAGCATCGTAGTAAGGACGTAATAAGAACGCAATGAACGTCCCTCGTATATGCGTGAAGGCCCTGCAGCAAAGATAAAAGAAAAATAACTTAATTTTTGGAACGCGTTGCAAGGAAGGCAAATGGTCATTTTTTCTGTTGAAGCAGGAGAAGAATCTACAAACCCATGCAAAATAAACAAAATTCAAATCTGCAAGTGCATTTTCGTTTTATCAAAACGTATTTCTAATATAAAACCCAACAAATATTGACAAATAAGCCAGAAAATACAGGCTTACCTGTCCGCGGAAATCACCGCGAATCGCGGCGATTCACGGCGAAAAAATCGCGGCGATTCCCGCGATTTCGGGTGGTAAAACGCGCTCGCCGCGGCCGCCGCGTTTTTCCACCCGAATCCAATCCCGGCGATGCGCGGATATAGGCAAAAAACGCGCGAGCTGTACTGTACCTGCTTTTATTGAAGGCCGGCTTGAGCCGTTGTTGGCCAGCAGCTTAAACCGGCCTTCACTTTGAATGTTTTTTCGATATGCACATGAACGATGTGGGAGGCAACCGATTTACATCATTTTCAATATATTGATGTAAAACAGCAAGCATTTTCTCATCCCCGAGGACACATTGTTTTTAGTATTCAAGTCTTTTCTCTCTCCAAATGACAATTATCTTGAGTAACACTCAATTTAAACCGCCTGAGTTGTGGACTCGGACCAACTCGTAGTTATTTATTTACAGAGTCCATCAAAAAGTAAGCATTTGTTCATCCCCGAAGACACCTTGGCCAGAGGTAAGAAGTCCATATCTGTGGATCTAAAGAGCAAGGAAGCCGTTGAGGTGGTCAGAAAACTGTGTGTCAGTGCGGACGTACTTATAGACCCATTCAGAATAGGTAAACTTAAAGGGACCCATAGTAGGTTATCGGGGGTAAAATATATTCAAGAAAAATCGTATGGAATGGTCAACCTGCATGATTAGATTTCTTTCTGTCCAAGGGAATTTCAAATGGCATTCATTTTATCCTTCTAGGTTAAATCTATATATGAATACCTGACCAGCCCTTTATATTTATAGAAACTTTAATGGGAAACTGGATATTGATGGATCGTGAAAGAATTAGTATCAACGATTACTTTCTTTTAGACTCTAGATAATGCAATGCACCACACAACACTGAAAATTCTGACATTTCCCAAGTTATTCTGATTCCTGAAAAATCTACCATGGGCCACTTTAAGCAGGTTATAGTCCGATCAGGATGTTATGACACATGTTTACTAAATATACTACAGATGCCGACCAATTATGGCCGAGCAGAAAGTCTTTAGCTAATAGCTAGAGATACTTTGGCAGCTCATTTGTCTAGACCTACAAACAATACAATATCGAAGTCCAAGTTACTTTTATTTTGCATGTGATGGTTAGAATCTTGCAGGTGTCTGACACCTGCAAGATTCTAACCCACCCTTGCAAAATTCTATTGAGATTATGAATGTTTTTCATTGTTTACCCGTGCAAAATGTGTAAACATGTGTCATAGTATCGTAATTGGACTTTACGTGATTCCAGTAAATTAAGATTTACGATTAGATAAATCGTAGATTCATGTATTTAGCTCTCAATTTAAATTTATAGCTGGCAATTACCCATATAAACAACGCCCTGGTTTTAACGTAGCTGAAAGAAAATTCATAAGAACATGTCAAGTAAAAAGAAAACAGTGATAGTTAGCAGCATTTTATCTCTTTCCCGACTTAGTTTATGCTCAATGATATACATCATTATACGAATTACGTGCACGTTTTTGTAAAAAAAGAATACCAAATATAGTATCTATAGTTTCAGAAAATCGTCAATAATTGTGATAATAGGTGACCAATTTTAATTCGCTTTAAAGCAGAAAAGAGGGAAAAAACGACAGTTCTCTGGATCTTTTCATTTATTACGCTACATCAGTCCTGATATAGTTATGGAAGACCAATAATTTATTTCATTTCTTGATTTTGTATGTTCATACATATATTGCAGGTGTAATGGAAAAGCTAGGATTGGGACCAGTAACACTGTTAAAAGACAATCCAAAGTTGGTATATGCAAGACTTACAGGATTTGGTCAGAATGGTCCCTTGTTACATATTGCTGCTTTTCAACAAAAAACATGTAACTGCAGCTTAAAACAAGCTGCAGTTACATGGTTTCTGTTTAAAAGCGAAGATGAATATTCATGACAATTGGTAAAACATATGAAACTTGGAACTCATTTTGTAGGGGTAATGGAAAAGCTAGGACTTGGACCAGGAACTTTGTTACAAGACAACCCAAAGATGGTGTATGCAAGGATTAAGGGGTTTGGTCAGAGTGGTCCCTTATTATAATGCTGCTTTTCAAGAAAAAAATCATATAACTGCAGCTTAATGCAAGCTGCAGTTACATGCTTTTTTGTTGAAAAGCAATGGTGAATTTTCATGACAATTGGTAAAACATTTTAACTTGTTTAAATTGCATTGCAGGAGTCGTGGAAAAGCTAGGTTTGGGACAAGAAACATTATTACAAGACAATCCAAAGTTGGTGTACGCAAGACTTACAGGGTTTGGTCAGAGTGGACCGTTGTTACATATTACTGCTTTTCAACAAAAAAATGTAACTGCAGCTTAAAACAAGCTGCAGTTACATGGTTTCTTGTTGAAAAGTAACAATAAATTTTCATGACAATTGATAAAAAATTTGAAGTTTTAAACTCATTTTGCAGGAGTAATGGAAAAGCTAGGATTGGGACAAGAAACATTATTACAAGACAATCCAAAGTTGGTGTACGCAAGACTTACAGGGTTTGGTCAGAGTGGACCGTTGTTACATATTACTGCTTTTCAACAAAAAATGTAACTGCAGCTTAAAACAAGCTGCAGTTACATGGTTTCTTGTTGAAAAGTAACAATAAATTTTCATGACAATTGATAAAAAATTTGAAGTTTTAAACTCATTTTGCAGGAGTAATGGAAAAGCTAGGATTGGGACAAGAAACATTATTACAAGACAATCCAAAGTTGGTGTACGCAAGACTTACAGGGTTTGGTCAGAGTGGACCGTTGTTACATATTACTGCTTTTCAACAAAAAAATGTAACTGCAGCTTAAAACAAGCTGCAGTTACATGGTTTCTTGTTGAAAAGTAACAATAAATTTTCATGACAATTGATAAAAAAATTTGAAGTTTTAAACTCATTTTGCAGGAGTAATGGAACAGCTAGGATTAGGACCAGAAACATTATTACAAGACAATCCAAAGTTGGTGTACGCAAGACTTACAGGGTTTGGTCAGAGTGGACCTTTATCACATAAAGCAGGACATGATATAAACTTCCTAGCAATGTCAGGTGGGAAGTTTACACGTCTTCGATCAGCCTTGTAAGAAAAATGTTGAAAAGGTTATAAATGCTTAAAAGCAACAGACACTTATAAATATTTTCTTCGACGTTAATTAAGAAATAAACCATAGTAATACTTTTGAGCCGGGGTCTGGAAAAATGTCCTTTATAACATTTGAGAGATATGTACTTCAAGATCACCTTGTGTCCAAATGGAGTCTGGTGGGGATTTATTTTGCTCTCATACGGTTGAAACAAGTCATGAAATAGCTAGTGGAGAAACAACATGTTTCTAGAGCAGACTGCGTCTATACGCAGGCTGATCTTGAACCATGTTGGGCTCACAAGTCACAAAGGACCCTTTTTCCAGATCCCGGCTCATTTATAATATCATAACAAACTATTTTTTTTCAATTCAGGTGTTCTTTCGCAGCTGGGAAGAATACACGAGAAACCGTACTCACCATTTGTTTTGATGGCGTTCGCTAGTGGGGGACTGATGTGTGCTCTAGGTATTATGAT
The DNA here is from genome assembly GCA_963680895.1 of Fragum sueziense. Lineage (NCBI taxonomy): Eukaryota > Metazoa > Mollusca > Bivalvia > Cardiida > Cardiidae > Fragum > Fragum sueziense. The sequence continues at coordinate 54,701,553 of OY804598.1, read as the reverse complement.
GGCACTACATGAGAGACAAAGGTCAGGTCAGGGTCAAGTTATAGATGCTAACATGGTGAATGGATCAGCTTATGTGTGTAAGTAAAAATGTCTGTCCATCCGTCTGTCTGTATGTCCGTCCGTCTGTGTGTGGTATCATGATGGCACTGCATGAAAGACATCACTCAGGTTAAGGTCAAGTGGTAGATATCAACATGGTGAATGGATCAGCTTATGTGTGTAAGTAAATCTGTCTGTCCATCCATCTGTCCGTGTCGTGTAGGAATGACAGATCATTCTATTGTCTGTGCAGTTTCATGTTTAAATCAACGTTGATCTCATCTACAACAATATAAGTAAAGATATACTAGTCAAAACTCCAAACCGACCACTTTGTTTGCGCATTTTTGAAATATTTACAATAATCTGATTTGTAAGAGGTTTACTTCTATGGAAAGGGTGGTCATTTGAAGATCATTTCGTACAAACGTTGCGTATTAAAATGTTAATGTTTCTCTTTGGGATAACACGGGAGACAAGAACCCTCATTATAAAAAATCACGAAAACTGCGCAATTCGATAGATTTAGGACCAAATTGAATTTTGATATTCATAAAATTTATCTATCAACATTTCCTAGCCTTTCTGTGTAGAACGCGTTCATAAATAGGATACAATGTTATTATTAGTTTTTAAAGGCAGAATAACACTTAACATCTTGCAAATTTTCAGAGAAATTCGTACAAAAAAATAAATATATATTATTAAAATATGGTCTTTAAATTGCATGTATACCAAATCTTAGCTTTCTACCTTGTGTATTGGCTTAGATGTCGACGGATTTAAAACCCCATGACTTGTTGTCCCGGGGATAATATTTACAATAATAGAACGTATGGGGTTTTAAATCCGTCGACATCCTAGCCAATACACAAGATAGAAAGCTAAGATTTGGCATAGATGCAATTTAAAGGCCATATTTCCATAATACATATTTATTTTGTACGAAATTCTCGGAAAATTTGCATGATTTTAAGTGCCATTCCCCCTTTTAATTCTCAGCATCCTTCCTTTGGACTACAAGAGGGTTACCAATATGGCGTGGTGGTCGGGGAGAAAATATTTTGGACGGCGGAGCAGGGTTCTACGACACTTACGAGACAAAAGATGGAAAATATATGTCCGTTGGTGCATTGGAACCAAAGTTCTATTCAAATCTATTGAAAGGTACTGGTACTAATTTAAAATATTCAATAGAAATCCAATGATTTACCCATTCCCACTTGGTGACTCCTTTTCACTTCCCACAAGATAAAAGTTTTGGAAAGCGTAGTGGAAAATGAAGAAATTGCTTGTCACGAGCAATTTCTTAATTTACGATACGAGAGAATTTGAAATTGTGGAAAATACATGTTATTTTAAGAATACTTTGCATGAGGATCAAACGTTCTACCAAGGACGTTAAATGCAATCTTGTTAACAAAAGGGTTAACCTAAGATACAACTATTTATTCACAAGTGCGTTTTTGTAATTTTGTTGAGATACAGCGAACATGGCGAAATATAGTTTGCCTGGAAATTTTGTCTGTCCTTTAATGTCAGATTTGCTATTTTTGACTCTAAAACTGTCGTTTGAAGAATCCGACACCTTTATTTGTACTGTACGTTTGTATAATAAATTTTTCAAATGAATACATGTCTTCACTTTTCGAGAAAAGCCTCGTAATTGCAACTGAAAACAAGCTGTAGTTACAAAGGTTTGTCCAAAAGAAGCGATGTAAAACATTTATTACGAAGGAACTAAGTTACGCAGCAACAAAGATATAACAGTTTACTACATGTATTTGGCAGGACTTGGTTTAACCCTTGAAGATATGCCACAAATGTCCGACCAACATGCCATGTTATGTTGTAATAAGATACATTTATGTCTTACCCAGGTCTAGGTTTAACAAAAGAGGAGATGCCACAAAGTACAGATTCCAAGATTATGGCTGACAGATTCACACAAATATTCAAGACTAAAACTAGAGATGAATGGACAGAAATATTCAAACATTTGGATGCTTGTGTGTTCCCAGTGTTGGAAAAGGACGAAGCTGCTTCACACCCGTTTAATGACGATAACGAGATTTTCCTGCAAAATTCTGATGGTACTGTCGAACATGCTCCAACACCGAAGTTGTCAAGAACTGGACCCGTGACAGAATTATTGTCCTTGCCTGAGGTCGGACAACATACAATAGAGGAGTTAAGGAAAGTTGGATTTAGTCAGGATAGAATAGACAAACTTCTTGAGAATCAAGTTGTGTTTCAGAACCCCAAATGTTGACTGTTAAATATACATGTACATATCATTCTTACGTAATGTACACATTCCTTTAGTAAACAGAGTAACCTACTTAGAGTACTTTTAGACTATCAGTTGAAACAATCAAAGTGTTTGCACCGTCCATTTAAAAAACCCAACAGAAATCGAAAACATTGACGAATCTTGCTCAACAACAAGACCAACGACAGCGTCACTGTTCTCTTTGAGACGTCAGCTTATCGTTCTGACGTTCATGCAGATACTTTTGTGAAGTTTGTCCATTTGTTTACCATGCATTGTCCGTGGCCAGTGGACGCCAGCTCTACTTAGTCAAAATATGCTCAACGTCAAACAGATTGCCTTTATGGTCATGAATTCCTTAACCACGGTGGTTAACCCACGTGACATTTGGGAAGCGTTCACACTGAAAAATCGTTCGCTTCAAAGTAAGATTTGTTTAATTTCTCAACTAATACTCTACGGATTGTGGTAACATAAAGTGCACCGAACGCGCAATTGAGTTGGCCATTCCCGGGAGTAACTAACTCTGCTCACAATCCAGTGGTTTCTTCAAACATTCAAGCGAAAGATTGTTTCGGTACAAAACGAAAGTAGGAAGAGTTCGCGTGCACCAAAAAAAAAAAGCTTTCACTCGAATGTTTGATGAAGAAACCATGGGATTCGGAGCAGAGTGAATTACCAGCGGGAATGGCCCTTTCAAATGCGCGTACGGTGCACTTTATATCGTCAAAATCCGTACCGTATAAGCTGAGAAATTAAACAAAACATACCTTAAAGCGGGCGTTTTTTTCGGTGTGAACGCTTCCAAAAAGTCACGTGGGTTACCCACCGTGTTAACGTCGATTGAATTAATTAGAGTGTGTATATTTACGCTCATAAATTATACAGGTTTGCAAAAGTCAGTACATTCTTATATTGGGTATATCTGATGCTTGAAATAACACATATTTTAATGGTTGAACTACTTTTTGGATAAGTACTACATTAATGTTATACTTTTTTTGGCTATTATACACACAAGAAACCTGAAATACAGATTTTTAAAGATGAAGTCTATGTTTACACGTACTCGTATTTGAAAATGCCACTTGTCGAATCGAAGAGAAGTTCTACTTTTATTTTTTGTCTGAAAGAGCACATAGGAAAGCTTATAGGAATTCCGAAATCTTCAAGTCAAAGTATAGTGTGCCGTTTACGAGGAATATTGTTTTTTTTTCTGAACGGGGGACCAGCTAGGCTGTCGAAAATGCAAATGGCACAATAATTACAAACCAGAAATAACGGATGAAATTACCAACCCGAAGGGGTAGATCACTTTTGTCCATTGTTAGCACTCATCAAGCTTTATCAAGTATTAAAATCCAAGTGCGCTTGTAAAGGATTGATCTTATAGCAAAGGAAAGATGGTTATTCGCCGTGATCGAGGTTTTTATGCATTGCAAATTGTTTTTCTATGCACAAATATGAGATCCCGAACAGTTCGGAAGCATAAAAACCTAGCATGGGCTCCTTTAGATTAAATTAAGGGTGGTAAACTACAATTCAGCTGGTTGGCAGTCGTATCGATTTGTGTCGCCGTAGGTTTCAGGGGCGGTAACCAGTCTACTGGTGGGATTTTTGTCGTTTCCGTCTCAATTTTAAAGGCGTTTTTCAGGCTTATCAGTAACAAATTAAAAGAAACTAATAACATTGAAACATATCAGAATAACCAATTTTCGCACCAAAACATACTTTATACGAGTAAATCGGCATTGGATGTCCCTTTAATTTCTTTATTCTGTAATTATGTGTTAGATCAAAACATGAATGCTGACATGTAAATTTGCAGCTTGACTTTTTATTTCGACATGAGGGTTGATTTACGATTCATTGCGCAGCTTATGATTATGTAGATGTATCAAAAGTAGTTTATAAAAATATTTAAACCATTTTATTTTCATTGAACATGTGAACTGAGTGTGACTGCACTTTTAACAAGGATACGAATACTCATTCAAAAAAAGGTATGATTGTGCGTTTTGAATATAATTATATACTATCATGATAAATTAATTGACGTATCAAGAAATAGACAGATAAGAAAAAATAATGAGACAGAGGCAGATGGAAATGATGATAAACAGCAACATTTGAGACTGGTCCATATGAATTGAAGCTAGCTGCGGGCGAGAAAATAAAAGTCAAAGAACAGAATCGAAATTATGGTTAAAGTGACATTTCACATTTATTTCATTTTTCAAAAGTATGTCTTGATGCAAAGATTGTTTATTCTAATGCGTAGAAATGCTATCAGTTTTTTGAAGTTGTTATTTATAAGTGAAAAATACGCCTTTAAAGTTGAGACAGAAATGACAAATTCTATATAAATCTGAACTGTTGTCCACAACGATTTGCTAAGATTTAGCACAAAAATATATATTTCTCGTAAACGGTTCAATACACTCACCCGAACTTCTAAACGGCCACCTCATTCTTTCACCTATAAATCAACATCTCTGATGAAAACTCAAGTTGTTTTGTTTGTTTGTAAAATACATTCATTTTTGAAAAATATTACAAAGTTTCACCAAGCTGAGTTCGAAATTAATGAAATGGTGACGTTAAGAAGTGCACTACCCCATAAATAGAAATTCGCACATCACAACTTAATATCCCATGTGATCTCTGTGTGCATTTATCATGGCTAAGAATCCTATTCTCGTGGATAATATGCATTCTTGAAGATACTGTAGGGTATGGTACAGTGCGGAAATTCTAGGTTTGCCGAATCAGGTCTTCTATATCATTTACTTTGGCAGTGTTTGAATCCGTCTGTTTAACAAGTCTAACACGTGATTCTTGATTAATCATGAAACGTATTTTGTGCCCAATCCATTTCCCGATAACAAAGGGGTTGTTTAGTACAGCCTAGGCTTCAAAATATGTTTCACAGTGCCAAGGCTTTGACATTTCGTTGACGATGTGGCCTAGGATCGCTTTTGTTAATTTAAAAGCGCCTCATAGCCGTTTGTAGTGGATTGGGAGGCTAGGATTACCCAAAATTCGTCTATCGTTATTTGTACATGCATGAAATTATTTCTGAAAATTGCTTAATAAAGCTGCCCATCTTGTTGACGAATAGTAGTCCTTAAGTGTGGCCGTCGTCGTGTTTTACGAACACTTCCGGTACGCATGCACTCATCCTATATTTGCTTATTTGTGAAAAAGCCGCGAATATCAGATTCGATCCATCGACAAATAATAAAAACGATATATTTACCCCAGAAACAAAAGAAATCGAATGATTGCATTAAGATTTTGTTAGAAAAGGAAATTATCAAATTGACCTTTCTGACTGGAGCCCCAACATCAAACATTCCGAAGGTCATTTCTCACGTTGTAGTAAAAGATCTTGTCATATTAAATGTTTTTCTGACTGGGCTATCCACATGGATAAATTATCAAAACAGAATCGATATTTATCACGCAATTCAAAATACACACGTGCAATTTTAACGTTTCAATCAAAATGACGTCACGTGCTTCTTTTTTTGACGTGACACTACTGTTCTTTGTTCGAAAAGATAGAATGTGACTTCGTTAAGTACAAAAAGCAAACACACAATCCAAGTGAATCGATATAATTTATTTATTCAAAAAATAAAAGTGGCCGTTTAGAAGTTCGGGTGAGTGTATATACATGTATATATCATTCTTAAGCAATGCACACATTCCTTTAGTAAACAGAAAACCCTACTTTGAATACTTTTAGACTATCAGTTGAAACAATTTAAGTGTTTGCACCGTTCAACTGATATAAGAAAAACATCAGAAATCGAAAACATTTATGAATCTTGCTCAACAACAAGGCCAACGACAGGGTCACCCATTCTCTTTGAGACGTCAGCTTATCCACTGTGGATAATCACGTGATACAACAATTTTAGAAAATCTTCAATCATTTGGTTAATACGGGACCGATTTGAATTCGGTTGGAAGCAGGGAATGTGGACAGACGTCACACATTAGATGGATGTGAGTTTTTTTTTTTAAAAATCAACTGATACAAAGTTATTGAAGATAAACCAAAATTTTGGTTTATCTTCAATAACTTTTTTATCAGATGATTTTTAAAAAAATCTACTACGTTCAGCTTATTTCTGGCATTTTCTTTCCTTCTCTGCTTCAAACCGAATTCGAATCGGTCAAGTATTAACACAGTTATTGAAGATTATCTGAAATTCTGAGTCACGTGATTATACACCGTGTTATCGTTCTGCCGTTCATGCAGATGCTTTTCTGAAGTTCGTCCGGTTGTTTACCGTGTATTGTCCGTGTCCCAGTGGACGTCAGCTCTACTTAATCAAAATATGCTCAACGTCAATCAGGTTGCCTTTATGGTCATGCTTTCCTTAACGTCGATTGAATAAATTAGATGTGTATATTAACGCTCATCAATTATACAGGTTTGCAAAAGTCAGTACATTTTTATGTTGGGTATATTTGATGCTTGAAATAACACATATTTTAATGGTTGAACTACTTTTGGATAAGTACTACATTAATGTTATACTTTTTTTTGGCTATTATACACACAAGAAAACTGAAATACAGATTTTTTAAGATGAAGTTTATGTTTACACGTACTCGTATTTGAAAGTACCACTTATCGAATCGAAGATAAGTTCTACTTGTATTTTTTGTCTGAAAGAGCACATAGGAAAGCGTATAGGAATTCCGAAATCTTCAAGTCAAAGTAGTGTGCCGTTTACGAGGAATATTGTTTTTTTCTTAACGGGGGACCAGCTAGGCTGTCGAAAATGCAAATGGCACAATAATTGCAAACCAGAAATAACGGATGAAATTACCAACCCGAAGGGGTAGATCACTTATGTCCATTGTTAGCACTCATCAAGCTTTATCAAGTATTAAAATCCAAGTCAATTAATAACGTTCGGGTTGGTTCATATTGTCCTTGTTTTTGTTTTGTAACGGTTACGTATGCCCAACCATCAAAAATCAATTACGTCAGAGGTACGTCATCTGTGCCCAGTGAGATTCAACACACCGTACAACTGACTGCGTCGAAAGTTTGCTAAGACAGATTCGGCATCTGATGTCATGTGCATGGTAGGTCGAATGAATTTACATTTATAAATAAACGAAAGAATCTTTGGTATTCTATAGTTGGTAAATACGCGTATAAATGTTCGATGCTTGTACAAAATAAACCTTTCCATGTATCCCTCGCAAATAAGGTCACAGTCATCGACACAGCTGGTTCTACGGTGTGTTAATACCGCGGAGGTGTGTCTAGTTGACCTTGACCTTGTCTCGCTTTGAAGTAAAAAAAGAATGTGTATATATTGTGCCGATTTTCGTTTTTGCCTATTTTCGAAAATCGGCAAATCCCTGCAGAACTCATTTGCCTAATTTCGAAACTCGGCGAAATAGCTTATTTATAATTATTTTATGGTATATCGGGCCATTTTCTGTGCAGAACTCATCTTCAAAATATCCGTTTTTAGGGAGGTATCACAGTTAGCTCTTACAAAATCATTTTAAGCAGTTTTTAGTCCAATAAAAGTTCGGTACGGAACAGCTAAAGTTCCGTACAGAACAGAACATACGGAACATTCTTCTTCCGTTTGCGCGGAAGTTGATTCGTACCCTAAGCAATTCGCACCTTATCTTTTATCAGAGACATAGATAAACATTATATTATATGTCTCTGCTTTTATCAATTCGTTTACACGTTCAGCAGGAAATCAAATTTATAGATAATATTGCCATAAAAATAATATCTACACCCGATTTCATTTATTTATTCAAAAAGATGCAGTTCCATATTTTTTCGGAGCCTGAATTAGATCCATTGCTTTGGGCTTTCTAACCACCGAAGTTAAAATGGTTTCACTAAGTTAAATATCGGCATTTTAGAAATGGTTCTTTTAAAGCAAACAAGATTTATCATTAAGCTTTTCATCTGCTAAATATATGTGATCTACCATAGATCTGCATACTTATGTTAATTAATTTGATATGTTCTAATTTCATTAAGACTTTGAAGATAACTAAATCAAAATAGTGAGCCCACCATGCTGGCCAGAACAAGCGACCAAACCAGCCAAACAAACCTATCCTTCCCACCGCGCTGGCTAGAACTAGCGACCAACTGAGCCGAACAAGCCGATCCTTCCCACCGTGCTGGCCAGAACAAGCGACCGACCCATCCGAACAAGCAGATCCTTCCCACCGTGCTGACCAGAACTAGCGACTGACCTAGCCAAACAAGCGGATTCTTCCCACAATGCTGGCCAGAACAAGCGACCGACCCAGCCGAACAAACCGATCCTTCCCACCATGCTGGCCAGAACTAGCAACCAACCCAGCCGAACAAGCCGATACGTCCCACCGTGCTGGCCAGAATAAGCGACCGACCCATCCGATCAAGCAGATCTTTCCCACCGTGCTGACCAGAACTAGCGACTGACCTAGCCGAACAAGCAGATCCTTCCCACCATGCTGGCCAGAACTAGAGACTGACCTAACCGAACAAGCAGATTCTTCCCACTATGCTGGCCAGAACAAGCGACCGACTCTGCCGAACAAACCGATTCTTCCCATGTGCTGGTCAGAACTAGCAACCAACTCAGCCAAACAAACCAATCTTTCCCACCATGCTGGCCAGAACAAGCGACCGACCCATCCAAACAAGCAGATCGTTCCCACCGTGCTGGCCATAACTAGCGACTGACCTAGCCGAACAAACCAATCTTTCCCACCATGCTGGCCAGAACAAGCAACCGACCCATCCGAACAAACAGATCCTTCCCACCGTGCTGGCCAGAACTAGTGACTGACCTAGCCGAACAAGCGGATTCTTCCCACTATGCTGGCCAGAACAAGCGACCAACCCTGCAGAACAAACCGATGCTTCCCATTTGCTGGCCAGAACAAGCGACCAACTCAGCCGAACAAACCAATCCTTCCCACCGTGCTGGCCAGAACAAGCGACCAACCCATCCAAACAAGCAGATCCTTCCCACCGTGCTGGCCAGAACAAGCGACCGACCCATCCAAACACGCAGATCCTTCCCACTATGCTGGCCAGAACAAGCGGCCGACCCAGCCAAACAAACCGATTCTTCCTATGTGCTGGCCAGAACTAGCAACCAACCCAGCCGAACAAGCCGATTCTTCCCACCGTGCTGGTCAGAATAAGCGACCGACCCATCCGAACAAACCGATGCTTCCCACCGTGCTGGCCAGAACTAGAGACTGACCTAGCCGAACAAGCGGATTCTTCCCACTATGCTGGCCAGAACGAGCGACCGACCCTGCCGAACAAACCGATTCTTCCCATGTGCTGGCCAGAACTAGCCACCAACTCAGCCGAACAAACCAATCCTTCCCACCGTGCTGGCCAGAACAAGCGACCGACCCATCCGAACAAGCAGATCCTTCCCACCATGCTGGCCATAACTAGCGACTGACCTAGCCAAACAAGCGGATTCTTCCCACTATGCTGGCCAGAACAAGCGACCGACCCAACCGAACAAGCCGATCATTCCCACCGTGCTGGCCAGAATAAGCGACTGACCCATCCAAACAAGCAGATCCTTCCCACCGTGCTGGCCAGAACTAGTGACTGACCTAGCCGAACAAGCGGATTCTTCCCACTATGCTGGCCAGAAAAAGCGACCGACCCTGCCGAACAAACCGATTCTTCCCATGTGCTGGCCAGAACTAGCGACCAACTCAGCCGAACAAACCAATCCTTCCCACCGTGCTGGCCAGAACAAGCGACCGACCCATCCAAACAAGCAGATCCTTCCCACCGTGCTGGCCATAACTAGCGACTGACCTAGCCGAACAAGCGGATTCTTCCCACTATGCTGGCCAGAACAAGCAACCGACCCATCTGAACAAGCAGATCCTTCCCACCGTGCTGGCCAGAACTAGTGACTGACCTAGCCGAACAAGCGGATTCTTCCCACCGTGCTGGCCAGAACAAGCGACCGACCCTGCTGAACAAACCGATGCTTCCCATTTGCTGACCAGAACTAGCGACCAACTCAGCCAAACAAACCAATCCTTCCCACCGTGCTGGCCAGAACAAGCGACCGACCCATCCAAACAAGCAGATCCTTCCCACCGTGCTGGCCAGAACAAGCGACCGACCCATCCGAACAAGCAGATCCTTCCCACCGTGCTGGCCAGAACAAGCGACCGACCAATCCGAACACGCAGATCCTTCCCACCGTGCTGGCCAGAACTAGTGACGAACCCAGCCGAACAAGATGATACTTCCCACCGTGCTGGCCAGGACAAGCAACTGACCCATCCGAACAAGCAGATCCTTCCCACCGTGCTGGCCAGAACTAGCAACTGACCTAGCCAAACAAGCTGATTCTTCCCACTATGCTGGCCAGAACAAGCGGCCGACCCAGCTGAACAAACCGATTCTTCCTATGTGCTGGCCAGAACAAGCGACCGACCCAGCCGAACAAACCAATCCTTCCCACAGTGCTGGCCAGAAAGAGCAAGCGACCCAGCCGAACTAGCTGATCCTTCCCACCATGCTGGCCAGAACTAGCGACCAAACCAGCCGAACAAACCAATCCTGCCCACCCTGCTGGCCAGAACTAGCGACCAACTCAGCCGAACAAGCCGATCCTTCCCACCGTGCTGGCCAGAACGAGCAACCGACCCAGCCGAACTAGCAGATCCTTCCCACCGTGCTGGCCAGAACTACAGAATGAGAAATGGATCTTATACTATTATAATCTTTCTAATAAGTACGCATGATTCCGCTTACAGTACGACCTCGCAACGTAATGATGACATCATTTATCCTGTGACCTAATTCTATCAGAAAATTCAGATAAAATGTTGCCGTATTCCTATGACACAATTCTGACTGAATTTTTGCATGAAATCAAAATAATTAGGCTTCAGAGGAGATTAATTCGCCCCTCCCCGAACCCCCGAACCCCTCTGAATCTGCCAATGTCTCTGCAGCCTGATTATGTCATTTCAATGCAGAAATTCCGAATTGAATTCAGTCAAAATTGTGTAATATATAGGCGTAGGAAGAGGGGGCGGGGTGCTGCCCCCATAGTTTAGAAAAGGGCCCCCTATGCCCCCATAATACACCCACCTTTCCATTCACTTTAACAATTGCCCCCCCCCCCCCCAATATTGTAAACCTTCCTACGCCACTGCAATACTGGGCAAACGAACCTCTCTATTTGTAAATTCGAATCCCATCACAGACATCCTTGATCCGCCGCAGCAACGAGTACGTAGGAAGTGTAAAAAATCAGAGTAAACCTTACAAATGGGCAAAAATAATCAGTTCGGACGTCGTTTGATTCATTATCAATAAATCACTGAGGAAAACACGACAATAAATCGACAGAAATAGTTCTGCATGGCAGTTTCGCAGTAAACCGTAAATAATAATAACATTTCGGGCGTTTGTATGATTCAATCATCAATAAATCGTCGAAAAAGATCGACAGAAATAGTTCTGCATGACACACGGAACTTACTGAATCATAATTTCGAAAATGGATGGCCAATTTCGAAATTGGGCAAAGTTCCGTGCCAAATTTCGAAATTGGGCATGCCAAATTTCGAATTTAGGCAATAATCTTAAAATCGGCACAACATATACACGCTTGTAAAGGATTGATCTATAGCAAAGGGAAGATGGTTATTCGCCGTGGTCGAGGTTTTTATGCATTGCAAATTGTTTTTCTATGCACAAATATGAGTTCCCGAACAGTTCGGACTCATAAAAACCTAGCATGGCCCCTTTAGATTAAATTAAGGGTGGTAAACTACAATTCAACTGGTTGGCAGTCGTATCTATTTGTGTCGCCGAAGGTTTCAGGGCGGTAACCAGTCTACTAGTGGGATTTTTGTCGTTTCCGTCACAAATTTAAAGGCGTTTTTCAGGCTTATCAGTAACAAATTAAAAGAAACTTATAGCATTGAAACAAATCAGAATAACCAATTTTCGCACCAAAACATAGTACTTTATACGAGTAAATCGGCATTGGATGTCCCTTTAATTGCTTTATTCTGTAAATATGTGTTAGATCAAAACATGAATGCTGACATGTAAATTTGCAGCTAGACTTTTTATTTCGACCTGAGGGTTGATTTGCGATTCATTGCACAGCTTATGATTATGTAGATGTATCAAAAGTAGTTTATAAAAAATATTTAAACCATTTTTTTTTTCATTGAACATGTGAACTGAGTGTGACTGCACTTTTAACAAGGATACGAATACTCATTCAAAAAAAGGTATGATTGTGCGTTTTGAATATAATTATATCCTATGATAAATTAATTGACGTATCAAGAAATAGACAGATAGGAAAAAATAATGAGACAAAGGCAGATGGAAATGATGATTAACAGCAACATTTGAGACTAGTCCATATATTTTAAACTAGCTGCGGGTGAGAAAATAAAAGTCAACGAAGAGAATTGATATTATGAATAAATTATGCTGAAAACATTAAAAGAAAAGGATATAAAAATGGTTTATTCATTTTTTTCTTTCTAAACTTTCATAATCTTTGTATTTTGATAAAACACTGTATTCGGGGAAAAGGGTTTTTTAATGTTATATATGATTTTCTGAAAAATATAGCTTAGAATATATCTACAAAAAGCTCATTTTATGAGGTAAGACTAGTTTTTGATATCAAAAAATTTTCATGAGTCAATCGTTTTCGATCATTGAGAAATTATTGAATATGTACTCAGACCCTAGCTTGAATATGTAGTGTCCGTAACCAAATGTTACAATGGTGATTTTTCAAAGGACCCATTTACAACAAAACTTCAGTAGTCTAGAATATTACAGCTCTCAATATTGTAGCTTTTAGAAATGAAATAATTACTTTTTATCGGACAACTATGCAGACTCATTTCTAGTCATATTTATGAAAATATTTTCAATTACCGGCTAGTTTCATTTTATAACAAGACAGATTCCGTTAAATACGGATTTATACCTGATATTGTAAAAATATTGAAAAAATATGCATTGGAACATTATATAATCAATTATGTCAATTCTGGTCATTTTCCTTCAAAAGCCCAATGGAAGTCTCTTGTTCGTAACGCCATTGATATTTTTGCAAAATCGTCATGGAGGAACAGAGTTCAACAAGATCCTGCTTTAAGAAACTTTCTTTCTTTTAAACCACAATTAAACGGAGCGGCTATGCTATGGAAAATAAGTCGTGGATCTCCTTCTTTTTCAAAGTTTTGCAACAACGGTATACAAATAGTAGCAAAATGTTTTAGTGATACCTTTTCAACTTATTGTACGAAATGTGACAACAATATTAATATTCCCATATGTGAACATATTGTTTTTGAATGTAGCTCTACAGAACAAGTAAGATTTTCTCTTTTAAATTGCATACAAACCTTATATGGTAATTCATTTCTTACTAGGTTTAACGAGCTTCCAGGCCAACTAAAAATAACGGGTTTACTGACAGGCTTTGAATTTATATTAGACGCTCACCAATGGCAAGAAGACACTCTAATTATGGTTTTACCAATTCTAAGCAGACTCTGGGATATTTACAATACTTAAGCTATACATGTAAAACGCATTCGAACACAATAAATTTTCAAAATGGTTGAAACTGTAAACATATGTACGTAGCGCAACTAAATAGTTTAACAAACAAATGGTGAATTTAATATAACATTACATGCGTTGGGAGAAAGGAAGAAAATGATAGTTATGTTCGTTTCTTCTTTTCCCTCAATTCTCAATATCAGTTTATCCTGACAATTTCATTCTATTATTTGTTTATAACATGTATTTCTTCCTTCAATTGTCTTACTGTATTTACCCTTTTCCAAACAAGATATTAACACGAATTTAGCTGTCCGTAATAGAAAATGACTCGGAGAGCACTGCGGCAAAAGGGAGTGAATGGTTGTTAATAACTGGCATTTTTTCCTTTCGCCTTAGTGTTCTTCGTTCTATTTGATACGCAAATGACATCCTAACCAGCATATAATGTTTGTAATGTAACAGCTCTCAAATTACAAGTCTAGAACTTTGCCGTTGGGAAAAGGGCTACAGCTGCGACTAAAAGTCTTGTACTTTCATTTCGACTAACCAAGGCTTATATGTTGCAAGCGTTAGCTCGGAGCCTTGGATGTGGGGAGACACAAGTTCATTGTGATACTTGGGACTCCGCACATCTAAGCCTTTAGAGTATTGTTTAATAATGATCAGACAAGCGTCCACTTAATTTTTGTAGTCGGCTTTTTCGACCAACCCTTTTCGTTTTCTGGCCGCGATAAGGATTTTGTGGCTGCTTTCTATGATTTATTGTATATAATTATGTAGTAGGCTTCGATTGTTTTGTAAATGAGAGTGTTTGCAGATTGTCAATGCGTTGGTTAATTAGCCTTTTCCGAATAAGACCTGGTTTTGACATTACAGACCTAATAGAAAAAAAAAACGTAGTTAAGTATAATGCATTAAGAATCAGAAAATACTGATAATTAACTTTTCCGTAAAAAGCTCTATGGGTCTTCTATATTATTCACTTTTTTTGTGATAAAAACTTCAATATCATCTTAATTCAAATAGGATCAGGCTAGATTTTTGCTGTCAGGGAAAAGGCTAATGAACAACGTATGAGAATACTTGTATGTGTGATGTATGACTGATATGTTTTTCATGTTCGTATTTGTCTTTCATGTTCATTTCTATTGTTTGTAAACTTTTCATGCGCGCCTGTATGGCGGAAATAAAGGATAAAACTAAAAAACTAAATCTACAAAAAGCTCATTTTATGAGGTAAGACTAGTTTTTGATATCAAAAAATTTTCATGAGTCAATCGTTTTCGATCATTGAGAAATTATTGAATATGTACTCAGACCCTAGCTTGAATATGTAGTGTCCGTAACCAAATGTTACAATGGTGATTTTTCAAAGGACCCATTTACAACAAAACTTCAGTAGTCTAGAATATTACAGCTCTCAATATTGTAGCTTTTAGAAATGAAATAATCTGTTTCGTGTTAATATAGCTCAGGGCATTTTTTGCACTGTAAAGGGTTACGGACACTACACAAATAAAAATGCAGCCTATTATCTGATTAATAAAAGCAGATCAATTTTGTATTTTGAAACAAGTTTAGATTTTTTTCACTTATGGCTTCAGAAACTATTCACACACCAGTTTTGATGATTCAAGTAATGAACTTTTGATATTGGAATTTTATTTTATGCCAAGAAAGCTAGAAGGGTGGGTTAACCTGGTGAGACACCTTGTTTCCGAATACCTTGTTTTAGCCGATTAGAAACTAAAATTTAGCTATTAGTCTAGGAGCCAGGTCCTGGAATGGAACTTTTCTTGCAACCGGTGACCTATAAAGTTTTGAGTGGTATTTTTCAATACATTAGGGCCTCATGCTTTGGTTAAGGGTGGATGACATGCTTAAAAGTGGTAGGATTTTTTTAAATCGAGGTCAAAGGTCATTCAGTGCACTTCTCATACATACCTCCTAAAATATCCCATAACTTTCTCATTTATTAAGCTAAAACAATTATTTTGGTATCAAAATAAAGCTAATGATTTGCACTTTGACTTACATGAATAATATACAATTTCTTGATTTTCAATATTTTTAGATACTCATAAATATAGCAAAAATTGGCTAAAAATCACCAAAATAAGTTTTGTCTACAAGTGAAAAAAAAGTTTTAAAAATACCAAAGGTATGTTTTTGTGCTTGAAATCATACTTAAAAATTGCCAAGAAACCTGTTCTCGACTTATATGTATTTTTTCACAGAATAAGTCTTTAGCTTAGGCTTGTAGTCATAGGTAAAAGTGGGTGGGGTAATTTTTCCCTAAAATTACAAAACATGCAAACATTGATTTAACAAAAAATCTTACACATAAAAGTGATGTTTTATCAGAATTTATTGTTTTAAAATCATATTTGCAGGGATTTGTAAAGCTTTTAATGCATATTCCTGAAAATTAATTAGAATTTTAGGAGCCAAAATAACAATTCAATAAAACAGCATACGAGATGGATACAGGTCATGTCAACACCACAATGTCAAAACTATGACTCTTAATGAATATTTATCAAGTATCTAGTACAATTAAATAAAACAAGACTCGGATTAGCATAATCGGCAGCTGAAAATATTCCTCTTTCTATATTACGGGTAAAGGACATTAAAAAGACCCATGCCAGATTTTCAGGAATCAGAACAACATGGGGATGGTCAGAATTTGCTTTGTTGTGTAGTGCATTGCTTTTATAGACCCAAAAGGAAAGCCATTTTAGAGCTGGAACTAAATTTTTCACTATCAAGGTTCAATGTCACATTCTATAAATATAAAGTGCGGTTAGTTAATTATATACACTTGATTTAGAAGAACAGACTTGATTTAGAAGAACTAAATGAACTTCATTTGAAATTTCCTTGTGCAGAAATGATCTAGCTATCCAGGTTGACCATTCCATACAATATTTCATATACATATTTCCTATCGTTTTGTATGTCCGACAACCTAGCATGGGTCTCTTTAAAGATAATTACGAAACTGCCATCATTGCAATGCTTACACCTGGTAGCCTTACGAGAACATTCGAATATGTATACATAAAATGTAATTTGGAACAGAATATTCCATTCTGTGAATACATATCAAAATCATCAGTCTAGAATCTGGATGTTCTGATGTGTGGTTATGAAGGTCTCCAAGAGTAACCATGAACATGTAAGTACCGTATATACGTTTATGTATATGCCTTCAATAGGGACAACAGAGGATCTGGTCTTTCAGTTTAATTAGTTTTGTGACCCAATAAGTGTTTATTGTACAAGAAATTGAACTCAATAGGCCCTATATCTCTTATTATGCAAATTATTTATTGCATGTGACATTTTGTTACGAGTAAATAGTAGAAAATAAAGATACCACAATTGTTGATCCATCATTCACAATCCCATCATGATACATATTTTTGTTTATTGATTCACGACTGTAATACGTGTTTGAGTAGACACAGAAAAACTGTTGGTTTAAAAAAAATGGAAATCTTTGGACCTGTGGTTGTTCTAACTCCACAACAATATACCTGACAAAAATCTGGACAATGTTTTACTTATTACATGGCAAAAACTATTCCTAGTAAATCGTGCGTCTTTCATTTGTATCTATATCAAAGAAATCATTGAATCTTTCCATATAAGACGTCGTTTTGACGTCCCTAGGAGAAAATGCATGGGAAAACATTGATGCAAAAGGAGAAAATTTTGATTATCAGCATTTTCTTTTGCCTCAATATTTTCTAAGCTATATTGTACACAAATCTAATCACCCATTTGTCGTTTTAACTTTTAAACCAACTGAGATGGAATTTTAAACACATATACTTTGAAGAATTATACATTTGATCCTGGAACAAAAACGCTGCTGTTTGGAAAAGGGCGCATTCGACAGGGTGGGGTCACGTTGAGCGGGGAAACTTTTGACAATTTGCAAAGATGTGACTTATGAATCGCTTTTGAAGCAATCCTATTTTGTATTTTGACTTCAACAATTGTCCAAAATGCTTGTTACCTTTTACCTTTGAGCGGACATTTTTCTCAGCAAACGTAGCATCATCGGCTGACATTTGGAGTCATCGCTTTGCTTACACAGCAAATATGGTGCTAGGGCAATGGTATTCAATAATGATTTGAGTGTAATTTTGAAAATCAAAATCAGAGACGATCTTTATGTTTATGAACACACACAGCTAATACTTCTATGAGAAAAAACAAGCATTTGTGAGTGGTATAACGCATTTATAAATTATTTTATCTATGATGTTTCTGTCTTTAATACATATATTTAAGACAGAAACATCAAATTTTATCAGGACGTTTCCTATCATATGAGGTTGTGCACCTGCAATTTTCATCTTGATCCAGTCATTAGTTTTAGAGTTATGCCACTTTGATGTTTGTAATGCGGGGGCATAATCTTGTGTCCTCTTCTCCTCCCACAGTTTTGGACAAATTTTTCTGACATTTTATCAAGATGTTTCCTATCATATGAAATTGTGCACCTGCAATTTTCATCTTGATCCAGTCATTAGTTCCACAGTTATGCCACTTTGAAGTTTTTAATGAAGGGGGGGGGGGGAGGGGGGGTTGTGGTCAAAATTTACAATTTCGTTTCTGTGTTCTAACTTGAGAACCGTTTGACCTAGGATCATGAAACTTTACACAGTTGTTGCCCATGACCAATGGAGGTGTCCTATCGTTTGGGGTCACCAAGGTCAAAGGTCAAGGTCACAGTAGGACTTTGTTTAAAACCCGTTTCCATGCTCTAAGTCAAGAACATTTTGACCTATAGCACTTTTTCAGTGACAAGGCCCTAGTGGGGGGTATTCGTCCGCTTTGCGACAGTTCTAGTTGTATCCTATCAGGCCCGTAGGAACATGGGGGCTAGGGGGGGCTAAGCCCCCCGAAAGTTGGCCGAAAATGCCGAATTTTCTTAATTTTACACTGAAAATTTTGCGAAAATCCAAATTAGCCCCCCCAAAAAATTCAGGAAAATGGCTTTAGCCCCCCCCCCCCCAATATGAAATTGCTTCCTACGGTAATGCCTATAATATCATAACAGTAAGTACATAAATGAAAAAAAACTTATGACATAATTCCGGATACTTTATAAACAACCCTCCTACATACCAAATGAGCTCTGTATATTTAATACTTTTGGAGAAAATGCCAATGTTAAGTTTTGGGGAAAGTCATATTGCATGGAACAGATAGATATCGTTGAAAGAAGGTTACCTACCAAATTTGAGCTTTGCATGTGGAATACTTTTGGAGAAAAGGCCAATGTTAAGTTTTCATGTTAAGTTTCGGACTGATGGACGGACAATCAGATGGATGGATGGACAGACGGACAGACAGACAGACGAACAATGGTAAAACAATATGCCATCGATCTATCGATGCGGGGCATAAAAACGACTAATTCGTGGTCTTATTTCTATCTATGTTAATTTCGCTATATAAACATTTAAAGGTGCCATCTTGAATTTTGTTGGCCATTTTGAACAAAAGGAGAAAGATAATTTTGAAAAAAAAAGATATTTCGGTATCTCTAATAACTATGTTATACTAGAGATATTGTTTTATTCACTTAAACTGTAAACTGTGTTTCCTGTGTATGAGCTATTTGGTTCCAGCGCTAAATTCCTTTCCCTTTGGCTCTATAAAAGCAATGCACTACCCAACAATGCAAACTCTGACCGTCCCCACGTTGTTCTGATTCCTATAAAATATAGCGCGGGCCTGGGGAATATTTTCAGCTGCTGATTACTATTATATAGATACTTGATAAATATTCGCTTTAAGAGTCATAGTTTTGACATTGTGGTGTTGTAAAAGCTGGCTCCTAGACTATATTGTTTTAAAAGGAATTGAATAAACGAAGTGCTATTTCGTCGCCTTCCAACAAAACACCTGTAGTTACCAGTATCTATTGTTGAAAAGCAGCGACTTACTTTCGTGGATAGATACAAAGATTCGATTCCCGAAAGTCGCTTGTGTCGGCGTCCCGTCCCGTCCCGTCGCGTCTTCACTTGAAAAAAAAAAAAACCAAAAAAAACCCAAAAACAACAACAACAAAAAAAAAAAACTTTAAACCAGTCCCTATCTCGGGCACTATTCGAGATACAGCCTTGATACTTCACACATGGATACCTCCTGCCAAGACCTTTCATTTGAGACCATGACCTTTGACCTTGTGACCTTGACCTTGGAGTTTGACCTACTTTTAAAAAACTTTAACCTGGCCAATATCTCACGCACTATTAATGGTAGAGCCTTGATATTTCACACATGGATACCTCCTACCATGACCTTGACCTTGAGACCATGACCTTTGACCTATTGACCTTGACCTATGACCTTGGACTCTTTTTTGCGACAAGCTGTTGTATAGGCGAGCTACGTTGTCCGCGGACAACTTTTATTTGTGGTGGCTATACAGGTAATGATTATTTTCGATGTTTAGTCACACATTTTTTAAAGAAGTCACGTGGCAATCTTGTGGCAGTCAGGGGGACATCATCAGCAGTAGCAACAACAACAACTTTGTAAAACATATAGCATATATATACTCCATCAAGGGCCTACTGTCGATGCAGCCATCTAACAATATATTATTACAGCAGTTCAATGGTATTACTTTATACAGTATGATAATCAACAAAGGATACTAACAATAATATAATTCGCAGAGTTACTGCACTTATAAACTGCACTTCTCAATAACCTTTGAGTGATTCTGCGCACAATGATTGGTCTACGGACCGACCATCCGACCGACCGTCACTTGCAAATATACCAATTTTTCTTCGAAATTGGGTATAATAACACATACGAATACATACACCCACCATATGGATTAAAGTACGTGCACATAAAATAATAAGGCATATTCTATACTTCAAGTTTCAGATTAATTCAGTAACACCGTCTGACCAACCATGGCTCTTAATGGTCTTAGAGTGATTGAAATGGAAGGGCTGGCCATTGCTCCGTTTTGTGGCAAGATACTTGCGGATTTTGGTGCCAACGTCACGAAAGTAGAAGGGGTAACTATGTATTCTAAACCTTTTCAAAACTATGGAATGCTCGAATTATAAGGCGGATTTTTTTTATAAGGATATGATTTGTAACCAATATAGCACAAAAATATGGAGGCAAACCAAGCATTTTTGCAACTTCTGTTGTCATCCATGGCAACGGAAATTGACAGGGGAAACCGTTGTGAAATTTCTTGGTCACGGACGACGAAGTAGCACCTAGAAGTGTTTGGTATAGATCTCATGATGGATGGAATATCGTTTGTTCCTCCCAAGGACAAATCTCAATATACCGATTCAGTTTGTAATGTAGGCTTAGACCATAACATGCATATCTATCCACAGAAGCCGTCAAAAAGTAAGATTCATTTGCTCATGTTCGAGGAGACAGTGTTCATAATAGGCATATTATAGTACCGGTATTTCCTCTCTTCCAATGACAAACTTTATCCTTAATTAATATAGGTTTAATTCACGTTTTTGAGGTCGTCAACATTCGCAGAGGCACAAGAAATACATCCGATTGCGAAGCAAGAGGGTCGTTTTTATTTTTTGTGGGCCTCTGCGAATGTTAACGACCGAAAAATACATCAATTGACGATATTTTGCATAGAATATGCATATTCGGGGCAATAAGGTATAGAATTGTGATAAAAATGACGAAATTCGTCCAAAAATATGAACCGGCACAACCAGAAAATGTACCAGATTTTCCAGGTATTCGGTCAGGAATTCAAAATGAATTCAGTTATGCATTGAACGGGACCGTTTTCGTCGCTTCAACTAAAATTTTATTATTTTTACCATAGAATATACCTTTTAACTTTGTAGCATTGAGGGCAGATGTCAATTTTTAGATTTAGAGGCTTGCTATCGTGTTTGCAAGTCCATTTCAGTGCGAAAAAAGAAAAGAAAATCGGAACTTCCGAACCGGTTCGTTTCGGGTATTCGTCCGTTTCAATGTTCAATGAACAAAGTTAACTTTGTATTCAAAGCTTGAAAAGGAAAGATTGGAGTAACTTAAACAAGAACACGAAACACAAATCCCTACCGAATTTAATTGTAAGATCCATCCAATTTTCTCCCCTAATTCTGCTAATGTTTAGATAATGTCTGATTACAAGTGATTTCCACAGTCGTCCACTTTTGAAGTTGAACATCCTCCTAAGTCCTGTTTGTTGAAATTTTGACAGAAATCCAAACCACAGGAGAACAGCGACATAGTATAATTCACAGACCGAGACCATTCGCTTGTAATAAGATAAACAACCATCGAACTCTATCATTCCCTATCAACGAAATCCAATTTAGTTGTAAATCCATCGGCTACCCTTCTGTATACTTCTTTTGTTCAAAATCCTACGTCACGATTACGTCATCAAATATGGTTAGACTGGGAGATAACTAGACTACTATTTATGAGGCTATACATGGGGTATTCCAAGAAATTGCATCGCAGAAAAGAGAAATGGCAAATTTTCGGCTCTATTTCAATTTTCTGAATCAGCCAAAATAAATTCCCGACCGATGATCTTTGAGTGCCAAACCGATCCGATATCGCACACGAATCCGAACCTCCCGAATAGCACACGGTTTTCACGATATTAGCCCGGTTTCTTCTCATTATTCAATGCTGATAACGGCCCGAAAACTCACATTTTATGCAATAATAAAACTTATTATTGCATAAGATGTGTGTTTTTAGGCCGTTATTGACATTGAATAACGGGACGAAACCGGTCCGATATCGTGAAAACCGGTCTATATTCAGTGCGATATCGGACCGGCTTTGCACTCAAATATCCTCGATTTTACCCTGCAAAATAAACAATTGTCTCTTTTCCCGCAAAATTCTCAACGTCTTACGTTAAATAAGCGACGTTCGCCTTTTGGCGCCAAATAATGACGTAACGTCGTTTTACCGACGTCACGCATAACAAAAAATTCTCGGAAGATTTATCAGAACAAAACAACAATGGCGGACATTTTCTTATCTCACCTCGGTTCATTTTTTGCACATATGAAGGGGTTTGGGGTAAGTTATCATTGGAATTTCATGCTTTTTATGCAATAATAGCGTCAATTCACCTTTTTTCGGTCGTTAACATTCTCAGAGGCCCACAAAATACGTTATCGACCTCGACCTTCGGTCTCGGTCGATAACGTATTTTTTGGGCCTCTGAGAATGTTAACGACCTCAAAAAGGTGAATTAACCCTATAATATAAATCGTTTGAAGTGTGGACTCATTCTAATCCGTGCTTATCTGTTTGCAGAAACCATCAAAAAGTAAGCATTTGCTTATCCCCGATGACACACTGGCCAGAGGTAAGAGGTCCATATCTGTCGATCTAAAGAGCCGTGAAGCCATTGAGGTGGTCAGAAAATTGTGTGTCAGTGCAGATGTGCTTATAGACCCATTCAGGATAGGTAAACGTCAATGTGATTAAAATTCGGTGTTGACTTACAGTAACATCTGACAGGCACCAGTAAGGGATCGTCTTCAATTACCATTTCTTCTGACCAATCAAAGAAACGCTTTTATGATTCTAATAACGATTTAAACAGACAACTAAGCCACGAGAACATCGCATTTCAGTATACAACAACGTGTTTGCATGAGCGTTTCATGAGAAAAAAGGATGTTGTTTTTCAGCCTTTTTCTCTTTTCCCAAATTATTTTGTGCACTACAACACACACAATTTACACCTTCGCAAATTGTAGATGATTGTCACAGTTACTCTTTAAATGTTAAGAAGTCATAAATAAGAATCTCAAATGTAGTATCACTCTATCACAGCGTAACAATCACGTGATTCAATAATTGCATACATGACAGGCCCGTAGGTACAGTGGGGGACTAGGGGGGGGGGGGGGGAGGGAGGCTAAGTTGACCAAAAATGCCAAATTATCTTAATTTTACACTGAAAAATTTGGGAAAATCAAAATTAGCCCCCCCCCCCCCCCAATATTCAGGACAAGGGCTTTAGCCCCCCCCCCCCCCGCCCGATATGAAATCGCTTCCTACGGGTCTGCATGATCGATTTGAAATCGGTTTGAAACAGATAAGAGTGGAAAACCTAGAGTTCTCCAAATTTGTTGATCTTCTGACCTCCATTTGATCTTGATAAAGGTTATTCACGACCAACCGTTCTTTTCTTTCTTTTTTATGATCGTACATGTACTGCAGGAGTGATGGAAAAGCTAGGTCTGGGACCAGACACTTTGTTACAAGACAATCCAAAGTTGGTGTATGCAAGAATTAAATTAAATACACGGTGGGGATTGTGCATGCTGGGATGGGTAAATCTACGGACAAATTTGCCTCGCTTCAGGTAAGACATTTTGCAATAACTTCCTTTTTTCTGCGTCAATTAAAAAACGGTTTGTTGCATGTACCCCGCCTTACTGAGCTCTTTCCTCCGATGTATGCTTAACACGAAACCTTTTTGTACTTTTTGCGAAAAGTGATCCCAACCGACCAGAACAACGACAAAAAATCTGGTCGTTTTTCAGGTCAGTTGGGATCAATTTTTGGGAAAAATATGGGGAGTTTTCAAATAAGTAATACACCTGAGTAAGGCGCCTCAGTAAGGCGGGGTACATGCAACAAACCGCTTGAAAATTGACACAGAAATAAGAAAATTATTGCTCAATTTCCTACCTGAATCGTGGCTTATTTTGCCGTAGTCATTATCATTTCGTTTTCTGGTCAGTTGGGATCAATTTTTGGAGAAATTAAAAGGATACCACAAATAATATTTGACAAGATTCGAGATTATTTTTGTCCGTATTCGTTATCCATCCCAGCATGCACAATCCCCACCGTGAATATGTGCTTACGCCTATCTAATTTTGAGTGGCATTGACTTTAGTTCACGGTGGGTAATGCACGTGGCTTTTGGGAAGCGTTCAAACTAAAAATTCGTCCGCTTCAAGGTATGTTTTGACTAATTTCTCAGGTTATGCTTTTTGAATGTTGACGACATGAAGTGCACCGTACACGCCTCTGAGAGGGAATTCCAGGTTCTAACTCACTCTGCTCCTATAGACACATTGCAACAGCGGGCGTCATTCGGTAGTACTCAT
The DNA here is from genome assembly GCA_963680895.1 of Fragum sueziense. Classification (NCBI taxonomy): domain Eukaryota; kingdom Metazoa; phylum Mollusca; class Bivalvia; order Cardiida; family Cardiidae; genus Fragum; species Fragum sueziense. The sequence goes on along the minus strand of OY804598.1, from coordinate 54,676,496 downwards.
CGTCAGTTTTCCGGGCGTCATCCATGGCAACGGAAATTGACGAGGGATTTTTAATTTCAATTCAGGCGTTCTTTCGCAGCTGGGAAGAACACACGAGAAACCCTACTCACCATTTGTTTTGATGGCGTTCGCTAGTGGTGGATTGATGTGTGCTCTGGGTATCATGATGGCTCTGCATGAGAGACAGAGGTCAGGTCAAGGTCAAATTGTAAACGCAAACATGGTGAATGGCTCAGCCTATGTGTGTAAGTAGATCTATCTGTCCATCCGGCTGTCTGTATGTCCGTCCGTCTTTGGATCACCCTAACTGTCTGTCCTTCCGTCTGTTGATCACCCTATCTGTCTGTCCGTCCGTCTGTGGATCTACCTATTTGTCTAACCGTCAGTCTGTGGGTCTACCTATCTGTCTAACCGTCCATCTGTGGTTCTACAAATATGTCTAACCGTCCATCTGTGGTTCTACCAATCTGTCTAACCTTCCATCTGTGGTTCTACCAATCTGTCTAACCGTCAGTCTGTGGTTCTACCAATCTGTCTAACCGTCCATCTGTGGTTCTACAAATATGTCTAACCGTCCATCTGTGGTTCTACCAACCTGTTTAACCGTCCATCTGTGGTTCTACAAATATGTCTAACCGTCCATCTGTGGTTCTACCAATCTGTCTAACCGTCAGTCTGTGGTTCTACCAATCTGTCTAACCGTCCATCTGTGGTTCTACCAACCTGTCTAACCGTCAGTCTGTGGTTCTACCAATCTGTCTAACCGTCCATCTGTGGTTATACCAATATGTCTAACCGTCCATCTGTGGTTCTACCAATCTGTCTAACCGGCAGTTTGTGGTTCTACCAATCTGTCTATCCGTCAGTCTGTGGTTCTACCAATCTGTCTATCCGTCAGTCTGTGGTTCTACCAATCTGTCTATCCGTCAGTCTGTGGTTCTACCAATCTGTCTATCCGTCAGTCTGTGTGCTCTAGGTATAATGATGGCCCTGCCTGAGAGACAAAGGTCGGATCAAGGTCAAGTTATAGATGCAAATACTGTGAACGGGTCAGCTAATGTGTATAAGTAGAATGTCTGTCCATCCATCTGTCTTTATGTCCGTCCGTCTGTGCGTCTACCAATCTATTTGTCCGTCCGTATATGTGGTATAGATATCATAATGGGTCTACATAGGAGGCAACGGTCAAGTCAAGTGATAGATGCCAACATGATGAATGGATCAGCTTATGTGTGTAAGTAATTGTGTCTGTCCATCCGTCTGTCTGTATGTCCGTCCGTCTGTGTGTGGTATCATGATGGCGCTGTACATAAAGACATCACTCAGGTTAAGGTCAAGTTATATATGCCAACATGGTGAATGGATAAGCTTATGTGTGTAAGAAGATGTGTCTATCTATCTTATTTTGTGTCTGTTTGTGAGTCATATGTATTATCATGGTTCTACATTAGAGACAAAGGCCAGGTCAATGTCAAGTTATAGATGCCATCATGGTAAATGGATCAGCCTATGTGTGTAAGTAAAATATTTGTCCATCCGTTTGTCTGTCTATCTGTCCGTCCGTCTGTGGGTTTACATCTGTTTATCCGTCCGTCTCTGTGATAAAGGTATCACGATGAGTCTACATGTGAGGCAATGGTCAGGTCAAGTTATAGATGCAAACATGGTGAATGGGTAAGCTTATGTGTGTAAGTATGTATGTCTGATCATCTGTCTGTTCATCCATTTGCGTGCTCTAGGTATCATGGTAGAATTGCATGAAATACAAAGGTTAGGTCAAGGTCCAGTTATAGACTTAAACTTGGGGAATGACTCTGCCTACGATTTGTTATTGGGGTTTAGGTGTTGCTGTTTAAGTAAAGTATTGTTTAGTTATCTTAACATGTCACTCACTATATATGCAATGACCCGACTTTGACTTTTTTTTCAATGTTTCAACTAGAACAAAGATAGTCACAAATGCCCAGGAATTTACTAGACAAAATATAGATACATTTGTATTAACTGTATATTGCGCACGAGTTTAACCCTTTACCACACAGTGACGCCTTTTGACACTCCATAAAATAAATGCTTTGGAAATCACTGTGGTAAATGAAGAAATTGCTCGCGACGAGCAATTTCTTCATTTCCCACAATGTTTTCTATCGATCAAAAGAGACCAAAACATGTAAGGTTCGTTCACTTGAAGTCGTCATCTGCACCATCTTTCAGTTTGGAACAGCCCAAATTTTTTGTCGTTTGGAAATGGGTTAAAGAAGACCATTTTATTGTCTACAGTGGCATGTTTGTAATGAACATTGATCTCAGGTTCAAATAAATAATTATCAGCATCCTTCCTTTGGACTACAAGAGGGTTACCAATATGGCGTGGTGGTCGAGGAGAAAATATTTTGGACGGCGGAGCAGGGTTCTACGACACCTACGAGACAAAAGATGGAAAATATATGTCCGTTGGTGCACTGGAGCCAAAGTTCTATTCGAAGCTGTTGAAAGGTAGTGGCATTTATTTGAAATATTCTACACAAACCCATCAATCAAATATCCAGGCACTGATTTGTTTTGAAATTAAATTTCCGATGGAAATATTCTCAATGGCGATGCAGTGTTCTATAATATGAGTAAAAAAGTGGAAAATAGATTTCTTTAAAATACTTTGCATGAGGGTCAAACGTTTCCACTGGGAGCGTTAAATGCGACCTTGTTTACTAAAGGGCCAAGATATTTTATACAAATCGTTGTTTGTAAGCGCGTTTTTTGTAATTTTGTTGAGATATGGCAACATGGCAAAATATAGTTTGCCTGGAAATTATGTCTGTCCTGTAATGTCAGAAATGCAAATTTTTTCACCAAAAAATGTCGTTTGAAGAATCCGACACCTAAATATTTGTGCATTTATATCAAGTTTTCAAATGAATACATATCGTCGCCTTTCAAGAATAGCCTCGTAACTGCAACTGAAAACAAGCTGCAGTTACGGGGTTTTGTTGAAAAGCAGCGATATAGACATTTATTATAATGGAACTAAGTTTTTTTAAAATGCAACAGCAAAAATATAACAATTTACCATATGTATTTGGCAGGACTTGGTTTAACCGTTGAAGATATGCCACAAATGTCCGACCAACACGCCCTGTCTGACAGATTCACGCAGATATTCAAGACTAAAACTAGAGACGAATGGACAGAAATATTCAAACATTTGGACGCTTGCGTGTTTCCAGTATTGGATAAGGACGAAGCTTCCTCACATCCGTTTAATGTAGATAACGAGATTTTTCTACGAAATTCTGATGGCAATGTTGAACCTGCTCCAGCCCCGAAGTTGTCAAGGACTGGATCAATGACAGAGTTATTGCCCTTGCCAAATGTAGGTCAACATACAATAGAGGAGTTAATGAAAGCTGGATTCAGTCAAGATGGAATAGATAAACTTATTGAGAATCAAATTGTGTTTCAGAGTTCTGAAACTTCATAACATTCACATAAACTGTGTTTGGGACCATACATATAGATTTCAGCAAAATATAAGAAAAGCTAGTTCGTACCATTTCTATACATCAGAGACATAGTATTTGCTTACCAACGGATCATTTATCTGAAAGTGATCGGAATCCTTCAACGCAACGATCGTGTCAAATGCTATAAGAGCCACCTTTTCAGATTCAAGAACAAAATGTATTTCACACAAAGTTAACCATGAAATGTCTACCTTTATGTATTCTTTGTTTACGTAACAGTTAGTAGTTGTTGAATGTATAGCTCACGATAAGTGACATTGCAGAACATATCTAGCTGATAGCTAGAGATGCACTTTCATGTCATTTATCGTGAGTTATACATACTTCGTGTATTTTCGCCTTCGTCGTTTAACGTGGCAATGAAAATTGAAAAGGGTATCCGGATTTAAAAAATCCGGATACCCTTGTCAATCTCCGTTGCCTTGGATGACGCCAAAATTGCACAGAGTGTTTTGTATCTAATGATTGGTGGAATACGTTAAGGTTTACATATGAATAAAAACTAGGAAGAATATTAGAAAAATATGTATAATTAAGATTTCAAACAAACAAACAAATAAATAAACTATACATGTATCCAAACATTCAATCAGAAAACATATAAAAATTCACGAATAAAAGTCTTGAAAAGCATTAAACAGTATTCTGTTTTCGTCTTATAAATCTTGATGCTAAATGTTTGGACCATGACCAAATTCAAACAATACCAGATAGAATCTATATATCGTCGGTGTTAATGCAAAACCTCTTATCTCATTGTTTGGAAGGTATTAAAGGGGGAGAAAAGAATATGATAAGTTTTTCGAATCTGAAATTCAAGGTTTCGCTTCGAAAATAGCAAAAATGACATACGAGCTTTTTTGTTTACACCGACGATATAAGTTATAGTATACAGTCACTTCAACACAAATAACTCCAACAACAAACGTTTCCAGACCACATGACGATTATTTGAGTGTGGTTCAACTTACAGGATTTAAGGTAGTACGCTTATTTCAATTAAGTTCATCGTCGTACAGATGGATATAATTACGATTCGTAGAATCCAATCCAATTGCCCAATAGACTTAGGCTACGTGAAGATGCGGTCTCATCAAAATGAATCAACATATAAATCATGGGTAAAACCCACTTGACTTGTGCCGTCACGATTTGATCTTGGGTGGAAAAAACTCCTCTATCCAAGATTGAATCCTGACGTCACAAAACACATGCGTTATACACCATGTAAATGTAATGTTGTCAAAACAACAAACAAACTGAGTGACAATGACTCTGAAAATATATAGGCTAATGGGTGCTGAATCTTAAAAATACAAACACTTTGAAAACTCAATGACAACAGTTTCTGAGATCATGTGATGATATTCTGAATACGATTCCAAGTCTCGTTATTTAACGTATACAACCCATCATTAGCACCAAAGAGCCAGAGGCGAAATTTGAAAAGTGCCAGTAATCCCTAAACCGTGTTAAATTTCCATTCCAAAGACAAACAAGCATTTTGAACGGTTTAGAATTTTGAATTAATGCATACTTTGGAAAAAGTGGACAAAACTGTTCCAAATAACCCCCCTTGCATATGAATATAGAGTAAAATAATATTTGTAAATTATTTTCTTTTTGAAGCATAATCTTGAAATCCGGCACGGTGAATCAACTTGTGTGAAGCATATGTATAAGTGTGTGTAATTTGATGCATTTCGTATGGCTAAAACGTGGTGTTTTTAATGATGGGCCATATACCTTAAGATGACATCACTAATGACGTCACAAATATCCATTATATCCCTGCCAGGCGTAAGAGCTGACCACGCCCATTCTGTTGATGGGTGACGCTGTCACGCGGCGGTCACTGTCAGGAGTGTTCTCCTTTTTCGTCAACCTTTCTAACTGAAAGTACATGTAAGATCCATGTAAGCTTGGTCAGGTCTCTGTGAATGTTTGTGGATGTTAGATGTTTGATTCTTTGGTGTTTTAAGATTACAAATTCACGATGTTAGCTGTTGTTAGACTGGTGAATGGATTTAAGGAATGCAACGGAGTGACCATGTTATGGATGAGAGATGAGGCACATTTAATATCCAATCCTTTTGTTTTTATCTTCGTTCAGTTGAGACAGCAACAGTGATTTCCAAGGAGTAGTTATTCTTCAGTGTATTAGTACATATTCCATGTTCGGTCCTTTTGTCGTGTCTTTGGAGCCACGTTTTCGTTTCGCAGGTTTAAAAGTTCGTTTTTATGATGTTATGAATGTGAGGTTTCATGAATATTCGCAATCAAGAATTGAACATCCACTTTGTTCGTCAAAAACAAAGTTGAGGTAGAATCCTTGGCTTGCGAAGAAGTGGATCATGAAGAAAGAAATCGAATAAAAGTTATGAGTAAATTGTAATTACGAGCTTCAAATTAGGTCTCACCGCTAAAAGACATTGTTAGGAAAGATCCCTATTTACATACATAGATTTCCAAGAACTTCAATGTTAAACGTTAGAATTGCAACTTGAAGGAGAGGATTCAAACGTGTTAGTGTGTCATGCATGTACGTGGATATGTGCATGATATCTAGCTCATTCTCCTTTTTCTTTCACACATCCACTCTCCATCGTCCCCTTGCGTATGAATTTCACATAACATGATAAGCCTATCAGTTATATCCTTTCCATGCAAATGAACTAACTACGCCCATAGTTCTATATTGGGATGACGTCACTCGGCGATCACTGTCTGGAATTTTACTCTTTTTGATATGAGTTAGTCTTTTGAGCTGAAATACAATCATAGTTAAATCATACAGTCTTGGATGGGAAGTGCAATGAATCAAATTTAAATGCTAACCATTTTGAATATTAAACTAAATGAACAATAATTATTGACACTCATTTGAGACATCTATTAATCTAAAAAGTTAGAATCTGTCCTTGTACCTTTCAATGAAAGCTTGATTCTACAAGTCATTAACGTAAATTAAAGTTCAATGTTATACATAACTTTGAAAACGAACAGAAATTGCTCTATAACGAACCAAAATCATAGATTGTCTGGCGACCTATGTATTGATCTTCTCTTGAAGTGTAATCAAAATCACGGTGGATAATCACGTGATGCAACAATTTCAGAAAATCTTCAATAATTTTGTAAATACGGGACCAATTTGAATTCGGTTTGAAGCAGAGAAAGTGGACATACGTCACGCATTACATGAACGTGTTGGATTTTTGAAAAATTAACAGATAAAACAATTATTGAAGATAAACCAAAATTTTGGTTCATCTTCAATAACTTTTTTATCAATTGATTTTCAAAAATCTACCACGTACAGCTTATTTCTGACATTTTCCACCTTCTCTGCTTCAAACTGAATTCAAATTGGTCAAGTTTTGACAAAAATATTGACGATTTTCTGAAATTCTAAGTCACGTGATTAACCATCGTGAAAATACGCAATAAACAAGGTACCATGTCTTCAATTTCCTCCGGGCTCATTGATTTCCCAGCTCTTGTATATGGCCTTTCTTTAGTGTGAGGTACATAATAAAGGCGATTCACGGTCTGATCTATTTCATACTCTGTCATTTAATGTTGGAAAAGTCAGGTTTTGTATTACATAATTATGACGTTAAAAAGTACAAATCAAGCCAAAAATCCAATAGAAAGTATACGTCATGCAATGATGCAGAATTGTTGGAAATGAAGAAAATGAAGGATAACCAGCATCTTCTTCTTTTCCAACAATTTGTTTCACTTTTAAATCACGCTAGCGAATTCAAACACTTACAATTCTTCTAAAATACTTATAAATACTCTACCATATCTTCAATTTCTTCTGGACTCATTGATTTCCCAGCTCTAGTATATGGTCTCTCTTTAGTTTGTGGCACATAATAAAGGCGATTCACGGTCTGGTCTATTTCGTATTCTGTCATTTTCTGGTGCCCTAGTCCAAATTCTGGCTTCAGAATCGTACCCCATGGTAATTTTGTGGTGGTCGGTCGGACGGACGACCGTATAGTCGTCATGATTGTCTGTAGCTTCTAAATTCTGGAATGGAAAGAAATAAGGATGGATAAGCTATATAATTATCACAAAATGTATGCTATATGTATATAGAAAAATACTTGTTAATTCTTGTTTTGTGATACATAATACGTTATATTATTGTACTAATATGACAAAGTTTTAATACCACGATCTATAAAGTGTATATCTATAAATTTCAAATGAAAATCCAAATAATTCAAACTTCAAGAAATTAAATCCTTACTTTCAAAGCCCCGGTTGTATTGGGTATAGATATCGAATTCTTTGCAGTCACCACTTTAGTAATTCAATCATACAATTGTGTTTCCTTACATTGACCTAAACGTCGATAATTGTTATTTGGCATATAAAAATGAGGGGGGGGGGGGTACTAAAAGAGCCACAAATTAAAGTAAACGCAGTCGTAGATGGAGATGATGATCGGAATGCACGTATAAGCTTAGGCTGATCTGGAAACACGCTACTCTCAATTGCCATTAGGGCCTTTTTCCAAAACCGAGCTTAAATGTTTTTCGTTCTTTGTCGATTTTCCATATTTTAACTCATTTTCCAATCAAAATCTTCTTGCGGGATAATTGAATGGTGATAAAACGCGTCTTTTGAAAATATGGCGGAGGCTAGATCACGTATATGTACATCAATTTCTGTCGTTTATTTTACCGTCGCTACCACAACATTCTTTCAGGGCCTCTAGCTGCTCTCCCACATAGATTCACAACTATTCCCCATTGGAGGAATTGAGACAAGCATCAGAAAGGACATTAGCCGTGACTGAGGATCGAATTCGGGACCTACGATTAACGTAGTCTACCCCTAATGAGATTCGCGCGACATCGGATATCATTCGGGCGACGTCGAAAACATTCGGGGGTGGGAATTTCCACCGCCGAATGTTTACGACTTCGCTCGAATAAGTTGGGATACGTAACGACGACGCCCGAAAAAATCCAATGTTTCATGAATCTCAAAATGGCCACATTACGGGTATTCTACCTTAAAATCCCAGCGCACTAATATTACGTATTTTGTCATAGCGCGACAAAATACGAGGTCGATAAAAACTTGTCGAATTACCAACTCGTCAATAGATTTCAATCTACCCGATAACGCACCATACATGTGTGGTTCTATAAAAGAGACTTCAATCTTTCCAAAACAAAAATTGGTTTTTTTTACGTTCCAACAAGCAAAAGGCGTGGTAAATCGTCCCGGCAAAAGAAGAAATGCTGATAACGCAATTAGTCGAACATTGTGTCCGGTGAATACTGAATATCTCTTCCTTTTCAAAATAACGTCGAAATTTTAAACAAGTCAAAATTGAAGGCCGATGCAGGTGACAAAACTAATGATGCTGGAAACGACAATGAATCCTGCTATACATGTAGTTACAGCATAGAACATAATTTTTTTAGAAAAGGAAAAACTTCTGGAAGCACCATTTTCCCGCTTCCAAGACCTCCTTTCTTTGATACACTGTACGTCAAAACCATGTCTTTTTTTAAAGGGTTAAACCAATGACCGATATCTTCTATGTATCATTGCCAAATCGTAAATGTGGGAATTGATAAATCTTTCAACACTTTAACACTACACATGGCTCTTCTTCCAAAATATCGTTACTTCAGCTTGAAACAAGCTGTAGTTACGAGGTTTTTGAATAAAAGCGACGAATAGATTGTTACGGACTAATTATTGCAATAATCAGATATTGTCTTTGTGTGGGGCATGGATAAATCTAACTATTTCCCAAAGTAGCACTCAGTTTGCCATCTCTATAGTCCGATTATAATAATTTGACTTTAACCAAAGTAAACATACAAAATATCGAGCTGCAAACTACTGTAATTTTTCACGTGATGGTTAGAATGTGTTTTGCAATATTTTCTTAGCCATATATTGGTGCTTAAACTCGATTTTATCTACATCCATCATTATGTTAGCAACAGCTTTCAAATAGAAGCTGTATGTTGCATGCTCAGTTCTTTTTACGGAGGTTAATGTAAAATATGTTCGAGTCTCAGTCCCTATCTAAGTAGAAGCGCCATTACTTCTACAGGCGAAAATATCCCTGATAATATACTTTAGAAAATAGTAACAAATTGTGGATACATGTAATACATGTACATGTATTAGTGTTTAGTTTAAAGAGACATATCATTCCAATTTCATTTTCTAAAAGTAGCCTTTGTCTTGATGCCAAGATTGGTTATTCTAATGCGTATAAATGTTATATCAGTCTTTTGACATTGTTGTTTATAAGCTTTAAATTTTAGACAGAAATGACAAATGCCATATAAATCTAAACTGTTGTCTACATGAATTTGTTTAATTTATTTTAGCACAAAGATATATATTTCTCATAAACGGCGCAATATTTTGGCTTGACATTTTCAGAATTTTCAGAAGAAAATAATTATGCTCTATAAGATAGAAATAAAAGTAAAATTTATGACAAAATATGTGAAATGTTGCTTTAAATTTTGCCCAACAAGTTCATTGAAAGTGGGATAGAAAGATTCGCGCCTGGGTGAAGAGTAGGATTTTTTCATGAGCCAATCTTAGTGGTATCTCTCCCTCAGCAAAAGGCCCGTCCAACCCCCTCCACCTCTTGGAAACATTACTTGATGCGTACGTGTGCGCGATTTGAAAGACAAGACACCAAGGGAAACGTTTATCAAGGACTTTCAATCTTGCATTTTTTCGGTATTGTGCTACGTGAAAACTAATTTCGTTTAATCATTATACAAATGCTATTGTCCGATTATATACAAATGTACATGTATTTTGACTTTGGGATACATTACACAACCCTTTTCGAAAGTACACAATTTTAGGGTGGTTAAAAATTAAAGCTACTCCAGACGACAAAATGACAAAAAAAACCCCAAGAATTTGTGTAGATCTATATCTTAGAAAAGAAAATATCGAGACTAAAGGAGAAAATGCTGATCCATATCAACATTTCCTACTTTTGCCTCAATGCATTCCCAAACATTTCCTATTTAGTAGGCCTAGTCTTGTTTGGGAAAAGGGCTAATACCATACCAAATTACTTTGTCTGCGGTCACTGCAGTGTTGGAATTAACCCTTTCTAAATCAAGACCTGAATTTGAAGTCAGAGCAAGCAAGCATTGAAAAGTATTGAGAGAATAAAATACCGATAATTTCTCCTTTTGCCTAAAAAATATGAAATATCCGTTTCCAACATTGGTAATGTAACATTGTTTGGTCCTCTGCGACATCTTTCAATGCATATTTGCCTAAATTTTAGTCTGTAAAGGGTTCAGATATTACATTGAGTGTTTACATACTTTTAAATGATTTTCATAATAATTATGCAAACTATTCAAACCACATTTGCATTGTAATATGTCATTTTTACCGTTTTCAATACCGGATTTCATTGGAAAACCATTCTCGATTTTATTCATTTTCTAATTTTCTTACAGAAACTTGTAACAATGTTTATTTTTTATCGTACCTGCTTATAAGAAAGAACTCCAATACTCCTAAACGTTTGCTGTGAAATGACTTAATCATTTGTGAATACCTTGTTTAATATCGATTGGCCTCGCAAGACTAAGGATTAACCAATTCCCACACATGATAGTATAAAGACTTTTCGAGTGCCTGCATGATAAGGTCCTTGTAAAACGTTGAGGAATATAAAGAAATTGCTTTCGACAAGCAATTTCTTTCTTTCCAAAAAAATGCTTGAAATCGTCACTAAAAGACCTAAACATGCATTTAATATACAAGAATTTTTGTCGTCCGCAACATTTTTTCAAATTGGACGAGACTAATTGTTTGCCGTTTGGGAAAGGGATAATGCCGATTTACTCGTTAATAACGCTTATCCTTTTTCAGGCTAGACTAAATGTCGTCAATCGCAGACAATAACGCAAAAAATCCGTAAATCCGTTAATAGACCATTTCTGGCTATGGCGAATATAGGTAGTGAAGCTATTGAAAACGCCGAGGGAAAATAAGAATACTAATTGCAAGCATTTTCTCATTTGCCTAAACAGTTTCTGTCCAGCGATCTTTTAGTTTCTACTTTTGATAACAGTTTATGCAATTTGCTGCTGTTTTTCGTTTCGTATGTCGACATACATGTAATTGAAGGATTAAGGCTAACTTATGACTACATATCAGAAATACTATGTTATTTAGAAAATTAAAAACTTTCTAGATCGGAACTTCTTAAGCAATAAACACTTCCCAAACGAAAAAGAAAGAAAGAAAAAAAAAAAAAAAAAAAAAAAAAAAAAAAACCTGCAGATCAGCATTTTTCGCGAGTTTTGCCTCAATAATTTCTGTGTTAACCTATTACCACACATTTACTCTTTTTGACTCCCCACAAGAAACTGGTTATAGGAAACATTGTGGAAAATGAAGAAATTGCTTGTCACAAGCAATTTCTTCATTTCCCACAATATTTTCCATACGAAATTATGATGGAAAATGTATTTTTCATTCATTTTAGTTGTCGTCTCAGGGTGGATCATCACGTGATCAAAATGGGTACATACACGGACGCAATATGGCGGAAAATTAGCGATTTTCGGTAGATTTCCCTTAATTGGTAAGTACTGCTCCATTCGTTTGACTTACCAAATAGCGCAGTCTATGCGCATTTCCGAGCGCTTTTCAGTGATGTCTGTCTCGTCTCTAGGCTTCTTGTAGTTTCTGAGATACCCTCGAGGTTTTGAGCCGAATCGGAGCGATTTTTGAGGGAAATTGAATATGGTACGTTACACGTTCCCAGGTTTTTTCATCAAAAATAGCGCTTTCTCTCAAAAAATCATACTTGTTTCGATTCAATACTAAGGTCCTTCATGTGCAACAATCATACGTACTTTGCTTCAGCCTGTTCTTTCTTAGATTCACGAAAAACGGGGAAATTGTAGAAGCGGTACGAAACACGTACATGATACGCAACACGTGATGATCATTTACAATTATGGTACGCACCACGTAAATATTTCAAATCCAACATAACTACAAAACGTACTCTCGGAACACAATTTTACAGTTTACTCATCGGTATTCGTGTGACTATTTTTAATGGGAACCCCGGTCTCCACATTCTTCTCTTCTGCAAAGACTTGAAAACTAAGTAAGTAGGTCTAGATTTATGTAATAAAACGGCTAAAAAAACACGAGGGTTGGTAAATTCAATCTGCCTTTGGGAAATTTGCAGAATTTCTGTACTGTCGTGTTTAAAATGATACTCATAAATTTGCTTTTGCTGGTCATTTGTGAGCTTAAAGGGCAATCGTCGATCTTGTTTCTTAAGTGCGCAGACAGTAAGTATGAATTCAGGAGTTGTACCTAATACTTCTGTTGATAACGTTTTCAGAATGAGCCCATTGGGACAAATTTGATAAATATATTCAAAAAGAAAGAGCTAGGCCTACTCGATATTGAAATGGGACCGATTTGTTCCGAAGGTAGGCTATATGTATACATTTTTTCACACATTTATGCAGGCGCAAGCAAAACACTCATACCTACGTTTCAAGAATTTCGGCTTCATAGGATTGCATTAAGACATTTTATGTAAAATTTCATTTCATATTTCAATATTTGCAGAGATACTGATCTTCTTTTGTTTTTACCGGAAGTTCCACGTGCGATAAAAAAAGCCAAGGACAACCAAGTCCGTTAACGATTCGCATGTTAGCTCATTTCCCGTGGGTAAAGCAATTTACTAAAGAAAATACAACTATAACTCGTCGGTTAGAACTGTAGACTCGTATACAAACACTATACTGCTTGTCGATGAAAATTGACCCAACACAAACCCTTTCTCTTTCTACAGATATTTTATTGGCTGTAACTCGGTTACGAAACATAGTTTGTCCATTCAAACACAACAGTGCAAAAACTATTTATAAACGATTCAAAATCTTTTACTAATGAGGGAATAGCCCGATAACGGAAAATAGGGGTGGCAGGAGGTATATGTGACTACTTATATTCATATAGTGGTACCATCAACATTGAGACTCAAATGTACTTTTAACTATTGACTGTCCTGTGTGAGAGGGGTGATGTGATTACATCTAACGGTAAACGCCTTCTTAAAACCACGACGTTTACATACCTGGTTTACCTGTTCAGTTTGACTCGTCTGTCCAGAGGTCATGGTTTATTTATACCTGTCCAACCTAAAATAAACCAAAATATTTGTATCGATTCTCGTTTAATTTTGAACGTATAAACGATTCAAAATCTTTTACTAATGAGGGAATAGACCTATAACGGATAATAGGGGACACAGGATGTAAATGTGACTATTTATAGTAACAGCTTCTACATATTCATACCTGTCCACCCTAAAATAAACCAAAATATTTGTATCGATTCTCGTTTAACTTTGAACGTATAATATATTATACATTCAAAGTTAAACGAGAATCGATACAAATATTTTGGTTTATTTTAGGGTTGAACAGGTATCAGTGTGTATAAGTTGTTACTACAAATAGTCAAATATACATCCTGCCACCCCTATTGTCCGTTATCAGTCTATTCCCTCATTAGTAAAAGATTTAGAATCGTTTATATAATATATTCTGATTTTATTCGGGAGACAGGGCGGAGCTTAGTAAACGGTTCATTCCATTTAAGCTAGGGGAGAAACAGCCTTCTCGATTAGCGGTAATTCGTCGGTATTGTTGCAAAACATTATAACTACAGCGTGAATCAATCTGTAGCTACGAGGTTTTATGACAACACATTTTACAATCGCGAAATGTTTCAATTTGAAATATGTTCATGCTCGTGCCGCACGTTTTTTCTCTTCTATCAACCAAGGTATCGAGAAGTAAACTCGTCGAATAACCTCTTTACTTAGCCACACCCTTTCAGGTGAATAAAAACGGAATATACCCAGCCTTAATTGGGAGTGGCGTAAACCTTTGTTTACTACTTCATAACCAAACATCTGTTTTGATTTGTATTGTCCAACAAGGTTAACCCGGGACAACTTAATTTTCGTGCGCAAAGTCCGTTAGTGGAGCGTCTTAACAAAACAAAGCCGAAGTGGGGTCATTACATATGCAGATGTCCCGGGTTAATCTTGCTGGACAATACCGTTTATATTGTGCATGTGAGTTTGTTGTTTGAAATAGATTGAAATAGGTATATTCTGATTTTTTTCGGGAGATAGGGCGGAGCCTAGTAAACGGTTATTACATTGAAGATTGAGGAGAAACAGCGTTTTCAATTAGCGGTAAATCGTCGGTGTTATTGCAAATTATTGTAACTGCAGCATGAATCAAGCTGTATTTACGAGTTTTTTTAATAACACGTTTTACAATCGCACAGTCTTTCAATTTCGAAATGTTTTCATGCTCGTGCCGCACGTTTTTCTCTTATGTTAACCAAGGTATCGAGAAGTAAACTCGTCGAATAACCTTTTGGCTTAGCCACACCCTTTCAGGTGAATAAAAACGCAATATAAACTCGTGCCCACGTGACTCCCATTTTAGGCTGGTTGAATAGTATAAATGCATATCTACATGTAGAATATCAACAATCTAAATCATATTAGATCTATACACTACCAACACTGTTGAAAATAACCCCAAATAACCCCAACTTCGATACCAACCCCATACACGTCAACAAGCATCCAACGGTACTCTCAATCAAATTCATCAACAATAACCTCGGCTATCCGAGGGCAGTATAGTTGCCGGGCTCATTACACACAATATTTATTTCTTTGTTATTGTCAACAGTATTGCCTAGATGCATTTGCCTCTTAAAGGACTACAATTATAATAAAATGACATTCTAACAAAGTCAATACAAATACAAAAACATATTCACCAATACAATTAAGACAAAATCAATATGACAAATGTATCCCTTTCCCAAACAGAACCTGTAAAAAGGCATTGGAAAAACACTGATCCAAAAGAAAATGCAGATAATCACATTTTGTGTTTTTGCCTAGAACGTTTCCTACGCCATGTTCCACAAAAGTACATTTTTTCAAGTACGTAAAAAATAACGTAAATAATTTCTCTTACTAAAAGTGGGTCCGTACTTCCTTAAATACAGGCTCGTAGGAAGCAATTCCATATTGGGTGGGCTCAAGCCCTTTTGTATGAATATTGGGGGGGGGGGGCTAAATTGAATATTTCATAATTTTCAGTGTAAAAGAAGGAAAATTTGAGCACCCCCTGTTCCTACGGGCCTGTAATTAATGTAATTTCTACAATTCAATACGAAGTAGATTTCAGTTTCAATTGTTGCATTACAGATTGGATAATATTCTCTATACCTTGGGTTTTTTCTTTCTGAATCAATAATTGGTGAGAGCTTTTTCTGATTCAACTTATCATTGATCTTTCTAACAAAATAAAAGGTAATTTATCTAATCAACATAATTTGATCTAGATTGTGCCCATCTTGTAGACTCTGTTGTAGGAATTATTGTCTGGTTGGAATTGCAGCACATGGACGGCATTAACTCTCTTCACTGCCCATGGTTTCTTGCCAAGAGAGAGCCTCGACTTTGTTTTCCCCATAGTTCTGTAATGATAAACGAATGACGAATGTTACAATCGTATATGTAAAAAAATAGGTTATGGAATTCTGTTTCCGCAATCCACTTTTCTACAATGTACTAATAAAAAATGAAATGTCGACTAATCTACTTTCCTTGGGAAAAAGTTACCTAGAAAACCAGAAAAGATTATTTTTTCTTGACAAAATGACAAAATTTGATTTTTCTACTCTTCTACCTACTTTTCTAGCAAAATTGGGACATAGAAAGTAGAAACCGCGAAGCTTGTCACAGTAACTACAGTCAATTGTCAGGGACAAAACTTCAACTTTTCTAATTTTCTACCTTACCACTTTGCTAGAGTAGTGGAATTTAATCACATTGATTTCAACTTTTCTAAACTTGATACATAGAATAATATAACAATTGACGTGAGTAACACAGATTTTGACTTTTCTAGAAAGTTATTTCGGTAGAAAAGTTGACGTTTTGCGCCCGACAATTGTCAGAATTAGTGTGACAAAGTTCAATTTTTCTAGGTCTCAAATTTGCTAGAAGAGTGTCACAAGTTAACTTCGACTTTTCTTGTAGGTAGAAAGGTGGATGGCAGTAACAGGATTTCGTAATAAAGCATGGGAAATAATTATTGGTCCAAAGGCACATTCAGTTGAAAAATCATCGTGCACACTCTTTTTATTTATGAATGAATCGTTCTGGTTAATGGATAGTATTACGTTCTACTAGTATATTCTTGTATAATTTAATCAAGTATGGATGATACCTTGTACTTCGTCACGATTGGTGTGAGAAATTCATAAAACTTTGTAGCTGTTAGATTTGAAATATTTACGTGGTGCGTACCATAATTGCAAATGATCATCACGTGTTGCGTATCATGTACGTGTTTCGTACCGCTTCTACAATTTCCCCGTTTTTCGTGAATCTAAGAAAGAACAGGCTGAAGCAAAGTACGTATGCTTGTTGCACATGAAGGACCTTAGTATTGAATCGAAACAAGTATGAATTTTTGAGAGAAAACGCTATTTTTGATGAAAAACCCTGGGAACGTGTAACGTACCATATTCAATTTCCCTCGAAAATCGTTCCGATTCGGCTCAAAACCTCGAGGGTATCTCAGAAACTACATGAAGCCCAGAGACGAGACAGACATCACTGAAAAGCACTCGGAAATGCGCATAGACTGCGCTATATGGAAAGTCAAACGAATGGAGCAGTACTTACCAATTAAGGGAAATCTACCGAAAATCGCTAATTTTCCGCCATCTTGCGTCCGTGTATGTACCCATTTTGATCACGTGATGATCCACCCTGCGTCTGCAACATCTTTGAATTTGGACAAGTTGAAATTTTCTCGTTTGGTAATGGGTAAAATTGTACATAAAAGATACATAACCTTTATTGACACTTTTTGTCGTCTTAAGAAGCTATCGAATTAGAACAGTCTGAATATCTGCTGTATGGATAAAGGTTAAGTCATTTTAGGAACCGAATTTATGTGAATCATTTCACTTGTTATGTCACCATTTGTAAACATGTAAGGATAAGCAATAATAAGCCTATATTAAACGGAGAAGTAGAATTTGGCATAATATTGTAAGATATAAGTCAAATAATCCCAATGTCTGAAGTGAAATTACTTAATTATTTGTGACTTTCTTGTTGAAATCGAAACCCTGGGTTTATACAAGTCCATTCGTTAATGACAACTTTTCCTTTTAGGTTTGACTATAAAGTCGAAATTTCGTCCAAGAAATGCTGAAAATCAGTATGTTTCTCTCTTGTTTTAAATAATTTCAATGCTTTGAATTGCAAACACCTTTCTTTTTACTTCTACAAAGGAATTCAATTGGGAATTACTCCCCAAAGCCGATGCCTATATTTAGACCTTGAGCCACCAATAACCCCTGCTCCCCCCCCCCCCCCAGGGGGAATTTTGAAGGGTATGATTTTCTGAAAGCTTATAACAAATGCTACAAGATGAGCGTTGTTTGCACTCTGGCCGTTGGGGCTTTTGGCTGTAACCCTTATCTAAAACCCTTAACCCTTTTGAATTTTTTATTCAAATATACAAACGTTTATTTGGTCATATCTTCATTGAATTTTGACCTACATATGTCAATATGGTATCAAATGAAAGCTTATGACTTGCTCTTTCATTTGTAGTTATTTTTTGCAAATTAGCTCATTTGCATATTTATGAATATTAATGATTTCCCTTAAAATTGTCAATTTTTGATTAAAATTTGGTTAATAATTTCCAAAACAAGGGGTTTCTGTCCGGGGGAATTTTGTAAACATGGTTTATCAGTAAGAACATTTTATTAGAAACATTTTGAGCCTTGTTTGCACTCTGTCAGTTGGGGCTTTTCAGCGTAACCCTTATCTAAACCCTTAACCCTACCAAATCGTTCATTCAAATTTTGAAAATGAATTTGGTCTTATCTTGGTTGAATATTTACACACAGATGTCAGAATGGTATCAAATGAAAGCTTATGACTTGCTCTTTCATTTTAAGATATGCTATGCAAATTAGCTCATTTGCATATTCATGAATATTAATTATTTTTCCTAAAATTGCGATTTTCGACCAAAATCTGGTAAATACTTTCCAAAACAAGACATTTTTGTGCAGGGGAATTGTGTAAACATAATTAATCTTAAAGAAAATCATGTAAGAAACATTTTGAGCGATGTTTGCACTTTGGCTGTTGGGGCATTTGGCCAAAACCCTTATCTAAATCCTTAACCCTATGAAATTGTTCAGTCATTTCAAAACGTTTTTTATCCTATCTTGGTTGATTATTGACCTACAGATGTAAGAATGGTGTCAAATGAAAGCTTATGACTGTCCCAATAATTTGTTATAAATTTTATGCATATTATCTCATTTGCATATTCATGAATATTAATGACATTACTTAAAACTGTGACCTTTTTAGCGGGTATTTGGTTAATACTTTCAAAAACATTGTGTTTTTACTCAAGGGGAAACATGTAAACATAGTTTATCTGAAAGAACATTTTATTAGAAACATTTTGAGCAATGTTTGCAATCTGGCGGTTGGGGCTTTTGGCCGTGACCCTTATCTAAACCCTTAACCCAATCAAATTTTTCATTTGAATATTCAAAACGTTTTTGGTCACAGCTTGATTGAATATTGACCTACAGATGTCACTACGGTATCAAATGAAAGCTTTTTGATGACTCTTTCATGTGCTATTATTTTCTATGCAAATAAGTTTATTTGCATATTCATGAGAATTAATGATTTTCCTTAAAATTGTGATTTTTCAGCGAAAACCTGTTCAATACTTTCAGAAAATAATTTCAGAAACAAGGCGTTTCTGTTCAGGGGGAAGTATGCAAACATGATTCATCTTAAACAACATTAAATAAATAACATTATAAGCAATGTTTGCACTGTGGTAGTAGGAGCTTTTGGTAAAACCCCTTATCTAAACCCTTAACCCTATCAAATTGTTCATTAAAATTTTCAATATCTTTTGGTCATCATCTTGATCAAAAATTGACATACAAACGTCATAATGGTAACAACTGAAATCTAGTGAATTTGCTTGTATATAGGCAATTTGCTCATTTGCTTATTCATGAATATTATTGATTCTTTAAATGTTTGGGATAAAACCACATTTACTGTGGAAAATCCATAAAATGTATTCCATTTGACAGTGCTAAAGTAGGTGTTATATAGTAACCCTGTAATGTTAAGTACATAGTAACCCTGTTATGTTTAGTACAATAAATGCTGATGATTCTTTGCATTAAGTAGACATTCTAGTGTTGATCTATGTCGGTTTCCATTATGATAACCTAGCCAAACTCCCAGAGTGTAAGTAATTCCAAGATTGCCACCAAGTGTGATGTTAATCATCTTTGGTCAAATTGTCCTAAAACAGTGCAAAAAGTAAGTGTCTTAATATGGGATTTCATATGCTGATCTAAACCAGGTTTTAGTTGTAGCATTTAAATATCAGGAAAGAATTGAACTGAAGATATCTATGGCTATCTAATACCATCCTTGAAAACATATGCCATATTGAAAGATATTGTACATGTATCGCAAGGGAACTATTTTCAATCCATTGTGAGGTTATACTATGCTGAAAACACATATAAGACATATGCATAGGTTCGGAAGAATTTGAATGTACATTCAGCATGGGCTGTCGGTAGTATGGATCAGTTCACATTCACATCTGTTCTGATCTGATACAGATAAATAAATGCATCGTAAATAACTGCAATAATCTTTTGATCGCAATCAGTTATTGTCTGTACTCTAGCTACATACGTACAGCGAGTACATTTCTTGATTTATGCATCTGATACATAAGTTTTACATAATTATGGCACCCCAAGCTTAAATTATCTGAAGTTAAAATACCTCATTAGAGCATAAAGGAATGGTAACACCAGTGTCCCTGATCTGTCAGCCACATATCAAATACACTTACGGCCAACAAACTGACTTGGCTATGAGGAATACATAAGGAAGGGCTCTCCAGATTGAACAAAATCATGCTGTTTTCTCCATGTGAATGGCAAAAAATGGGACTTGACAATTGCTTAACAATGTTATTCTGCTATATGTATGCAATTTGTGTACATTCCAGGATCTCTATTCAGCCATAAAAAATTCAAAAATAATTGAAATAATTAATTTTATATGTGTATTAGAATAAAGTCCCACAGGTTAGACACCTTTTGTATCATTATATGGCATTTGATAAAATGTTTATGTTCAAAGTCCTATTTTGCGGCAATTTCGGATTCATCAAAGGATACCATTCTGTCAACTAAACTAGATATAAGCAATGCAATACATGGAATCAATCAAACTTATTTGCACTTAAACAATAAAGATTAAAAAAATCAAATGGAAACTAATTACATACATTGATAATAAGATTTATAGGAACAAAATATGATGGGTTGCACACTTTAAAATCACAGTTACTTCCAAACAAAACACCAAATAGATCTCAAACAAGGCTTATATGTTGTTAAAAGAGTGAACATGGATATCAGATGGTAAAAAACTCATGAGAAAGAAAAAAATCCCACATTTTGGTAGGTATTTAACTTGAAAACAATCACAAATTGTAGATAAATCATTAATATACATGTATATGCAAATGAGCCAATTTGAAAAAAATAACTGCAAATTAAGGAAAAAGTCATTAGCTTTCATTTGATACCATTCTTACATCTGTAGGTC
Source organism: Fragum sueziense (assembly GCA_963680895.1). NCBI lineage: Eukaryota > Metazoa > Mollusca > Bivalvia > Cardiida > Cardiidae > Fragum > Fragum sueziense. Next base: position 54,655,148 of record OY804598.1, on the reverse strand, counting down.
AATATTCAATCAAGCTAAGACCAAAAACGTTTTGAAAATTCAAATGAAAAATTTGATTGGGTTAAGGGTTTAGATAAGGGTCACGGCCAAAAGCCCCAACCGCCAGATTGCAAACATTGCTCAAAATGTTTCTAATAAAATGTTCTTTAAGATAAACTATGTTTACATGATTCCCCTTGAGTAGTAACACAATGTTTTTGAAAGTATTTACCAAATACCCGCTAAAAAGGTCACAGTTTTAAGTAATGTAATTAATATTCATGAATATGCAAATGAGATAATTTGCATAAAATTTATGGCAAATTATTGGGACAGTCATAAGATTTCATTTGATACCATTCTTACATCTGTAGGTCAATATTCAACCAAGATATGATAAAAAAACGTTTTGAAATGACTGAACAATTTTATAGGGTTAAGGGTTTAGATAAGGGTTTTGGCCAAATGCCCCAGCAGCCAAAGTGCAAACATCGCTCAAAATGTTTCTTACATGATTTTCTTTAAGATTAATTATGTTTACACAATTCCCCTGCACAAAAATGTCTTGTTTTGGAAAGTGTTTACCAGATTTTGGTCGAAAATCGCAATTTTAGGAAAAATAATTAATATTCATGAATATGCAAATGAGCTAATTTGCATAGCATATCTTAAAATGAAAGAGCAAGTCATAAGCTTTCATTTGATACCATTCTGACATCTGTGTGTAAATATTTAACAAAGATATGACCAAATTCATTTTCAAAATTTAAATGAACAATTTGGTAGGGTTAAGGGTTTAGATAAGGGTCACGCCGAAAAGCCCCAACCGCAGGAGTGCAAACAAGGCTCAAAATGTTCCTAATAGAATGTTCTTACTGATAAACTATGTTTACAAAATTTCCCCTGGACAAAAATGCCTTTTTTAAGAAAGTAATTATCAAATTTTCGCCAAAAAATGGAAATTTTAAGGTAAATCATTAATATTCATGAATATGCAAATGAGCTAATTTGCATAAAATAACTTCAAATGAAAGAGCAAGTCATAAGCTTTCATTTGATACCATTTAGACATCTGTAGGACAATATTCAATGAAAATATGACCTAATAAGTATTTTAAATTTAACTGAAAAAAATGATAGGGTTAAGGGTTTTAGATAAGGGTTACAGCCAAAAGCCCCAACGGCCAGAGTGCAAACAATGCTCAAAATGTTTCTAAGATATGGTACTTTATGAAAAACTATGTCTACAAAATTCCCCCTGGGGGGGGGGGGGGAGCAAACATGTTTCTGGCTCAGGGACTAATTGATTAACCATCAAATATGACCTCTGCAGTTTTCGGTACGCCAACAGCCTATTTGGTCGTCACAATCTAATTATAGCACATCATTTGAATTAGCGAATCAAAATCATTCAGTTTTATCTTGCATGTTCATTACGTATACATTACGTCGCTTCTATTTTTGGATGAAGCCGGTAACATTTGAATTATCCAATCAAAATCATTCAGTTTTATCTTGTTTGATTACGTATACATTACGTCGCTTCTATTTTTTGCTGAAGCCGGTAATTTGAAGCGTCAGCCAATGAAAGTTTGTATCAGCTTTTTAAATTGTTTTGTTGTGTATAGCCAACGATTGGATACTGAAATCCCGCCAAGGCCCCGAGATTAGACGTGAAATGACCCCGCGAGAACAGAGCTCATTCTATCGAAATGGAATGTAGAGATAATGTGTTCTGTTCTTAAGAGAGTATTGGGAATAGAGTGGTACATGTCATTTGTGAAACAGTAAATAACCACTTCCTTTTTATCAACAAATATAAATCCCTATGATTCCAATTTGAGAAAAGAGAAAGTTTGTAACCATTTTTGATAACAGTTGGGGTACATTGGATATGGACAATTCTACTACAAATAAAAGTGAAGGGGTATTATTCCTACATAAATTCTCTAATTTTCAAATATTTGTTCAATCGCTTGTTCATTGTTGGGGTTTTTAATTCTATTGAAAATTTCGATTATACTTAAAGATTATTTATCAAGTGTATAACACGAAAGACAAAACAAATCCTTTGATGATTCTCACACAAACATAAACGATTTCGTCATTAACCCCTTCCAAAAGTGCAAGATTTTAGTGTGGTCCAATTCAAAAGATGCTGCATCATGGATGGATATTGATAAAGATTCGATTTGTGCACAATAGATAGAACATAGAAAGTATTGAGACAAAAGAAGAAAATCGCTGCTTTTCAACGAAAACCTCGTAACTGCAGCTTGAAACAAGCTGCTGTTACGAGGTTTTCATTGAAAGCGACGAATTGATGATTGTAAGTTTTCCCACGAACTTTCTCTTATGAACGTCAAAACCAGACCTTATTCGGGAAATGGTTTAAACACGAGCGGTGCTTTATAAACGACATTCACGGTGGAGATTATGCATCATGGGATGGATAACGAATACGGACAAAATAATCTAGATTCTGGCAAGATTTTTTGCAATAACTTCCTTATTTGTGCATCAATTTTCAAAAGGTTTGTTGCATGTAGTACCCCGCCTTAGCGAGCTCTTTCATCGGATGTATGACATATTAGACAACTCGCGGTACTTTTTCCAAAATATTGTGCCAACCGACCAGAAAGCGAAATGGTAACGACTACGGCCAAATTAACCACGCTTCAGGTAAGCATTTGTGCAATAACGTTCTTATTTCTGCTCAGTAATGCGGGGTACATGCAACAAACCGGTTGAAAATTGACGCTGAAATAAGAAAATTATCGCACAATTTCTTACCTGAAGCGAGGCAAATTTGTCCGTATTCGTTATCCATCCCATCATGCACAATCTCCACCGTGACAATGTAAGCATATGAGATCAACATGAACATTGATCAGTCTTACAGCTTCTTATCAATTTGACGTCTGGGAAAGGGTTAGAAGGACCTATATTCGATAAGATCCCAGACGAGGTGTTAAACTTCGATAAACGGCTGACACTCTGTAAATATTAGTCGTCCATAGAAACTGAAAAATAACCGAATTCTGTCATACATCTAACATGGTTCATACAAAATCCTGATTAAAAATTTCAAGGGCTTTTTAAGGGTTTTTTAATGACTCAACATTACAATTCAAGGGCTACTAACATTCAATAATCTAAACACAAACATGGTTTGTATATCGGTTTTCATACACTTTATATCGTTACTATGAAACAATCATATTACAAAAAACTAAGTTTTATTTATTAGAGGTACTTGATGACGATTTTGTGGGCAATCATCTCGTCATCAGTATCATCATTATCTATTTTGTATTTCCTGCATATGTTAGAAGACTGCTGAATTTCATTTATGAAGAAAACAATAAAAAAGATAGAATTCAAGGGCTTTTTAAGGGCTCAGACTCGCTTTTTAAGGGTTTTACAAGGCTCACATCCATTTTCAAGGGTTTTATAAGGCCAAGATCAAATTCAAGGGTTTTTCAAGACCTGTGCGAACCATGTCTAAGATTATGTTTTCTTTCGTTCCTCATTTATAAACTACGTGTCAATGCTTTGGTATTTCGTGCCAAAATAAATACAACGAATAATTACACGTGTATGTCGATCACAAGAAACTAATTGGTGGTCAAAGTACTTTCGACTGTGATATTTTTTCATGTCTTAAAGATCATATAGGTAGAATTAATTTGAACGGCTGTTTTTGTAGTTTTTCTTTTAACATCTCAGCTCACAAATATAACAGACATGTTTCGATATAGAATCAGTCATTTGTCATGGCCATCAATCATTGCATGGTTATCGATAAATCATGTATTTTACCAAATCTGATAGAACACCGTTATGAGAAAGTAAAATCATACATTGATATTTCTGATTTAATAACCTTATGTGACAAAGATCATATGAACATGAAAATCTGGCCAGGAATGTTGAAGATGCTTTTCGCTACATAAAATCAACTATTTGTTATGACGTGGGTGTCATTGGTTTCTTGCTTCCCAATTGGTCATCAATAAAATGTTGTATTTCATCAAATGCGCCGTGATAGAACATCGATGTGAAACTGTATAAATAAACTAATGAAGATTGATCGATCGATTTATTGATTGGAGAATAAATTGTTTGGGGTCCAGTTCTAGAAACGAACTAGAATTATTGTTTTCTTAGTGACAAACACAACATATTGATAGAAAACAAAATAAACGAAAATCGATTCGTGACGTCAATTACGCGAGGCCGTAACCTTTTTACACGTCAAAAATACATGTTCAATCCCTTCAATATTGAAAGTATCGACTCTGATCAGACTGTGCGAAATGTAAAAGCTGATCAGAGCCTAAAACTTGCGTATAATCTACCACCCCTAGTTTGCAATGAAATGGATTCAATTGGTGTACTTGCTTTCCTATTGGTTATCGATAAATCTTGTATTTCATCAAATGTACCGTGATAGAACACCGATATTAAACCGTAAAAGGCATTGATTTGCCAATAAATAAACAAATGAAGATTGATTGATCTATTGATTGATTGGGAAATACACTGTTTGATGTTGTTACAGAAATGAGCGAGGCCCGCTGATTTCTTTATGACAAACAAATTAAATGCGCTTCTTGGAAATACATGTTTATTGTAGACTAGCTGATCTATGATTATTGATTAGTTTGAATCAAAACTGTTTGAACTCCAGTTCTAGATATGAGCTAGAAATATCGGTTTCTTCAACTCATTACCAGACGGCGAAATTTCAGGGTGGTTCAAATTGAAAGATGTTGCAGACGACAATTTCAAGTGAATGAAATTCATTTTTTTTATCTCCTTAAGTACAAAACGTTGTGGGAAATGAAGAAATTGCTTGTCACAAGCAATTTCTCCATTGTCACTATGTTTTCCAGAGCCTTTTTTTTCATTTTGGGAGCAAAATAAAGTCAATTTGTGGCAATGGGTATATGGAAAACAAAATGAATGGAAATCGATTCTCGACAACGTACTTTTTTGACGCGTATTTTTGACACGTAGTCTGTAATCAGATCTTTGAAAAGCCAAGGTATGCAAGTTGAATGATTGAAAGGGGATAAAAGCCACGTTTAAATCAATCATATTGCTAGAATTTGTGCTTCTCACCATGTGTTCCTGAGTTTTTGTGCAGGTAAAAAGTCATTAAATGTAAAAATGTCATTGTACAGTAAGGGATTTGAACATATGCAGCATGGTTCCGTCGGATTGATGGACATATCCTAATGTAATCAAAGAAATTTAAGGCTTGTAAATTTGAAGACGACCAATAAATTGATGTCACAAGTAGAACATGTATATGATATAATAGATAAAATTCAGACAATGGGAGAAAATTATGATTATTAGCAATCTCCTTTTTTGCGGGGGCCGCGGCCTTAGCGCAGTTGGTAGCGCATCTGACCCTCATTCGAGAGGTCCCGGGTTCGATACCCGGCCGCGGCTAATACCCTTTCTGACAAAATTGTCACCCACCAATGGGTTTGAAATCGTTAACCTAAGTAGGGGAGCAGCTGGAGGCTCGGTAAGGGTGTTGTGGTAGTACTGGTTTGAGAAACAACAGGAATCCATCAATCCATGTTTAGGTGCTCCAGCCGCCGCGATATAACCCTGGTAGTTGAAAACCCCAATAAACTCAAACTCCTTTTTGCGTCATTGTTTTTTTTCAAGCCTTTGCTATTATAGAGAATTCAAAACCAGTTCTTGTTTGGGAAAGAATCGACACACTTTGGGTAATATTACATTCGAGTCATGATATTATGGCACATATTAACCCTTTCCCAAAGGACAAAATTTGAGGTGATCCACTTCAAAAGCTGCCATAAATGACAAAATTGGTGTTATTAAAGGTAGGATTTGTGCAAAATATGGCATAGAAAATATTGAGACAAAAGGAGAAACTGCTGGTTATCAGCAGTTTCTTCTTTTGCCTCAATGATTTCCCAAGCCAATTCTATTAGCGACATCAAAACCAGGTCTTGTTTGGGAAAGGGCTAAGGAAAAGATTAAGAGACAAATTATTTAAAGTTCCTAAAATTTATTAAACATATTTTAAATATGTGACCTGTCACACCGTAAGGGACCCTCTGGAAAATAAGAAAACTATCGACCCTAATCAGTCTGCAAACTCAAAAACTTTTCTATTTTTTTCACTCAAATGTAAATTTATGGATCTTTTGTTTTCCTATCTTACTACACGGGTAGAATTATTTAAAGGCTTTGGAAAAATCAAGAAAATTAAGAAATTGCTGACGAAAAACAATTTCTTCATTTTCCACAAAGTTTTTAGAGAAATTCTCCTACCAGAAAAATCAAAATTTTATTCACTTGAAATTGTCGATTGTGATATCTATGATATTTGGCAACGTTTAGAAATTTTCTGTCAGGTAAAAGGTTAAGAAATCAATGATTTAGATCACAAATATTGCATATCTTTATGCATTCAGTATACTTATTCGCTCCTACAATAGTTTCATAGAAAACAAAATGTGTTTGTGGAACACTAATGCCCACGAAATAGCCAATATAAGTTTTAGGAGTCAGACAGACACTAGTGGAACAATAGGCCCCCCGATCTTTCAATACGTGGAATAAAAAGTTGAATTTTTATATCACAGTTTGGACGAAGTTTCGGAGTTCTGAAACACAATTTGATTCTCAATAAGTTTATCAATTCTATCCTGACTAAATCCAACTTTCCTTAACTCCTCTATAGTATGTTGACCTATATTTGGCAAGGGCAATAACTCTGTCACAGGCCCAGTTCTTGACAACTTTGGAGCAGGAGCAGGCTCAACATTACCATCAGAATTTTGTAGGAAAATCTCATTATCGACATTAAATGGATGAGAAGCAGCTTCATCCTTTTCCAACACTGGAAACACACAAGCGTCCAAATGTTTGAATATTTCTGTCCATTCCTCTCTAGTTTTAGTCTTGAATATTTGTGTAAATCTGTCAGACATAATCTTAGAATCTGTACTTTGTGGCATCTCCTCTTTTGTTAAACCTAGACCTGGAGAAGACATAAATGTATCTTATTACAACATAACACGATATTTTGGCTTTCTTGGATATTTGAATTGTTGACATATGCCATTTTACTAAGGATGCATTTTGAAATAATCTTACAATCCCATACAACTTTTTAGAATATATTCATAGGGGGAGTAAAAAAATATGTTCAAATAAGTACATGTATATTGTTTCATAGAAGAAATTTTGTCTACAGGGTTGTCAATCTGTAAAAAGATCTGATCAAAATTATTGTGATCCCAAAAAAGTAAAGTTTTAACAAGATGTGTTTGTGAAACACCAATGCACCCGAAATGACCCTTTTTCTAAAACGTTAAGTTTTTGTGTAAAGGGTTGATAAGGGTTAACAGATGACCTTGAAGAAGGTCAAATTGTATGGAACAGATAGATATCATTAAAAGGAAGTTGCATACCAAATTTGAGCTTTGTATGTCAAATACTTTTGTAGAAAAGGCAAATGTTAAGTTTTCGGACAGACAGACAGACAGACACGAGTAAGACAATATGCCCCCGATCTTTTGATATGGGGCATACAAATTTATAAATAAAATCAGAATCAAACGGTGATTCTAGCACCTCAACTGACAAGTATTTTCCATTGTATTGTAGAACCACATCAAAATGACCAAAATTTAGACTGTCCAAATTTGATAGCTGCTGCAGATGACAAAATAGGTTTTGATAAAGAGATGATTTGTGAATTATGTGGCACAGAAAATATTGAGGCAAAAGGAAAAGATACTGTATATCAGCATTTTCTTCTTTTGCATAATTATTTTCACAAGGTATAAGTAAGAACAGCTATGCGTGCAGCTAGCCAGCTACCTGGAAGGAAGCCCACTGATGTGGATAGTGCTTCTACACCTGCATGTTAAATATGAAACCCGAGAGTGAGTGTGAGTGATTAAGGGCCTAAAAACTAGATCTTGTTTTGGTAAGGGTTAAATTCAGGAATACCACGTAATCCTACCTTTCAAAATATCAGAATAAAACTGTAGCTCTAATGCCCCCACTGACATGTATTTTGACTATTTTCCATCTTTAAGTTTCATATGCATCATAGAACCGCTCTAAAATGGCAAATATTTAGACTGTCCCGATTCAAAAGCTACTGCAGTTGAAAAATAAGTATTGATAAAGATAAGATTTGTGAACTATAAAGCACAGAAAATATTGACGCAAAACGAGAAAATGCTGTATATAAGCATTGTCTTCTTTTGTCTCATTATTTTCACAAGCCTTTTCTATAAGGGACATTAAGATCTTGTTTTGGAAAGGATCAACTTCAGTAAATACTACATTTTTCTACCTTTCAAAAGATCTGCATAAAACTGTGGCTCTAAAGCCCCAACTGACATGTATTTTCCATCTTTTGTCTCATATGTATCATAGAACCCTGCTCCACCATCCAAAGTGTTTTCCCCTCGCTCACCAGGCCATATGGGCATCGCTCTGGATGTCCAAAGGAATGTTGCTGAAAATATACAAGATAAATAGCATTAATTTTCTCCTTTTTCTTCAATGTTTTTTACCATTCACTAGATCTACCAAATTTAGTCTCATATGTATCGTAGAATCCAGCTCCACCATCTAAAATATTTTCCCCATCGCACACAAGGCCATATAGGCATTGCTCTTGATGTCCACAAAAATGTTGCTACAAATATACAAGACAACTAGCATTATTTTTTCTCATTTCTCTTCAATGTTTTTTTACCATTCACTACCACCTTTAGTCTCATATGTATCATAGAACCCAGCTCCACCATCTATAGTATTTTCCCCTCGCTCACCAGGCCATATAGGCATGGCTCTTGAGGTCCTCAAAAATGTTGCTATAAATATACAAGACAAAAAGCATTAATTTTCTCCCTTTTCTTCAATGTTGTTATCTTTTTTTACCAACTTTGTCTTGTATGTATCATTGGGTCTTTTCGTAATTCCGGTAAGACAGAGTTGTCGTTCCTGCGGGACGGTATGTTTACTTCCATTTGCCTGTTTGACAAGCGGCAACTTTAATATTTTCGTAAATTCAATGAGTAATTAAATGAAAATGATTTTTATTGTAACTTAATAATGGAATCTAATAATACCCCTGCACCTTCCATCATTTTTAAACCGTCCGGAGATCTAAAACAAAAGAAATCTCCCATAATCCGGTGATAGGTTATCATTGAAAATATTTTTCCCCGTGGCGTGCCTCAAATCAGGCCAATGTCGATTTGTGACGTCATGACTTTTCCTTACTTACTCTAGTCATATGATGTCATAGAAATAAAAAGAGGGGCAACTTTGGGGAAAAAAGATACATGTATACATGTACGCTGTGAGCGAGTTTTTCCAAACGAATATTTTGTATAAATTTGTTTGTAAGAACATTCCGCTCCACACGGTTTTCCACTGTCGGAAAACAATTAATATCGGAAATAGAATAAGTAAATGTAAAATCACAGAAAATATTGAGGAAAGAGGCGATATTTCTGACTATCATCAAATTGCTCCCTATTTCTCTATGTTTTTTCGAACAATCTACTGAGATCAAATAGATCTACAGGACTTAAGAAAAAAGTTTTAAAAAATGAAGAATTCGTTTTTAAATGTGCCGAAAAAATGACGGATTTTTTTAACCCTTACCCAAACAACAAAATATGGTCCTTTCCAAATTAAGTCTTGCTAATTGTAGGAATGATTCTGATTTTGCTTTGTGGGCATCAAAACAAAGAATTGGATAGGAAAGGGTTAGCATGATAAACCATCATTTCAAATTTGATTCAAATTTGAAGCAGGCTGTAGACTTTGATACGTAGATCTACTAAGAAGAACAGTTTGGTGTAGATTGTAGAATAGGAACTATTGAAGGAAAAGCAAGGTCAGCATGTCTTTCTTTTCTCCCAAAACTTTGCTATTTCGTCCAAGTAGATCTATGTAATTCATTGTTTGTTTGTTAAAGCTTCCCAAACCAAGACCTGGTTTTATTTAATAGAAAATACTTTGGGAAACATTTTGGCAAGTGTCCTGATAACCGGCATTTTCTCCTTCTGTCTCAATAGACTAGATCTACTTTGATATGTAAGCGTTTAGTGTGTTGGGACTATGTTGCGATGGGATTTCTCTTTCTTCTCTCCGCTGAGGTTCCTTTGTTGGAATCTCCCAACGATCTACGCATTTCGGCTATAATAGATCTACTATCTCTCAGACTCGGGTAGGCCTAGGCCAGATACGATGTTTGGTTCTAATTCTTTAGACTTATTACACGAATCCCAGCTCATCTTGCATTTGCCTCTTTCGATATAGTTTTTGCAGTTCAAAATTTCCAATTTTATCCGCAAAATTATGGCATTTATGAAAGCAGTAGCAGTTCATTCCCACCGATAGCGCTTGTTTACATTGACATCGGAAGACGGTATACCGTCCCGCATGAACGACAACTCTGTAACGACGGAATTACGAAAATCCGGAATAGAACCCAGCTCCACCATCCAAAGTATTTTCCCCTTGCTCACCAGGCCATATTGGCATGGCTCTGGATGTCCAAAGGAATGTTGCTGAAAATATACAGGACAATTATCTGTTTTTTTTTGTCATTCTTGATTTGGTTGTACATGTGATTTGTAAATATAAATTTGAGCATTATGCACTTGACTATAAATATACATGTATTCTCAAACAGTATCTAGCTTTGACATTTTCCATACATAATACTTCAGAAAACATTGAGGAAAAGGATTAAAAGTTAAACTTACACATATAAGCTGATCCATTCACCATATTGACATCTATAACTTGGACCTGACCTGAGTTAAGTCAGGCATGAAGAGCCATGATAATAAATAGGGCACACAGATGGACAAACAGATGATCGGTCACACAGTCAGATGAACAAACAGACAGACAGATCTACTTACACACATACTAGTAAGCTGATCCATTCACCATGTTGGTGTCTATAACTTGACCGTGATCCGACCTTTGTCTCTCATGTAAGGCCATCATGATACCTAGAGCACACATACATACAGACAGACAGACAGACGGATGAACATACAGCAGTATGGATAGACAGACAGATAGACAGATATACTTACACACATAGGCTGATCCATTCACCATGTTTGCGTCTACCACTTGACCTTGACCTGATCTTTGTCTCTCATGTAACGCCATCATTATACCTAGAGCACACATTAGTCCTCCTCCAGCAAAGTCTGCTATCAAGTTGACAGGGGGGTAAGGCTTCTCATGACGTCTTCCTAATTGAGCTAATACACCTGCAATTACACAGTAAAATAGATTAATCCTTTCCCAAAAGACAAAATTTTATGGTCACCGTATAGACTAGGAGAAGTTTTCAGTACGAGGCCTAAAAATGGTTCCAGGGAGGACAACTTGTTACAAGCAAGAGACAATGCTTAAACGATGTAGCAATGTCCCCTCAATCACTTAAGCCCTGTCTCTCTGTCCGCATCAATGGTGAAGTAGGTCTAAGTAGGTCAAAGGTCAACTAGGTGCAAATAATAAATGGTGTATGGGGTATAGTTAAACAATCCGCTATAACTCATTTAGTTTTGGGCTTAGAATAACATATTTGGTATGGAAATGAAGCTTAGACATTGGTCTTTATTTTGAACTGTAAATATGCAAATTAGCTGATTTGCACATGCATGATTCTGAAGATTTAATTAGAAATTTTGGTCATTTTTTGGTCATTTTTTCAGAGTGAAGTTCGAACGAAAGCTATAGCCCACTAAATTGGGGATGTATATTCACAAACTTGGTACCAAAGTAAAGCCTAGACATCTATCCTCAAGTTTAGTTATGCAAAAAGGCTTAATTGCATATGCACATTTTTTTATTATTTTTAATTAATTGATGAAAATATCACCAATTAGTGAAAATTTGATACATACAGAGCTTTGCAGCTTCCTGGAAGGATATAATCACATTGCATATGTAAAACGTCCTGTCCAAAACAGAAGTTAGCATTTTTAGGTCTTTTTTTACAGAATCAGATTGAATTACAGTATAGTTGAGTGTTTGGTTTCCATGGAAACATATATTGTACAAGTAGTTTTTGGGTAAAACGGGAGAAACAGCTATCAGTCACTAAGTCCTTGGTGTAGACAAACAATTAATTTTTTTAAATGAAGACAAGACATCCATTTTTGTTTTTCAGAATAAGTATGCAATTAAGCCTGTGGAGGCTTATTTGCATATTCATAACTTTGAAGAATTTATTGGAACAATTGATGGAATTATAGTCATTTTTTGCGAGTACATCAGAAAAAATCAGCCATATCTCGAATAGCTCTTGGTATAGATTAACAATTTTAGTATCAAATTGAAGCTTTTAAGCGTTCGTCTTTATTTTTAGGACAGGTATGCATATGAAATATTTTTATATGCATACCTTTGTAGATCTAATTGGAAATTCTTGTGAAATTTTCACAGTTTTTGTTAAGAATTTTGCAGGAAAAGGGATATTCCTTAATTAGTTGATGGTGTTCTCTTACAATTTTAGTGTCAAAATAAAACCTATGACTCTCTTCGTAATTCCAGTTTTGAAAAATAGCTTATTTACATTCCAACATTTTTTTAAATTCTATTTTAAATCATGATGAAAATATCACAAATTTGTGAATACCTGGTACTTGCTTTTTAACATACATAGAAGAAACTAAAACATATTGTATAATTATGCACTTCTGCCTGTCCGAAACAGAATTAAACATTTTGACGTCTTTTTACGAAGGAAAATTGAAATACAGTATGTTAGAGGGTGTTGTTTCTAGAGAAACATATCTTTTAAACGTGGTAGAGGTTTTATGGGAACAGCTATAACTCACAATTTGCAAGATCAACTGACTAACAACTACTGTATCAAAATGAAGAAAAGACTCATATCTTAATCATTTGGGAATATTTTTTCTCAAATTATCTAAATCATAGATTTTTACTAGGAAACTAGGGCCGTTTATTGGCCCCTCGCAACCCCCCCCCCCCCGGAGAATTTTCCCGTGCAGTTGTTTTTCCCCTAAAAATCATTTTTCCCCGATTAAACAATGTTACGGTCCTTGTAAAATGGTCTTAATTTTGCTTGAAATTTGTATTCTTACTGTTAAAAGATTATTTTCAGATCTGTATACGTTTATGAACCCCTATTTTGAAGTTTAGAAACTTTTTATCAAAATATCCAATTATAAATTTCCCATAGAGCTGTATTTTTCCCAAATCAAGGGTCCCAGGCCCTTTCTCCTTACCCTAGAAATAAGACCTGCAAATCGCATTAGCTAACCTGTATTTGGGAGAGAATGATTAACATATATGTTTGCAACGAAAATGTTGACGAAATGGTCATTGTTGTGAACCAGGGTGTAATACGATTTCTAGTCTAATTCTGCTTAATAGGTTGAAGAGCAATTGCATGCAGTTTATGGGTATCCTCCCCTTCTTACCAAATTTTGGGTGAAGAAATTCCAAGATTACAGATAGGGTTAAGAAGACGAAAGAGGTTAAAAGAACACTACTGCGGAGAGCTGGTTAGGGTTACCAAGGCGTTGACTTCTATAGATCGGGTATCAATAATTGGCAAACTAGATAGAAATGTAACATTATGGACTTGGAGACTAAACAAACAGTGATAGCATAATCTACTGATTTCCACCAAAGAATAATAAGGAAATGATAGCGACCATAATCATGATTGTTAAGTAAATGTGACGAGATGATTTGCACAAGCAAATAAAATGTCTTTATAAGTTGAGTTTTTGTTTATCAACATCAGTTTATCTTGCGACCATTGTACGTGTTATACATTTAACTGAGAACTTGTGCAATTCATAGTATTCATTAAACAGAATTGGTTTGCTGGTAGCAGAATAAAAAGACCTGCAAATATATTTCAAACAATAAGGTCATATCATCTTACCCCCCCCCCCCCCACCCTACTTCCATTTGCAATACAAAACATATTTGGGTCGATATATTTTGACCTTATACTTTTCCTACATACTCCTCATATTCCCTTAAGTACTATACAGGCCATGGTTTGGATATCTTACAGCTAGCCCCCTCCCCCCATAAAAACCTTTGTAAAACTTCTATTTCAGAGCAAAACTTTAAAATCTTTACTTTTTTTGCCAGACAACCTTTTCAACCCCAAAAAAGCCTGTATTTTCACTCATAACCTGTATATTTGCTCTGGCTGGTTGTCTTGCAAGCTTAAAGCAAGCAATCGCTTTCGTTCTGCATTATCCCTCTTTATGTGTAGTTTAGCAATGAAAATATCACCAAATGCCACCAAATCTTACCCAAACTTTTAAAATTTTGTCGGTAAGATCCCGTATACCCCTTGCGAAACAAGTGCGTAAAATGACTTTGACTGTATACGTATTTTCTACGAAAATGGCCATTATTCACTCTTTTCATATTTTACACTTAAAGGTCTTATTTACATAAATGTGAGCCTTTATGAAAACCTTTATTTCTATTTTGGTATGCTAGGAGGCCTGCTACAGACTATTAGTTAAAGTCTCAAGGGAACAGACCAAAACACCAAGAATCTATTTTATTTCTATTTTCTTAATCATTTTTGCTATATTTCAATATAGGTACATACAAGTGACAGATACAGGATTGATTACACCGATAGTTATTACTAAATGAATATTGTAACATAGTAATAAGTTAAATATTGTCCATAGATTTGTCAGGTATATTGTTATGGAGTTAGGTCCAAAGATTCCCGCTATTTATATACCAACAGTTTGTCTGTGTCTACTGTGTCTACTCCAAAACATATTTAGACTTAGTATTTGGAAAAGACCAATTGATTGAACACATTTATTGAATAATCGTGATTGGATTGTTAAGAAGGCTGTAGGAACGTGTGGGGGGGGCTATGCATGGCTAAGCCCCCTCCCCCAAGTTGTCCAAAAATGCGGATTTTTCCTTATTTTCATTGAAAATTTAGGGAAAACCCAAATTTAGCCCCCCTCCAGTAATCAGACACAGGGGCTTCAGCTACCCCAATATAAAATTGCTTCCTACTGGCCTGTGAAGGATGGATAAAACACACATAATGTCACATGTACTGCGTGATTTACATAACAAGAGATACACGCAGAACCGAAGAGTTCGATTTCTTTGACAGGTGTAATTATCAGAATTGCAATGATGGCAGTTATTCTTCTGTTTCCAGAAATATATTACATGTATGTCGAAACGTATTGAAACATGAATACATCTTTAAAGGCACCAATGCAGGGTTATCAGACGTACAACATGTAAATATACTGAGAGGCAAAAATAAGTATACACCCTAGTTCTTTCACGTTTTCGGAGAAACTGATTAATAAATTTTGTACGATTTTAAACGCCACCGAAGGTGTTTGTCAATTGGTGTTACCATCTCTACCTATCCGTCTATCTGTCTTTCCTTTTGGTGTGAGGGTCTTTTCATAGGATGCAGCGTCATCGAAAAAGGGGACTTAACCGCTTAATTAATGTAAGCCTACACGTTGAGACATCCCCTACATTTATGAACGGATTTTGATAGAATTCTCACAGAAAGTGCCTATTCACCTAGGACTATGCGTACATTGTTAGTGCTTTTCCATATTACGGTGCGTCATGGCAAAATGGGACTTGATACAAACAGGTTATCTGATATAGCCCCTTCTAAATTTATTGACGGATTTTAATAAAATCTGCGTAGAATGTTCCTAGTCACCTGACTAATTGAATATAGAGTCACGGTTCTTTCATTTTTATGCTGCGTCATAGAAAACTGGGCCTTAATGAAAAAAAGTGGCATATTAATCGATTTCTACCAGCCACCGAGAATTGTGTTATAATGTTAGAGAAAATTTATGGTTGTGATTTGTTGTGATAAAGAATGAAGAAATCAAATATGGTTTAACGGCAAAATTTGATGCTCCACTAAGTCGCACATGCAAAGTTTGCAAAATCGGCATGTAGCATACGTATGGGTAGTGATTCAATTTCAGGTAAAATTTATCAACTTTGCATTATTGGTTTATGGGTAAAAATGAAAAATACAAAATTTTGAGTCGATATGATGGAAATTAAGAGAGATATTGACAAACAAAAAGTGTATACTTTCTTTTGCCTCTCAGTATATATTAAAGAAATATCGTATGGAATGGTCAACCTAGATGCACATGTAGCCAGATAATTTCTGTTCAAGGAAATTTCAAATGAAGTTTGTTTATTGTGTCCTTCTAAATCATGTCTGTATATAATTAATTTACCCAATCCTTATATTTACAGTAACATTTATTTGAATCTGAACCCTGATAGATAGTTAAAAACTTGGTTCCATCACTAAATTCCCTTCCTTTTGGATCTAGACAATACAATTTAACACACAGAAATGCAAACTGCCATTCCCCATGTTGATCTGATTCCTGAAAAGTCTCGCATGGACCCCGTTAATGTCTTATAATGACTAAGATATTGAGATTATTCTCAGCTGTCTTTTATGCTTTTTTTAATTTTGCTCTATAAAATTGCACTTTTGTGTATACTAGAAAATTATTTGTTTAAAGGGTCGTGGTTTTGACGTTGTGATGTTGATATTTGAGCGGTATCAGGCTCACTTGCTGTTTTATTTAATTGTCATTTCGCTCATAAAAATCTGATTAATTTTCAGGAATATGTACTACAAATCCATGCAAATGTGATTTCAAAACAATAATTTCGTATAACATTTCTTTAAATTTATCATAGAATAACATTTATGTGTAAGACGTATTGTTATATCAAAGTTTTCACTTTTTGTATTTTTTGGAAAATTTTACCCCACCCACTTTTAGCTATAGCTACAGGCGTAAGCTAAAGACTAATTCTGTGAACAAATGTATATAAGCCTAGAACAGGTTTCTAGGCAATTTTTAAGCATAATTTCACAAACACAAACATACATTTGGTATTTTCTAAACTTTTTTTCATTTTTAGAGAAAACCTATTTTTGTGATTTTTTGGCCATTTTTTTGCTATATTTATGTATATTAACAAAAATACACTGTAAAAAAGTTGAATATTATTGTTGTAAGTAAAAGTGCAAATCATCAGCTTTGTTTTGATACCAAAATAATTGTTTTAGCTTTATAAATGAGTAAGTTGTGGGGCATTTAAGGAGGCATATGTGACAAATGCACCGAATGACCTTTGACCTGAATAAAATCCCTTTGCGCCATTGATTCGGACAAAGAGACAGGGCTAGAATTGACCGTGATATATAATTGAATCATTCTACATATGTCTCCTGCTTGTAACAAATTGTCCTCCCTGATTTGATTTTTCAGATTTTCACTACCAGTCTAGTAGTCCAATTTGAAAGCTGCTACAGAAGACAAAATGGATGTTGATAAAGACAACATTTATGCAGAATATAGCTCAGAAAATATTGAGACAAAAGGAGAAACTGGTGGTCATCAGCAGTTTCTTCTTTTGTCACAATGTTTTCCCAAGCCTTTTCTATAAGGGACGTCAAAACCAGGTCTTTATTTGGGAGAGGGTTAACAGTAAAGGCTATTTATATTGCTGCTGCAGGTGCATCTCACTAAGTTGACAGGTATGGATTTTCACGACGCCTCCCTGACTGTGCTAATACACCTGTAATTAAACAGAGTAAAATACCTTAACTCACATAGTGACGCCTTTAGACGATCCAAAAGATTATGGTTTGTTAAAACATTGTGGAAAATTAAGAAATTGCTTTTCACAAGCAATTATTTCATTTCCCATATAAATGTTTCCTACCCAAAAAGTAGTAAAATTTGATTACATGGAAAATGCTGTCTGCAATTTCTTTCAACATGGATAAATTTATAACTTCATAATTAGACAATAGAAGATGTTATCCATAAAGCTGTTGCTAGTGCAACTTGCTAAGTTAACAGGTGGTTAAGGCTTCTCATGATGCTTCCCTTACTGTCACAGTGTGCTAACGCACCTGTAATGAAATAAGGTAAAGTACCTTAACTGATTACCACACAGTGATGCCTTTTGATGTGTCACAAGATAACAGTTTTGGAAAACTTTGTGGAAAATTAGGAAACTGCTTGTGACAAGCAATTTCTTCATTTTGAACAATGTTTTCTAGAACAATGTTTTCTACCACAAAAGTCGTAAAAGTTCAAAATTTTATCTCATCAAATATGCCATCTACAACTTCTTTCGAAGTGGACAAATTTATAATTTCATGATTAGTTAACACTTTCCCAAACAAGCCTGGTTTTGACGCCCCTGATAGAAAACGCTTGGGAAAACATTAAGACAAAAGAAGAAAACGCTGGTAACCAGCATTTTCTCCTTTTGTCTCAATATTTCCTGTAGTATATTGTGCGCATATCCAACACTTAATAACATTCATTTTGTCATCTGCATCAGCTTTCAAATTAGACCACACTAAAATTGTCGTTTGGGAAAGGGTTAATAGTAAAGGTTATCCATATTGCTGCTGCTGGTGAACCTTGCTAATTTTACAGGAGGATATGGCTTTTTATGATGCTTCCCTAACTGTGCTAATACACCTGTAACAGACAGACTAAAACACCTTTACCTTTTCCCAAACATCAAAAATTGTCATTGGTACAGACAATCAGACTAGAAATGAAAATGATAGAAGTAATAAAGAAAATATGCTAACAAGAATTATCCGCAGACAGCATAGCTCAGCTATACGGGAGCTTGTCACACACAAAAAAGAAGTCCAAGATCAAAGGTCAAGGTCAGTAATTCAAAGGTCATGGTCTCAAGGTCAAGACCATTGCACATGGTATCCATATGTGAACAAGAGATGTTTGTAAAACATATATGCCCCCTCAAGGGCCTACATTTGATGTAGGTCAAAGTCCAAGGTCAAGTTAACAAGGTCCAAAGTCATGGTCAAATATGAAAGGTCTTGGTAGGAGGTGTCTATGTGTGAAATACCAAATCTGTATATGTAAAAGTAAAATGAAACATAGGCCAGGTTAAAGTTTTTAAAAGTAGGCCAAATGCCAAGGTTAAGGTCATGGTCAAATGTGAAAGGTCTTGGTTGGAGGTGTCCATGTGTGAAATATCAAGGCTGTAGGTGTAAAAGGACATGATATATATGCCTGGTTTCAGTCTTTTTTAAAGTAGGTCAAACTCCAAGGTCAAGGTTGCAATATTCAAGGTCAGGGTCAAATGTGAAAGGTCTTGGCAGGAGGTGTCTATGTGTGAAATATCAAGGTTGTAGGTGTAATAGGACATAAGATAAAGGCTAGGTTTAAGATTTCTAAAAGTATGTAAAAATCAAAGCTCAAGGTCACACAGGCCAAGGTCATGGTCAAATGTGCAAGGTCTTGGTAGGAGGTGTCCATGTGTAAAATATTGATACTGTATAAGTAACAAGACATGAGATATAGGCCTAGTTTAAGTTTTTTAAAAGTAGGTCAAACTCTAAGGTCAAGGTCCAAGGTCATGGTCAAAAGTGAAATATCTTGGTTGGAAGTGACCATGTGTGAAATATCAAGGCAGTATATGTAAAATGACATGAAATATAGGCCAGGTTAATGTATTATAAAAGTAGGTCAAACACCAAGGTCAAGGTCACAAGGTCTAAGGTAATGGTCAAATGTGAAAGGTCTTGGTCGTAGGTATCAATGTGTCAAATATCAAGGCTGTATGTGTAAAAGCAGGGGTAAAAGTTGAAAATTTTGAAAAACCTGAAAACCTGGAAAAGTCTGTATCTATATAGTAAAAATTGAGAAAATGGGGCATTTTGCAATACTCAAAAACCTGAACTTCAGGCATATGCCTGAAAACTTTCACCCCTGTAAAAGGACATGACATATCGGCTAGGTTAAAGTTTTTTTTAAAAGTAGGTCACAAGATCCGAGGTCATGGTCAAATGTGAAAGGTCTTGGTAGGATGTGTCCATGTGTGAAATATCAAGGCTGTATGTGTAATAGCACATGAGATATAGGCCCAGTTTAATTTTTTTAAAAGTATGTCAAACTTCAAGGTCAAGGCCACATGGTCCAAGGTCAAAGTCATATGTGATAGGTCTTGGTCAGAGGTTTCCATGTGTCAAATATCAAGGCTGTATGTGTAAAAGGACATGATATATCAGCCAGGTTTAAGTTTTTTAAAAGTAGGTCAAACTCCAAGGTCAAGGTCACAAAGTCCAAGGTCATGGTCAATTGTGAAAGGTCTTGGTAAGATGTGTCCATGTGTGAAATATCAGGGCTGTATTTGTAAAAGGTCATGAGATATAGGCCCAGTTTAATATTTTTTAAAGTAGGTCAAACTCCAAGGTCAAGGTCACAAGGTCCAAGGTCATGGTTAAATGTGAACGATGTTGATAGGAGGTATCTATGTGTGAGATATCAAGGCTGTATGTGTAAAAGGACATGAGATATATGCAAAATTAAGAATTAAGTGTAAAATCAACAAAGGGCAATAACTCCAAGAATTTGATTGGCAGAGTTACGGTTCTTGTGCCCTGTACCTCTCCATAATAAAATCTATTCACCTGTAAAGTTTCATGATTCTACCTTACATATTTTTTGAGTTGTGCTCCGGACAAGAATCAAGTTATAAAATCAACAAAGGGCAATGACTCAAAAAATTTGATCGGAAGAGTTACGGTTCTTGTGTACTGCACCTCTCCATAATGAGATCTATCCACCTGTAAAGTTTCATGATTCTACCTTACATACTTTGTGAGTTATGCTCCGGACAAGAATCAAGTTTGAAAATCAACAAAGGGCAATAACTCCAAAAATATGATACGGTTCTTGTGCACCGGACAAGAATCAAGTTTGAAAATCAACAAAGGGCAATAACTCAAAAAAATTATCAGCAGAGTTACGGTTCTTGTGCACTGCACCTCTCCATAATGAGATCTATCCACCTGTAAACTTTCATGATTGTACCTTACATATTTTTTGAGTTGTGCTCCGGACAAGAATCAAGTTATAAAATCAACAAAGGGCAATAACTCAAAAAATTTGATCGGCAGAGTTACAGTTCTTATGCACTGCACCTCTCCATAATGAAATCTATTCACCTGTAAAGTTTCATGATTCTACCTTACATACTTTTTGAGTTATGCTCCGGACAATAATCAATTTATAAAATCAACAAAGGGCAATAACTCCAAAAATATGATCGGCAGAGTTACGGTTCTTGTGCACTGCACCTCTCCATAATAAGATCTATTCACCTGTAAAGTTTCATGATTCTACCTAACATAGTTTTTGAGTTATGCTCTGGACAAGAATCAAGTTTGAAAATCAACAAAGGGCAATAACTCAAAAAAATTGATCAGCAGAGTTACGGTTCTTGTCCACTGCACTTTTCCATAATGAGATCTATCCACCTGTAAAGTTTCATGATTGTACCTTACATACTTTTTGAGTTATGCTCCGGACAAGAATCAAGTTATAAAATCAACAAAGGGCAATAACTCAAAAAATTTGATCGGCAGAGTTACGATTCTTATGCACTGCACCTCTCCATAATGAGATCTATCCACATATGAAGTTTCATGATTCTACCTTTAATACTTTTCGAGTTATGCTCCGGACAAGGTTTGGTCTACGGACAGACCGACTGTCCTACGGACCGACCGACCGACCTTCCGACCAACCGACACTTGCAAAACAATATACCCCCATTTTCTTCGAAAGGGGGCATAAATATTAAGGCTCTATCTGTAATAGTAAGCATGAGATATAGGCAAGGTTAAAGTTATTTTTAAAGTAGATCAAACTCCAAGGTCAAGGTCTGTAGGTAAAAGGTCATGGTCTAAAGGTCAAAGTCATTGTACAAGGTATCCATATGTGAATTATCAAGGCTCTATCTATAATAGTGCACGAGATATAGGCCAGGTTAAAGTTTTTTAAAAGTAGGTCAAACTCCAAGGTCAAGGTCACTAGGTCATGGTCGCAAATGAAAGGTCTTGGCAGGAAGTATCCATGTGTGAAGTATCAAGTCTGTATCCCATATAGTGCCTTAGATATAGACCAGGTTAAAGTTTTTGAAGACGCTGCACTACACCGACACTAGGGCTGTGACATTAGGTCCCAGGACATAAAGTCCCGGCTCTCTAAAAATGAGCATCATGGATGTCTTTAGCTTGAAAATCAAACTTAGAAAGGTTTTGATCATAGACAGCCTAGTCAATCCCAACAGACTCACTGGGGTCGATACTTTTCAAACTTCCCAAACGGTCTAATTTTGTGTGATGGATCACAAATGGTTTACCTGAAGTGGCTATGTAGTTTATTATCATGTCTAGCTTTGTAACAAAGGTCCACTCTGACCAAACCCTAAGTCTTGCATACAGTTAATGGATACTGTCTAGGTCAATTCTTTTTCATAATTACCAAATGATCCCTTTTAGTATGACAGAATGTTAATCTCTTACCTGAAGTGGCTATGTAGTTTATATCATGTCCCGCTTTATGTGACAATGGTCCACTTTGACCAAATCCTGTAAGTCTTGCATACACCAATTTTGGATTATCTTGTAACAAAGTGTCTGGTCCCAATCCTAGCTTCTCCATTACTCCTGCAATGTAATTTGAACAAGTTTAAATGCTTTACCAATTGTCATGAAAATTTATCATCCCTTTTCAACCAAAAAGTTTGCACCTGCAGCTTGTTTTAAGCTGCAGTGACATAGTTTTTGTTGAAAAGCAGCTATATGTAACAAGGGACCACTATGACCAAACCCTGTAAGTCTCGCACACACCAACTTTGGATTATCTTGTAACAAAGTTTCTGGTCCCAATCCTAGCTTTTCCATCACCCCTGCAAATTGAGTTTAAAATTTCATATTTCCAATTGTCATGAAAGCTTATTGTCGCTTTTCAACAGAGCCCTTGTAACTATAGCTTATTTCAAACCATTACCAGACGGCAAAAGTTAAGATGTGTCCAAATTCAAAGATGTTGCAGACCACTATTTCAAGTAAATAAAATAAAACATTTTAGGGTCTTCTTGGGTAGAAAACATTGTGGGAAATGTAGAAATTGCTTATCACAAGCAATTTCTTCATTTTCCACATTGATTTTCCAAGCCTTCATCTTATGGTGTGTCAAAAGTAGTCACTGTGTGGTAATAGGTTGAGCTGCAGTAACAAGGTTTGTGCTGAAAAGCAGCTTATATGTACATTGTAACAAGGGACCACTCTGATCAAACCCTGTAATTCTTGCATACACCAATTTTGGGTTGTCTTGTAACAACGTTTCTGGTCCTAGTCCTAGCTTTTCCATTACCCCTGCAATGCAATCAAACAATTCTTAAGCCTTTCTACACAAGACCTGGTTTGACACTCCTTACAGAAATAGCTTGGGAAAACATTGGGACAAAAAAAGAAATGATAACCACCAGTATTTTCTCCTTCTGTCCAAATATTATACCAGTATTTTCTCCTTCTGTCCAAATATTTTCTGCACTATATTGAACAAAACTCATATCTCAATCAACATTAACTTTGTTGTCTGCTTTAGCTTCAAAGTAAGATCACATTTAAACTGTATTTTGTGGGATAAGGTTAAGGCTAGATTTTCTTCAAACTGCAATTCAAACTTTTTTATTTTGATTAATTTTGGTCTGGCTGATTTGATTTATTGGGGTTTTACGCCGTTTTCAACTACTAAGGTCATATCCCAGCGACTGGAACACGTACCAGTACTACCACAACACCCTTACCGAGCCTCCAGCTGGTCCCCCACATAGGTTCAGGATATCAACCATTGATGGTTGACATTTTTGTCAGTAAGGGTATTTGCTGCGGATTACATTTATATGCTCAGTCTAAAAAGCAGAGCTGAAAAAGCACAGCTTTAACCCATTACAACATAATAAATTACAACCCTTTTGGATACCCAACAAGATAAAATTTAGACAATATTGCGCAAAATGAAGAATTTGCTTGTTACAAGCAATTTCTTAATTTCTGACAATATTTTCTTTCCCAAAAGACCAATAAAATTGATGTACATTTCTATTCATATGAAATTGTTGGTCTGTGAATTTGACAAGTCTAAAATTTTGTTGTCTTGTAATGAGTTTACACTTTCCCATTAATTATTACCTTTTCTAAAAGGTTCTATAAGAACATCTGCATCCATACAAAGTTTTCTGACCACTTCAACTCCTTCTTTGCTCTTTAAGTTGATAGACACTGACCTTTTACCTCTGGCTAGTGTGTCTAAACTATTGGTGAAATTTCTACCTTTACCTGGAGTCTGTGAAAAAATGAATAGTGTTACAATGTTACGTTGTATTAACACAATCTCAAATGGGACAAATTGAAAGCAATTGTGTAAAGTTTCAAGACACAAGAATAGGCTAGATTAAATAAACGATTCTTGAGTTAGAACATGGTAAAAACTGTGTACAGTTTCATGATCTTATTAAAAAAGGGTTCCTAAGTTAACCCTCTCCCAAACAAGACCATGTTTTGACATCTACAATGAAAATAGTTTTGGAAAACATAAAGACAAAAGAAGAAAATGCTGATAATCAGCATTTTCTCCTTTTGTCTCAATGTTTTCTGTGCTCTATTATTCACAAATTTTATCTTTAATGACATCAATTGTGTTGTCTGCGGCAGCTTTCAAATTTGACAACCCTAAAATTTTGTCATTTGGGAAAGGGTTTAAGAATGGAAACAAAAAAATACACAGACAGATGGAAGAATGGACAGACTGACACAGTGAAACCAATACACCCCCTCTTCTCCTTGATGGGGGGCGGGGGTACAATAAGATTATAAGACTAAGCGCTATATTTACCCTGTCAACTCTGGTGACTTTAGCTCCAAAGTCAGCCAGAATCATCCCACAAAATGGTGCAGGGGCCAGTCCTGCCATTTCTATAACCTTCAGTCCCTTTAGAGCCATGTTGGTAGGTGAGGGCTGCCTTTCACACAAAACTGCAGGTCCAATCAATCATAATAATTCTCAGATGCAGCTATCACAGTGTAGAAGCGGAAGTGTGTGAAAGCTTGTCTTTGAGTGATAGCTTGTGTGTCTGTACATCGAGGAAATGCAACTTGGTAAACATCAGCGGTTGACATAGGTAAGAAAAAGTTTATAATTGATACTTATTTCGACATATATCTTATATTTTGTTGTAATGTCGTAATCTTGAATAAACATGGAATGCATCGTCCTAATATGCGCCCGGTCTGAGCTGTTTAAACCATACAAAATGCCTTGATCATTTGGATGGGAAAATTGGAGCATGATTTTCACCACATAAAATTGCCATTTTTATCGCTTTTTTAACATTCATCGTATTGTTTATTCCCAAAATTAAATGCCTTTATGTATGTATTTTTTCACTAAGAACATGATTCAGACGAAATGATGTCCATTCCAATAAAATTCCCGATTTAAGTATCCGCATTTTGACAGTTTTTATGTACAATCGTTTGGCTAATGACAATTCCCTTATGAATTCATTGTACAATCGCTTACAAGCAATTTGTAATGTCACTTGCCTATATTTCATACGGATTAAAAATTCAATATCAACACAAACACGAAATTTCGGTTTATCTTCTTTAATTTGTTATCCAATGTTCCACAGGATAGGCTTCTTTCTTTACCTATATTTCAAAATTCATTTTAGAGTGATGAATGAGTTTTTATAATAGGAACAAATTTTTTGCTAAACGTGTAGACTTGGTTTGCCAAACGTTATGTTTTGATAAACCGTCGGTGCCTTTTTGAAAACTCTTGACTGCGGCTAGAATCAAGCCGTAGTTACGATATTTTGTAACAACACCTTCGAAATAATATTGTTTGTCTGAAATTATGTCACTGTTTACTAAATATAACTGTGCCCTATTCTACATCGAACCATGTGCCGTGACGAAAGGTTACTGTATATTCCAATATAATTATGTAAATTAGCAGAGAAGCATAATTCTTACTGAAAGATGGCAAATAATGACACATTTGCTGTCCGCAGTGGCTGTGACAGCACAGTAGCTGTCTACAGATAGTATTACGTAGATTTGTTTAAGGATAGTAGGTTCGAAACATATATACTGAGAGGCAAAAATAAGTATGCACCCTTGTTCTTCCACGTTTTCTGAGAAAACGATTGATATATTATTACAAATTTTTGAACGCCACCGAAAGCGGTCGTTTGTTTGATATAAACTTCTTCGCCTACCCTTCCGTTGCAAAGATTTTTCATAGCGCACAGCGTCATCGAAAGGGGGATTTAATAAATTAATTAAAGCAAGAATTCCCATTGACACAATTCCTACATTAATGAACGGATTTTGATAATTTTTTACAGAAAGTGCCTAATCACCTTGGACCATGCGTATATTTTTTAAAAGTAATGTTCCATATTACGATACGTCATGGCAAAGGGGGGCTTGATGCAAACAAGTTATCTGACATAATTCCCTCTAAATGTATAGACGGGTTTTGATAAAAATTAGCTCAGAACGTTGCTATGCTACATGACTAAGTTTATAATTTATTTATAGTGTCATGTTTCTTTCGTATTATGCCGCCTCATAGAAAAATGGGTCTTAACGGCAAAAAGGGGCGTATTTAGCGATTTCTACCAGCCACCGGGAATTTTGTTTTAACCCTTTCCCAAACGACAAAATTTTAGGGTGATCCACTTCAAAATCTAATACAGATGACAAAATGAATGTTATTAAAGATAGGATATGTGTAAAATATGGCACAGAAAATATTGAGACAAAAGGAGAAACTGCTGGTTATCAGCAGTTTCTTCTTTTGATTCAATGTTTTCCCAAGCCTTTTCTATTGAGGACGTCAAAACCAGGTCTTGTTTGGGAAAGGGTTAATGTTAGAGAAAAATTAACGCTGTGATTTGTTGTGACAAAGGATGAAGAATTTAAATACGAATTAACAACAACATTTGATGCTCCATAATGGCGCACATGCAAAATTTGCAAAGTTCGCCTGTAGCAAGAGTATGGGTAATCAAGCAATTTCGTGTGAAATTTAACAACATAGTATTATTTGTTTAGGTGTAGAAATAAATAGTACAAAATTTAATATCGATATGATATAAATTAAGAGAGATATCGAAAAACAAAAAGTGTATACTTTCTTTTGCCTCTCAGTATATTTCTATCAATCGAAATCCCTCTTTCCTCGCCAATTTAAACTCGCTAATTTTTTATCATTCACAGGTCGTTGTCATATTTCATCACAAAAGACACTATTAACTCAGCGTGCTGTTCATGGAAAATGTCACGTGACTATACCGCGTGTATACTCAACGGATTTGGTGGGATAAAGTGTACAGTACGCGCATTTGATTGTGCAATTCGCCATGCCACGCACTTTTAAAAACCGTAAGGTATGCCTCCTTGAAATCACATTTTAGTGCAAAACCGTGTGTTTACAATTGTGTTTTGTAAAATTATATATAACAGGAGATCCAAACAGGAGATCTGTTTGGTTACAGTAAAAATGATCTATTTTGGATTTCCAAGGGTCATGGATGATGACTATTACAGTTGGCGCCACATCGTATGGCACAATGTTTATATTTTGTTCAAATGTAATTGAACGTTAAACAAAACATTAACATGTGCCATGCGATGTGGAGACAACTGTAATTGGTCCCTGTCAAATGTTGATATCGGTTAAAGCCGGATTTTAGATAACAGATTGACAAAGATTGAGACTTCAGTTATACTTTAGTATAGTATTTCGTCGGTGTAAATCAAATATTAGGTTAGTTATGGAAGATTTTATAAAATTATGTCACGTGGTTCTCCATCATGCAAAAATTTCTTATTTTCCCGACATGTTTTCTCTGTATCTTTTACGGGCGAGCATAATATCATGAAAATATCTGTCGAATATAATTGCAAAAAGAGGTAAAGACGCATTTATTGCAATCAAAATGTCACATATGCAATTCAAGCCGTTGTACAAAAGTAAATATTTCTTGTCAAGCTATTGTACAGGACTTGACAAACGATTGTACAAAAAAATAATTTTTTTAAACGGCAAAAATGGGAATTTTTAGACGGTTTCCTAACCAAATAATTATATTAATCTCAACACACACATATGCGCGAGCTGTGAATGAAAATTTTGTCGCGAAATACCCTACAGTATGCAGCTATTCGAATGAAAACTGCGATTCGTAACAGCTAAATCACCCGTTTTAGTTCATGCCCAAGTGAATCGGGCTTAAAATGACTTAAATCTAGAACTAATAGCTCCGATTGCTCTAAAAATATTACAGGGAATAATAAATAAAGAGATTGGTAAACTTATCTGACAAAAGTGTTGTGTTTATCCAGAAAAAAACATAAATTCTTACCAAAGTCAACCGCTGATGTTTACCAAGTTGCATTTCCTCGATGTACAGACACACAAGTTATCACTCAAAGACAAGTGTTCACACACTTCCGCTCCTACACTGTGGCTATACATATAAAATAGAATTTACCATATTAACTCTTTCCCAAACAAGACCTAGTTTTGACATGAGCAATTAAAAAGGCTATGGAAACATTGAGGCAAAAGAAGAAAATGCTGATGATCAGCATTTTCTCCTTTTGCCTCAATATTTTCTATGCTGTATTGAGCACAAATCCTTTCATTTTTAGCACCAGTTTTGTCCGCTATAACTGCCTCTCAATTGTATCACTAGATATTTCTCCCCAAAATTTTGTCGTTTGGTTTTCTAGATGATCTAGCATAACATATATAGTTTGAGCTCCAAAGGCAGTCGGGATCATCCCACAAATTGGTGCAGAGGGCTTAACTCTTTCCCAAACAAGGCCTAGATTTGACGTCTCTTGTAAAAAAAGGATTCGGAAACATTGAGAAACTAGAAGACCTGAAGGTCTTGAGTCGCTCCAAATGCCTGAATTTCTTGATATATACAACTGAACACAAGTTTTGACTTTAGTATTTGATTCATAAATTCTCTAAACACAAGAGTTTTAAATCTCAATATGGTCAATATTTGTGGTTGTTAGAATGTAAACAATTTGGCTTATTTCTTACATAAATAACCTTTATTCTTTGAGCAGTAGACATACAACAAGGGAGATAACTCTCTGAGCAAACATCTTGGGCTTATAATAGTTATCTCTCTTGATTGTAATATATCAAGGTTTACAGACCCTCAAATAATCACCACTTTCTAGCCATTCGATATGTATGAAATTACACTCAAATAAGTTGATTCATCGTGTCGGATTTCAAGATTATGCTTCAAGAAGAAAATAATTTACAAATATTATTTTACAGGGTTTTCCATGACTCACAAATCATGCGCCATTGTCGCAATTTCAATACAAATGACCCCTTAGAAATTTACTTGAGGGACATTAATGACGCAAGTTTCAAAATCCAGATTTTTCTATCATACTTGAGTACTTGGGCAATTGACCCACAAAATAGTAGAAATGACCCCTAACTTTGAAGGCAAGGGGGTCACAATGACCCCCAAATTCTCATGCTCAGGGAAAACACTGTTATTTTACTCTTTATTCATATGCAAGGGAGGTAATTTTGAACATTTTTGTCAAATATTTCCAAAAGCATGCATTAATTCAAAATTCTAAACCGTTCAAAATGTTTGTGTTTGTATTTGGAATGGAAATGTAACACAGTTTAGGAATTACTGACAGTTTTCAAATTTCGCATTTGGGTCTTTGGTGCTTTTGAGGGGTTGGATACCTTAAGAGTGATCTCCTTCAGTTACATAAATACTGTGATTTTGTAAAATTCAAGTGCAGATAATTCTAAACTTTCCAGTCCAATCAGACATCTGAGATCTTATGGTCAGCAACATTGTGTCCAAGTGTTATCTTGATTGGTCAAATTTTGACGTTGTTGGAGTGAACACAAGATAAATCAAAGTGCTGAGAGCACTGTAATTAGACGTCCCTGATTAATTGAGCGGGATTGTACATGCACGATAGATATTTTATTCATTTTTCTGTAGGACGTTTAACGTTTGCTTCTTTAAGATCGGTTTTGGACATACGAAATTGGCTTTATCGGCTTTAAAAATCCCCTCTCAGACTTCAAATTGATTTGATTGCCGTTTCAAGACAACTGATTTGTCTCTATGAATAATCACTATTAATTTGATTACCCAATTTATGCCATGTGATTAGCAATCTTGTTCTTCTTGTTTCGCATTAACTATGAGTATTATCATCAGTTACACCTTTCGTTGATTTTATAAAGGACGATACAGAGCAATGTATTTAAAATGAAAGCCAACGCACTACATAAATGAAATGATAGCTCACCTTGCAGAGCACTCACCTTGTATTCTTTACACGTGTCTATATCTGGAAGGCCCTGGGTTCGAATTCTACTTAGACATTGTTCTTTTTATCACCCTTTTTTCGACCTTTATCTCCACTATCGTAAGGAAAAAACGGCCTCAGTGATTTAGAATTGATCTAAACACAAATTCAAAGAAATGAAGTAATTAAACGCAGATCATTTACATACAAATTCGGAGACGTCTTAATACAGTGCTCCAAGCACTTTGATTTTTATTCGTGTTTAGTGTAAAGAAACACAACAAGACAGCAATTTTTCCCTGGTTGTGGTTACAAAACAATCAAATTCAATACATATAGCTGAAACAAAATACCAGATAAATTGGAGCACCTAACCATGGATTCCTCATACCAGTACTACCACAGCATCATTACATCTATAGATGTGCACACAAAGAAGAAAGTGGGAATGTGCCCTTGGGAAAATGGCAGTGGAGTACAATACGCAATTTAAATCTTCATATCATTATCAACGAACATTTGAGAATAGAAATGTCCCTAACTGTACAAATATTCACCCGATCATCCAGGTACCATTGTCACTGTTGCAGATCCATTGCTTCATCTTCTTAGCACAATACACGTAAACGTGTCACTTAAACATAACAAATACAGATCGCTGTCACTCGATCTTAAACTAGATAGGCCATGATACTGTCCAGTATCAGTTATACAGATGCTGGAGAAAAAAAAAAAAACTTGTAAGAGTAACTATTTTTCTGAATATGTGGAAATCACTAGCGTCTCATCTGAGGCTGATCAGATGGAACCCCCATTTGTCGTCGAGTCGAACCCGAGTTGCGAAATGAACTCACTCCCCGATAATCAATTTTAAAACCCTGTTTCCAAAATACGTCGAATGGAAACCCCGTTTCTTTAAATATGTCAAAGACTTACACAACATTTATCAAAGAAGTGTAGTGTTTGTTAGAGAACACATAGAAAGCAGGAAAAGATACAACAGTTTTCCTGTATGGTCACATAATCTATTTTGAATTTTTACCAACTGGCAATTGAGTCTGAGAAGGGTTTTTTGGTAATGAAAAACCATTACGCCTGTCGAAAAGTGGTTATAAGAATTGGATGTCCGAAAGACGTCCAATTAAAAATGGTAATTTTGTCAAAATTTAATCTAGGGGCAGATTACTCAGGATTTACTGGTCCAATCCAGCTGAAAATTACACTTGAATGCAAGGTCTTATTGTCAGAAAGGGTACTTGTAACTTTAAAGTTTTGTGTTGATTGGTTAATATTCATGGATTTTAGAGCACAAAATAAGGTCAAAAACAGCAATTTTGTAAATGTCCAAGGCACATAATTCAAGATCAAAATTTCAGATCTACGTGAAAGTTACATTCTGGTAAGATCTTATAGTCACCAACATTCTGTCTAAGTTTTGTCTTGATTGGTCAAAATTTGTACTTGCTAGAATGGAAACAAAACCAAAATGGCCATTTTTAACATTCAAGGGCAGGTAACTCAAGACTATGGTCCAATCAGAATTCTTTGAAGGAATCTGATAGAGGGTCACAAAAGGATTATTTCTGTGAAGTTTGGTTGAAATCCATCAAGTACTTTCTAAGAAGACTTAGAAGATTTTTAAGAAAAAAGTTGACGACCGTACGGACGGACGCACACACGCATGACGGACACAGCGCCATGACAATAGTCCACTGGCCTGAAAGGCCAGTGGAGCTAAAAAGCATTTGCTGATAGCCAGCATTTTCTCGTTTTGCCTCAACATAATTTTCTTTGATGTGTTGTACACTCATACATCACATGCAGATTGTACATGAGCACCAGACAAGATGTAGCAGTAAGCAGTAGGGGCAACATTTATTATACTCCTGTCTGTCTGTCCACATTTCTTGTGATCGCAACTCGGGTTAATCCTCCCAAACCGCTTGATGGATTTTGATGAAAATTCACAATATGGACCATCTACATGACATGGAAATGTGCATGAAGCAATTGACCAAACGCAAATCGACGGATCGCTCCGCCCAACATAGAATTTAAGACAAACAATGGGGATGTGATCGTTAATAGGGAACGAATTCATCCAGTTAATCATGACGTTATTTCAGACAAACAAAATAGTATAACGTAGGTGTTGTTACAAAATCTCGTAACTACGGCTTGATTTAAGCCGTAGTTACATGATTTTATAACAACACCGACGGTTATCAAAACATAGCGGTAAACCTAGTCTATTGTTAGCACAAAATTCTTTGCCATTGGCATGTCAATTGTTTTGATTGTCAGTCCATAAATTGATACAATAAATTGATACAATAACATGTGCAATGAAGAACAATTGGGGCATAACATTTTTCAGATCGTCCATTGGCTAATCGATGTTTTTGATTGACAGTCAGCGTTTGGTCAATTTCTTAGCTCTGTGATGTCAACTAAGGGAGACAAGAGGACCATGATGGTCCTATATCGCTCACCTTAACCAAAATGATATGAGCCACTGTTTTGTTCAATTCAATTGGTATTTAAGACTGAAAACAAACTTATGGTCAATAACATTGTGTCAAGTTTTGTCTTGATTAGTCACTATTTGAGGTTTTTAGAGTAAAAGTTAGAATGGCAGATAACTATTCTGATTATTCTATAATTCATTTATCCAAGATCTTATCGTAATTAACATCATAATCCAAATTTCGTCTTGATTGTTCATTCGAAACAGCAATTTTGTCAGATTTAAGGGCACATGCATGACTGACCACTTTCTCATTTGATTGCAGGAAATTCAGCTCATGCAAGGTCTTACAATCAGCAGCATAGTGCCAAAGTATTGTCTTGGTTGATCAATAATTGTAGATTCTAGAGTGTAAACAGGGTCGAAAACAGTCAAGAACAGCAATTTTGTCAAATTCAAGGGCACATAACTCTTGACTTTCTGGTTCAATCAGACGAAAAATCAAACTTATTTGAGACTTTATGGTCTCCAAAATTGTATCTAAGTTTTGTCTTGATTGGTCAATATTTGTAGATTCTAGAGTGTAAACAAGGTTGTAAACAGTCGAAAACAGCAACTTTGTAAAATTCAAGGGCACATAACTCTCGGCTTTCTAAACAGATCAGACTGAAAATCAAACTCATCCGAAATTATATAGTCCCAAACAATGTGTCCAAGTTTTGTCTTGGTTGATCAATAATTGTAGATTCTAGAGTGTAAACAGGGTCGAAAACAGTCAAAAACGGCAATTTTGTCAAATCCAAGGGCACATAACTCTCGACTTTCTGGTTCAATATAACCAAAAATCAAACTCATTTGAGATCTTATGGTCTCCAACATTGCGT
This sequence comes from Fragum sueziense, assembly GCA_963680895.1. Classification (NCBI taxonomy): domain Eukaryota; kingdom Metazoa; phylum Mollusca; class Bivalvia; order Cardiida; family Cardiidae; genus Fragum; species Fragum sueziense. Next base: position 54,621,472 of record OY804598.1, on the reverse strand, counting down.
CTAAGTTTTATCTCGATCGATATATAAATGTAGATTCTAGAGTGTAAACAAGGTCAAAAACAGCCGAAAACGGCAATTTTGTCAAATTCAAGGGCACATAACTCAAGTCTTTCTGGTCCGATCAGACTGAAAATCAAACTCAACCAAAATCTTATGGTCCCCAACAATGTGTCCATATTTTGTCTTGATTGATCAATAATTGTAGATTCTAGAGTGTAAACAAGGTCGAATACAGCAATTTTGTCAAATTAAAGGGCACATAACTCTCGTCTTTCTAGTCAGATCAGACTGAAAATCAAACTCATCCAAGATCTTATGGTCTCCAACATTTTATCCAAGCTTTGTCTTGATTGATCAATAATTGTAGATGCTAGAGTGTAAACAAAGTCAAAAACAGCATTTTTTGACATTCAAGGGCAGATAACTCAGCACATTCTGGGTCCGATCAGGCCCATAATCGAACTCATCCGAGAACTTATGCCCATACTTACTTTGACCAAGTTTGATCAAGATTGGCCATCTTATGTGGATGCTAGAGTGTAAACACCAAATTGTTGACAGACGGACAGACAGACGGACGGACGGAAGGACGGACGACGGACATTGAGTGACCACAAAAGCTCACCTTGAGCACTTCGAGCTCAGGTGAGCTAATAATTGACTTTGGTTTTTTTCCCCTCCGCATATCTTGTAATCGCAAATCCTCCCAAACCGCTTGACGGATTTTGATGAAAATTCACATGGACCATCTACATGACATGGAGATGAGCATGAAGCAATTTCTTAGCTCTGCAATGTCAACTAAGGGAGATAATTCACTTTGTCTTTTTGTCGTCTATCTATCTATCTTCCTTTTAGTCGAACCCTGGTTGGGGACTTAGACTTGCGCCTCACTGTCATAGACGAAAATAAAAGCATAAAAGAGAGAAAACAAGAGGACCATGATGGTCCTATATATCGCTCACCTGAACCAAAAGGATATGAGCCACAATTTTGTTCTATTCAATTAATATTTACGACTTTAAGACTGAAAACGAACTTATGGTCAATAACGTTGTGAAAATCGAACTCATCAGAGATCTTCTGGTGCCCAACATTGTGTCCAAGTTTTGTCTTGATTGATTAATAATTGTAAATTTTAGAGTGTAAACAAGGTCGAAAACAGCCGAAATAGGCAATTTTGTCAAATTCAAGGGCAAATAACTCTCGATTTTCTGATCAGATCAGACTGAAAATCCAAATGATCAAAGATCTTATAATCCCGAAAATTGTGTCAAAGTTTTGTCTTGATTGATTCATATTTGTACATTCTAGAGTGTAAACGAGGTCAAAAACAGCCGAAAATGGCAATTTTGTCAAATTCAAGGGCACATAACTCTCAACTTTCTGAAAAAGATCAGACTGAAAAACAAACTCATCAAAGATCTTAGGGTCCCAAACATTGTGTCTAAGTTTTGTCTTGATTGATTTATAATTGTAGATTCTAGAGGGTAAACAAGGTCAAAAAAAGCCTAAAAAGGCAATTTTGTCAAATTCAAGGGCACATAATTCTTGTCTTTCTGATCAGATTACACTGAAAATCGAACTCATCCGAAAACTTATGGTCTAAAACATAATGTCCAAGTTTTGTCTTGATTGATCAATATTTGTAGACGCTAGAGTGTTAACAAATTAAAAAGTAGCTATTTTTGACGTTCAAGGGCACTTAACTTCTGACTTCCTGGTCCGCTCTGACCCAAAATCGAACTCATCCGAGAACTTATAGTCTCAAACATTATGTCCAAGTTTTGTCTTGATTGATCAATATTTGTAGATGCTAGAGTGTTAACAAGTTAAAAAGTAGCTATTTTTGATGTTCAAGGGCACATAACTCCTGACTTCCTGGTCCGATCTGACCCAAATTCGAACTCATCCGAGAACTTATGGTCATACATGTTTTGTTCAAGTTTGGTTAAGATTAGTCAATATTTGTGGATGCTAGAGTGTTAACAACAAATTGTGGACAGACGGACAGACGGACGGACGGACGGACGCCGACGGACAAAAAGCGACCACAATAGCTCACCTTGAGCACTTCGTGCTCAGGTGAGCTAAAAAGTTTAAAAGAAGGATAAAAGTTAAAAACAGATATGGGTTGTTTATGGTGAGATGTGTTCAATCCGGCTTACAGCCAGACTGAACTCATCTGGAGGCAGTGTCACAATATCAGGTGGTAGGGCATTCCAGTGGACAATTGTTCTTGGGTAAAAGGAAAATTTATAGTAATCAGTTTTGGTATATAGTTGCTGGAATGCTAGAGAATGGGAATTTCTTAGTGGTCTAACAGGTCTAACAATATTTTGAGGGAGAGGGACAGCTACTTTTTCATTTACAATGTTATGGAATGTAACCAGCCGTTGGTCAATACGGCGCAAGTCTAACCTTCTCCAACCGAGGGTGTCTAGCATAGCCGAGACACTTGATGTACGACCATAGTCTCGCATGGCCCAGCGAGCTGCTCTCCGCTGCACAGACTCAATTTGTTCAATCTGAGTTCCTGAGTGTGGGGCCCATACTGGAGCACAGTACTCCAGCTGAGGCCTGACAAGCGTCTTATATGCAGTGGATTTTAGTGCCTGGGAATGTACCTTAATGTTTCTCCTTAGGAATGATAGTGTTTGGTTGGCTTTCCTAGTTATGTTATCAATATGGTTTTGCCAGGATAGGTCGCTTGATATAGTTACACCTAAATATTTTGCCGATGGTACAGTTTCGAGAAGTGTGTTGTGTAGAAAGTATTGTGTTGGTATAGGTGTCTTTCTCTTGGTGATCTGTATGACCTGACATTTAGCAGGGTTAAAGGACATGTCCCAGGCTGCTTCCCATCTCTCAAGCTGGAGTAAGTCCTGCTGCAGGAGGCTAGAGTGTGATGCTATTGATAAAGATAGATATATAGCAGTGTCATCTGCAAAAAGGCGGACTTTAGAAGATTTCACATAATCAGGGAGGTCATTTATATAAATTAGGAAAAGTAGGGGACCTAAGACCGAGCCCTGGGGGACACCTGAGGGAACTGGAATGGTGCTGGACATGGATCCATTGACCATGACTGATTGTGTCCTGTTGTCTAGAGAGGCTTTGATCCATGCCAGGGTTTGACCTCTTATGCCATAATAGTGTAATTTCGAAAGTAATTTCTCATGATTCACCATGTCAAACGCATTGGAAAAATCTAAGAGTATTAGGTCAACTTGGATCTTTAGATTAATAAATTGTAGAATGTCATCTACTAAGCTAAGAAGCTGGGTTAGACAAGATCTTTTCCTTCTAAAGCCGTACTGGAGTTCATAGAATAAGTTATGCTGGGTGAAATGTTTGGTGATACTAGAAGCTATAATGTGCTCTAATTTTTTACATAGTATACATGTTAGGGAGATGGGGCGATAGTTGGCTGGGTCTGACCTAGATCCTTTCTTAAATACAGTCCACATATTTCGTGATAGCAACTCCCCAAACTGCTTACACATTTGGATGAAAATTCACATGGACGACATGACATGGAGATAGAATCAGTCGGCATGACGTCATAGCCTCACTTTCATTTTTTCATCGAGGGTACTACCTCGGTCTTTATCGTTACGGGACACCATTTTTGAGGCAGAATATTTCAAAAATCCATCGTTAAAATTCATAAACAAAACTCTTTTTTTAAAGAATGTGATTTAAACTTTCTAACTACCAATGCATTTCTAATAATCGGGTGTAGTCCTCGAGATATTAATGCTGAAAGTTGGTAATGCTTTAAGGAAAAAGACCGAAGCTTTCACCTCCACCGAATGAGTGCAGGTGCACGCTGTATGACTGACGACGTTTTTGATTGTGCCGACCGAATCAATTGTGCATTCAAGCAATTTCTTAGCTCTGCGATGTCAACAAAGCCCCCTTGTCATCCTAGGGAGATTAGTCTGCCTACAAAGTCCAAAAATGTGACTTTCGTAGGCATTCTCTGAACATGGGCGACTACCATGCCCAATGATATCTTCAAGGCATGGTACGTACGGCTTGCCCAGTAGTCGCCTCTAGCAGGCGATATTGGTTAAAATAAACTAGGTCAAAGGTCATCCGGTACATTTTTCACACATGCCCCCTAAAATACCCCATAACTTACACATTTATTAAGCTAAAACAATTATTTTGGTACCTAAATAAAGCTGACGAGTTGTACTGTCACTTTAAACATCAATATGCAACTTTTCGAATTTATAATTTTGTTATTTTTGATAAATATAACAAAAAATGGCCAAAAAATCACAAAAATAAGTTTTTTTCGAAAAGTAAATAAATCCTAAAAAATACCAACGGTATGTTTGGATGAATGACATTATACTTAAAAATTGCCTAGACACCTGTTGTTTACTGAAATATATTTGCTTACAGAATTAGTGTTTGGCTTACCCCTGTAGCCATAGCTAAAAGTGGGTGGGTTAAATTTCCCAAAAAAATACAAAAAACCCAAACATTGGTGTAGCAATACGAACTTCACATAAATGATATTCTACGATATTTTTACGATGTTTTATTGGAAATTCTTGATTGAAAATAATATTTTCATGAATTTTTATAGCTTTCGATGCATTTTTCTAAAATATAATAAGAATCTTAGGGGCAAAAAACTTTGCTCTAATAAAACAACATTAGAACTATACTAGTCAAAACTTCTAACCGGCCACTTAAAAAACACAGATAATTTTTTCCGTGGTGATTGGATTTTCATGAAATTTGCTATGTGAATTTTTAGGCAATTTTCCAGATGATTATAGCGAAAAGTTACCGCTTTTTTATTGAAATAAAAGCACAACGTGAGAAAAGCTCAAAAAGCTCTAAATTGAAACAGAGCTCAGAATATTGACATTGTATTGTTTTTGGTCTCATGGATAGTTAGCTACAACATAGACTAAGAAAAAAATTGAAAATGTTTGGCAATTGTGCGCGGCATATGGCCATAAAAGAAAATGAAAGAGGTCATGCATGCAGAAAAACGGTTCTTAAAGACAACATCTAAAACACGTTTTTCTTCGAAAATGCTTTAAATATAGACTGATGATTCACGGCGAGCTACAAAATGTAGAATATGTGTAAAAATTTAGTTTGTTGCATCTTTTTTCCACACCAGACCATATTTGTGCATATTCGCTTGATAAAATGTTGTACCGGTTGAATTTAAACTCCATTTTACCATGCCTCCCATTCTTTCTGCTTCTTATGTAGTCAAAAAGTCACACAAAATTGACAATGTTTTCCAATTTTTTTGTTGGTCTGGGTTGCAGCTAACGATTTGTGTACTTTGAATTGTTGAAAGTGTAGCATCTCGAGCTCTATTAAGATTTAGAGCTTTTTGAGCTTTTCCTTAATTACACATCAAAATTTGACAATTATTGATAAATCATCATAAAAATCTACGGGCATTATGCTTAAAAATTAACATATAAAATTTCATTAAAATGTAATGACTTTTAAAAAAGTTATAGTCATTTTCAAAGTGGCCGGTTAGGACTTTTGGCCAGTATATATATAGCTTATATCAACATCACTTAGTCAAATCTTTGCCTCTTTTGACGAATACATAGTCATTAAAAGTGCAATCAAATAAATAAAGACTCAAAATAAAACAGAAATTAAGCATAATCAGCAGCTGAAAGTAGTCATTTCACTATCTTATAGCTCGCGATAATAGACCTGGCAGAGCAGCCCTAGCCAAAAGGCTGGGATGCTCTGCCAGGTCATTTATCATGAGGTATACGATCATACGACATTGAAGGTAAGTATTTATGTTTCAACATGTTTTGTTCATTAATTGTGTAGTTTGACTTTGTAAACCGAGCGTTTAATTTCATTAATGCAATTTGGATGATTACATCTGGTAGCCTTATGAGAACATTCCAACATGTACATAAAATGTAATTAGGAACGGATCATTCCATTCTATGGATTTTTTAATCACAATCATAAGTCTGACCGCAGTTCTGATATGCGATTATGGTATGCGATATGAAGATCTTAAGTGCCCATGAAGGTATATACTTAGATATGTACATGCTTCCATTAGGGACAACAGGAGATTCAGTCTTTGGGTCTATCTGATTTTGTTACCAATACTCTTTAAATTGTTTTAGAAATTGAACTAAATATGATTTTGTATGTATCTCTAATTATGCAAATCACTCGATCATTAATAAAAACGTTACATTGTGTTACTGGTTAATATTAAAATATAAAGACACAACGATCGCCAGCTAATCCATCCTGCACAATCCTTACCATTTGAATTAACAACTTATGGGTTGTGGAGTTAGCACAAAGGAACTCTTTGTACATAAATAAGGAAAATCTATGAACCCGAGGTTGCTTTTTAGTATGCTGTCGAGAATATACCTGACAAGCCTCTGGGCATTGACTAACTTATAACGTAACTAAAAACTCTTCATTCAATTATAATTTTCGTTGTAATCAAAATTAATGTGCATCTTTCATTTGTATACGAGTATTGTTGTGTCTTATCATAAATATTCGAAAAAAGTGAATCCGTATGTTAAAAACCTCAGACATTTTTTTGCATCATAACTCAGATCATGCGATTTAATTCAGAAAATCGAACAGGGTCGTGTTGTTGTTTACTTAATTGGTCAGTATTTGTGAATGCCGAAATAAATAAAAGTAAAGTAAAATGGCTTTTGTATTTCAATTGTGCAGAAATCGAGTTCTTTCATATAAAAAATATACCTTAATCCTATATTATGACCACAACTCAAAGTCCATTTGCTTGGAAATCTTAACATTCGACGATACAAGAGATTCTCAGCATACACATCCATTTGTGAAGTTTAAGGGCACAAAAACCTGAACGTATTTTCGTAGGATCAGAGACGTTATCACAAATATTTCTGAGAATGCACCCATGGGAAAGAACTTAAGAAGTGGGCGTGCTCTTCTATTCCATTAACTGCTAGACTCAACAACAGGTATTGTTTCAGAAGGTCAAAAAGATGAAGGATTGATCATATCATTTATTCTTGGATAACTATTTACGTCGCATAACTATTATGATTATATTTCATATGTCAATATATGCGAAATATATCATACTTCGGCGTCATCAGTGGCAACGGTAATTGACAAGGTATTGACTTGCACTGTAACGGGACATGCTGAAGATGGAGGAAAAATAACACAAAGTGTTTGGTATCTAATAACGGGTGGAATACCTTAATCATCTGCCAGATTTGACAGCGCTTTCAGGGAGACCTCTTTTTTTTTTAACGGTTGGAGTACGATAAAAGTCTAGAATCGCATGGCAGTTTTGTTTCGTGATCTCTAAAATCTTTAAAGTTGACTCTGGGTATTCTCTCGAGATAATGCTGTGCACCATGCAACTTAGCCAGGATTCTAGTATAACAATGTCTTGCTGTTTCTCTATTTCTGTTCACAGGTACCACAATTTTACATATATCAATGTCTTTGAATCATATTCTTCACATTGTATACCGATGACTAGACCCAGGCTAATCAAACTTAGCTGAAGAATCATTTTCGTCACACTTCGAGAACGGGTGGTCCAGTAAAAGCGTTCCTGCTTTCTCGTTTTTATGATACAGTATCACGTTTATAGTATTATAGAAATATTCAAACAATGTTATCAAGAGCTTTCAAAAAACATGTAAAAAGTGGGTATGCACTTTAACCTACAGTTTATACCTAGTCCATGAACTAGGCTACATTTGACTGATCAATACTGACTGAGATGTGGGACTGATAACACAGAGCACCGTGAAGGTGCTAGTTGGGGAGCCTAGTCTCCAATCTGTACCGTGATTCTGCCATTGTCTGTTAATGGGGGATCAAAACGCTTTGATCCTCGCACAGACAGACCAGATATTTGTATTAAAACGCTTTTGTTTTTCCACTTAGACGTCTTCGAACTCCATACAATACTATTTTTCCATCTACTTTGCCAATCGATAATACTTGATCTATAGAAGTCCTCTACGGTAGCAGTCATTAAACAATTCTCATCTTAGCCAACCCCACTTCCCGCATTCCTGCATCTCTGGATGTCTTGGCCAGAGTTTGATGGTAGCAAAAAGAAGAGGACTCGCCATAAACTACAGACAATTGCTCTTCAACACATTTTGGAAATAATTCCAATGGTTCCTGTGGACGCACTTTCTGTCAATTGTCCGTAGAAACAGACTATATTGCTTTTAAAAGAATGGTTCATAGTGGATACAGCTGTCGGATGTGCCTGGATCATAAAAGAACGATTGTCTGGCTTGCCCGTAAAAGTTTTTTCACTTGTGAAATGTGTAGGCCTATGGAAGGATGATTGAACGAAGGTTCTAGCCACTCGAATCTTATCAAACTAGGTCATTGAATTGTGGGACTTTCTAGTACAAGAATTGTCTTGGGCCCACCTACTTTAAAGCTGTTTTGAATCTATATTTTGACCAGGCAATCAAAATTAATTTTGTTAAAAAACACTTATTGAGAAAAATCCATCAGTTTCTATATTTTTCTCCCCTGTGCCAGATTCTACTGTTTCAAGATCGCTCATTGCTAGAAAGAATTGAATGCCGGATGTTGCTTTAATGCATCATTAACAGTACTGATTTCAAAAAATATATCATTTTTCTACTGCTTTTAGCTGAAACCTGCCTAAAATATTGAAGATCTCTCTTGCATATTTTGGAATTTTGGTGCCCACTCTGTTCTTTAAATCTATAAACATGCTCTGAAGTTAAGCAAAAAATATGAAGGTACAAGTTAATGGCATATCGCATCGATGAAATTGACTTAACTTCTTCAGTTCCCATGAAAACAAAAAAATATCTTTTAGTTTGACCAAAAGTCCATTTTCAATAAAAAGAAAATGCCATTTTTGCTACTTCTGCATACATGTACATGTCAGGCCCGTAGGAAGCAATCTTATATTGGAGGGGCTGAAGCCCTGTGTCTGAATATTGGGGGGGGGTTTGCATTTTTGGCCATTTGGGGGGTGGGGGCCAAAGCCTCCGAGCCCCCTGTTCCTACGGGCCTGAACGTACAAGTTACTATGCCAATCATCTTTTTTATTTATTGAATAAGCTTTTCTTTGTCTAATGGATTGTAGTTATGCATCAAGTCTTTCCAATCTGAGGCTTTTTAGTGTACAGTAACCCATCAGGATTTATAGGTGGCGAGGCGTAGTAGGCCTAGGCCTATGTGTTCTTCGTGAAACAATGTCAACCATTTCTGAACAAGTGAGTTTTTTCTTTTTTATACAAAAAACAAATTGTTCTAGATTGTTAAATGTTAATTCATTACGTTACTTGTAATGTTTTGGTCGCCAAAGTAAATTGTACCAAATTCCTAGGTTATTTGAGTGGGTGGGGTAACGCTTACTCACTTTTTTAACATTTACACCGTGAAAGTCATTGTTTTAAATGTTATTTTTGCAGGTGGATACTAATATGATCTATTTAGAGTCAATATCCAGACAAAAGAAATGATATCATTTAAGTACCATCAATACTGTTGAAATGACGTGTACACTGTGTAAAAGCAATGATCGTTACAAATCTTGACCCCAACTGACTTTGAGCTGTACCTACATATAGAAATAGGATTCGGTTTTTCGTTTAAACAAATACGTCATCGTCACGCCTCACTGGTCTAAAAATAGATTGGGAATCCTCTATCGTACAAATATGGCTTTGAACATCGCGAAGTTTTTCCACGATCAACTTGCTGAAGATGACGTTCTAAGAGCTGGATCAAGTGGATTACCGTAATCATTTGTTGAGAAACATTATAATTAAGAGTTGAGAAGGTTGCTGCACTGTCTTGTACTTTTTAAGACAGGTAACTATGAAATAACTAGTTGACAAGTAATGTTTACACATACGGTCCTGCCTTAGATTCGCCGTGCCGCTAATGCGTACTCGCTTACCCTTTCCAAAACGCCAAATGTCATGTTGGGCCAAATTGAAAAAAGTCTGCAGATGACAAAACGGGTGTGAATACTTTTAGTGTTTTATGTCCGAGAAAATATCAAGGCAAAAGTAGAATGATCATCAATATCCAAAGAAGTTATTCACACTCATTTTGTTTGCTGTGCAGGTCTTTTCAATTTGGCCGATCATCATTTTCTTCTTTTGTCTCAATGTTTTCCCAATACTTTTCTGTTGGGGATGTCAAAACCGGTCTTGTTTAGGAAAGGATCTATCTGAAAAAAAATAGAGTTTGTCGCTGCATGTGATTTGATACCCCCATAGGCTTTCACTAGGCCTACAACAGAGGGCAATAACTCATAAAATACGCAAGGTAGAGTTATGCTCATTGTACGTTGCACTCCTCCTTGGTGAGATCTATCTACCCGCGAAGTTTCATGATCATAGCTACTTTACTTTTAGACTTTTCGATGTTTTTTCTGGTTAAGCTGCTGAGGAATCGGAAGAAAAAAACGTTTGTCATTTCTGGTCTGTCTCCGTATCTGGAATCAATGTTGCATGTTGAATATGCGCAATGTTTCGTAGCTTTAGTTCCCGCCTGCATTATCTATGATCGACTAATATCTCGCTTGAAAATGATAATTTTTCGCTAACACTGTTACGAAAAAATTGTCCGATTCATGACCGATAAACAAAATATTAGACTGGTACCCGGCAAACGTTGTTGAGGGATTTTCCCATCAGAAATCTATTTTTAGCACACGAGCCCGCAAAAATCATTCCTTATTGTGACTTTTTACCACCAAACTTGATTTTAAATTTTTGCTTAGGGTTTACAGACATTATTGAACGTGTTTGTGTAATTGAAATCGCAATAATTTTTCACATGCAGCATGATTTCCATTTACACAGCGTTCAAATTTTGCATATTTTTTGCCTTTTTTTACATTTTGCCAAATATTAATGAATGTGCAAATGAGAAAAGTATCATTAACTATATTGTATATGCAAGAAAATTTATTGGGCTTTCATTTAAAACCGTTTCCGTGCATTTAGACATATAATTGACAGAGTTATACGCATTTAAAGGGGGCTTATGTGAATTTTGCACCCTATGACCTTTGACCTTGTTTTGTGACCTTAATACGGCCGACTGGAGGCGACTACCGGTCTAAGCAAATCAGGCAAGCCTTATACTTTGCAAATAATACATCAAAACTCCATGTTCAAAAAATGCCTACGAAAATGTTTTCTAGCGACTTTTTCAGAATTGGTAGGTAGACTAGATGGATTCTAGTTCTACTGTGAATTTATAATCTCAAACAAGGCGCTGCGGGGGTATGAGTCTAGTTTAGCTGCGATATCGTAGCCACAAACTTGATGATGGGTATTAGTTTGATCAAAATTCAAAAAGGTTTCGGTTACATTATTGCAACTAGAGTCTAGTTCTATAGGGTAACAAAATAGATCCAGAAATGAAAAATATTATCAGGCAGGGGAGGCTCAGGGGTGTTTTATCGGGGTCACATTTTAGATCGATGGGTGTTACTAACAAATTGTTTCATTTCAAAGAAAAAAAGATCAGATGAAAGAAGAGAATATTTCAGCATATAGTCCAGATGATTCGAATGCTAGCTCATCTTTTCTTTTTATATAAACACAAAAAAGTTACCAAATTTTTGTTAACCTGCGTCGTCTGCAAGAAATCTTAACTTTTCGGACACTGTCCCGATAAGGAACAAATCAAAACTTTCCGAATAAAATCAGGGGAGGCTACTCTACTTAATGAAATTTCGCAATTTCCAGAAAAAAAAGTATTTTGGTGTTTTAATGCAGTTTAAGACGAGAAGTGGCACCATTTCTTTTTTAAACTTATATGTTTCAACTATATGAATTGTGCAAACAGATAGGTATTGTTTTTCATTACACTTCATCAAGATAATGGAACTCAATAATTCCTGTAATGAACAATACTAGTTGTCGGATAGTTTGCTTTTCGGACAAATTCTGTTTTACTCATGTTTTGATACCTCTCCTAGTCTCTCTTGTACTTTTCTCTATATCAACTAGTAAGATAGCTAGAAAACAGTGAAAGAAAAGGGAAAATATTAGTTGTCCAGTGGTATACTGTACTTTAGCCTTTCTTCAGACGTTCCTATGAACGCATTTATTATGCCCCCTTTCGAAGAAAAAGGGGGTATATTGTTTTGCAAGTGTCAGTCGGTCCGTCGGTCGGTCGGTAGGTCGGTCGGTCGGTCGGTCTGTCGGTCTGTCCGTAGACCAAATCTTGTCCGGAGCATAACTCGAAAAGTATTAAAGGTAGAATCATGAAACTTTACAGGTGGATAGATCTCATTATGGAGAGGTGCAGTGCACAAGAACTGTAACTCTGTCGATCAAATTTTTTGAGTTATTGCCCTTTGTTGATTTTATAATTTGATTTTTGTCCGGAGCATAACTCTAAAAGTATGACTATGTAAGGTAGAATCATGAAACTTTACAGGTAGATAGATCTCATTGTGAAGAGGTGCAGTGCACAAGAACTGTAACTCTGCCAATCAAAATTTTGGAGTTATTGCCCTTTGTTGATTTTATGACTTGATTCTTGTCCGGAGCATAACTCAAAAAGTATGTAAGGTAGAATCATGAAACTTTACAGGTAGATAGATCTCGTTGTGGAGAGGTGCAGTGCACAAGAACCGTAACTCTGCCAATCAATTTTTTTGAGTTATTGCGCTTTGTCGATTTTCAACCTTGATTCTTGTCCGGGGCATAACTGAAAAAGTATTTTAGTTAGAATCACGAAACTTTACAGGTGGATAGATCTCATTATGGAGAGGTGCAGTGTACAAGAACTGTAACTCTGGCGATCAAAATCTTGGAGTTATCGCCCTTTGTTGATTTTATAACTTGATTCTTGTCTGGAGCACAACTCTAAAAGTATTTTAGGTAGAATCATGAAACTTTACAGGTGGATAGATTTCATTATGGAGAGGTGCAGTGCACAGGAACCATAACCTTGCCGATGAAATTCTTGGAGTTATTGCCCTTTGTTGAATTTACACTTAATTCTTAAAATTGCCTATATCTCATGTCTTTTTACACATACAGGCTTGGTATCTCACACATAGATACCTCCTATCAACATCGTTCTCATTTGACCATGACCTTGGACCTTGTGACCTTGACCTTGGAGTTTGACCTACTTTTAAAAAAAATTAAACCGGGCATATATCTCATGACCTATTACACATACAGCCTTGATATTTCACACATGGACACCTCCTACCAAGACATTTCACAATTGACCATGTCCTTGAACCTTGTGACCTTGACCTTGGAGTTTGACCTACTTTAAAAAAATTAAACCGGGCATATATCTCATGACCTATTACACATGCAGCCCTGATATTTCACACATGGACACCTCCTACCAAGACCTTTCACAATTGACCATGACCTTGGACCTTGTGACCTTGACCCTGGAGTTTGACCTACTTTTAAAAAAATTTAACCTGGCTGATATATCATGTCCTTTTACACATACAGCCTTGATATTTGACACATGGAAACCACCGACCAAGACCTATCACATATGACTATGACCTTGGACCTTGTGACCCTGACCTTGGACTTTGACCTACTTCTATGATACATTAACCTGGCCTATATTTCATGTCATTTTACACATACAGCCTTGATATTTGACACATGGACACCTACGACCAAGACCTTTCACATTTGACCATGACCTTGGACCTTGTGACCTTGACCTTGGTGTTTGACCTACTTCTATAATACATTAACCTGGCCTATATTTCATGTAATTTTACACATACAGCCTTGATATTTCACACGTTGTCACTTCCAACCAAGACATTTCAATTTTGACCATGACCTTGGACCTTGACCTTGGAGTTTGACCTAATTTAAAAAAAACTTAAACTAGGCCTATATCTCGTGTCCTGTTACCTATACAGTCTCGATATTTTATTCACATCGACACCTACGACCAAGACCTTTCACATTTGACCTTGGACCTTGTGACCTTGACCTTGGTGTTTGACCTACTTCTATAATACATTAACCTGGCCTATATTTCATGTAATTTTACACATACAGCCTTGATATTTCACACGTGGTCACTTCCAACCAAGACATTTCAATTTTGACCATGACCTTGGACCTTGACCTTGGAGTTTGACCTAATTTTAAAAAAACTTAAACTAGGCCTATATCTCGTGTCCTGTTACCTATACAGTCTCGATATTTTATTCACATGGACACCTACTACCAAGACCTTTCACGATTGACCATGCCCTGACCTGTGTGACCTTGACCTTTGATTTTTACATACTTTTAGAAATCTTTAACATAGCCTTTATCTTATATCTTATTACACCTACAGCCTTGATATTTCACACATAGACACCTCCTACCAGGACCTTTCACATTTGACCATGACCTTGAATATTGCAACATTGACCTTTGAGTTTGACCTACTTTAAAAAAAAACTTAAACCAGGCATGTATCATATCATGTCCCTTTACACATACAGCCTTGATATTTCACACATGGACACCTCCAACCAAGACCTTTCACATTTGACCATGACTTTGACCTTGGCATTTGGCCTGCTTTTAAAAACTTTAACCTGGTCTATGTTTCATTTTACTTTTACATATACAGCTTTGATATTTCACACATAGACACCTCCTACCAAGACCTTTCATATTTGACCATGACCTTGGACCTTGTTAACTTGACCTTGGACTTTGACCTTCATCAAATATAGGCCCTTGAGGGGGCATATATGTTTTACAAACATCTCTTGTTTAACATCGATTGGGAAGCAAGTTTCTTTAACTTATTTTAATTCCTCTAGATTGAGCTTCCTGGAAATCCACCAGTACTTATGCCGAATGTGTTGGCCAACGAGAAGCCAAGGACAACCTCTGCTACAAAAGAGATCAAACTTTGAACTTCTTAAGAAAATGTTTGTGAAAAGCAAAAACGTGAGTTCTTCATTTCCCAAAATGTTTTCAACCCAGAAAGACCAAAAAATGTAATAAAATTTAATCCACTTCAAGTTGTCATCTGGAAACATTTTAGATTTGTACAAGACTTAAACTTTGCTGTTTCAGTCTGGTAATTAGTTAAAACACTGTTCAATTAATCAATGTTCTCCGCAGAATATTTTGAAGCCGTAGTGGCATTGGTAATCTTTGCAACATATTGTGTTCAAGCAAATAATTGTGAATAAAAACATAATGGGAAAAGAGGAAATTGCTCAATTTGAGCAATTTCTTCTTTTCACATTTATTGTTTTTATACAGAATCAGTACTTTTTAGTTTAAAAGAATGCCCCATTTATCAGTTTTTGACATGAAAAACCTCTAAATGTCTCTCTTTGGTGATCATTTTAAAGAAATAAAGCTGTGGGGTACCTTTGAAGCTGTAGGGGCATTACACTGATTTCCATGAAGCTGTAGTAGGGTCGATACAGCTTATTGGGCTGGGGAGAACACCGTTAATCAATCAAATCATCGTCAGTCTGGTCCATTTCTTTCAACCCCTACTACATTTCAGGTCTGAACTACTACTGAACAAAAGACTTGTTGAAAGAGGACTGAAAGAAAATGGCGCAAGCTTTCTACCCAACCAATGATGGGCATATTGGAAATGTTGAGAAATGTAGCCTACCTGAGTTGATGGACCTAATCAACAGACAGACATCTTTATTGCGAAAAAAGTAAAAAGATATTTTATTTCTCCTGTGTTAATACATTTTAGGCCGGAACAAGTACTGAACTAAAGACTTTTTGAAACAAAACTGACAAAATATGCTTTCTATCCAACCAATGATGGGCATTATTGGAAATATTGAGAAATGTAGCCTACCTGAGTTGATGGAACTTATCAACAGACAGACAACGTTATTGCGAAAAAAGTAAAATTTTGTTTTCGTTTCCCCTTTGTTAACCCTTTCCCAAATAGTTCTATTTGAATCCTGCTGCTGAGGACAAAAAAGATGTTGATAAAGGTAAAATTTGTATAAAATATAGCCCAGAAAATATTGAGACAAAAGGAGAAAATGCTGATTTTCAGCAGTTTCTTCTTTTGCCTCAATGTTTTCTTAAGAATATCTTATTAGGGACATCAAAACCAGGTCTTGTTTGGGAAAGGGTTTACGCATTCCTGCATATTTACGGTTTTTGACGCAAGATAAAGGTTTAGGAAAACATTGTGGAAAATGAAGAAATTGCTTTTTACAAGCAATCTCTTCATTTCCCATAATGTTTTAGTTTAAACATATTTATTTCACATTGATTCAGAAACAAATTCTTACAACCTAGGTGATGGAGCTTATCAACAGACAGACATCATTATTGAGGAAACAGTAAAATTTTGTTTTGTTTTTCCTAAATGTTTATTATTCGAAGGACAGTTAATTTCTGTATTGATTCAGAATATTCAAGATTTTGAAAGAATAATTATATGTGGAAACGCCCATACTCTAATAAATGCCCATCCGCCAAATCTCAGAGGAAAAAATGCATTTATTTCAAGCACAATTTAACCGGAAAAGGGTGATTCTAGTAAACGCCCATCCCTTGTTTTCGGATAAAAGTAATGTAAGTCACTATAATCAAAGATCATTTCTAAAAGCAATGAAAGAGAGGATTTCCTGTCCCCCTATCTGATTACTAAGAAAGAATTTCATCCAAAAATCATACTTCACAGTCCTTGTAACAAAACTTTGTAAATTTTTACTTGATTAACTTCGAGTCCATGAATTGATATTTTATTGCCATGTTCATTTACAACATGACTATCAAAATAAGAATACCTCTCATAAGCACCCACCCCCAACTTTCTATGGAGCACTTTTCTAAAAAGAGCACAGGCATTTATTAGAATAGTTACAGTAAATTTGCATTTTTAATCCCAGAAGAAAAAAATGCTAAAGAAAATACTAAAACACACACAAATATGCTTCATTAATTCGTTTATCATAGCAACAGGTAAGAGGGGATGAAATAATTCTGACTTTGTTATTTCAAATCCAAAGCCTATGTTGTGGGTACTCATTTGAATTGTCTTGGCAAGACAATGATAATGATTACCCACATCATAGAGTTTGATGAACAATGAATGAAATATAATCAGGGTTCCCACTAACTTTTAAAGCTACTATTTCCCAGATTTGTACCCAAAAATTGTCAAATACAAGCGAAATGTACACTTTTTAAGCTTTATATGACCTGATTAAATGATTACGAGAAACTATTGAAGCAACGACTCATTTTTTTCGCAATTTGATACCAAATTTATGAAGCGATGTCGAAAGTAGGTCAAAACAGTAGGACATGCGACTTTCTTAAATGACGTCACAACATACGAGGGTTGTTTGATAAATTCGCGGAATTTGTTTCTCATTTCTTTCTTTTGTATTCAAAAATTATGAAATTACGCACACGTATAGAAAATCATGTCATACATTTGGGGCTTTAACGACAATAAAATTTACCCACTCTTATGCACTTTTTTCGGTCTCCATAGCAACCCATTTACGCGACGTTGCCTTTGGTCAGTTTTGAAACAATTGTGAAAATGAAAATCGTGCCGGTGCACCATAACCGTGCGCGCCAGAACCATGGAATTTAAGCTTGTGTTTCGTTGACATTGAGTAGTAATTTTCTGAAAATTTGCCGTTTCTATTTCAAAAGTTGACGTGTACACAGCGTTTTCAAGATCATGTCGTAAGCAAATCGTCAAAGAAAACTGACGTCATGTGATAACCTGATAGCACGCCGTCGTGATGTTTTGTGTTTGGTTAGAGTTATCGCCTACAGATACATTGAGAGAAATGGGAAAGTCTATGAATTTGTCGATATGTGGAAACGCATTTGCATTTAAGTGGTACGGACGCTTAAAGACAGACAAAACATCGGTACATGATGATGACTGTCCAGGTAGACCAAACCATTCGATCAGTCAGAGTACAGGTGCTTATGAAGGACAGCTTGTCTGGGCGGATATGTGCTTGACTGTACTGTCTGTTGCTGTGAAGAACTGAAGATGTCTCTTTCGAATTAATTAAGTCGTTCATCGTACTTTTACAGTAGATGAATAAGCATGTCAAAGGTTTCCGGTAGTTTGGCTTTTCGTTTTCTACGAGACGTCGACCAGCAGAATCATGTTCAGTCTTCTAACTCTTCTTGTGATTTTCTAATGCGGTATTACTATGGTTGCGACAATTCCTTTGATAAAATTAAAACGACTAGCGAAATGCGGTTTTGTTACTATGATCCCGAAACAAAGAAAGAAAAATGTATATGTACGTAAAACTCTAGGCACACTCCATCCCTAAACAGTACGGAACTAATATCATAATTCATTGTCCAGCATATCGAAACTTCCGACGAACTAAAGAAAATCGCTAGAAGTTTATCATTTCATTTATCATTCATCAGTGACTGAGTTAAGAAAACATTTAATCAGAGTTAAACCGCATACGCAGTCATTTTAAAGCTGAGCTGCTGGAGACTATATCGACAGAGTCAATGGGTCGTTCAGTTCTGATTTTCACAGACCTGACGTCAATTACGGCGGCGTGACGTTACATGACGCTCAGGCAAAGGCAACTGGCAAGACATGACCCTATTCAATGGTATCTGAAGAAATTATTTGTAAGCGTATGATAATGATATTTTGCATTCTTACTAACGAATAGTTAAGGTTTATCATGAAACAAATTTAATTTTGATATTCAATCACAATTTTGAATTACAAAATAATTCCGCGAATTTATCAAACAACCCTCGTACATGATGACGTCATATTGAAATTTAAGTATGAATCTCGTTTGAATCATGGTCCGCGCTGTATGCGCATGCGCAACAATTTAAAAATAATTCTAACCCCATCAGTGATGGGGTTGAATTTAGGCTTGGATTCTCCCTAAATTCAGCTATCTGTCTTGTAATTTCGGCTCATTCTCTGTCTGAATCGCATATTATTAACCATCCCGAGGTGGTCAACACAAAAGTTTTGCATATTTTTTCAAAAAATTTCATTTTTTGCAATTAGACCATCTGTTACCGTCGCCCTTTAAATCTGAGGGTGAAAACAGTCAATGTACGACCTACTTGTACCCCCTCTATATGAAACAAAGAAGGCTGTTTGTTAAAATTGGGGCTACAAAATTGAACTTGAGGGGTGAAAAACTCCTGTTTGGGGTTTTTGCTAACCCTGATAATATATGTACACTGTATAGCATTGTTTAAAGTCAATTTCCCCTTTTATCTGTTTTTCTGTTATCTTTCAGAAAATTTATCAACACACTTCCAGACAAAGGAAGGAAAATCCAAGAAAGGTTGGATATACTGAACAAAGAACTAGACAGAAGAAACTCTTTATTGATTGAATCAGATATAAATACAAATGGACTGTCATCAAGCACTAATCATGGGAATGCTGGGACTGAAGAATTAGAAAATGGTTTTGATAGACTAAAAGTGAATGAAATTGAAAGTATTGCTGATGGAGTTAGTGATAAAGAGGACAGGCCTAAACACATGTTTGAAATTGCTGAAGAGAGGTCTAAACAAAATGAGAAAGACTTGCGACAATACACCAGGTTAAATCAGTAAGTTGTATTTAACTCTTTCTCAAACAGCAAAAATTGGGATGGATGAATGTCAAGGCTGCTGTGGACATCAAAATGTGATTAAATTACGGGTTGTAATTTAAGAACATCCATTTCTGAATTAAGATACAGATTCTCTGCTCTCCAGACCATTTGAGCTTAGTTTTCATACTTACTACTTGTTCGAAACATCAAAACGTTAGTGTATCCACAATTTGTCCAATTCCCACTTGAAAACATCAACTTTTTAGCTCGACTTTTCGAAGAAAATGAGAGCTTATACTGTCACCCGGGTGTCGGCGTTGGCGTTGCAACCAAGGTTAAAGTTTTTTCAAACATCAATAACTTCCATACTATCAAAGGGATTCAACCCAAACTTGGAATACTTATTCACCATCACACCCTCTACCTTACTATCAGGGCCCATGACCCTGGGACCACTCTATTTGGAGTTATGCCCCCTTTATACTAAGCAACTTAGAAAGTCAAGCGCGCTGTCTTCGGACAGCTCTTGTTGGATGTAACAATATCTTCAGGGAGATATTCCTTTGATTTACTGTGTGTAGAAAGGATGAATTTAAACGAAGGGATTTCTTTGCTTGTGGCTTACTGAATTTTAAACAGTATTCTCAAAGGTGTCCAAATGCAGTGTATGTAAAAATTGTTTAAGGGTCAATGTCATCAATATGATGAATAATCTTTTAAGACTTGGATTTAACAATTGCATTGGCTTTTAGACAAACAGAGCTTCTTTCAATGAATAGTTATCTGTTCTATGCAATGTGAACTTTTCCAAAGGTCACCCTATACCCTTATCAACTGCAAACATCAATGATTTATTTATTTTGACAACAATTATAAGAAGGAACAATTTTAATGCATTCCAACATTCTGATGCTTTTTGACACTTAAAAAGATTACGGTTTTGGAAAATGCTTTGGGCGGTGGAAAATGAACAAATGTCTTGTGACAAGCAATTTCTTCATTTCCCACAACATTTTCTACCTAGATTGACAAAAAATAAAAACTTAATTCTGTTGAAATATTTGTCTGTGAAGTTTCTTTTTTATGTAGAACTTTTTATGTGAATCCGCTAATCAGGGCTACAGATAAGTGGGGGTGAATACATTCTAATTTTCTTATTTCAATTCCAAACCCTATATTGTGGGTACTCATTTGAATCGTCTCGACGAGACGATACAAATGAGTACGCACAATATAGGGTTTGATGAGCAATAACAGAATTATTGCAGTTTAAAAAGTAATCACTCCCTCTTATCTGGAGCTCTGCCACTTTTATATTTCAGGAGTTTAAAAGTTTCAACAATAGAGGAATTGCCTTCAGACATTATGGCAACAAAACCACAGCAAACTAAAATAACACAAAAATCTGGTAAGTTAACCCTTTCCCAAATGGCAAAATATCAGGGTGATCCACTTCAAAAACTGTCACAAATGACAAAATCGATATCATTAAAGATAGGATTTGTGTAAAATGTGGCACAGAAAATATTGAGACAAAAGGAGAAACTGCTGATTATGCTTTATCAGCAGTTTCTTCTTTTGGTTCAATGTTTTCCAAAGCCTTCTCTATTAGGGACGTCAAAACCAGGTCTTGTTTTGGAAAGGGTTAAGTAGCTATTTTAACTGTTTCCCAAATGACAAGACTTACGGCTATGCTTTTCTAGCACTGCTGCAGATAACAAAATTTAGGTAGATAAAGAAAGGATTTGTGGAAAGCCCAGAAAACATTTTAGCAATAGGAGAAAATGACGATTAAATGCTTTGAGTCTTTGAGACTTTGCTGGTATGGTGGCACAGCCATCTTTGTTGTTTTACTTTCTCATCAAAATTTATGTTCATGAGTGGAGGCCTTTTTATTTGTGGGGACTGGAACTTTCTCCAAGTCCTCATCATTTTCAAGTTTTATTTGTTCAATTATTCAAATTTTGAATCCAAAACATCACAGCATTGTAGCTTATAAAGTGTAATTACAACATTATCTTCACAAATGTAAAATATTTCGATCATATTTGCAGTGATATCTGAAGAATCAGCAGCATGCAGTTCCACCAAGTTATAGATACAGTGAACACGGTGTATAATCACATGACTCAGAATTTCAGATAATCTTCAATATCTTTTTTAATACTCAACCAATTTGAATTCGGTTTGAAGCAGAGAAGGTGGGAAAATGCCAGGAATAAGCTGGACGTGTCAGATTTTTTAAAAATCAACCTTTGTTATCAGTTGATTTTTAAAAAATCAACTACTTCCATCTAATGTGTGACGTCTGTCCACATTCTCTGCTTCAAACCGAATTCAAATCAGTCCAGTATTTACAAAGTTATTGAAGATTTTCTGAAAATATTGTATCGCGTTATTATCCACCGTGGCGAAGCTCATATCATTCCACTCGACAAGTCATTACATTTACTAAAGTCCCAAAAATAAAATCGAGATTTATGAATGTCACATGACAATTGTAACATTCAGTGTAAAAGGAGAATATTTTCATATTTCCAGTGATACATGTATTAGAAGAATTGGCAGCAGTTCCCCCAAGTTATAAATACAACGAAGCTCAAATTATCCCACTGGACGAGTCATTACATTTACGCATTCTCCTCAGAAAGATCAACTTGAGATGTAAATGTCAACGATAATTGTAACATTCATTGTAAAAAGGAGAATATTTTCTTTTTTCCAGTGATATCAGAAGAATCGGCAGCAGTTCCCCCAAATTATAAATACAATGAAGCTCAAATCATTCCACTTGACGATTCATTGAATTTACAGAAGTCTTTAAAATAACTACTTGAGATAGAAATGTCAACAATGATTGTTGTAAAAGGAGAATGTTTTCATATTTGCAGTGATATCAGAAGAATCGGCAGCAGTTCCCCCAAGTTATAAATACAATGAAGCTCAAATCATTCCACTTGACGAGTCATTAAATTTACAAAAGTCTCAGAAAGAAAATCTTGAGGTAAGACAGAGCTACTGATAATGGGGTAAATGCATTATAAATTTGTTATTGTTAACCGATTACCAAACGACAAGATTTTAGGGTGATCCACTTCAAAAACTGACACAAATGACAAAATGGATGTTATTAAAGATAGGATTTGTGTAAAATATGACATAGAAAATATAGAGACAAAAGGAGAAACTGCTGTTTATCAGCAGTTTCTTCTTTTGTTTCAATGTTTTCCCAAGCCTATTCCACCAAAACCAGGTCTTGTTTGGGAAAGGGCTAATTCAAATTCAAACCCTATGTTGTGGGTACTCTTTTGAATCGTCATTCCAATGAGCACCCACAAAATAGGGATATAGGGTTTGATCAACAATTTATGATTGTTTGCCCCCCCCCCCCCCATATATTTCCTTGTCTTAAGCCTTTTACTTATGTTTGGTTTCCAGTTGAGA
Source organism: Fragum sueziense (assembly GCA_963680895.1). Taxonomy (NCBI): domain Eukaryota; kingdom Metazoa; phylum Mollusca; class Bivalvia; order Cardiida; family Cardiidae; genus Fragum; species Fragum sueziense. Next base: position 54,598,428 of record OY804598.1, on the reverse strand, counting down.
ATTTCAGGCTTGTCTGTACCTCTGTTCCCCATACCCTCCCCTTCCCCCTGGGTATATAGGAATCACCCTGTCTGTCTGTCTGTTCGTCCACATTACTTGTGAGCGCAACAACTCCCAAATTGCTGGGCAAAATTTAATGAAAATTCACTTGAATGATTAACATGAAATGGACATTTCCATGAAGAAATTTCTTTGAGGTCAACAAAGGGAGAAAATTTACTTTGAATTTGTGACTCGCATCATTGGTTATTAGTTCGCTCTGCGACAGTTCTTGTTATCTCAACTATGTGTAAATGTTCTGTTTGTATTACAGAGAATTCAGGCCGTCACAGCAGCACAGAAACTGTCTCAGAGACTTGGTATTAAAATGGAGAAATACAACCCTGAGGGAGTTGATATGAGGTATTTACATGTTGAGGGCTTAGTAGAGAACTAAATTACACATTTTACTCATTCCAAAACAAGACCTAGTTTAGATGTCCCAAAAGGAAGAAGTGTGGGAAACTTTGAGATAACAGGAGAAAATGCCATAGGTACATTCAAAATGGACTGGTCTTAATTTTGCCCTTTAGAAGGGTTAACCCTTTCCTAAATGGCAAAATCTTTGGGTTTCCTATTTGAAAGCTGCTACAGGAAACAGAATGGATCTTTATAAGGAAAGCATTTGTGTAAAATATAGCAATGAAAATATTTAGGCAAACGTAGAAAATGCTGATTACCTATCAGCATTTACTTTTTTTGCCTCAATGTTTTCCAACACCATAATTATATAGGGATGTCAAAACTAGGTGTTTTTTTAAAAAGGGTTGAACCGATTACCGGGGCACACATTGATGCTTTTTATTGCCCCTTAAAATAGCAGCTTTTGAAAACATTATGGAAAGTGAAGAAATTGATGGTGACAAGCAATGTGTTCATTTATCACAATGGTCTCAAGTATTTTCTTCACTTTCCTAAATGTTTACTGCCCACCTAGAAAGACAAAAAAAGTAAAAATTTGTTCATTTTAAATGGTTGTCTGCAACATGTTTAAAGTTAAACCAGTCTTAAATTTTGTCATCTGGTAAAGGGCTAACCATCTCTGATTAATTAACCCTTTCCCAAACAAGACCTGGTTTTGACGTCCCTTATATAAAAGGCTTAGGAAAACATTGAGACAAAAGAAGAAAATGCTGGTTATCAGCATTTTCTTCTTTTGCCTCAATATTTTCCATGCTATACTGTACAAAAAGCCCATCTTTTTCAACACCCATTTTGTAGTCTGTAGCAGCTTTCAAATTAGACAGCCCTAAAATTTTGTTATTTGGGAAAGGGTTAAAGATAACAGAGTTTTCAGATTTATTACCAAACATGTACAATACATGTACTGTAGACCTACTCATATTTACGTGGTTCACCCTTTTTCAAACAAAATTTTAGACTGTTCCATTTTCAAAGATGTTGCAGAAGACAAGGTAAATTTACACATTTCAGGCCATATAACATGTAAAATATCTCATTAGACCATTTAACATGCTATATTATTATGCATAAACAGCACAATTGTATTGGTATCTACTCATTTTAAACATAAATGTTTGTTTTATTACTTAAATGTACAATTTATCACACGTGGACAAGAAAACCTGCGAATTTTGAAAACGACTCTTATAATCTACAATTAACATGACAACGGGTTAACACTTTCCCAAAAGGCAAAATTGTAGGGTGCACCAGTTTGAAAGCTGCTGCAGACCTCAAACTTGATATCAATAAAGGTAGAATTTATGTATCATGCAGCATTGAAAATTATGAGGAAAAAGGAAGAAAATGCTGATACTCAGCATTTTCTTCTTTTGCCTCAATATATTCCTAACTCTTTTCTGTTAGGGAAAGGGTCTTTTATTAAGGAGGCACAAATTGACATGAAGGCTCAAATTGACCTTGAAAGAGGAAATTTGGACATAAATAACAACCCAAAGAATATTTGACCTCATTTTGTGTTCTCCAGTTTCTCAATTGTGATGACAATTCCAATTTTGTTGAATGGGAAACAGGCAACCCTTTCCCACAGAAGACCTGGTTTTTGAAAGCTCTGAAAATAAGGCTTTGGAAAACATTGAGGCAAAAGAAAAAACGTGCTGGTAATCAGCATATCGTCGGTGTAAATGCAAAACCTTGTATGTCGATTCTGGTGATTTTCAAAGTACAAACTTGCATGTCCAGTTAAAAGAATTCTTGTTGGTTTTTGGATATTTTAACTTGTCAGTATCAATGACACATTACATGAGAACAATATGTCCAATTTTCAAGTAAAACCTTTCGGTTTGGGAAAAGTTATATCACATTTATCAGCCCCCTTTAAATTTTTCCACAATCAAGATACGAGGTTTTGGATTTACAACGAAGATATACTTCTTTTGCATCAATATTTTCTGGGCTTTACTGTACAAAGTTGTTTATTCATTAATATAGATTTTGTTGTGGACAACAGCTATCATTTTGGACCAGTCTGAAAATATGTTGTTTGGAAAATTGTTGATCATGTCATCAGTATGGCAGTAATGTATACAAAATTCAAATATGTTGCAAACATGAAAAACTAGAACTGTCACAGGATGTGACTTGATACCCTCGCACAAGCTTTCATTACAAAAAAGGGTAATTCATTACAAAAAAGGGTAATAAGTGTACCAAGCTTAAAGTTGCTTGCACTTATGGTTTAGAAGATATGGTTTAGACAAATATACAAGGGTACAAACAACAAAGGGCAATAATTCTTAAAGTTAGCATGACAGAGTAACAGTTCTTTTACACTTCCCGACAATGAAATCTATAAGTGTACCAAGTTTGAAATTGCTAGCACTAATGGTTTAGAAGATATGTTCCGGAGACGAATCCAAGGGTAAAAACAACAAAGGACAATCAGTCAAATTGTAGGCATGCCAGAGTAACCATTCTTTTACATGACACTTCTGCACAATAAGATGTATAAGTGTACTAAGTTGAAAATTGCTAGCAGTTAATGGTTTAGAAGATATGGCCCGGACAAAAATGAAAGGGTACAAACAACAAAGGACAATAACTCTAAAAGTGGGCGTGGCAGAGTACCGGTTCTTGTACAAGACACTTCCCTACAATGAGATGTATAAATGTATAAAGTCTGAAGTTGTTAGCAATTGTGGTTTAGAAGATATGGTCTAAACAAAATGTAAGGGTACAAACAACAAAGGGCAATAACTCAAAAAGTGGGCGTGACAGAGTAATGGTTATTGTACATGACACATCCCCAGAATGAGATGTATAAGTATACTAAGTTTGAAATTGCTAGCACTTGTGGTTTAGAAGATATGGTCTGGACAAAAATGCAAGGGTACAAACAACGAAGGGCAATAACTCAAAAAGTGGGCGTGGCAGAGTAAAGATCCTTGTACATGACACATCCCCACAATGAGTTCTATAAGTGTAGCAAGTTTTAAGTTGCTTGCACATATCGTTTAGAAGATATGCTCTGGAGAAGTATTTTGTCCACGGACAGACAGACAGACAGACAGATTGATTCCAGTATACCCCCTAAAACATTCGTTTTGCGGGGGTACAAATATACAATTCTCTCCACATCAAAAGAAATATACAGAGAATAAAAAATGTAAAGAAAAACAATAATATGAATAGCATAGGAAATATTGTAGACAATGGAGAAATTGCTGATTACCAGTATTTTTATGCTCGTGTATCGAAAGATAATCTTGGTGCATATTGTTTTCCTCCTGTCCGTCCTTCTGTCTATTAAGATGAGCCATTTCAGGGCATTTTTGTTTCACAAACTTATTCTGTTGTCCTTCTCCAAATGTTTACCAAAATCTGACTCTTTAACTGACTTGTTTTTGATGAGATTTTAACTTGTATTTTATCTTTATTTTTTCAGTTATAGAGGAACTGCAGCCGACGACGACAGTGAAAGTGACGCAGACGACAAGAAAATGCAAGATCTATATGATGAAGGGGATGATGTTGATTGAAGGAAAAATTCAGCGTGTCTGTCATTGTTATTGGAATATTTCTGAAACTTCAAAATTTTAACAAGGTCAAATCGCTGGTCACATTCGAAAATGTCATAACTACAGCTTATTTAAGCTGTAGTTACGACGTTTTTGAATGTGACCGACCAAATGTTCCTTGTTGAAAGCAATAGAAATATGTACTTAACGCTCTAAACAATATAGTCTGAGCTGTCAAATGAAAGGACACACATGTGATCAAAGTGCGTAATTTGAATGAAATGAAAATATTAAAAGAAAAAAAAACTTGTTATCCTCATTCTAGGATCTGCCATGAATGTTTTTCCAAAACGAAAATATGTATGTCAAATTCTGGTATTGTAAGGAAAAGGGTTAGTAGCTAAAGATTGACACACAATACGAGTATTTTCAAATTTGAAGATATGCATTATCTTTTAAATCCCTTCCCAAACAATACCATATTTTGACAATACCATATTTTGAGTAACCAATACCAAATGAAAGGCAAGAGAAAACATTGAGGCATATAATGAAAATGCTGATTAGCAGCATGTATCCCTTTACCATATATTGTGAAGAAAACTGCTAATAAGATTCATCTGGTCATCCGCAGCACATATTATAGTAGGGTCTCTGTTTTTCCATGCATTTTCTATTAAGGATGTCAAAGCATGTCAATGGGAAAACATAGAGGAAAAGGAAGAAAGGGATAATCATCAACATTTATTACTTTTGCCTCAATTTTTCTGTGCTAAACTGAATACACATCCAAGTGTTATTGATATTCGCTATGTCATAGCAACTTTTAAATAAGACTCCACTTAAATTTTGCTGCTTGGGATAGGTTTAGGAAAGGCTTTACCAATAAATGTTCACACTTGAATGTGTTATCCTTTTTTAGCGAACCGGGACTTTATGTCCGGGGAGCTAATGTCACAGCCCTAGTGTCGGTGTCGCGTCGCGTTGGCGTTGCATCTTCAAAAACTTTAACCTGGTCTACATCTCAGGCAGTATTAGAGATACAGCCTTGATACTTCACACATGGATACCTCCTGCTAAGACCTTTCATTTGGGACCATGACCTTTAACTTAGTGACCTTGACCTTGGAGTTTACCTACTTTTAAAAAAGCTTAAACCTGGCCTATATATCATGCCTTATTACAGGTAGAGCCTTGATATTTCACATATGGATACCTCACGCCATGACCTTGACCTTAAGGTTTACGAACTGAGAATGAAAACACCACTTTCTAGACATACGAAATGCATCAAATTACACACACTTGTAAATACACTTCTCATAAGTTGATTCACCATGCCGGATTTCAAGATTATGCTTCAAGAAGAAAATAATTTACAAATATTATTTTACTCTATATTCATATGCAAGAGAGGTAATTTTGAACATTTTTGTGAAATATTTCCATAAGTATGCAATCATTTAAAATTCTAAACCATTCAAAATGCTTATGTTTGTATTTGGAATGGAAATGTAACACAGTTTAGGAATTACTGGCACTTTTCAAATTTCGCCTCTGGCTCTGCATTTCATTCTCAGTTTGTAAACCTTAAGACCATGACCTTTGACCTAGTGATATTGACCTTTAACCTCTTATTCAACCAACAAATTCCCTGATTGGTCTAAATTCAAAGGAGGTGCTTATTACAAGACATCGGTTACTAAGGCTGGAAATGGTAGGAATCTCGGAGATAACTGCTGATGCTGGTTAAAAACGTTTTCTTCTTTTCTTTCCATGCTTTTAAAAGGTAAGACGCGTTTGAAACCATGAATTGTTTGAATGATAACTGATAAAATGGTTAGGTAACTACATGTACATAAATTGTAACGTAATGATTCTATATCGCTACTTTTCAATAAAACCTCGTTATTACAGCTTTAAACAAGTTGTTAATTACGAGGTTTTTGTTGAAAATCGACGATATAATGTTGAATTGTCCAAAGTTCATATGCTTAACCCTTTCCCAAACTGCTTAAATTTAGACACACAATTTGAATGTTGCTGCAGACGACAAGGAATGTGTTGATTTAGAAAGGATATCAGTGCGATGTGGCTCAGAAAATATCGAGACAAAAGGAGAAAATGTTGGTTATCGCCGTTTTTCCCTTTTGTGTCAATGTTTTCTCAGACTGTTTATTAAATAGACTATTGTATACTCGGCACAGGCACAGTCGGATTAAGGTAGAGTACAGGGGCGTAACCAGGAAATTTCAAATTATACGCACGCCGATGTCTCGAGCGCCGTATGCGCGAGTGGGAGGGAGAGCACTAGAGGGGGTCTCCCCCTCTCTTTAGGGGGGTTCGGCCTCCCCCGAGAAAATTTTGATAATCAGGATGGCAGCAGAACGATTCTGAGCCTTCTTTGAGACAGAATTTGAGCTTCATTCGAAGTCATTTTTAGCTCACCTGAGCACGAAGTGCTCAAGGTGAGCTATTGTGGTCGCTTTTCGTCCGTCGGCGTCCGTCTGTCCGTCCGTCCGTCTGTCCGTCTGTCCACAATTTGTTGTTAACACTCTAGCTTCCACAAATATTGACCAATCTTAAGCAAACTTGAACAAAACATGTATGACCATAAGTTCTCGGATGAGTTCGATTTTGGGTCAGATCGGACTAGGAAGTCAGGAGTTATGTGCCCTTGAACGTCAAAAATAGCTACTTTTTGATTTGTTAACACTAGCATCTACAAATATTGATCAATCAAGACAAAACTTAGACATAATGTTTGAGACCATAAGTTCTCGGATGAGTTCGATTTTGGGTCAGAAAGAAGTCAGGAGTTATGTGCCCTTGAACGTCAAAATTAGCTACTTTTTAATTTGTTAACACTCTAGCATCTACAAATATTGACCAATCTTGACCAAACTTGGTCAAAACATGTATGACAATAAGCTCTTGGACGAGTCTGACTTTGGGTCAGATCGGATGAGGAAGTCCGGAGTTATGCGCCCTTGAATATCAAAAATCGCTAGTTTCGACTTTGTTACCACTCTAGCATTTACAAATATTGACCAATCAAGACAAAACTTGGCTAGAATATTGGTAACCATACAATAATGAATGAGTTTGATTTTCAGTGTCATCGAAGTAAGAAGTCTTGAGTTATGTGCCCTTGAATTTGACAAATTTGCAGTTTTCGACTTTGTTTACACTTTAGCATCTACATTTATTGACCAATCAATACAAAACTTGGCAACAATGTTGGTAACCATAAGATGCTGAATGAGTCAAATTTTCAGCTTGATCGGACAAGTAAAAACAGAGTTATTGGCCCTTGAATTTCACAAAATTGCTGTTTTCGACTTTATTTTCACTCTAAAAAACACAAATACATGTATTGACCAATCAAGACACAACTTGGTCACAATGTTGGTGACCATGAGATCTTATATGATTTCATTTTTCATATTGATTGGACTAGAAAAACCAGAGTTGTGTGCCCTTGATGGTGACAAAATTGCCGATTTCGTTTTTAATTTCACTCAAACAGCAATAAAAATTGACCAATCAAAAAACAACTTGGACATAAAGTTGATGAGAATATCTTTATCAGAACAAAGTTATGTGCCCTGGATTATGACAAAATTGATGTTCTTGGTTTTCACTTTAACAGCTACAAATATTGATCAATGCTGTTTTCAGCTGGATCTTAATCTCGCATCTTTAGTTTCGTTTTCTTGTCTTAGAGATACCTGGGTCATGTAAAAGGTGTGTCTTGTTCTGTATGGAGAAAGTTCAAACTTCTATCAGGTGAGCGATCCAGGGTCATCTTGGCCCTCTTGTTTAAGGAATTATAGTTATTTGACAATGTCACATTGCTTACTTATGTCATCTCATTACGAAAAAAATTGCGTATTCAAATACATTGAAATTTTTTATGAGTCTCCAATAAATATAATGTACGAGATGACGTCATACTTTCTGTGGTAATCTGCGTTTTTTAATGCACAGGAAAGCTAGCCGTGGTGTGAAGAAGAAACGGGACAAAAGAGTGTACAATTACTGTTGGAAACAGTCCGTAATTTACATATTAATTGTACTATTGAAGACAGATACATGTCAGGCTCCTGAAACCCAAAAAAACACACACACACAAAACGGCAAAAGCTGTTCACGATTTTTTTTTACATTACGCACGTGCGTAGTGTGCGTAATGGGCGTTACGCCCTTGGAGTACACGTAATGTGGCCATTTTGAAATTCATAAAACATCGGATATCTTCGAACTACATGTCCGAACCTATTCAGAAGCGGTCGTTAACATTCGGCGGTCGAAAGGTCCACCTGCAAAAGGAATCAGTTGTTGGCATTTCTTGTTCCGCGCCGTATTTCTGACCCGGTCGAAATTGGCATACATAGTAAAATAAGATAAGCAACAATATGTAAATATCTCTTATAACAAAAGTATATTCCGTTTTAATTCACCTGAAAGGGTGTGGCTAAGTAAAGAGGTTATTCGACGAGTTTACTTCTCGATACCTTGGTTGATAGAAGAGAAAAAACGTGCGGCACGAGCATGAACATATTTCAAATTGAAACAATCCGCGATTGTAAAATGTGTTGTCATAAAACCTCGTATAGATAGACAACGACCTGTGAATGATCAAAGATCAGCGAGTCTAAGTTGACGGAGGAAGAAGGATTTCGAATTATAAAAATATGTGACTCGAACCCATCTCCCTGTAATAAATCGACGAAGTACTATCTGGATACAGCTACTGAACGTTCATCACACGGCATCGCGGACAACACGCAATACCTGTCATTATTCGCTTTTATTCAGTGGAAAATATGCTCTCCTCCCTATTTACATGTATTGGAATATACCGTAACCTTTCGACACGGCTCACGCCTCGATGTCCAATTATAGCTACAGATTGATTCACGCTGTAGTTATGTTTTGCAACAATGCCGACGAATTACCGCTAATCGAGAAGGCTGTTTCTCCCCAAGCTTAAATGGAATGAACCGTTTACTAAGCTCCGCCCTGTCTCCCGAATAAAAACAGAATATATGTCTATTTTGAAAGAAATTCAAACGTTTATCAGATTCACTGGTGATTAACTCGGCCAAAGGGAGGGAGGTTTTTCGCTACAACAAGGTACATATATTTTGCGTTTAAATATGAGCTTAAAGATCTGATTGGATAGTTTTTAGCTCCACTGGCCGACAGGCCAGCGGGCTATTGTCATGGCGGTGTGTCCGTCGTGCGTCCGTGCGTCCGTCCGTAAACTTTTTCTTTAAAAATCTTCTTCTCAGAAACTATCAGATGGATTTCAATCAAACTTCACAAGAATGATCCTTGGGTGACCCTCTCTCAGATTCCTTCAAAGAATTTGGATTGAATCAGAATAACCTGAGTTATCTGCCCTTGAATGTCAAAAATAGCTGGTTTTGACTCTAATTTTACTCTGAAATCCACAAATATTAGCCAATCAAGACAAAACTTGTACAGAATGTTGGTGACTATATGATCTTGCTTTGGTACAATTTTCAGCTTGATCTGAATTTTACATCATGAGTTATGTGCCCTTGATATTGACAAAATCACATTTTCGGCTCTATTTTGACATTGCTTTCACTCTAGCAACTACAAATATTAACCAATCAAGACAAAACTGACACAGAATGTTGGTGACTATATGATCTTGCCTTCATATAATTTTCATCTTTATTTGAATTTTACATCATGAGTTATGTGCCCTTGAAATTGACAAAATTGCCATTTTCGACTCTATTTTGACTTTGTTTTCACTCTAGCAACTACAAATATTAACCAATCAAGACAAAACTTGTACAGAATGTTGCTGACCAGAAGATCTTGCCTTGGTATAATTTTCAGCTTGATCTGAATTTTACAGCATGAGTTATTTGCCCTTGAAATTGACAAAATTGCCATTTTCGACTCTATTTTGACTTTGTTTTCACTCTAGCAACTACAAATATTGACGAATCAAGATAAAACTTGAACAGAATGTTGGTGACTATAAGATCTTGCCTTGGTGTAATTTTCAGCTTGATCTGATTTTTATATCAGTTATGTGCCTTTTTATTAACAAAATTACTATTTTCGGCTTTATTTTCACTTTTACAACCATTAGTATTAACTAATCAATACAGAACTTTCACAGAAATCTTAGTGACCATACGATCTTACATGCTCGTAATTTTCAGCTTGGTCATGCATTTGCTTGTTTGCGCAGCCTGAACCTTTGAAATTGCATTCAACAAGACAAACATTCAGGCCTGTGGAGCGCTTCCAGGCCGCCAGGGCTGTCTAGTTCTAATAACAATGAATTTGTTCTAAAATTAAACCGGGTTTACCGATATGTATTTACAAACCGTCTGTGTTGTTATAAAATCTCGTAACTACGGCTATCGAAGCCGTAGTTACGAGATTTTATAACAACACCGACGGAATACTATGATCGCGAAAAAACGTCCCACGCTTTGGCCGAGTTCACCACCAGTGAGATTGGCTATCACCAAAGAGTACAACAAAACAATCTACACCAGTACCACGTGCGTGTCGTACTTCTGGTAAGCATTTCCGGTTTCTATGTCCGCCATGGCATTCAAGTATACCAACCACACATCGTTCATCCAGATACAAAAAACACAGATTGGTCTTCCAAACGCGGATGTAAACAATTTCATTTTGAACGGCGGGAAAAAAGAGTGAGTATTATCTTTAATTACACCGAATGTCGGCTGAGTTGATTTTTGTGTGGCATACAATGAAAACGTACATAACTTTGCCAATGTTTACCTAAAATCCTGTCTCATAAAATCTGTTAGTAAGAGAAATATATGATACTTATTCTGACTTTGATGCATGAAAAGAGAAAAATCTTGGTAAGAATGTCTGTAAATCAGTATTAAAGCACATCATTATTGTCAAATTGATGTTTCACGGAGGATCGGGGATCGCTTCAAGTGAAAAGAAAACTTAAAAAATACAGAACAAGAACTATTTGAAATTGGATACTGTCAGTTGCTATGGTGCAACATACCACAGTGCAAATTCTCAAGTAGGTAAACAAACTCGGACCATCGATACAACCGACACGGATAATAAAAAAACAAATTCCGGTCTTTTTTTTCAAGGAAAATTGGCTGTTAAAACCAATTTTATATCGTTCAGAGTCAATAGATGTTTGGTTTAAGACCAATTATGGCTTATTTTGGCTTACTAAAAGGAATGTGGATGAGCACGGTAAAGACATTAGGAAACCATGTTTACATGTTTTATAAAGCGGTAGGCGAATATCAGCTGCATATTCACAGATAAGTTGTTCGTGTCTTTGTTTTCATTCTTTAAATTCTAGGATTAAAACCCTCATGATCATCTTGTTTCATTGCAGTTTGATAGTGAGCTCCAAAAGGTTTCATCTTTGATATTCAAATACCAACTCTATTACGCATGTCTGTCAATTATTACATGTAAACATACGGTATGTGTGTGCATTTTCTTCATGAAGATATTGCCAAGAATATTTATCATGATTGTCTCTCTCACTCTTAAGTGTGGGTTGAAGTGAAAGTCTTTATGAAAGGCCCTCTACGACAGCATGTAAAACAATTTATGAATAGAAATGAACATAGATTGCGTAGATTCAAGAGCTAGTTACCATGCCTCTGAAAGACTTTGGTTGTGAAAATATGGACTTACATTGACTGTTGATCCTGTACGTAAAAATAACAAAAACTAATAGCAACCTGGATTAATCTGACTGCTGATTCGGCTAGGTGTCGGGGCGGTGGGGTGGAGGCGAACCAGGCTGGCACAAGCGTGTTTGTCTCTGAACAAGACATTTTTAATTTCCATAGAACTGGTACCTAGGAAACGGCGGCTCCTTCCTGATACGACTAAAGATTTGTTTAAAACACAAACATACAAACAAATGAATACCTACAATAGTCCCAGTCGAAAATGACAGTGACGTAGGCTGATGTTTACTGCTGCAAAACCAATCAATTCGTCTGATTTGCACCGTTACAAATACGAACAGAGTTGATCGGTTGTCAAGTAGTAAACATTAGCCCACGTGACTTTATTTTCGGTGGTACTATTGTTTATAAAAATGTGTAGGTGTTTACAGAGGCGGATCCAGGATTTTTAAAGAGGGGGTTCAAATGTGGAAAGGGGGGGTTCGTCTGCCACATTTTACTCAAAATATCTTGAAATTTCCCACGAAAATCATTTTGCCGGTACTTTAGGAAGGCTTTTGTCTCTCGAATAAATAGAACAAAGAACATTTCAAAACACAGTTTGGTACATAAGATTAAATGCTTAAAGTGACATTTCAGAATTTTTCGTCATAAATTTTACTTTTATTTTTATCTGAAAGAGCATATTTCCTTATGAAAATTCTGAAAATGTCAAGCCAAAATATAGCGCCGTTTAGGAGAAATTTATATTTTTGTGTTAAAATTGAACAAATTGTTGTGGACAACAGTTCAGATTTATATGCAATTTATCGATTATGTCTCAACTTTAAATGCGTTTTTCTCGCTTATTGGCAACAACTTAAAAAAACTAATAGTATTTATACTTATTAGAATAACCAATCTTGGCATCAAGACATACTTTAAAAAAATGAAATTGGAATGAAATGTCCCTTTAAGCGTGTGATGCCTTTGTAGATCGAAAGTAAATCACTTAGCGAGAAACGTCTTAAAAGTCCATTTTCATTATCTCCAGTCGCCCATATATCAACAACTTTCGAAGGATAGGACATTGGCGCAGTTTGGTATCATTAGCGTTAAATTGATTTCAGTATAAAGTGACATGTGACGTTAAAGGTTGCATTTCCAGGCCACCCCTAATTCAATCATATATAAAGTAAATAACCGACTATAAAAGTCAAAAGGATGCTGTTATAGTACGTTTACTTTATAAAAATTAAGCATTTTTCATTGTATTTTAATTAGAAAACGTCATTTTAAGTGTTTTGCACTATAAAACCCGATTTTCGCATCCGAGTTCGTTTTACCCAAATTATGTGGATCATCCGTGTTGTGTGGTATCAACATCCGTGGTAAGTTGAACCCGTTCGGATATCCTCGGATAATATCGACCAAAGATCGAATCATCGACTCGGAAGTGTGTGTATGAAGAAATCTTGAAAAAAAAAATCCGATTTCTTAGCCGGAAGTAGCTACGCTTCATAAAGTAGTTTTCGAGGTCAACCAAATGCACAACCATGGCAACTTGCGGGACTTGCAGGTTGTAATCATTCTAAAAATAGAGGACACTGGAACTGCAAACAATATATTTCAGTATCATTGTCGCGTCATTGTTGACATAAGTCACATACGAACGTTTTGAATTGTTGTTCTATTCTATTCTATTCATAGTCTGAAAGTAGTTCTACGAGATGCATCCAAGGTATGATTCGATAGAGTTGTCCTTGGTGATCCAATTGAAGTTGTACCTTGAAGCAAACTAGGCTAATTTTTAAACAAGGCTTTAGACACCCCAAAAAAGTTTTTTCCAGCTTGATGAATGGTATAGATTTATTCCATAGATGTCGAAAACTTATTTTGAAGAGATATTTGCTCGAAACCAGTTAAATAATTTCTACAAATATAAAACAAAACGGGAAGTAGGCGAGAAAATAGTGATTTACGATTTAAAATCGCTTGTATCTATAGTTTACTCTAATCTTTTGTTATGAAACTGTAGCACCCCCAAGATAAACCATTTTGCATCAGCTCTGCACAAACACTTTTTAGGTCGGGAAATCTCTTCGAGATTTTCCTAACTATAGCTACGCAACGCTTGTAACTTTTTTCTATCTTTTTCTATCATTACCTCGTATCTGCGGCTTTGTTTTATCTGCAGATACGAGGTTTTCGATATCATCTGGCCGCCGCATAGTCGTTTGTCTGAGTCCGCCGCGAAAAAGTAGACCTACCCTTGAACAATTCAAAATTGCTCAAATAACAAAATCATCGTTAATAGACTTTCATTTCCTAATTGTTTTATCAAAACAGTGCAGCAGTTTGCTCATAAGTGCGAAAACTATCAACCTCTCTTTTTTGGCGAAAAGGTTGATAATTGGTGTGGCAGACTAGAGCAGACGAGAATTTCATCACCAAGACAAATAACTGCGACACAGTTCGTTTAATCGGACATTTCCGTAAAGCACTCGTAGAGACACGGAAAATCTATTTATATCCTGAGTCTAGTCAAGTCCTCCTCCTTAACACTTCGCGGTGTAAAGCTAGTATATTAGGCCAATGCTTTGACCAACCAAAGTGTTACCGTAACGGCGTTGTACGAACTTTTGGCCGTCCTGAGTACCTACAACGTAATTTTCGTGATATATTCATCCTTATTTATCCAGGCTTGGGTTTAACGGGTATTTAGTAATCTTTCTTCGACCTGGGTTTGAGATATAGGCTATTTATGAGTTAATTGTATGATTCTGTCTCTGCAGAAAAAAGGGGTGATAGAGTTGTCTCTTTCACAAACGACAGAAAGAACAATTCCCAAGTAAAAGCTAATGCGAAAAGCAAAAAGGACATCAAAAATAAAAAGAAAACAAGATCTAGATTTGTGTGCAGAAAATACGAGCTTACTTTTTCAAATTCTGAGTTTAACACACATGTTATTAGAATTGTTGATCAATGTTTATGGTTTAACCTTTACCATTATTTACAATGTACTATATTGTAAATTCAATGATCTAGATCTAGTCAGTTTTCAAGTCACTTTTGTGAACCATGTTAAAGTGACAATTCACAATTATTTGTACATAAATTTTACATTCATTCTATCTGAAAAAGCATGTTTTCTTATGAAAATTCTGAAAATTTCAAGCCAAAATATTGAACCGTTTACGAGAATATATATTTTTGTGCTTAAATTTAACAAATTGTTGTGGACAACAGTTAAGATTTATATAGAGTTTGTCATTTTGTCTCAACTATAAAGGCATATTTTCGCTTATAAATAACAACTTCAAAAACTGATAGCATTTCTATGCATTAGAATAAACAATCTTTGCATAAGAATACTTTCAAAAAAAGAAATAAATGTGAAATGTCACTTTAATTTTAACTTCATTTCTCATTCTGAATTTTGCTCAGAAATTTTCCCGTCATAATATTAATATTTTTCATCGTGCAAAGTTTAACCTTTCCTAAACAGTGAAAAAATGCTCTCATGCCCGTAGGAAGCAATTCGATAAAGGGGGAGGGGGCTCAAAACTCTGTCCGGGTTTGTGTCTGAACATTTAGGGACTAAATTGGCTTTTTCTTCAATTTTCTATATAAAATGAGGAAAATTCGGTATTCTTGACCAACATTTTTGGCTTATCCCCTCCCTCCCTTCCGTAGCCCCAACCTGTGCTTACGGGACTGCATCAAAATCGGAATACTGTTGCTAATGTCAAGTTTGTGTTGATAATTTAGATAAATATTCATGTAAAGTTTAGCCGAAGAGTTGTTGAAAGATAGATTGAGACTAAGAAAAAATGTTGGATATCAAAATGTATTCGTTTTGCCACAATGTTTCCTGAAATCTTTTTTATAATGGATATCAAAATGATATAATGTTTTACAAACTGTTAACCCAGACAATTCATTAATACAGTCCATCCGTAATGAGATTCATGTGACGTCGGATCTTTTCTGACAACGCCGTAAACATTTTTAACATACGGTTACCCGTTCAACACAGACATGTTACGACTTAAAAAATTGACACTTTCCATCACCGAATGTTTACGACATCACCGGAAAAATACGACATCGTGTAATGGATTTGGTTTATTTGGGTTTTATGAAGTTTTCAACTAATAGGGTCATATCGCGGCGGGACGTGTAATGGAGTAGATCTATATTGTTGACAATTACCCTTTCGTCTACTATGATTTCTTCTCTAGAAATTATATCAAATTTGTGCTTATGTAAACTCGGGAATTAGAGTATAAGGGTTAATTTAAATGATAACATCAGATAACAACATTGAGAATATTTTAAGAATTCAATGTAAATTTAAGAAAATTGACCATTTACTGTATTTCGAATCCTCTGTTTCCCGACCTTCAGTACTGTCAGTACTTTGATTATATAGCAGCAATTAAAAGGCTATTATGTTGATGTTTTCTTACCTTGTGTATTCCTACGGTGTTGTTTTTCACATCCGCGTTTGGAAGACCAATCCGTGTTTTTTTAGCTCACCTGAGCACAAAGTGCTCAAGGTGAGCTATTGTGGTCGCTCACCGTCCGTCGTCCGTCCGTCCGTCCGTCTGTCCGTCCGTCCACAATTTCTTTAAACATCTTCTCCTCCAGAACCATATGGCCAATTGTGACCAAACTTGGCAGGAATGTTCCGGAGGTGACCGTTTTCAAAACTTGTTCACAAATTTTTGATTCGTCAAAGAATGTGGGCGTGACAGGGCGGGGCTTATAAATCGTAAGAAAATTCTTTAAAAATCAACCATTGGGCCAATTTGAACCAAACTTGGCAGGAATGTTCTTTTAGTGACTCTTTTGGTAATTTGTCCACAAATTTTAAGATTTGTCAAAAAATGTGGATGTGGCAGTGTCAGACTTTAGAAATCCTAAGAAAATTCTTTTAAAAATCAAACAGGTAACATATGGTTAGTGGGAGTCAAAACCTGGTAACTACAGCTTGACAAAGCTGGAGTTAGGAGGTTTTGATCCCCCACTGGGGAAATGTCTAATCCTATTAAATAAACAAAAGACCGGAATTGTTTACACAAACTCCGCCAGAATGGGGAGCTGCATGTAAAAGGGGGTAAATACATTCTATGTGTTATTGAAGCTATCCTTTGTTGTTGGTACTCATTTAGATAGTTTTGATTAGATCATTCAAATGAATACCCACATCACAGGGTTTGATAAACATTGAAATATATTTTGCAATTTAGAAATCCCTTAACCTCTCCTACTTGAATCTCTAGTCTTTGGATTTATAATCAGACTTGCTTCTATTTTGCAACTAATATATTCTCTTTAACTCTTTACCAAATCATTATAGAATTAATTATTTTGCAATGAAAAAAGGGCCCTGTGTTGTTGATTCTTGGGGTTTATATAGGGGTTAAGAGTTAGATCTCTAACATTTTGATCTTTGACTTGGAAAACCTTCTCATCTCAAAATGGTATTTTTTCATAGGGCCCTATGTTGTTGATTCTTGGGGTTTATATGGGGTGAACTCTGTTGATAATTGGAACCCTCTCATTGATATCATGGGAAAAGGGGCCTGAAAGACAAAATTTTTGTTAGCATTGTACAGGCTACAATTTTGGCCCAATGTTCATAAAAATTGGTCAGAATGTTTGTGTAGTCACAGAGAATTGGAATATTGAATATTCCTTTGGATACCATGGGAAAAGGTGCCATAATGACAAAATCTGTGTTGGCACTTTAGAGGCCATAATTTTGGCCTAATCTTTGTTAAAATTGATCAAAATATTTGTCTAATCACAAGGATAAAGCTTATCAACAATCTGAATGTTCCATTTTGATATCATGGGAAAAGGGGCCTTTATGACAAAATCTTGTTAACACTCTAGAGGCAAAAATTTTGGTCCAATCTTCATGAAACTTGTGTTTGTCTAGTCACACCGATGAACTCTGAGGAAAATAGGAATGTTCTATGGGATAGCATGGGAAAAGGGGCCTTAATGACAAAAGCCTTGTTAGCGCTATAGAGACAATAATTTTGGCTCAATATTCATGAAATTTAGTCAGATTATGTATCTAGTCACAAGGATTAAGCCTATTGACAGTGGGAATGTTCTGTTGGATGTCATGGAAAAGGGGCCTTAAAGACAAAATCCTTGTTGGTAATAATAATAATAATAACGACTTTATTTATAGAGGCTACACATTTGGTTGCCCAATCTTCCATGTGGGCCTCTGTTAAACAAATATTTACAATAACATCAAATTATACATAAAATATATACACAATCAATTAATGTTTATCATTTACCGTAAGACATATTTTAGACTTGTCAAATTTTCTAACCATTTGTCCATGTCTGTTACTGATCCTTTTTCATTCAACAAGAAATGGAAACTATTTTTCAAACAAGCAGGTTGTGTAGACTAGGATAAGACTGCACATACATGTAGACTTATCTTTGTCTACACAGCCAGCCAAGATCTAAATTTCAAGATCAGCATGGTAAGGGTTAAGTAAGGCTTAGTGGTATTGGTACATTAAAGCAATTACAGAAAACAACAGATAATTCCTTTCACAGGCAAGTAAAAAGACAAGCATTCATAGTAAATGATAAGGATTAGATAAACAAAGAAACATTGTGGTAATAACATATTTTACCAGGTACTGATTAACTCTTTCACAAACAGCAAAATTTGTGGGTTGTTCAATTTGAAAGGGGTTCTGTATGTCAAAATAAGCAATATGTTAAAAGAAGAAATTTTATAGTATAGAACACATTGTGGAAAAAGGAGAAATGCTGGTAATCAGCAATTTCTTCTTTTCTCTCAATGTTTCCAAACTATTTCCTGCTTAGGGAATCACAACTAGGTTTTGTATGGACATGGATTGACTTTTTATGTTTTTAGCAACATTTTAATTTGACGATAGCCCTCCGGGATATTTGTATTGCAGATAACGTGATTTGAATTGCTTTACAGTGTCAGAATTTCTCACAGAAAATGGTATTTCATTCCAAATTTTTGGACCTGAATAACTGAATGACTTGCGAAAGCTTTCCCGTTTTGGCTTTGGTATATGTAAGCAGTTATTTTCTGAAGATCTTAGTCTAAAATTATGTGTAGTACCTGCCTTGGTACATTTTTCTTGAATGTATTTAGGGGCCATATTTGGCTTAGATGCTTTAAACATCAGAATAGCTTTTTTGTAAATCACACGGTCACTAAATTTCATCCAACCTAGTTTTTTGAAGAGTAAATCCGATGGAGTGTCCAAGGATTCATCAAGGATAATGCGAGCTGCACGCTTTTGAAATTTCAAAACATCATCAAGAAGATCTTTACTACAATTACCCCATATTGAGCAACAGTAGTCTAAGTGTGGTAGTATATAAGCATTGAAGTATAATTTACGGACATCAAGGCTTAGAAACTTTTTGATTCTTAATAAAAGATAAAGTAAGGAATTACATTTACCTATAGTAGATTTAACTTGGGATTTCCAATTTAACATACTGTCAACATTGACTCCAAGTAGTTTTTGGGTATCAGTACATTCAATAATTTGCCCTTGTAATTCAATTTGAAGATCATCTTTATCATTTATATTTGTCAAGGCACTTTGTGAAGTGGATATATACATAGCTTTTGTCTTTTGAATGTTGGGCATCATAGTATTTGATTCACACCATAATTGAATTGACTGCATGTCACTACTTAAAATAGTATGCACATCATTAATACTATTTCCTACTGCAGTTATGGAAGTATCATCTGCAAACATGTCAGTGGTAGCAGATTTGATATGCAATGGAAGATCATTAATATACATTACAAAAAGAAGGGGGCCAAGTACAGAGCCTTGCGGCACACCTGCTGAAATATCTTGAGCACCAGACAATTTTCCTGAAATACAGACTTTTAACCTGTGATTCACAAGATCAAAAGCTTTGGTAAGATCAAGGAATATGGCTCCAACAGATTTGTTATCATTGATAGCAGATAACCAACTGTCAACAATAGCTGTCAGGGCAGTTTCACAGGAGTGGTTTGTTCGAAACCCGGACTGGCTGGCATAAAATAGATCACTTGCTTCAAAATACTGTTTAAGGTGGTTGGAAACATGCCTTTCAACTATTTTTGTAAGAACTGGTAAAATTGAAATTGGTCGGTAGTTGTTTTTGTCCTGTTTAGAGCCTTTTTTGTGCACTGGTGTGACTTTCGCCAGTTTAAGTTGTTGGGGAAATTTACATTTTGATATACTTAAGTTAAATATTTTAGTAATAGGCTGACAGATGATGTTGGCACTTAATTTAAGAAACCTTGGACCAAGCCCATCAAGACCAGTAGACTTCTTTGCATCTAGAGCATCTAATTGTTCTTTTACATATTTTTCTGTCATTAATGGTATTTCAAAACACTGCTTATTTTGAAGCAATGGTTGAATATGGTTCTGCAGAACATCTCTACAGTTTCCATCTAGATTTTCCATAGATGGAGCGTTATTAAAAACACCTGTAAAATATGAATTAAGATAGTTTGCTGCAATTTCTGGGTCTGTTATTGGTGACTCATTTTCATCATGTATAAAATTTGTTTGACAGACTTTCCTTTTACCAGATAATTCTTTGAGGTTATTCCAAAGTTTTTTAGGGTTCCTTTTGTTATTATTAATTGTGTCACTGTAATAATTTTTCTTTGCTTGCATAGTTCTGGACTTCACCTCTTGCCTCCAGAACTTAAGTTGAGCAGAATCATTATTTTTCTTCGCTTCATCTCGCTTATGACTTGCTATTGCAATATTTTCACAGAACCAGTCAGGCTGATAAAAATGTTTAACTCTTTTCTGCTTGACTGGTGCATGAGAATCTAAAACTTTTGAAAACATTTGTGTAAAAGTATCAAGAGCATCATCTGGGTCATCAAAAATATCAATGACTGACCAATGGTAATGTAGATGCTACAATTTTTGTCCTATCTTCATGAAACATGTTCAGAATGTTTGTCTAGTCACAAGGATGAAGACTTTTGAAAAATATAATGCTCTTTTGGATATCATGGGACAGGATGCTATCATTTCTCACCTTGTGAATCTCAGTTCAGGTGAGCGATTAAGGACCATCATGGTCCTCTTGTTACACAAATCGTATCTCTATCAACATCTGTTTTGTCATGTGCAGCAGCTTTTCAATGAGATAACTCTGAAATTTTGCTGTTTTGGAAAGGGTTAAATACATAATTATAATCATCTATGTAAATTCTAGTTGTGTCATTCCACATTATAAAGCCAGGGCTTTCTTTACAGATTATATCTGAAAGAATATTTTGTTGTTTTTGCTTTGTATAAATTAGCAAAGGTTTTTCTTTGCTCTGTAAAAGGGGATGTTGTATTTTCCTGATTTTCAACGTAAACCTGGTAACTGCAGCATGTTTTATAAGCAGCAGTTATGAAGTTTTTGTTGAAACCGGCGATTTGCCAGAGTTTAAAAGCCTTGTGGCTAAAGAATTAAATGCTAGTAATCATTTAAATGCTAGTAATCATGTATTTCCTGTATATTTCCTGATTTTCTTTCAAAGAAAATCGATTTGGCATTATCAAAGATTTAAATGTGTTGTCTGAAATTTAACTTATAGACGGTTTTTGACGCCCCACAATTTAAAGGTTTTGGAAAACATTTCAGGAAATAAAGAAATTGCTTCTAACAAGCAATGTTTCCATTTTCCGAAATATTTTCTATCATAAAATTTTCTATGAAAAAAAAAAATATCCCAAAAATGTAAAATGATCGGAATTATAACCCTTTTTACAGAGCAGAGCTAAATTTTGACTGGATGGGATTGTGAAAATTATTGTACGTGCAAATCGGCGCTTTTCAATGAAAACCTCGTTTTTGCAGCTTGTTTTAAGCTGCAATTACATGGTTTTCGTTGAAAATCAGCGAAATACTCTGTACTCGAACTTACAACAGTTTGGCACAAATCCTTCCTATATTAATGTTATTCTTTGTATTTCTAGCAAATGTTAAATATAATTATTAACTAGAACATCTTTGTAAATAGTTCAAGCTGTATATCGTTTTGTATGATGTTACATCGTTGTAAATTGGGTATGTAAATTATATTGAAGAGATTTTTTATGCATATTTTTTTCCCGCATTGTTTGTCAATGCACGCATTTTGTTCAAAATATTGTGCTCGATTAGGATGAAACACAATTATGAAATGTGCTCATTGTTGTTAAACCCTTTTGTCAAAAATTTGCTTATCTGTTGCTAAACTATATTGATGATTTTCTTCAAAAACCTTGTAACTACAGCTTTTAACCATTTCCCGAACGACGAATTTTTAGAGTGATCCACTTGAAAAACTGCTACAAATGTTGCATAGAAAATATTGACACAAAAGGAGAAACTGCTGGTCATCAGCAGTTTCTTCTTTTGTTTCAATGTTTTCCCAAGCCTTTTCTATTAGGAACGTCAAAACCAGGTCTTGTTTGGGAAAGGGTTAAAGCTGAAGTTACAAGGTTTTCTTGAAAAGCAACTATGTTTTAGAATGGTCTGAATTGAAAGCTTTAGAAAATGATTTATGGCCAACAAAGTCGAACCTGTTATTGAAACACTGTTGAATGATGAGACTCTTTTTACCATAGTTTCCTTTTTCAACTACGACTTTCAAGGATTTTCCTGTACACACTGCATTTGCAAACCCATTGAAGATAATGTTTCGAATAGGGGAAATGAATGGCTGGTATCAATTTTGGCTTTTCCACTAATGTTTGCAAAGCTTTCTTTGCTAAATGCTGTTAAAACTATTTAACCATCTTCCATTGCTTGTTATTTAAGGTTGGTTGCAAAACTATTGCAAGTACCCTTCTATAATTCAGAACAACAGATAAGAAGGGGTAGAGATCTAGGGGTGGGGTCAGGGGGTCATGACCCCCCTGGAATTGGCCGAACATTGAATTTTGACTATATAACTTCTTATTGAATGCCATCATTTGGGCTTTAACCCCCCATTGAAAAAAATCCTGGATCCGCCCTTGAGAGACATCTTAATTTCTTATTTCAAATCCAAACTATATGTTGTTCCCACAACATAGGGTTTGACAAACTATAAATTAAATATAAAGCCAATACCCCCTCTAATCTGTTACTCTATTTACAATAGTTTTGCACTAGCCCATCAACCTGAATTCCTATACAAATGTAGCTTGCACCCTGCATACTAACTCATTGCTTCAGATTTCTCTGTCAAGATTGTTGAATAAATTATTAGAGAAGTTCACTAGCATTAATGTGGCCCTTTCCAAAACAAGACCTGGTTTTGACGTCCCTAATAGAATAGGCTTAGGAAAATATTGAGGCAAAAGAAGAAACTGCTGATAACCAGCAGTTTCTCCTTTTGCCTCAATATTTTCTGTGCCATATTTTACACAAATCATATCTTTAATGACATCCATTTTGTCATTTGTGGCACTTTTTGAAGTGGATCACCTTAAAATTTTGTCATTTGGGAAAGGGTTAATGTGACCCTTGTCATGCCGTCTGATCCAAGTTTACAATTCTGTAGACCAAGATCAGCCCTAGATGTCAGTACTGATTAATCTTTGCTTGTGCTTGTTACTGGTATTTTTATGCCTTGTATCGAAATATGAGATAGGATGATAAGTACTGCGAATCCCATTCCAAAAAAGTGAAGCCTCTTGACGCACTACAGGATAAAGGCTTTGAAAAACCTTGTGGAAAATGAAGAAATTGCTTGTGACAAGGAATTTATATATTTCCAACAATGTTTCCTGAATAAGACATCCAAAAAATGTAAAATTCCACGCTCTTGATATTGTTGTCTGCAACACCTTTGAATTTGAACAAGTCTAAAAAACTTGCCGTCTGGTAATTGGTTAAGCAAGATTAATTTATGTGGTCTGTACGCAACAGTTTTGCACTGACTTTATTCGATCGATATGTACTATGCTTATTATTGTGCTTTTGGAAAGATAAATGGCCAGTGTAAAATATTGCTGCTTTTCAAAGAAAACCTTGTAACTGCAGCTTAAAACAAGCTGCAGTTACGAGGTTTTCTTTGAAAAGCAGCAAAATACAGCATGACAAGGGTCTAGATTGTTTATGTTGTTTTTATGATTGTATGTGATTAAATGATTGAGACACAAATTCTTTTTTATGCCAGCAAATGATTCATCTTGCCCATTTGCTGTGCACATTGTTAAAAGCAAATGAAATAAACTTATATACTATTATCTGGTTGTTACCTTTTATTTCATATTACCAAATCGGTAAATGGTTGAAGATTTTCCTTTGCATTGACCCTTTCCAAACAAGACCTGGTTTTGATGTCTTTAATATAAAGAGGCTTGGGAAAACATTGAGGCAAAAGAAGAAAATGCTGATAATTTTCTGAGCTTTATTGTTAGCTCACCTGAGCACGAAGTGCTCAAGGTGAGCTATTGTGGTCACTTTTTGTCCGTCGTCCGTCCACAATTTCGTGTTTACACTCTAGCATCTACAAATATAAGCCAATCTTGACCAAACTTGATCAAAACATGTATGGCCAAAAGATCTGGGATGAGTTCGATTATGGGTCAGATCGAACTAGAAATGCAGGAGTTATCTGCCCTTGAATGCGAAAAATACTTAGTTTTGACATTGTTTACACTCTAGCATCTACAATTATTGATCAATCAAGACAAATCTTGGACATAACATTGCAGACCATAAGATCTCGGATGACTTTGATTTTCAGTCTGATCTGACCAGAAAGACGAGAGTTATGCGCCCTTGAATTTGACAAAATTGCCATTTTCGGCTGTTTTTGACCTTGTTTACACTCTAGAATCTACAATTATTCATCAATCAAGACAAAACTTTGACACAATATTTGGGACCATGAGATCTCGGATGAGTATGATTTTCAGTCTAATCTGATTAGAAACTTGAGAGTTACTTGCCCTTGAATTTGACAAAATTGTCATTTTTGGTTGTTTTCGACGATGTTTACACTCTAGAATCTACAATTATTGATCAATCAATCCAAAACTTGGACACAATATTGGGGATCATAAGATCTGGGATGAGTTTGATTTTCAGTCTTATCTGATCAGAAAGTTGAGAGTTATAAGCCCTTGAATTTGACAAAATTGCCGTTTTTGACTGTTTTCGACCTTATTTACACTCTAGAATCTACATTAGGCTTCGATTTTCCGTGTGAAGAAATACGTCATTGTCACGCCTCACTGGTCTAAAAATAGATTGGGAATCCCTTATCGTACAAATATGGCTGTGAAGATTTTCCACGTTCAACTTACCGGAGATAACATTCTAAGAGCTTGATTGCTGTAATCATTTGTTGAGAAACATTCTAATTCCGAGTTGAGAAGGTTGCTGCACTGTCGTGTACTTTTTAAGATCGGTAACTATGAAATAAGCAGTTGACAAGTAATGTTTACACATACGGACATGTCCTGACTTCATCGTGCCGCTCGTGCGTGCTCGCTTACCCTTTCCAAAACGACATAATGTCATGTTGGGCTAAATTGAAAAAAAATGTCTGCAGACGACAAAACGGATGTGAATATCTTTAGTGTTTTATCTCGGAGAAAATATTGAGGCAAAAGAAGGATGATCATCAATATCCAAAGAAGTTATTCACACCCATTTTGTCTGCTGTGCATGCCTTTTCGATTTTGACGATCATCATTTTCTTCTTTTGCCTCAATGTTTTCCCAGGAATTTTCTGTTGGGGACGTCAAAACCGGTCTTGTTTGGGAAAGGGTTAATATAGAAAAAAAAATAGAATTTGTCGCTGAATGTGATTTGATACCCCATAGGCTTTCACTACAACAATGGGCAATAACTCACAAAATACGCAAGATAGAGTTATGTTCCTTGTACGTTGCACTTCTCCTTGGTGAGATCTATCTACCAGAGAAGTTTCATGATCATAGCTACTTTACTTTCAGACTTTTCGATGTTTTTTCTGGTTAAGCTGCTGAGGAATCTCAAGAAAAAACGTTTGTCATTTCTGGTCTGTCTCCGTATCTGGAAGCAATGTTGCATGTTGCATATGCGCAATGTTTCGTAGTTTTAGTTCCCGCCTGCATTATCTATGATCGACTAATATCGCGCTTGAAAATAATATTTTTTTGCTAACACGGTTACAAAAAATTGTCCGATTCATTGACCGATAAACAAAATATTGGACTGGTACCCGGCAAACGTTGATGGGGTATTCCCATCGGAAATCTATTTTTAGCACACGAACGCGGGAAAACTGTTCGCTATTTTTGACCAATCATGACAAATCTTGGACACAAGGTTGGAGACCATAAGATCTCAGATGAGTTTGATTTTCAGTTTGATCTGACCAGAAATATAAGAGTTATGTGCCCTTGAATTTGATAAAATTGCCGATTTCGGCTGTTTTTGACATTGTTTACACTCTATAATCTACTATTATTTATCAATTAAGACAAAACTTAAACACAATGTTTGAGACCATAAGATCTTGGATAAGTTTGATTTTCAGTCCGATCTGATCAAAAAGTGGAGAGTTATGTGCCCTTGAATTTGATCAAATTTCCGTTTTCGGCTGCTTTAGACCTTGTTCACACTCTAGAATCTACAATTATTGACCAATCAAGACAATTCTTGGACACAATGTTGGATATCACAAGATCTCGGATGAGTTTGATTTTCAGCCTGACTAGAAAGTCGAGAGTTATGTGCCCTTGAATTTGACAAAATTGCTGTTTTCAGCTGTTTTTCGACCTTATTTATACTCCAGAATCTACAATTATTTATCAAACAAGACAAATCTTGAACACAATGTTGGGCACGATGAAAACTTGGATGAGTTCGATTTTCACAATGTTGTTGACCATAAGTTCGTTTTCAGTCTTAAAGTCATAAGTATTTTTTGAATTGAAGAAAAGTGTTGCTTATATCATTTTGGTTCAGGTGAGCGATATATGACCATCATGGTCCTCTTGTTTTTGTATCTGGATGAACGGTGTGAACCAGTATTCTATAGAATATTTTGCTATGAAATTACTTTTTATGGCCAGTAGGCCAGTATGTTGTCAGAAACTCTATAAGAATACGCTTGGCTTGGCTGTGGTGTTGCTACGTGGCGGAACCGGCAAATTATGCGCTTTCTTTTAATTTGATATTTCTCCAAACACAAGTAACCGCCTGAGGGAGCTTTATGGGACCTGTCTCTAAGTATGGGAAATAGGCCCTGTCAATGACGTCTTAGAAAAAATCCCGCCACCAGAGGATGACCGTCAAAATTTCCCAACATCACGACAAAATCGTTCCATATCGGCACCAACACTTGCGAATGACTTCTTCGGGAATTTCAACATAGAATTTCCACACAAATCGCCAGAAATCGTCTCTACAGTCTAGCGCTTTGTGGACGCTGGTCATGCGTTGTAGTGCCTTTGACGCTACATTTAACCAATTACCAAACGACAAAAATTTCGGTTGCTCCAATTTCAAAAAATGTTGCAGACGACAGTATTAAATGCCGGAATTTCTCACATTTTTGTCCATTTTGTGTAGAAAACATTGTGGGAAATGAAGAAATTGCTTGTCGCAAGCAATTTCTTCATTTTCCAAAATGTATGCCGAAGCCATTATCAAGTTAGGAGTCAAAAAGAGTCACTATTTGGTAATGAGTTAACAATCCTGGTTTCTTACCTTTTCGTCACAATGTTGTGTTCTGTCATATACAACGTGTTAACCTTGTATTTTTCCGATATGCCTGCCTTTTATGAAATCAGTTTGATATTTAGACATTATTATATTTAATTTTAGTTGTAATCTGTTCGCAATAGAGCCAGTTGCAAGTTTGTATAAAACAATATAACAGAAAAAAAAGTTTAACATTTTTTGAAAATGAACCTGATATGAATGCAAAATTGACAGCAAAATGACCGATCTTATTCAAAAATACATTGTAGAAATTTGTGGTAAACCCATCACACCGGTACTTTTGCTTGTTTCATGTTCTCAATGTTTCTGTTGGCCTACTTCTTTGTAAATTGATAAACATTCTAGATTTACGAAAAAGTGTTGTTTGTCATAAAATACGACATAGTTTAAATGATTGAATTGGTCCGTATTCAAAGACAAATCAATGGGGTACATTAAAGGGGGGGGGGGGGCAGCTAGGGTGTCGAAAATGCAATTTGCACAATAAATACAAACCAGAAATAACGTATGGAATTACCAACCTGAAGGGGTAGATCATTTAGGTTCATTGTTAGCAATCATCGAGCTTTATTAAGTATTAAAATCCAAGTCAATTAATAACGTGCGGGCGTCCTTGTTTTTGTTTTCATAACGGTTACATATGCCCAACCTTCAAAGATCAATTACATCAGAGATACGTCATCTGTGCTCAGCGAAATTTAACACACCGTACAACCGGCTGCGTCGAAAGTCAGCGAAGACAGATTCGACATCTGATGTCATGTGCATGGTAGGTCAAATGAATTTACTTTTATAAATAAACGAAAGGATCTTTGGTATTCTATAGTTGATAAATACGCGTATAAATGTTTAGTGCTTGTACAAAATAAACATTTCCACGTATCCCTCGCAAATTAGGTCATCGACACAGCCGGTTGTACGGTGTGTTAATATCGCGGAGGTGGGTCTCGGTGACCTTGACCTTGTCTAGTTTTGAAGTAAAAATAGAATGTGTAAACACGCTTGTAAAGGATTGATCTATAGCAAATGAAAGATGGTTATTCGCCGTGATTGAGGTTTTTATGTATTGCTAATTGTTTTTCCATGCACAAATATGAGTTCCCGAACAGTTCGGAAGCATAAAAACATAGAATGAGCCCCTTTAAGGATTACAACACATCATTAGATAACATGCTTTCCATAAATCTCCGTCATACGTAACAACGAAAATTATCGGGAGATACCATCGTCAATATCCGGGCGTCACCCGTGGGATATTCTCGTCGATTTCCGTTGCTACGAATGACTCCCGAAGATCATCGAAGTGTTTTCTAGTTAATGATACGTTATAATCCTCAAGAAGCCACTTTCTCATAGACGAATGCGCGATCCGAATCACAATATTCCCCTTTAAGGTCCTTCACAAATCCTGGGCAACCCTTGTTCCCTATCGTCGTCATTGTATCACTACGCCAATTGTTATACGCCACAATACTATTGTGTGCCCAACAATATGAAATCTTTGGAAAGCCTCGTGGAAAATGAAAAAAATGCTTGAGGTATTTAAGGAATACGACCCATCATTAGCTCTAAATGATTCGTGTTATGTCGGCTGTTTCCGAAACAACGGAAATAATCGAGCATGTTCGGAATTACGGAGTTTTTTTAAAATATTTTTTTGTAAAGAGACTTCCACATTTAATTTGAATTTGTAAGAACAGTTTCTACAACGAATCCCAGCCGATGAATTTATAAAAACGTCAAATGAAACAACAAAAGACGAAAAAATCAAAATATTTTGGCATTTAGAATGACCTCCCTTTGCAACAACAGCAACTACAGCGCACCCAGTGATCTACCCTGAATCCGAATTACGTACCTCTGACGTAATATGTCACTGTTTGGAGGTTGATTCGCACCTTAAATATTTCGTTCCGTAACTGGTCACTTTGTTTACCGTAATTTGGGCCTTTTCTTTGGGAAAAGGTAAGCTTGACCTTTGCCATTTCTTTCTGTTTAACCCTTTCCCAAACAACTAGACACAAGATAAGACCAACTGATGCTTTCTCTACGCTAGGTTTGCGTGAAAAAAGAAACCAATGAGAGAAAAGAAGCAAATACTGATACAAGCTGTTGTATTCAATTTCTCTGTAGAATTTCTATTTGATGATATATTTTTGTGTTTCTGTCTTGTCTTTTTCCATCTCTTTAGCTACTAATAAGGCAGCAAACATGATTCAAACATGACATCAGAAAACTGATATTCAAAAGTTGCTTGTTCACCTAATCCTTTCCCAAACAAGACCTAGTTTTGGCAGAGACATCGGCCTATCTTTCTACAACATTCCTGGCTTTATTTTTTTCAAAATGTTTCTTGTGATGATAATACCGTCCTCAACTCACACTCAGACACACACATTTCTGGGGCATTTTAACAATTTGTCGAAAAGACATGTTTGGCTAATGATTTACATGCAGATATAATGTACTTGTAACAATTCTATTTCTACCATTGTTAAAGTATTGAAACTTTGCACACATGCTTGTGGTCAGACATGTATATATTCCTTATTAAGGATAAAGACTGGGTAAAGATTCATTACCCTTTCAAATTTCTATTTGGGTAGACTTTTTATTCTTTTCATCCTATAAAATTTCATAATCCAACACTTTTTCGTTGAGCTATCCTGTCCACTGACAACTCTTGTTTTATAAACACTTTTATTTATATAAATGTTTTTTTTTAATAGTAACATTTACTATTATATAAATATTCCAATACAAACAATAAAAAACATGTAAAATTCGTATGGAACAATTTATTTAAGTACAGAGTGTCCCAAAAAAAACGGAACCCTAATTCAAAGTCAAATATTTTAAAGCGTAAGCATAAAATCTAATTCTTGAATTTGCAGTACTAAAGATACATTATTTTTGCATTTGTATTCCAAATTTGACTTAAAAATATGCATCGGTTCAAAAGTTATAAGCAAATTAATAATGACACTAAAAAACCGATCTGACATGATATTGATTTTTGCGTCATGTTTGTTCGTGAAAGCGCACTAACGGTCAGCTGTTGAATTCTGTACCGTTGTACATGTATGTACCGATTTTCTCAAAAATTAATATGTATACGTTCTGCACGTTCAAATTGAGTCCATACGGTGGTTGTTTGAATTAATTTCAAATTATTGTGTGATTCATTACACATGGCGCAGTCTTAACTTTTATTTTAATAAATTACAAGCTTGGTATGCTTCCAAAAATTAGTCCAGCCTTCATTTTCTTGCATAGTATACATTTCTGTGGACTATGACTTAATTCTTTTTTGTGTTATTTGTGTTTTGCATAAAGGTCAGTGTCAGGTCAAATGAAACCCGTAATACTTTAAATTGAGCGGTGACCAGCATGTTGGTCAGAAATAAAATACGTGCCTATGATTATTATTCATGAGTATGTGATGCACTGGGATATCTTGTTTGTATTTAGTTACATCACAGCTCGCAGCATTAACAGTTTATTTATTAGCAAAAAGATGAAATGAAAACGCACTATTGTGAATACAATGTTTCAAAAATCATTTTTGTATTGTATTGAATATATTAACCAATTGTATAGCGTCAATTTATTCAATGAGTGTAGGCGCGCGCTGCAAAACGAAAAGATCGATATCGTGTTAAAATGGTTTTCCGGGTATATTCATTTTAAAGTCAATATTTTCAAAACTAATCATCATTTTTCGACCAAATTTTAACTGCTTATAGAAAACTGTCGTTGCTATTGCATATGTAAATTTGGTGGAGAAATATTGCTTGATACATGAGAAATGTACATTCAAAAATGGGTTCCGTTTTTTTTGGGACACTCTGTATAATGAACAAAGAGTGCCATTTTCCTTAAGAAATTGGGCGGTGGTAAAAAAGGGGGTGTATAAGTCAAAGTGATTTTTTTAAATTTGTGTACGGCGAAACTGTTTAATTTTTACTTTATTTGAAAGAATATACACATAGAAAAATTATGATTTTCCTTTTGTGCCATGCATTTTGATATATCATTGAAATTAATGTTATTTAAAATTGACTATTGTTTCAGATTCGTCCGAAAAGCCTGTCGAAAGTATGGTAGCCGTGTATTACAAAAGCAAAAAAAAAAAAAATATTTTGTTGCTGGTTATTATTTATTTACTTGTTAGTCCATTGTTGGGGATACTATAAGCTATTGATAAGATGCAAACCCTTGTGTTTATTGCTTTTAATCATGCTGTTTTTGTGTTTAAAAGCTCACTTGGGGTGTTTGGCATTTCATGATTTTGTATGACCCTGATGCAAGATATAAAATTATCAAAATTTCACTAACGAAACGATCAAAGTTGATAAAAATTGGCAATTAGATGCGGGATACCATGCTGATTTTGAATATATATAGTAACTTATGTATCTTTATGATTCTATTGATGGGTCGTATACCTTAAGCAATTTCTTCATTTTGCCACAATGATTTCTACAAGGAATGACCAAAGACGTAAAATTTATTTCACCTGAAATTGTCGTCTGCAACATATTTGAATTAAACTACGGTAGCCTTAATATACTGAGAGGCAAAAGAAAGTATACACTTTTTTGTCTTTAAATATCTCTCTTAATTTTCATCATATCGACTCAAAATTTTGTATTTTTTATTTCTACCCCAAAACCAATAATTCACTTTTGTTAAATCTCATCTGAAATTGCTTTGACTACCCATACTCCTGCTACATGCCGATTTAGTAAATTTTGCACGTGCAACTTAGCGAAGCATCAAATATTGCCGTGAATCCGTATTTGGTGTCTTTAATCTTTATCACAACAAATCACAACGTTAAATTTTCTCAACATTCTAATCCAATTCTCGGTGGCGGTAGAAACTCGACGAATATGCCACTTTTTGCATTAAGATCCATTTTTCTATGACGCAGCATAATGATGAAAGAAACACGACTCTATATTCACTTACTCAGGTGACTAGGAACATTATAAACAAATTTGGTCAAAATCCGTCGATGAATTTAGAAGGAGTTATGTCAGAAAGCCGTTTGCATCAAGTCCCATTTTGCCATGACGCGCCATAATATTGAATAGCACTAAAAATGTACACATAGTCCTAGGTGACTAGTCTTTTTCTGTGAAAATTCCTACAAAATCCGTTCATAAATAAAGGGGATGTGTCAACGTACACGGTTGCATTAATTTAGCGATTATGACCCCTTTTTCGATGACGCTGTATGCTATCAAAAAACCGTCGCACCTAAAGAAAAGATAGATGGACGAATAGGCTGAGAAGGTTACATCAATAGACGAATACTTTCAGCGGCGTTTAAAAATCGTACACAATCTATTAATCGGTTTCCCCGAAAACGTGAGCGAACTAGGGTGTATACTTAATTTTGCCTCTCAGTATATATTGCGGTCTGGTAACGGCTTAAAGGTAGGCTACAACCCATTTTTTAAAGATATGTTTCGGTTCCAAGATTGGTTATACTATTGCATTTAAATGCTATGAGATTTTTTGAAATTGTTCCATATATAAGCGGAAAACCCGATTTTGATTTAAAGGCAGATAAAAAAATAAAGTCACATTTATGAGAAAATATCGATCAAAAGTCTCTTTAAGCAGCCATTTTCTCACAGACAAACTCTCGAGCCACATCACAATACACATCAATCCAATCGTATTCGTATGGCCCTTCCTTAACAAGCCCTGCACAATCTTGGTTCCATGTGGACGGCACTAAACCATCTCGCCAGTTGTTATAGGTCACAAGACTGTTGTCGTCCTCCCATCGCCACGTTCCTTCTGTCTGTGTGTCCGTCAGCCCGATGTAGACCTTAAAAGCTTTAATTATAAAAAATATAATTTACATTAGAATTACTTTGCCCTTCATGATATATTCGTATCTACTAGTATTTGTCATTCAGCAATAATATAATACGAAGGGTGTTCAAATATGAATGCAACTTAGTCATTTTTCCGAGACCCTTTATAATTAATGAAGATTATCTCAACCCTTAAAATATTCGTCATCATGTAATAAACACAGTTTTTATCTTACAATCTGATTTTTTTAGTGTTTCCATAATATTTTCTAGGTATACTGTTTAGACACTCGAATATAGCCGAACCGAGAGTTTTGAGTGTCGATATTTCCTACTAGCAATGTGCTTTTGAGAAAAAAAAAAAAAAAAAAAAAAAAAAAAAAAAAAAAAAAAAAAAAGAAAAAGAAAAAAGGTATTACGTGGCAAGATCTATCGAATAAGAAAGGAGAAGATGCTCAGAGATATTTTTCTGTTTCAGATATTCGAGCTGAATGACTGCTTAGTCATGTATCTTGCATCAGGACCAAAGACTGACCGAAAGGCCGACCAATAGGTAGTTCGACTGACCGACCAACAAGCTGGCTCGAATTTCCACGAAAAAAGACCCTTCTTTTATTTGAATTTTGTAATGATATATGTTGATAAAACATTTGCTATCATACACTATATGGCTTTTGGTTCATAACTATCAAAGGTGTATAAAATGACCAATTAAATGAGCTTTGATAAGGAAAAGGGTACATCATAGCGTTTGAGAACATCATGGATTAACCCTTTCCCAAACGGCAAAATTTTAGGGTGATCCACCTCAAAAACGGTCACAAATGACAAAATGGTGTTATTATAGACATAATTTGTGTAAAATATGGCATAGAAAATATTGAGACAAAAGGAGAAACTGCTGGTTATCAGCAGTTTTTTCTTTTGTTTCAATGTTTTCCCAAGCCTATTCTCTTAGGGACGTCAAAACCAGGTCTTGTTTGGGAAAGGGTTAATATGAGCCTGTACAAATGCGGAGTCTGCACACAATCTATATTGACTACTTCATAAATACCGGTATTCATTTACCCCTTTCTCAATAACGACCTGCCTTGACATCCGAAACAGAAAAGACTTAGAAAACATTGATGCAAAAAAGAATAATGGCAATAAGCAGTATTGTTCCCTTTGTCCCAATATTTCCTGAGTTATAATATACGTACAGAATCACTTTTCATCGACATTGATTGTGTGGTCTGCAGCAGGTTTTGAACTAGATCTATACATGTACCACCCTTAAATTCTGGCGTTTAGGAAAGAATTAAGCATAATCTGATCTCAATTTATACGGAACACCTCGCTCAATTTTGCTGATTCAAGCCTCAAACGCATGTTATTGGCTTTTATTTTTTACTTTGACTTAACCCTTTCCACACAAGAGTTGAATTCGAGAAGTAAAATATAAGAGAACATCAATTATTCTTTGACGCGAATCGATCTCAGAAATATTTCTTTATTTTAGATTGTTGTGTAATATGCCATTTTTCAAATCTGGAAGACTTGAATGCTGTACTTGTCTTATAGCAGCTACAACTGTGTCAAGCAAAGCCATTGCATTTTTTAAAACATGTTTCTTAAACCATTACCACA
Source organism: Fragum sueziense (assembly GCA_963680895.1). Lineage (NCBI taxonomy): Eukaryota > Metazoa > Mollusca > Bivalvia > Cardiida > Cardiidae > Fragum > Fragum sueziense. The sequence continues at coordinate 54,563,550 of OY804598.1, read as the reverse complement.
CAATGACTCTTTTTTACTTCCTACAAAATAAAGGCCATGGAAAACATCATGGAAAATGAAGAAATTGCTTGTGACAAGCAATTTCTTCATTTCCCACAATTTTTTCCATCCAAAGAGACCTAAAAATTTAAAATTACATTCACTTGAAATTGTCATCTGCACGATCTTTCAATTTGAACCGCCCTTAATTAAGTTGTACCATCTGGAAATGGGTTAATACATGTACCTACTATCTACGAAGCAATACCCTCTCAAGTCTCTAAATTGAAGTTCGACGCATATCTAATCATATTTATAAAACTTCGTAAAAAACTTATTCGTTTTCATTTTGTATCAAATAATGAAAAAAACTTACGGCTTCCCAGTTCTGATTCCGTCATTTCCCCAATGAAAGTGTTTTCATCTGCAGAACTGATGTGGACGATATTTCCACCTATGTTGGTGCAGTGATTCTGTCATAATAATGATAATAATGATAATAATAATAATAATAATAATAATAATAATAATAATAATAATAATAATAATAATAATAATAATAATAATAATAATAATAATAATAATAATAATAATAATAATAATAATAATAATAATAATAATAATAATAAATAATAATAATAATAATAATAATAATAATAATAATAATAATAATAATAATAATAATAATAATAATAATAATAATAATAATAATAATAATAATAATAATAATAACGCGTGTGTAAATAAATTTTAATAGATCTATCTCACGGGTTTTGTAAAAGCAATGAAAGTTTTACATATAATCGGGTTTTCCTTTTCGTTTTTAGCCAAAAATTGGATGACCTAATATCGCAGATACCTTGAGATATCTCATTGAATTTGTGGTGACAGACGAATATCGTTTTGCATTAACCGGACGAGTACGACATTTTTACAACTAAAGGCAACTCCTATACCTTAAAACACCAACGTCACCGCCATTCAGAGGTCAGCAGTACATACCCATTAGTGCTTTGGGAGGCAATTCATGGACAAAAAGGACACAGTTCTCAGACAGAGGGGAACATTCTTGGATGCTCTAGGAAGGGACTCGGGCGTTAAAGATTCTATTGTACTAGCCTCGCCTATAAAAGACAGAACTATATCATATGGCAAGCGCGGATCCAGGTATTTTTCCCAGGAGGGGGGGTCATCCAATCTTCAACCCCTTTTTTGCCAAACTCCAAGGGGTGGAAGGTGGGGAGGGGGGGTCAGGAGGTCCCTCTAGATCCGCGCATGCAGATACATGTCATACCATGAAGGACTAAATGTCGTGGCACACAGGGACAAATGACGCCGCAATTTTGGGACATGACCAGTTATCTTTTTGTTAACCCTTTTTTCGCCAATTTCCAGGGGGGGGGGTCATGACCCCCTGACTCCCCCTCCCCCCTCTGGATCCGCGCATGTATGGCGTGGGCATGTGTTTGGTCGCCTACTAGAGACTAAGTAAGTAAGTAGTAATTAACAAGACACAGATGGTTAGAGAAAAGTACATGTATAACCTTTCTTCCAAAACTTTGCACCTACAGCTTCACCCCATTCCCACACAATGGCACCCTTTAAAAACCTTCCAAATAAAGGCTTTAGAAGACACTGTGGAAAATGAAGACAATGCTCGTGACAACCAATGTCTTCAATTCTCACACTATTTTCTACACACTGAGACCATAAAATGTAGCTTGAAATTGTGTTGTGCAATATACATATTCGAACAAGTCTTAAATTTTGGCGTCTGGTACTGGATTAAACAAGCTGCAATTGCAGGTTGTCACAAAAAGCGATGATAATTTAGAAACCTACCACTGCGTCGTCATATTCGGCCGTTGTTGAAGGCAGTATGTAACAATACCCCTGGAAGAGCTCCCATCCTTCTTCGCATGACGGTGCCGGATCTGCACAAAACATGCATAAGATAGAGGTCTTATAGTAGATTATACGCGAAATAAACATTCAAATGCGCGCAGCGCGTTGAATGTTTATATCGCGTAGATTCTATTATACAGACTCTATCTGACTAAGTGTTCACTAGCGGTTTATTGGAGACGGGGGCGTGGCTTTGTATAGACGTCACATAAACTAGCCGACAGCTCGTTTATTCGAAATTTAGCGGCAAATTTTTAAAATATACTGCAATTCCATTGGTCCAAAAAATAGGTTAAAGTGACATTTCATATTTATTTCATTTTTTGAAATTATGTCTTGATGCAAAATTGTTTATTCTAATGCGTAGAAATGCTATCAGTTTTTTGAAGTTGTTATTTATAAGCGAATAATATGCATTTCAAGTTGAGACATAAATGACAAACTCTAAATAAATCTGAACTGTTGTCCACAAAATTTTGTTTAATTTTAGCACAAAATATATATTTCTCGTAAACGGTTTCAATATTTTGACTTTCAGATAGAATAAAAGAAAAATTTATGTAAAAATAATTGTTTAATGTCACTTTAAACTACTACTACTATGTTTTATTCACACATAAACCCACACATCGTTTTTAGCAAAACATACAATACAAATAAGTATGACATGTTTACAAAAACCGCGAAAAATGGCATCAGTGATTAAAATCTTTATAATGTATAAATTTATGAAATAGGTGTTCGATGCTTATCTGCATAATAAATAAATTTCGCTAATTTGATAACAGATTTCTTTTGTTCTACTTGAAGGAGGCTTTTGAATTTTATTTTTGTAAGGGTGACCATATACAATAGAATGAGCTGAAATATTTCCTTCGTAATGCTGGAAATTTTGGACACACTAATAAAAAATGGTATTCACTTTCGACAGCATTCATTTGACAATTTAAACAGATACGGGTTTCGCGTGGAATATTGTCATATCGGCCAGATTTATATTTACTCTCGTATTGCAATTCGAGGTATTTTATCTAACTGAAAGTTATGTTCAAATAATTTGTAAGAGCTTAGTCTGCTAGTATCCTTGATGTCTGAATACCAAACTTGCTTATGATTATCCAGGATTCGTTGTTTTACAAAAGAGAAATTGATATTAACAGTATTTTGATTGATCAAAATATCTCCTAATCCGTGGTGATCCAAAATATATTTAATTTTTCATCTGATAAGCCCAGTTTGCACCGTTGTAAAAATTGCCATTTTTGCAATCAGTCTTGATATATTTGTACATAATTTTTTTCAAAGAGTTGTCACTTTGTTATAAATTATGTGTCCAATATGTAATCATATTATTTTTTCGACTTTTTCGCACCAAGCATTCTGCGTAGAAATTTCGATTGTACTTATTCAACGTCTTTTCCGGCGTGGAACCCCAATACCCCAGAAGCGAAATTTAAAACAGAGCTGACAAGACTATCAGCGTCAGCTTTTGAGAATATGGTAATTCAACGTCCGAAAAAATCTTAAAGTGACATTTCACATTTACTTTTACATAACTTTTGCGTTTATTCTATCTGAAAGAGGATCTTTTCTTATAAAAATTCTGAAAATTTCAAGTCAAAATGTTGAACTGTTTACATGTACCAGAAATATATATTTTTGTGCAAAATAATAATAGGCTAATAACAAAAAAAAAAAAAAAAACAAACAAACAAAAAAAAAAAAAAAAAAAAAAAAAAAAAAAAAAGAAAAGAAAAAAAAAAACAGTTGTGGTCAACAGTTCAGAATTATATAGAATTTGTCATTTCTGTCTCAACTTTAAGGGCATATTTTTCGCTTATAAATAACAACTTCAAAAAAGTGATAGCATTTCTGCTCATAAGAATAAACATTCTTTGCATCAAAACAAACTTTTTAAAAATGAAATAAATGTGAAATGTCACTTTAAGAAATCTCGCTCTATAGAACGCGCCTCAGGTCAAGGAGCGTTAAGAAATACAATGTTGTGTCACGTGATTCCACGTCACGAATCTGGGTGACAGAAAATACATCGCACATTCGACTGAATGCAATTCATGTAAAATTCAAATGAGCCAGGATCTGGAAAAACGTCCCTTAAGGCTTTTGAGCCCAACAAAGATCCAGATCAGTCTCTGCATACGCACAGTCTGATCAGGATCCATGTTGTTCTCTAACACCCCAGTTACACCCCAGTTACACATACGATGAGACTTAAATCGGTCCTTAATCGGTGAATTATTTCTCTCATGTGATCGGTTGTCATCGGTGTCAGAATTTCAGACTTTATGTGTAACAGGGTATCGGCGATAAATGGCTTATTGATCGGTAAAATACAAAGTAGATCGGTTGTCCGTAGGCGACGAATAGCTGGCCAGTAGGAGCTTGGTCGGTGATGATCGCTTATTTGTTTAATTTACCATCGGCTGTCGTCGCTTTTACAACGGTTGTCAATCGGGCAGTCGGTGATAAATCGGTGATTGATCGGTGTTCAACCAGAGGTCTATCGCTTTCCATCGGATACAACCGGTGATCCGTATTTGTTCACCGGTCAAAGATCGGAGATGTCGGCGATGAATAGCTGGCAAATCTTTGTTCAGCAGACTGCCGTCGGTTTTTCCATTAAAATGATACATAAGCGATGAAAACCGATAAATTTTAGTTCAGCGTATGATATAATGAATGTTGGAAGGGCAATCCTGCAGTTTGGTCTATTGCTGCAAAAGCAAGCTTTCTTAAACCTCGGACATGGCATTCACTTGGGCCCCCGGGGCGGAAATGGTCGCCGCCACCGGAGACAAAGAAGATGGTGGACGAAGCAATGGCTAACACAAAAAAAAGACTTTAGTTTGGGCAATACAGCACTATCCTAGCCGAACTCAGAGAGTGTGAAATCAGTGCGTTCCAAAACTATCTGAGGTAGAATCCCCATAATGCGCCATTTTGAAATCTAAGACACCAAAAGGACATGTAATAATTTTTCAGTTAAATTTTTTATATTCGTTATCTTGGACTGCAGCACAAACTCAGCTCGCAGAACAAGGGCGAAAAACATTTCATTCTATAAGACAGCTCCAAAAGTCATTCGGTTATTTATCGCATTCTGATGCTTTTAAAATGTTTGACAGCATGATAGCTCCTATTCTAACTTTCGGGGCTGAAATTTGGGTTACAACCTATAGCGAAGCTACGGAAAAGCGCAATTAGAATTTTGCAGATATTTTATGGACCCGTATTAATTCTACAAGTAATAATACATTGTAGTATGATTCTTGGCGATTGTGGGCGTCTTCCGATGTATGTTATATATTATATTACATGAAATGTATTAAATTTTGGTGTCATTTACTGCGTATGCCGAACAATAGAAATGCTTTAAATTGTTATAAAATGATTAAGTCATTTGGATTGCACAAGATGTAGGGGACGGAAATCATTTTTTACGTATGTTTAAACAACGAGTTACGGACTGCGCGAGACAAGACTGGCACAACGACATTAACAATTTTACACGATGTGACACTTGCAAGCATTTTAAATCTGTTTTAGAGCCTGAAAAATATTTATTGTTTGACATACCGTTTAAGCACAGAAAAGCATTAGCGCGTTTCCGTTGTTCTAATCATAAATTAAACTTGAACTGGGAAGACATTTTGGTTTAAATAAAGAGGATTGAATTAGCATGCATTGTTCCGCATCAAGCGATATTGTTAAAACAGAAGATGAATATCATGCATTCTTTGAGTGTGAACAATCTAAAGACACGAGGCTTAATTATTTATATAGTTGGTATAATGGTCGTAGGGATCGAGCAGCTTTCATCAGCTTATTAGGAAGTACTAATCCTACAACTGTTAAAATTACAGCAATTTATATAATGAAATTGATAGAGAAAATTGATTGTCGTTAAGGGACAGTTGATTATAATGTATCTGTTTGTTGTACTGTTGTACAAAATGTTGTATTTTGGGCCGGTGGCCTTTTTCTACAATAAAATGTATTGTATTCATAAAGAATGGATACTCGGCTGGAAAATACCTCATCTTTTCCCATCGCTAATAGATATTTGTTAATCGGTTGCTTATCACTGACCGATCGGTGATATCGGTTATAAATAGCTTGTCAATCGCTTATTCGTTTGAAAATTTCACCGATCGAGAATTTTAAACAGTTTAAAAATCTCGATCGGTTAGTTTTCACCGACGAAACTCATCCTTTCCAAATAGTTTGTTGTGAGTGACAAATCGTCTGCCAATCGGAGACGTCGGTTGTATATCGGTTTTGGTCGGTTCCGTCCTTACCTGGATAAAACAAACAACCGATCTATCACCGATTGTCATGTGTAACTACCCCATAATAGATTCTTCGTGACCTGTAGTAACTTAAAGAGAGCAGCATGGATGAATATTGGACTGCATTTGACAGCAGGCTTATCTTCAAACTCAATTTTTAAACATGCTATAAGGCACGTTTTTCCAGATCCCGGCTCAAATACATGTACTCAATAAAATGAAAGTATGAAAGTAAACATCTTTGATTGCTGCAATTTTCCGTAAATATCCTCAAAATTGTAATATTATTCAAATTGCAAGCAGTATATCTTTTTTTGAAGGATACGGATGAAAAACGACTTTTTCTGGTTCACCCTGAATTTTCAATGTGAGATTGATTGATTTAGGTTTTTACCAGACGTACAGTTCCAATTTAAAAGCGGCAGTAGACGACAAGAGTTTTAACCCTTTCCCAAACAAGACCTGAGGCATGTTCTTTAGAGCAAGATTTCTTGAGATATCTTGAGATTTCTTAAGATGTTTTGAGATAAAGTATGGAGCATTTGGAGCACTTCGGTCAGAATTTAGTTCTTAAAAACGCATTATCTAAAATATCTTAAGAAATCTTAAAAATCTCTTTCTAAAGAATGCGCCTCTGATTTACGACCGGGAAAACACTAAGACGAACTAAGAAAATGCTGATAACTAGCATTTTCTCATTTTGCCCAAATGATTTTTTAAGCTACAATAACTTAATCGGCTGATTAAAAAACAACAACAAAAACACGTCTAACTAATGCTTGATGTATGTCCACCTTTACTGCTTCACACCGAATTCAAATCCGTCCCGTGATAAAAATATTATTGAAGAGTCTTTGAAGTTGCTGTATCACGTGATTATACACCATGGTTTAAGGGTTTATTCAGGCAAAGAAATAGGTTTAGAAATTGTGCCATAGATCTATCGTTTTTTTTTCATTTTTGGAGCTTTTCTCTTTTTGGAAGCAGAAACACGTTCCAAACCGCCCAAGCAGCTCGTAACTTAAGAGGACGGCTTGCTTTTCATTACTCGGAAATGTGTCGCTATGTAAATTGATGATATGGATTACATTTTTTTCTTGAATTTAGAAATAATTTTGTACCATAAAGAAAAGCCATCGTAAGCAGCAATATAACATATAATGTTACGTCCCCGGAATTTACTTCGTCTTTAGAGCAAAATGTCTGTTTATCCGATGTTGAGGTAGAAAAGTGTAAATTTTATATTTGTAGCATTTCTAACGTTTAATATTGGCTAGTCATTTCGTCGTCCTTTATGTATAGAAACGCGACAATTTACAACGTCGCTGCATGCTAATGACTTATTTTGTTATTTATGACAGTAATCTTCTCACAGTAAAATGTACCCATCTAACTTAACCCTTTCCCAAACAACAAAAATTCAGGGTGGCTAAATTCGAAACCTGCTTCAAACAACAAAATAGACGATGATAAAGGTAGAATTAGTGTATGATAAAGCTCAGAAAATATTGAGGCAAAAGGAGAAACTGCTGGTTATCAGCAGTTTCTTCTTTTGTCTCAATGTTTTCCAAAGCCATTTCTTCTAGGGACGTCAAAACCAGGTCTTGTTTGGGAAAGGGTTAAGAAACACCTACGAATTAAGTTGTGCATGAAATCACAAACGCAACCACACATGAAAACAAATTATTCGAGGGTGTACGACTAGTATTTTAAGTTAAAGAATAAACACTGTATACGAACGCGAGTTTGAAAACCGTATAAATCTATGGCAAGGAGACTAGTGTACTAGATTCTCGTCTTGCAGTCAGTAATTTCTTACCAAATCTAGTACAGTTTTAAGGTAGAATACCCGTAATAAGGCCATTTTGAAATTTATAAAACATCGACCTTTTTCGAGCGACGTCGTTACGTATCCGAACCTATTCGGGCGCGGTCGTAAACAGTTTGCGGTTGATAGTTCCACCACTGAATCATTTCGCCTGAGACCGAATAATTCCGAAGTTTATGCGAGCTAGAATTTAAGCGGGAGGGAGATTTGCTTTTATTGTATGGCCTAATCAAATGGTTTTATAGAATAAGCCAGTAAGTCATATATATAAACTTTAAATATTTATGATATTCCTTTTTATTTTATTTTTTTTAAAAAAGATATTTTCTACAGTGTTTAAACAGCATTTCTTTACATGTACACGCACCTTCTCACTGTATGAAAGAAGGAGACAATAAAACAATGCTCAACAGGTTAACACGTCCACACCAAAACATTTTGTAGTTCATTTATGAATGGATTTTATGTCTTTAATCCTAAATGTTTAAAGTGACATTTCACATTTATTTCATTTTTTAAGGTATGTCTTGATGCAAAGATTTTTTATTCTAATACTTAGAAATGCTATCAGTTTTTAGAAGTTGTTAGTTACAAGCGAAAAATATGCATTTAAAGTTGAGATAGAAATGACAAATTCTATATAAATCTTAACTGTTGTCCACAACGATTTGTTAAATTTTAGCACAAAAGTATATATTTCTCCTGAACGGTTCAATATTTTGGCTTGAAATTTTCAGAATTTCCATTAGAAAAGATGCTCTTTCAGATAGAATGAAAGTAAAATTTATGTAAAAATAATTGTGAAATGTCACTTTAACTGTTTTATGTCTACATGTATATTTATCCTAGTCGGTGTTGAACCCCCTAAAATCTTATTATAATGTTATCTGTTCATTATGTACGCTCATTGAATAAATAAACTTCACTTCTAATCTGGTTTTACATAATCAATTTGTATAATTTTTCCTTTCTATCAGTAATATATTATGCTGAATTTTGACCTCATGTCTATTCTTTCCAACAATGTTTGATATAAATACATGTATATATTTACATGATATACATGTATAATATGACGTATTATATATAGATGAAACTGTTCACTAACACGTGTGCACATGAAACTGTTCATTACCCCTTTTTACATATACAAACTGAATCTCCAGTAGCTAACTTGAATTAGTATTCCAAAATATGTTCGACGCTTCAGGCGCTGAGCAATTATGAAGGTGTTGCTAATGACGATTTCAAGTTGATGAAATTTAAAAAAAATGTTCCCATATTGTCTTTAGAAAACATTGTGTAAAACGAAGAAATTGATAGTGATATGCAATTTCGTCATTTTCCACAATGTTTTCTCAAGTCTTTTCTTCTGGGGGAGTCAAAAGGCTTCACTATACATAGACCTACAGTAAAGGGTTTAACCCATTACCAAACAGCAAAACTTTTAACTCGTCCAATTCAAAGATGTTCAAGAAAAAAAATCAAGTGAATGGAATTTTACACATTTCTGTCTAATAGAATAGAAAACATTGTCGAAAATGAAGAAATTGCTTGTGACAAGCATTTTCGTAATTTTCAACAATGTCTTCCAAGCAGCCTTGTCTTCTGATGTAGTCAAATGGCTACATTGTACATAGGCCTAGAAGAAAAGGTTTAAACCTTTCCCAAATATCTAAATGTTAGAGTGATCCACTTCAAAAACTGTCACAAATGACAAAATTGATGTTATTAAAGATAGGATTATTGTAAAATATGGCACAGAAAATATAGAGACAAAAGAGGAAACTTCTGTTTGTTAGCATTTTCGTCTTTTGTTCCAACGTTGTCCAAAGCCTTTTCTGTTAGGGACGTCAAAACCAGGTTTTGTTTGGGAAAGGGTTTGAAGAATTCTGGTCCTACCTGGAATTGGATCTGGAGCAAGGCATTCATGTAAGCATCGTGCACCCATTACCGACGGTATGGTAACCTGTGAAAAAATGAAAAAAAATTATCCTTTTTCAAAAAACAAAATAAAATGAATATAAAAAATGGCGAATTTGTCGTACGATCGTTGGTAATACGGGCAATGGCATTGCTCGTGAAAGGGTTGACACAGGCTTTGAAAAACATTGTGAAAAATGCAGAAATTGCTTGTGACAAGCAATTTCTTCAATTCCCACAATTTTTTCTACACAGAAAGATCGAAAAATGTAAATTTTGATATGCTTGAAATTGTCGTCTGCAACATCTCTGAATTTTGACAAATCTAAAATTTTGCCGTCTGGTAATGGGTTAAACTGCAAAAAACTACTTTTCAAGTTTCGTTATATATATGTTACTTTTAGGTCATGTTACTTATAGGTCAAATTGAACACATTCCTAAATTTGAAAGCTGCTACTGCCGCAAAATCACAACAAAGGTTAACTAAGGTTTCTTCTTTTTTTATTTTCAAGGGTTTTGACAGTTACATTTCACATTTTTTTCGTAAATTTTACTTTTATTTTTATCTGAAAGAGTATATTTTTATGTGAAAATTCTGAAAACTTCAAGACAAATTATTCGGCCGTTTGCGAAAAAAAAAAAAATATGTTCGAGTTAAAGTGCAGTGTGTATGGAAACTTCATCACAAATAAAAGTATCAAGAAATAAACAAAAAATAGATCAAATGACATGAAATAATTAGTTGCATGAAAGCTAGTCGTTCCCGAAAAAGAACTTGTTCTGACGTCACTATCGAGACAAAGAAGGAACTTCTTATAATCCCCCCTTTTCCCCCTTTTCCTCAACATTTTCCATGCTATAGTGCACAAAAGTCCAATCAGAATCTTGGTCAACATTTTGTAGTTTAGACCACCCTAAGATAGTGCTGTTTTGGAAAGGGCCTACTTTTTTTAAAGAACTATTTCGTTTAAATCCTATTATCTTAACAGAAAAAGAACTTACCAGAAGAATTGCGCAGTTCAGAATAATAATGTTCATGATTATTTCTGTGTATGTCCGACGGTAACAACTACAGCAGGCAAAATGATGCGCATCGCAGGTTGACATGCATCGCAGTTTTATTAAAGTGACATTTCAGATTTTTTTTGTCATAAATATTACTTTTATTTTTATCTGAAAGAGTATATTTCCTTATGAAAATTCTGAAAATTTCAAGCCAAAATATTGCGCCGTTTACGAGAAATCTATATTTTTGTGTTAGAATAGAACAAATTGTTGTGGACAACAGTTCGGATTTATATGCAATTTATCGATTATGTCTCAACTTTAAATGCGTGTTTCTCGCTTATTGGCAACAACTTCAAAAAACCAATAGTATTTATACCCATTAGACTAACGAATCTTGGCATCAAGACAAACTTTAAAAAAATGAAATTGGAATGAAATGTCCCTTTAAGTTATATAAGTGGGTTTTGGTTTATGACAAGTAACCGATTACAGACGATGATTTGCATTTTGCTTAGTGTAACCCTGATATAGGGAACGATTTTATCATGGTTACCTTGACATAATTACAGACAAACAATAGTACTCTGTAGCTGTTGTTATAAAATCTCGTAACTACGGCTTGATTCAAGCCGTAGTTACGAGATTTTATAACAACGCCGACTGTTTATCAAAACATAACGCTAAACCGATCCTATTTGTAGCACAAAATTCATTGCTATTTCATACGATGATATGCATTTTGCATTCTGTTTACCCGCATATTGCATTTTGTGAACCATTTCCCCACATATAATGTTTATACAAGTTCATGCAACCACTTGAAAGAACTAAGTCTTCTAGAAGAGAACAAATGGTTTTGATAAAGAAAGGATCCCTATACAATATACAGTCGACACTCGTTGTGTCGAAGTCGGAGGGGCCGTCAAAATACCTCGACATATCCGGAGTTCGACTCATCCGATTTTGTTCGGCTTCGATAAAGTTGATATTTGACCGCTTTTGAAAGTAATCAAGTACGATTATTATTGAAATATTGTAGGAAAAGGAAAGAAATTGCTCGTTACGAGCAATTTCTATCCTTTTCCTACTATATTTCAATAGCTATATTGAGTTCAGATTTATTTTGTTTGAAATTTTTTGTCCATTGATGAGGACGGGACCAGATTTAAACTTCGACTTAAGCGAAAATTCGACTTATCCGATGTCGACATAACGAGTGTCGACTGTACATGTAAAAAGCGAAAACAGAAAATTGTCTTTAGGCAAAAGAAGAAAGTGTTGCGTTTTTTCTCTATTGTCGCAATATTACCATAAGCCTTAGCTATCAAGGTCGTCAAAACAAGGTCTTTGTTGAATAGAAAGTGAATCACCGTCAAGAGAAAAGATGAGATCAAAGAGGGCTAGGCCTTTCAGTGTTTTATCCAAAGTTTCAAGTCACAATGGCAATGAATTTTGTGCTAAAAATAGACTAAGTTAACAGTTGTGTTTTGATAGTCCGTCTGTGTTGTTATAAAATCTCGTAACTACGGCTTTAATCAAGCCGTAGTTTCGAGATTTTATAACAATACATACGAAAATCTATTTGTTTGTCCGGAATTACGTCACTGTTTAATTGATAAAATATTTCCCTATTCAATTTCTTTAGTACCACCATTTCGAATACTGATATGTCAAAATAATAAGTATAGCTTAGCGCTTTTAACTTTCATAGTTACAACGTATTCATAACTTTTTCTAATTCAATATACTTATGCGTTGAATAAATGTTACGCTAAACATATCATTTGTACAACAAAACGTTTTAATTTTAGACTCCTTTGTCCCTTGAAAACTTTTCTTTGAAATATAAAATTTCCCCTCTCACTACTGAACTGTCTTACACTGCAAGTGCGTATCTAAACGGATGCTTGAGAGTCCGGGCGTCAACAAATATTTTTTTTTTCAAGTGTGCCCAGTAGTTTTTCAAAGAAAAACTGTGAAAACAGACCTTAGATGCCCCGGAACCTCTAGATCTACAACCGATTATCATATGACAAATTTTCTGACTCTTCAAAATTTAAAGATGTTCCAGATGACAATTTCAAGTGAAAGAGTTATAAAATTTTGGTCTGCCTGGGTAGCATTGTAGGCAATGAAGAAATTACTTGTCACGAGTAATTTCTTTATTTTCAACAATATTTCCAGAGCTTTCCATTTTTTGGGCGTCAAAATGCGTCAAATGGACTTGACAATACACCATTGGCTTCAACATTACAAAATTCCAGGCAACGCCCCGTGCACTAAGCCAGAAAGCGAGATTTGGGTCCTGTTAAAAAGGCTCAGTCAGTATTTTTGGAAAATATATAATGATCAAAAGTATCTAAATGGTATCAGATGTAAACGAGTGTACAACATATGAGAACTTGACCATGGTACAAGTCTTTAGAATAAATTACAATTTGCCGCGAAATTGCAGCAAACTGTTGGATCTTTGGTAACTAAAAGCAGCATCTTGGGCTGGTCATTTAGTCCATGAGCCAGACACTTTTTTGGTACCACTCGGAGGGAGTAATTCTAATTGCACTTTCTGAACAGCTTGATATATGTAGCTAACTAATTGATATGATAGCAGTCTGAAATCGGTAGCTTATGCTGAGAAAATCGCCGTTTTCTTAACCTACCCCATTTTCACATGTCCACAAATTGGTCAGTAGGTGCGATTTCTTTTGGAAGTATTTGATTTATCAAAAGGCTTGTCGTGATTATTTTCTCTGCCAAAATATTCATAAAACGCTAGTTTTGAGTACTTTTTAATCTGTTCCCAGGTATGAGGCCTCTGTAGGCTGTGAAATAGAAGACAATTTGTCGGCCCCTACACCGAACGAAATGCACGATTTTTTCAAGTGAATTTTTCAATTCTTTGAAGCAGAAATGCAAGTGGCTAAATATTTTTACACTTAAATATATTTTCAAATGCGTATCCATCGATTAATGCCAGTTTCGTGACACAAAACACTGGGAAAAAGCTGTAAAACGCAAAAACATTTGGTCGATTCGGACCCTGAAATGTTCGTACCTAGAAACTAAAACGCATATTATGAGTGTTTTAAGGCTTCTAACTGTTGCTAATCTATTGACAGCACTGTGTTTTTATCAAAAAAAAAAAAATTGGATTACCCATTAGGTGGCTATTTCATGCATATATGTGCTATATTTATATAAAATGGAGAAATTTACGTTAGGCCTACTGAAAGAATGCTGAACTCAATAGCATTTTCACTTTAAAAATATATAAAAGGGCCTCATATATATGTTCAGTTGAATGTCCAATCAATGCAAATTAGAAAATAATTACTGGAAATATATTCAAATGCACAATATTTGACGGTTCGTAACTAAATTGAATGACCACATAGAATATATGAAGCTATACTTTACGCAACAAAATATAGCCCAATGCCATTATACGATATATATATTATGTAAATCATGTAGCAACAAAGGTAGAACCCGATATTCCCCTTTTCAATGATACAATCAATATGTGAAATTTGCTGCTTTTGTCATATATATGTACAAAACCTCTCTTCGTCGGATATATTGTTCTTCATATAAATCTAATCATAACCCAATATAATACATGTACGATATAATGAGTCAGGATACGGAAAAAAGGTCCCTTAAGGCTTTTGAGTCAAATATGGTTCCAAATCAGCCTGCGTATATACACGCAGTCTGATCAGGAATCATTGCTGTTCTCCACTAGATCCTTAGTGACCTGTTGCAATTGTATTTATAGCAGCATGGATGTCTGCCTGTCTTCACAAAAAGCATGCACTGATCTTGAAATGTGACTGACTCAAATGCTATAAGGGACCATTTTCCAGATTCGCGCTCAATTATGTAAGTATGAGAGAATACAATTGTTTCTGCTTTTACGTAAGATTATAACATTCTCATTTCCTAATAAACCTAGTTTGTATAAACTATGATGATAAGACAAAAATTACTTATGCAAAGAATGATATCAAAGTGTACGGAGGGAACTTATTTCTATGTTAAAAAGGAAATGATATACATGTTACTTTTGAAATTTTATTTCGTTTTGAAAATATATTGCAGTGTTCATGAATGAATAAAACCCCCTGACCTCATAAAAGACAGATTCTATATGTATGTCGACAGCGAAGTCCGTAGATGTACATTGCATACTTACAGAATAGATTTACTAAAAACAGTGTAATTTTATAAGTCAGGTGATTGTATAACATGTGTGTCGTCCTTTTTCCTATTTCTAAGTCTCCTTGTCTGTATGTACGTATTGCGTTGCAATAGCAATTTTTCTAAAATGTCTGCTATATATTATCATATTGTATACATGTGCTGATTCTGGTATTCGTGATTTTGATTCAGTAAATGGATCCTGACATACCTGTTGTTAGTGTAATGGTTTTTGTCACTGAAAATCACTTTAGGTAATGTGTGTCCAGCTCACCAGGAGAAATGATAAACATATAGATAAAATATATGCATATATACTTTAGATAATCATTTGACTTAGATTTAAACTTCTTCTGTCTTACATATGCATTAACATGTGATTCAAATGTATATGTGTTCTAGTTTATTTGGCATGAATCATAACAAAATGCATTATGATACATACTCAAATGATTGGGTAAATCTTTGTTTTCATTTTGTAAGAGTCTGAAAGTTCTCTAGGATCCATATCACCACACAAATGTTAACAACAAAGTGATTGAAAAATAATTGATAACTAATGGTCAAAGTGATTGAAGTTGTGGTAACAAAAGCAAATACAGCACCCCCTGTCTTTATAATCACAGTGGCCTAATTTTTTTATTAACCCTTGCCCAAACGACAAAATTTTACGGTTATCCACTTCAAAAACTGCCACAAATGACAAAACCAATGTTATAAAAGATAGGGTTTGTGTAAAATATGGCACAGAAAATATTGAGACAAAAGGAGAAACTGCTGGTTATCAGCAGTTTCTTCTTTTGTTTCAATGTTTTCCCAAGCCATATCGATTGGGGACGTCAAAACCAGGTCTTGTTTGGGAAAGGGTTAATCATTTCTCATTCACCATCTCTTTTATACAAATGAAAACGTTTCATAGAATCTGCGTTGTGAGCAACAGATTCATCAGATCTATAAAAATTGAAACTCGATTTAATAATCCTCTAAATAGTTACTATAACTTGTCACTTCTGGTGTGACTTTCATCTGTGTAGGAGAGAATGCAAGTTAGTGGTTGTTTAGCGGCTTCGTTTATGATCCCATGCTTCAAAACAAGTCGTTTATGAGGGCATATCAAAAGAGTTTGATTCTCACACCTGCTGTATGTTTCATATAAAAGTCCCGTAGCCTTTCCAACCCCACACACTCCTACCACCTTGTTAACAGTTCACTGATATCCGATTTTTAGGAATCAACGTCTTGTTACCCTAACCAGTCTCCTCAGCAGCAGTCAACTAATCCTCTTAAACTGTCTCAGTCTCACTGGAAGCACTTTTCCCAATATCAGATTGCTGCAAAAGAAGGGGTAGACTCCCCCATCAACTTGGGCAATCTTATTTAGCACTTTAAGCCTCCAGGACTAGAAACATTACCATGTGCAACCGTGTTCTTAGTATTATCCATTTTGGCCAATAAAACTGGGAGGGGTAAGACGGTTTAAAGGTTTCGGACAAGCTCGTAGCAGCTAGCCATATTATCCTACATACAAAATATATTTAAAACATTCATTTACACTAAGGTGTAAAAACCTTTACCACGCATTAACTTGACTAGTTACGTAAATGCACCAGCGTACTTTGAAGTGCCGAACAACTTCGTTGTCTAGCCTACATAACTTCATAATTTCGAAATTGTCATTCTCGTGGGTAATTGGACTTATAGATACCAACTGATGATGTATGACATTCTTCAACGTCACAAACCTTATTTTGCTTATTATTCAGTAATGATGATTTTTATCTGATTAAGATTAAAATACTACAATTAGTTTGTAAGTTGATAATATCCGCAATGCGGAGAAATTAAATTTCATTCTGCCCCAACAGTTCGCTTTTCAATCACCGCTTAATTAAAATGCGCACTTAATTTATCAATGAACACAGCAAAATAACTTTGGATCGGTTTTTTTTCAAAGTTTTTTTTAGAATTGAGTCTGTCTAAAGCACCAACTGACAAATTTGCTGATGACTTAGATACATGGAAAATCTCTACCTCTGATTGACCATATTCTTTCATATATTTATAAGCGAGACCACTTTTATCGCGATCCCATTCTCTCTCATATTTGCATATTTAAAATAAATGAATCACATGCTTTAATAATTTAATAAACGAACTTCAAATGTCTAATCTTCATAACTATGAATAACTATGAAGTGCTCAAAAGTCACAAAACACATTCCCTGTTATGCATACTAGATTCTTACCTTTTTCTTTGTATCAACACGTCTGCATTTCTTCATTTGAAATACCAATTGCTGTCAGGCTAAATGCTAGTGTGATTTCGATTGTTTGGTTATAATTATGGCCTTGCGCATGACAGTTCCACGCTTTGGGTAGAAGTTGATTAATATCAATTCGTAATTCTTGCATTATGTTGTAATTGCAATTCAACACATCTGTTTTGGTACCTAAATACTTACATTTGCATATTACTCTCTTTGTGTTATCATTGTTTACTTCACATAAATAAATTGTGAATGTCTATGTACATTGTATAACAGTCCATGTAGTGATTCTTTCTTCCTTTCTAGCCCATTTTACTTACAGTATGCATCATTCACGAAAGATTACAACTGAACTTTGCTATGTTGATTTGACATGGAATTATGTTCTTTTTTTTTCAGAAAGGTAGTGTGAGCTTTTTCAACAGCTTTTGTATCAATGTAATCAATTTTATCTCTAGTCTCATCGCTTATTTAACACTTAACTTTATTTTTTACTCGTAAATATTTCTTTTGCACTGCATTATATCTTGTATTCTAAAATACTTTACTGCTGTAGTGATATGTCCACGCTACAGAGTATAGTGCACTGAAGTAAACCCGGGACAACTGCATCTTCCTATGTTAGTTTAGCGTCTCTCTTAAGAAATCATAACCGAAGTAGGGTCAATATATATTCAGATGTCCTGGATTAATGTTAATTCTGTTTCACAACAACGCTTTTAATACACTTAAGATGTATGCTAGGTCTCTAATTATAGACTAGTTTCCTGAAAGTTTTGCTGAAAATACCTCCTTTGTAACATTTGTATATGTACACACCAAAGGCGATAGCCTTGTAGTTAACTACACATGTTTCTTAATATGTTGTATATACAATATTTTGTGTACTTTTTCCTGGAATTCATGAACTTCCATTTGCAATCCAAGTAGCTGTATTGAGGCAATATGTACGTAGAAAGAATTTGTACATATTTTAGGAAACATTACCGATTTGCATGTCAGTGTTAACACCAGAAGTCCTCATAATTGTTTTTAAAAGCATGCCAATAGCCTACAATTTTTGTATTCATTGTGCAAATGTATCCGAACAAAGGCAAAAGACGAAGGTGTGCACTCTAGAGGGGCTCCTTATTTTTAAATGATGTCTTATCCACTTGAATATCCGCATTGGATTTCAGGAAAGAAATAGCATACATTATATAGCAGTATTGATAACCCGTCTTTCTTTACGAATCAACTGCACATGGAAAAAACGTTTTTCTTCAATGCTTTATGGATGTACATTTTTCTGAACATGTATTCTAATGACTGTCCCAAAGTTAAATAACATTAAAACAATGACATTGTGTCATCCTCCCGAACCAGAACCACAAATAGAATATATCCGGCTTTAACCATCACTCCTTTTTTATCTTGTGAGAAGCTAGCTTCTCTGCGTACACTTTCAAACCAGGCCTAGTTTTCTACATGTTTATCATTAAAGAATTGTTTGTAAGCATTATTCATGTGAATTATTCGTAGTTCGAATTAGTTTTACATTAAGAAAATGAATGAAATGTAAATGATAAGCGTTTATGCTTTTTTGACTCTCTGGTAGTGTAATGAGTGGCAATTAAGTCGGCATTGCTATCCCTGCTTTTAAGTCGGCATTGCTATCCATGCTATTTTGTTATATGTATATCTATTTAGCATCACCCAGGTGATATCAAAATACTAATTACAGTCCATTTTCATCAGAAAACGGACTTTATGTGTCCAAAAACACTATAATTTTCACTTTTTCCTTGTAATTCGTATCATCTATAGGTAGTTCTCTGTGTACACTAAAATCATCCTCCAGATGACATTTCAGACGAACACAAAACCTTACAATATGCTACTCTGTACTGTATTTCAGTTATGAAGAAAGACTTTTGTATTTGAATGAGTTTAAGGGTTGGAGAAATGTATGTGTTGTTTCACTAGAAAACCAATGAAAATTTTGCGTGTAAAGGGTACCCTTGAAAATAAGCGTTTTTCGGGGCATAAACTACCGATTTGAGATTGCTATCATACTGAATCATGAAGTATAGATACCAGACTAATCAAAAAGTGCAAAAAGAATTACTCCCTCCGAGTGGTACCAATCGGCCAAAATTCGGGTCCTGGCTCATGGACTAATTATACAATGCATAGAGGTAGTAGTAAAACATGTATGCCAATTAACCCGTTGCCAGACGACAAGACTTTAGACTGGTCTAAATTCACATGCCTGGCAGATGACAATTTCAAGTGAATGAATTCTTGAGTACTACCTTTCTCGAAGATAAGATCTATCCAACTATGGAGTTTCATAATTCTATCTTAAATTATATACTTTTTGGTTTAAGTTCCGGACAAAAATTAAGTTTGATAATCCAAAAAAGACAATAACTGCAAATAATTATCAACAGAGTGACAGTTTCTGTAACTTGTACTTCGCAATGATATGATCTATCCACATATTGTTATGCTCCGCACTAAAGTTAAGTATAAAATCCACAAATGGTGCTTAAGAAAAAAATGGTTAATCTTCGATAAGTCTTTTATTATTTGATTTTTCAAAAATCAACCACTTTCAGCATATTCCTCGCATTTACCCACTTTCTTTGCTTCAAACCGAATTTAAATTGGTCAAGAATTAACAAAAAATATTTCAGAAAATATGAAAATCTGAGTCACGTGATTGTCCATCGTGATAATGCTTTTAATCTCTTAATACCCCCAGATTTTTATGTACTGAATAGAAACGGCCAGATAAACAACTTTGACGTAACTAAAGAAAATGTTTATCCCTTTGCCTTAATGTTTTCCGTTCTATAGTGTGCATGACTATTTTGTCATCAAAATGCATTTTGTCGTCTGCAGCAGCTGCCGTCTGTGTTTTCCAAAGCAGTTCGTATTAGTGACGCCAAAATAAGGCCTTGTTTGGGAAATGGTTTACCAATTAAGATTAACAAGAATTTCTCGTGTTTTTAACATTCCCAAACAACAGACTTGTATACATACAAATAAAAGATGGTGCAAACATCATAAAAATGGGACTAAGGTTTGAAATGGTCCAAATCTAAGAGAGAATTGATAGTGCTGATTCAAAACGTTTTTTTTTACTTCTCACAATGCTTATCAAAGTGATCTTGATAAGGGATGTTTGAAACCAGAGAATTTTGAACGAGAACTGGTAAAATGATTAGGTAATTACATGACTGTACACAATAAGTACCATAATCACTATTCCATTTCATATTGAATTGTCCAAAGTTCATATGCTTAAGACATTACCAGACAGCAAAATTTTAGAATGTTCCTTTTAATGTCTTTTTGATGTTGCAGATGACATATTCAAATAAATTCTGCTAGGTTCCCACTGCCGATCAAATTAACTCGATCAAACCCGACCAAGCGATCGAGTACCGGTCGAGGTCGGTCGGCAAGGGTGATCGGGATAAGTCGAGATGGTCGACTTTGGTCTGCATCGATCGGCAATCCTGCCAACTTGTTTTGACACGTCAGAAAAATCCGTGTAGCGGTCGAGTAGAAAACACATCGGAAAGATGCTCGAGTATCGATCGTATAGAAGGTCGAGCTGATCGACAATCACTCGAGTAGAGATTGTGTGTGTTCGAGTCGATATCTTTTACCGGGATTTGATTGGATGAACAGTTGGAGCAGAAGTCGAGTTGATCGGGAATGCGTTCGGGAATAACTCGTACAAGTCGAGGTGATCGAGTGCTTCCAACTGCTCTATGACAGCGGATCAATTCGATCTACTCGATCGCTTTAGTGCACTCGATCAATCCCGACCATATGACTTCTTCTCGATCTCTAGTCGATCAAACCCGACCTCTTCATCCGATTTGATTGAGTGAACAGATGAATCAGAGGTCGAGTTGATCGGGGTGTGGTCGGAAATTACTCGAGTATAACTCGAGGTAATCGAGTGCACGCTCGGTGCAGGTCGGAATACAAATTATCTACCCGATCCCACTCGATCTCCAGACCCGACTGGTTCACGACAAGGTCGATCTTCTACCCGATCAATACACAATCGCTTCTCGATCATTTTTGTACTCGATCGCACTCGACTGTTTTTGCATGTCAAAAAACTCGAGTAGGAAGCCCGAGCGATGCAGATCAATGTCGATCATCTCGACCGCTCCCGATCACTCTTGCAGACATAGCTCGACCTGTAATCGACCGCTTGATCGAGTAGATCTGGTCGGCAGTGGGAACACCAGGTCGTGTGGTAATAAATGTGTACAAACAGCATGAGATCCCGCGCAGAGTATATTAACAGTAATATTGAAAATTATCGGACATTGCGTTTCACATGATTCCCAGCTCTGAGACATAACACGTACGATTTATATAATGGTATTAAACGCCTTAAAGAATGCAATAATATTTATATTTAATCAGATTAAGGATGAGTCAATAGCTAAAAGTACATTTAAATTATGTACATATTTAAACTGACAATATTATGAAGTTTTTATGAATATGTGATAATCACAGACGCTGCAAAAAGATTTTCTTTCAGAACACCTTGAATAGAATCAGCTCGATCTGGTCGTGTACAGATCGAGATGGCCGGGTATTGATCGTGTAGGAATCGAATTAAGGATGGGGTGATTGGGTAGACATCAAAAAGATGGTCGAGCTTCAATCGGGAAATTATCGGGAGTGCTCGGGTGGGTGTCTAGTTTGATCGACTAGAGATGGAGAAGAAGTCGTGTATACACATTTGGTCGGGCTTGATCGGGTAAATTAGGTGGTCGTGTTGATCGAGTTGATCAGATCGGCAGTGGGAACCTAGCATACAATACAAGTATGTTATGTCTATTTCAGAAGAAAACGTTTTGGGAAATTAAGAGATTGTTTGCCGGAAGAAATTTCTTCATTTTCCCAAATGTTTCCAAAGCATTTTGTGCCAAAAAGCGTCATTATGTGGGAACGAGCTGACCCTTTCCCAAAATGCTAAAATTTGACCCATTACTGCATAGTGGCGCCCTTTTACTCCCCGACAAGAAAGGGCTTGGGAAAACATTTTGTAAAATAAAGAAATTGCTTGTTATAAACAATTTCTTCATTGTCCATAATGTTTTCTAATCTAAAATGGACAGGTTTTAAAAACTTCATCAACTTGAAATTGTGGTCTGCAATACCTTTCAAATTGGAATAGTTCAAAATTTTGCCGTCTGGTATTTTTAATTTACGTGAATGCTGCTGCAGACGACAAAAAGATGTTCATGTTGAAAGGTTTGGTCAGAAAATATTGAGGCAAAAGAAGAAAAAACTGGTTATCGGCATTTCTACTTTTTTGTCAATGTTTTCCCGAAAATTTGATAAACCAGTAATATATATACTAATGGAAAAAAGTAACTGTGCATAATTTCTTTCTTATTCATCATGTAAATATTTGACCTATTGACAAGAAACATCTCTCGCAATTGTCCATAAGAGACACTTGTTAACGAAATGTCGAATGCCACCAACTGCATGTGCACGGACATTCGACGTTAACGTCTTTTTCGTTTGAGTGTTTTGTGGCACTGTGCTATTCCTAAGTGAGGTTGAAAATTGTTTTTATGGCGAAACTGTCGTTAAATTGCTTGTTGTTCAGAAATACATGTAAATTTGTTAAATTGAACAGAAAACAACGCGATACGTTTATCCAAAGATGAACATTAATGCATGCTTTAGATTGTAGCCCCATAATACCAAAGCAATAGGTCGGCAAGCGTTTTGTTTTGCATAGAAACATCATATTGGCACTTTTGAGACAATTTCAATAATTTGGAAACGCACGCAACTTGCCACATTCGCTACGTCGACGCGTGACGTCATTCCGACAAGTCAACCATAATCGGAACAACCACCAGTAAAATCGATTGTTGTCAGCAAAAGTTGCTGCTAGGTTGATTCCAGAGTTGAGTTCTATCAGCAAAAGGCTTGTTAGAGATCAGTTAATGGAGCGCTACATCCGTCTTAGACGTACTCCGATACGTCTTGCCTTGCTACGACGTCATCGATGACATCATTTACAGTAGCTTAGACAGCATCTGCCCTTTCGTAAGGTCGATTTGAACAAGGTATTGCTTATAGACGCGCCTCAGTTTCATCTGTACAGTCCGATGTTCGTGCACACATTCATAGACTGTGTGGAACGCCATGTGGATTCATGCTTTATTTAACGTCAGCGCTTGACTAGTTGGCTCCATTATTTGTCAACATCTCAAGAAGAACCTTTGTAAAGCCGTTTGTGACGGTTTAGCTGTCTCGTTGCTGCAGAACATTATCGGTGTCAATAGGGTTTACACTCGAAAATGGCTTGTGAACTTTAATTTTACCCCTACTCACTTTCCAGGCTTGTTACGGTGATAACGAGTTGGGTAGCAAAGTGACACACATTGAAATTTATAGGCTAAACATTCTTTTTCCAAAATTGCAAAATTTATTTCATTTTACTTATGTATTTAAAAGGTTATTTAGAACGGAAATGTGCACAGTTACTTTTTTCCGTTAGTATATATTATACAGGGCGTACACAAAGCCCGATGGGGATTCATACTGTTATATCTTAGTTATCATAATTGTTATATTTCAAATTGTATTAAGGTATATGACCCATCATTAAAAACACCACTTTCTAGCCATGGGACATGCATCAAATTAAACACAGTTCTAAATACACTTCAAAGAAGTTAACGTATACAACCAATCATTAGCACTGAAGGGCCAGAGGCGAAATTTGAAAAGTTCCAGTAATTCCTAAACTGTGTTATATTTCCATTCCAAATACAAACATAAACATTTTGAACGGTTTAGAATTTTGAATTAATGCATATTTATGGAAATATTTGACAAAAATGATCCAAATTACCTCCCTTGTATATGAATATAGAGTAAAATAATATCTGTAAATTATTTTCTTCTTGAAGCATAATCTTGAAAGCCGGCACTGTGAATCATATTATGTGAAGTGTATTTACAAGTGTGTGTAATTTAATGCATTTTGTATGCCTAGAAAGTGGTGTTTTTAATGATGGGTCATATATCTTAATTCACAGTGTCGGATTTCAAGATTATCGTTCAAGAAGAAAACAATGTACGAAATTTTTTTTTAATTTATATTCATATACAAGGGAGGTAATTTAAAACATTTTTGTTAAATATTTCCATACTTATGCATTAATTCAAAATTCTTAACCGTTCAAAATGCTTATGTTTGTATTTGGAATGGAAATATTACACAGTTTAGGATTTACGGGCACTTTTTTTAATTTCGCCTCCGGCTCTTTGGTGTTAATAATGGGTTGTATACGTTAAATGTAATCTAGTGATGTTGGTTCTACCCAGACCACAATATGGAAAAGCAGATTTGGAAACTTAACTCATTACCAGACAGCAAAATATTGGACTGTTTCAATAAGAAAGGCGTTGAAGACGAATATTTCAATTTGATGATTAAAAACAACAACTTTGCATTATGGGTTAGAAAGACTTTGTGATTAAACGAAGAAATTTCTTGTCGCAAACAGTTTCTTCATTTTCCCCAATGTTTTTCCAAGCATTTCCCCAAAAAGGGCCAAAGATCATCTCTGTCATGCAATGGGTTGATAATCTAAAAATGCTTTTGGGTCTTTATGACTACCCAAAAGATTTATTATGCGTTTGAAAACGTTGTGGGAAATGGAAAAAGTGTTTGTCAAAAGCAATTCCTTCATTTCCCACAATGTCTCCGATGCAATTTCTTCATTTTCCACAATGTTTTCCAACACATAATAAACCTTTAAAAGGGAGTCAAAAAGAGTCAATATGTGGAAATTGGTTAAAACCTGCTTCCGAAGACAATAGATATTGTTGAAGATTGGATTTGTGTTCATTAACCCTTTCCAAAACATTACAAGACCTGGTCCTGGTTTCTCGAAAAAACTTAAGTATATTCTCAGGCTCAAATCTGAGCACCGTACTCGTGAACTTCAATCGAATACCCTTCAATGTTGGATAGTATTCCATAAAAGTTGAGCACGTACTTATGAGTATGTACTTAATTTTTTTCGAGAAACCGGTGCCTAGTTTTGTCGTCCCTAATAGAAAAGGCTTGGGAAAAGATTGAGACAAAAGAAGAAAATGCTGATAATCAGCATTTTCTCCTTTTGTCTCATTATTTTCTGTGCTATATTACTCACAAATTCTACCTGGTATAACGTCTATTTTGTTGTCTGCAGCAGCTGTCATTTTGGGCCACCCTAGAATTATGCCGTGTTGGCAAAGGGTTAACTCATTACCAAACGGCAAAATTTTGGGTTGGTCAAAATTCAAAGATGTCGCAGACGACAATTTCAAGCGAATTAAATATAGCAAATTTGGACTTTGGGGGGTAGAAAATATTGTGGCAAATGAAGAAATTGCTTGTCACAAGCAATTTCTTCATTTTCCACAATGTTTTCCAAAGCCTTATTCTTTAGGGGAGTCACTGTGTGGCAATGGGTTAAAGCACAGAAAAGTATTTAGAAAGGGGAGAATATGCATGGCATCAGCATTTTCATCTTGAGTCTCAAATATTTTCTTAAGCCTTTTCTTTGAGGGACGTCAAAATCCGGTCATATTAGCGAAAGAGTTTACTTAAGGGGGAATGCTCCAGTTTCCTAAATTTTTCCCCAATAATATGATTTATTTATATTTTGTATGTTGAAATTAAATGTTATTACCAATTGAAAAATAAGATAAAAATGGATGGTCAGCGATCTTGTTTGAATTTTATAGGCATTCCTATCACATACCCATACATCGAAAAAATGCACAAATTCTTGCACCTGTCCAAGGTCACTGAAATGCTAATAAAATGCTGTACATGTATATTCATCGTTTAGTCTCGAAAACGGATTTAAAGTAACGACTTACTTTTAATAAGAACAGAAAACCCTAAATATGTGCTATTATAAACGCGTAAATGTATAAAACAGCATGCTCACAAGTTCAGTTAGATCAACGAAGCTGTCGTGTTTTATGTCAAAATTTGCATATTTTCGGAAATATTTCAAGTTCTACATAATAGAATTTGACTCCCTCATTGTATTAAGCAACATGTCTTGGTAATAATTCAAAAAGAAAAATAATGTATAGGTCAGCGCACTTATTAGTGAATTACAGCAATTTTTATTAGCTACACATGAATGAAATGACGCAAAACAGTGGTAACTGCATACACACTTACGACCGTCTAGCTCTAAATAATCGATTTCCGTCTTGAGGAAATCAGTTTCGCATAATAAATACACTTTTACCGTCGAAAATGGTAAATTGTTATGATGTGCTATATTATTGAAAATATGGTAGCGAAAAATATTGGTACGAAACATTTAATTTACTACAGTAATGAACGAGTGTTCCGAAAAAAAACTGGAGCATTCCCCCTTAAGGAGAAAAACTGAAAGGATATGAAAGGATTACGTTTGGCTTGAGAAGATGTTGAATGGGGCTACAAGGACTTAATGAAAATAACGTTTCACATTTAAATCATTACAAAAAATGCAGAACAGCACTGTTTCCTGAATTCAGGAGTTAATGTACACTTTGACGGAAAGCACATACCGGTTCATAACATTTCCGCATTAAAAAGGCATTTACATAAATATGTTCTTTTTAAAAAGTTATCAGTTTGGATTTAACATGCAGGTATCGGTCGTTTGTCACGTTAGAAATGATGTACATGTAACGCCTGCTTAACTTCTGATTCTGAATCTTTGTGGTTTTGTCGACTGGATAAATTGTTAAACGTTGCTTTCCATATCTAAACATTTAGAACGGTGAGTTTAGGGCCCCCTGATTCTGCGACACAGAGTTTATTTCCACGTTGACAGTATGTGATAGCCCCAGGATGGTGTATATCGTACGCTTCACCGTTTATAACGCCAACCGTGTCCAATTCTGGCGTAAGAATTACGATTTTGTTATTCAAATGGTCGCACACGTAAACAGTATCGTCACGTGACACAGCGACACCACGTGGTTCCCAGCTGCTCTTCTGCTTGTACTGACCTTTGACCTCGCCTTTATATGTGATACAGGTCACAGTTTTCGTTTTGCAGTCTGTCACGTACACGGCGGATTGGTTTGAGTTTGTTGCAATGCTCCATGGGTTTCGGAGGACTACTTTGCCAATTCCCCTGACATATATTGTGTGTAGGATGTTTCCGTGTATGTTGACCGTTTGGATCATGTATGGACGAGTGTCAGTTATTCCCGTAAACGTTTCGTTTGAGTAGACGATCGGCCATCTTAACTTGACATTGTAGATTGTTTTCTTCAACTTGATTTTCTCAGTTACTGAGAATATCTGCAATGTCCCCTCCGAAAACAAGAAGAATTCTCGCTCGGAAAGCCGTGCCATTCTCCAGAAATCGTCTGTCAGAGTCAATGACGATATAACTGTCCCGATATGAGCATCAATAACTTTAACAACACTGTTTGTGAAATAGTCCAGTACCACGATATGCCTCTCGGACAAAAAGTCAACATCAATTATGCTTGCTTGATCATTTCCTGCAGAGAAACTGTTCTCTTTTCTGACGATGTTTCCTAGTTTAGTTGTCGGATCATTCATACAACTAACAAGCTTGCTAGAGCGATGGAATTGTTCATGTTCGATGTCGCCTGTCTCTTTCTCTAACTCGGATAGCTCGTCTTGGAATTTCTTTATCTTTGTTCGGATTTGTTTCCTCTGAATGTACAGTCGTCTATCTTTATCCTTGTGTCCAATGTCAGAGAGATCTATTTGTAAACGTCGTATTTCATCCATCAAATTGTTATTTTGTTTGATAAGTCCATGCATTTTTACTTTGTTCAAAGATTGAATATCTTTCGTTTTGTCAATCATGTGTGTCTCGATTTTATCAAAGTATTCATTCAGTTCCTTTCGAAACTTTCTAATATCGTCCAAATTTTTCTCGGCGTTGGTCTTGACATCATCGAGGTTTTCCTTTACAGTTTTATCCAAATACTTTGCTTTCTCTGTCAGCGATTCCAAATCATGTTTCATCATTAAATATTCTGAACTCTCCAGGAACTTCTTGGCAAGTGTCTGTATGTAGTCCACGTTACATGTTCGATGCTTTAGCGTAACACACACGGCACACTCAAACTTATCATGCGTTAGACATAAATATTCCACATTCCTACTGCGATGCAGGGCACACCTATTGAAACACTCATCTTTCACATTCGATTCGGGTTTCATTTCGGGTATCCAATTCCCGTTAACCAATCTATGACTCCTCGACGGCAGAGGAATGTTATGAACCTTATAGCAAGCGTCACACAGATAATCCTGACAGTCTTCACAATATCCAACCACGTCAAAATGTTTCCCTTCCGCTAAACAGGGCTCGCAGAAAAGGTCCACACTATCCAACGAACCTATGCTCAGCTCCTCCGTAGAGGAATCGTCAGTGGAACATACATATGGTTCTGAGAATTCCATGGCGAAAACTGTTTTACATGCAAAGCTGTCGGCCGAATTTTTAAATGAGTTTTAGTAATCCACCAGAGAAAAAATCCACACTATCCAACGAGCCTATGCTCAGCTCCTCCGTGGAAGAATCGTCCGTGGAACATACATATGGCTCTAAGAATTCCATGGCGAAAACTGTTTTTCATGCAAAAGCTGTCGGCCGAATTTTTAAATGAATTTTAGACGTCCATCGCGGAAAAGATTCACACCTTCCAACGAGGCTTTGCTCAGCCCCTCTGTAGGAGATTCGTCCGAAGAAGTTGAAAATGGACAAAAGAATTCCATTTCGAATACTGCGTTAAATGCACAGACGTCCGCCATTTTTTAAAAAAAATAAATGTTAGATTTCCATCACAAAAACGAACTACATAACTGTATTTCAGTTGCTTCTTTAAATTAATGTCCCACAAATCAACGATGTCGATGCCAAAAACACAGTGTCTTTGTTTTTGAGGTGCACATCGCATTTACATACTGTATGAATGGGCTAATGATTTCCATGTCAAAATTTATTTTTCTAAAAACGTCCAATTTTTATGTAAATGTTTCTTACTTGTGAAACGGAGAAAAATGATTCAGATTGTTTGTTTCATAACCTTCTTCCAAACAAGAAAAGTTTGGACTGTTCCAAAGTGAAAGATCGCAGCAAGCGATATTTTTTATGCAAAAACAGACAGAAAATGTTCTTG
Organism: Fragum sueziense; assembly: GCA_963680895.1. NCBI lineage: Eukaryota > Metazoa > Mollusca > Bivalvia > Cardiida > Cardiidae > Fragum > Fragum sueziense. The sequence continues at coordinate 54,533,907 of OY804598.1, read as the reverse complement.
TCATAGCATAGAAAACATTGGAATAAAAGGAGAAAATGCTGATTATCAGCATTTTCTCCCTTTATCTCAATGTTTTCCATTGACCTTTTCAATTAGACACGCCAAGACAAGGCATTGTTTGGGAAAGGGATAAGGACAGGAGATATGATTAATGTTTCTAATCGTTTTAAAAGTTCTCTTGGAGTCCTAATTTTACAAGTCAAGGATTCTTAACGCATTATTTTGATTAGCCCATTACCAGACAGCCTAATTTTAGACTGGTCTAAACCCAAAGTTGTTACAGGCGACACTTTCTAGTGAATGTATTTCAAACATTTTGATGAAGTCTTCTGGGTAGAAAACATCATGATGGGATTAGAATATATTGTTTTTTAAAGGGGAATATACACGGTGGTGATTGTGCATGCTGGGATGGATAACGAATACGGACAAAAATAATCTCGAATCTTGTCAAATATTTTGCAATAACTCCTTTATTTCTTTGTCGATTTTCGAAAGGTATGTTGCATGTACCCCGTCTTGAAAATCTCTTTCCTCGGATACATGGATTATTTGTGGTATCCTTTTATTTTTTCCAAAAATTGATCCCAACTGACCAGAAAACGAAATGATAACGACTACGGCAAAATAAGCCACGCTTCAGGTAGGAAATTGTGCAATAATTTTCTAATTTCTGTGTCAATTTTCAAGCGGTTTGTTGCATGTACCCCGCCTTACTGAGCGCTTTCCTCAGGTGTATTACTTATTTGAAAACTCCCCATATTTTTCCCAAAGAATTGATGCCAACTGACCTGAAAAACGATCAGATTTTTTGTCGTTATTCTGGTCGGTTGGGATCACTTTTCGCAAAAAGTACAGAAAGGTTTCGTGTAAAGCATACATCGGAGGAAAGAGCTCAGTAAGGCGGGTACATGCAACAAACCGTTTTTGAATTGACGCAGAAATAAGGAAGTTATTGCAAAATGTCTTATATTACCTGAAGCGAGGCAAATTTGTCCGTAGATTTACCCATCCCAGCATGCACAATCCCCACCGTGATATATCTTGAACCTCAAGTTATTCTGTGCTGTCACTAAATTTTTGTAAAAAAACCCAATTATATTTATTTTGTTGTAATACTAGTTTTACAAGTTTAAAATTTATTTTTCGAGATCTTACAAAAGATGAATCCATTACCAGACGGCAAAACTTAACCCTTTCCCAAACAAGACCTGGTATTGACGTCCCTAATGGAACAGGCTTGGGAAAACATTGAAACAAAAGAAGAAACTGCTGATAACCAGCAGTTTCTCCTTTTGTCTCAATATTTTCTGTGCCATGTTTTACACAAATCCTATCTTTAACAACATCCATTTTGTCATCTGCAGCAGCTTTCAAATTGGGCCACCCTAAAATTTTGTCGTTTGGGAAAGGGTTAAGGTAGAATACCGCTAATAAGTTTCGCGCGACTCTGGAATTATTCGGGCTACGTCGAAAACATTCGGCGATGGAACTCTCCACCGCTGAATATTTACGACCGGGCCCGAATAAGTTTTGATACGTAACGACGACTCCCGAAAAAATCCGATGTTTTATGAATATCAAAATGGTATTCTACTTTAAGACTGGTACAAAGTGAAAGAAGTTGCAGGCGATAATTCCAAGTACATGTAGCATATGTACTAAGTATACGAAATTTCATATCTTTTTGCCCTTCTTGGTAGAAAACATCGTGGGAAATGAAGGAAGTGTTTGTCTATATAGTGGTCACAAAAAATGACAGGAATCTATTTGGGCTTTTAAGCAAAAAATAAAGACAAGTCCCATTTAACCTATTACCAGATGGCCAGTCCCATTTAACCCATTACCAGATGGCAAAATTGTGGACTGTTCCAAATTCAAAGATGTTGCAGACATTTATTTCAAGTATATATGATATTCTTAAAATATCTTTTGGTCTGTTTGGGTAGAAAACATTGTGGGAAATGAAGATATTGCATGTCACAAGCAATTTCTTTATTTTCAACATGATTGTTTTCCAAAACCTTTATCCTTTTTTGGCGTCCATAAGCGTCAATATGTGGGAATGGATTAAAGTGACATTTCACATTTATTTCATTTTTTAAAAGTATGTCTTGATGCAAAGATTGTTTATTCTAATGCATAGAAATGCTATTAGTTTTTTGAAGTTCTTATTTATAAGCGAAAAATACGCCTTTAAAGTTGAGACAGAAATGACAAATTCTATATAGATATGAACTGTTGTCCACAACATTTTGAGTAATTTTAGCACAAAAATATATATTTCTCGTAAACGGTTCGATATTTTGGTTTGAAATGTTTAGATTTTTCATAAGAAATGATGCTCTTTCAGATAAAATAAAAGTAAAATTTATGTAAAGATAATTGTGAAATGACACTTTAAACCTGATGAAATGATATTCTTATCAACATCTATTTTGTTGTATCTGCACAATAGCAGGCAAATTAGAGCCATCTACAAGTTTGTCGTTTGAGATTTTTTTTAAACAAATTATTAAAATAGACATGTATACTTTTTAAGACAAAGAAAAGTAGCCTTTAGACTGATAATGTGGCGTCGCCTTGCTCTTAACCTTTACCTCAAGATATCTTAACCCTTTCCCTAACGACAAAATTTTATTGTGGTCCATCTTGAAAGCTTTTGCTACTAACAGCAAAATTGATGGTTATGAAGATGAATTTGTTTACAATTTGTACAATATCACAGAAAATATTGAGACAAAAGAAGAAAATGCTGATGATCAGCATTTTCTTCTTTTGTCTCAATATTTCTTTCTATCTATTTCAACTAGGGACGTCAAACTCGGGTCTTTTCCGGAAAAGGATAAATTCTGACGAATCTAGAACAACTTGACAAAGTAGATGGCTGCTTTTCAACGAAAACCTCGTAACTACAACAAGTTAGATTTACGAGTTTTTCGAAGAAAAGCGACGAAATTGACCTTGTGGAAATTAATCCGGACAGGGAAGCACGTGACAACCACTGAAAAACTGTCAATGATCCTGATATAGCGGACAAGAATTGACCTGGCAGAGCATTCCATTCGATTAGCATGGGCTCTCTGCCAGGTCATTTATCGTGAGATATAATACGTGATCAATTTGAATTTGGTTTGAGCTTGAGTTTATTGGGGTTTTATGCCGTTTTCAACTACCAGTGTCATATTGCGGCGGCTGGAGCACCTACCCATGGATTCCTATTATTTCTCAAACCAGTACTATCACAATACCCTTACCGAGCCTCCAACTGCTCACACACTTAGGTTAACGATTTCAAACCCATTGGTGGGCGACAATTTTGTCAGAACGGGTATTTGCCGCGGCTGGGTATGAAACCCGGGAACTCTCGAATGAGAGGCAGATGCGCTATCAACTGCGCTAAGGCCGCGACCTTGAATTTTGTTTGAAGCAGAAAAGATAATATTAATAAAACGTCATGAATTTGCTGTATGTAGTAGATCTTTTGAAAATCTGATCAAAGGTTATTGGCAATCAACAAAATTGTTGGTTGGTCGCCAATAACGTTTTATCAGTTTTTTCGAAAACAATTTAATCAGAGTGCTGTTTAAAAGGTCGCATACATCAAATCCCTGTTGAAAATAATTTTTCATCAGATTTTTTATTACAAGACCTACAATTTGCAGCAAATTTCTGACGTTTTCCCGTATTCTCTGATTCAAGCCTTTTTCAAATCGATATTGAGTTATTAAAAAATATCAAAAATATTGTCATGTGATTCCCCGTTGTGAAAAGGGTCGCTAGTTTGATATCCCACAACTCTAGTCAGAATGAAATCAAACCTATTTTTGAAACGTTTCCTAAACGACGAAAGAAAACGGGCTCATTTTTGAAAGCCTTTGCAGACAACACAATTAGTGTGCTCTATATATACGGCATAACACTATTATTTAACGGTGTAGTAAATAAATGTCCTCAGAAATAAACAGAAAAAGAGATGAGAAGACAACATCACGGGATGGAGTTGGCTGAAAATGAGGGGGGGGGGGGGGCAGTGACACGTGCGATGGACAGAGATGGATGGAGAGAACTGGTTGTCATGTCAGCTACAGCGCCCAAGCGGTAAGAGCCACGGGATAAGTAACAGGTAAATGAATATACAAAATCCTCATATTTCGCTTACTTTTCGACAAGGCTCTTCCCTACCTCATACACAATGAAGTCGAAGTCGGTCGGTGTACTTTGTTCGGAGCTAGAGAAAAGAGGGGCTAAAGTCATTCTAAATTAGATAATTTGTTTCAAACCCTATATTGTGAGTACTCAATGGAATTGTCTTGAAGAGACGATTCCAATGAGTACAAACTAAAAAAGGTTTGTCTTAAGAATAAATGGTATAATTTTTAGGTCGTTAAATCTCTTTGAGATTTTCACGTCCTATAGCGATCCAACGCTTCTAACGCTTTTCTACGAAAATCTCGTATCTGCCGCTTGTTTTAATCTGCAGATACGAGGTTTTCGATATAATTTGGTCACCGCATAGTCGTTCAAAATGTCTGAGTCCGCCGAAAAAGTAGACCTACCTATGAACAATTCAAAATTACTCAAATTACATAATCATCGTACAGACTTTCATTTCTTAATTGTTTTATCAAAACAATGCAGCAGTTTGCCCATAAGTGCGAATCACCTTCTCTTTTTGGCGGAAAGGTTGATTCGAACTATTCTAACTGGTGTGGCAGACTAGAGCAGACGAGAATTTCAACACCAAATTACTGCGCCACACAGTTCGTGTAATCGGACATTTCCGTGAAGCACTCGTAGATTCACGGAAAATCTATTTATATCCTGACTCTAGTCGAGTCCTTCTCCTTGTTCAATTGCTATGCGCACAATCGCATTTTACAACACATGCATTTTATCGGGTTATACGCTCACGTGTTAACACTTCGCGGTGTAAAGTATGGCGCGCGAATAGGGTCTAAAGTCAATATAGCGCTAGACCGATAGTTAAAATAGGGGTAGACCCTTAAAAATAGCGGTCTACCCTTATATTTTTACCGGTCTACCGATAAAAATATCGGTCTACCCATAAAATAAGGGTAAACCGCTATTCAAAATAACGGTCTAGCGATAAAATTACCGGTAGACCGCTATTTTTATCGGTAGACCCCTATTTTTTTCGATAGCCAATCACAGAGCTTATATTATACGGTCGTTGATATTCTCGCAATTGGATCACCAAGGACAACTCTATCGAATCATACCTTGGATGCATCTCGTAGAACTACTTTCAGACTATGAATAGAATAGAATAGAAAAACAATTCAAAACGTTCGACTGTGACTCATGTCAACAATGACGCGACAATGATACTGAAATACATTGTTTGCAGTTCCAGTGTCCTCTCTTTTTAGAATAATTACAACCTGCAAGTCCCGCAAGTTGCCATGGCTGTGCATTTGGTTGACCTCGAAAACTACTTTATGAAGCGTAGCCACTTCCGGCTAAGAAATCCAATTTTTTTCAAGATTTCTTCATACACACACATCCAAGGTAAAATTCGATAGAGTTGTCCTTGGTGATCCAATTGGATATTCTCGGTGGGTTGAGGATGTAACGAGCCATTTGATTGGCTAATGAGATTTCGAGCAGAAGGGTCAAAATAACTATCGGTCTACCGGTAATTTATCGCTAGACCGTTATTTGAAATAGGGGTCTACCCTTATTTTAAGGGTAGACCGATATTTTCATCGGTAGACCGGTAAAAATATAAGGGTAGACCGCTATTTTTACCGGTCTACCCCTATTTTAATTATCGGTCTAGCGCTATATAGACTTTAGACCCTATTCGCGCGCCATAGTAAAGCTAGTCTCCTATGCTTTGACCAACTAAAGTGTTACCGTAACGGCGTTGACGGACTTTGAGCCGTCTTGAGTACATACAACGTAATTTTCGTAATTTATTCATCCTTATTAATCCAGGCTTAGGTTTAACAGGAATTTAATCATCTTTCTTCGACCTGGGCTTCAGATAAAGGCTATTTATGAGTTAATTGTAGGCCTCTATCTCTGCAGATGATAGGGGTGATAGAGTTATCTCTTTCACAAACGACAGAAAGAACAATCCAAAGTGAAAGCTAATGCGAAAAGCAAAGAGGACAGCAAAAATAAAAAGAAAACAAGATCTAGATTTGTGTGCAGAAAATACGAGCTCACTTTTTTCAAATTCTGAGTTTAACACACATATTATTAGAATTGTTGATCAATGTTTGTGGTCTAACCTTTACCATTATTTACAATGTGCTATATTGTAAATTTAATTATCTAAATCTGGTCAGTTCTCATGCCACTTTTGTGAACCATATTAAATTTAACTTCATTCCTGATTCTGAATTTTGCTCAGAAATTTTCCCGTCATAATATTAATATTTTTCATCGTGCAAAGTTTAACCTTTCCTAAGCAGTAGAATGTAAAACTGCTCTCAGGCCCGTAGGAAGCAATTTGATACGGGGAAGGGCTCAAAACTCTGTTCGGGTTAGTGTCTGAACATCTTAAGGGCTAATTGGGCTTTTCTTCAATTTTCTATGTAAAATGAGGAAAATTCGATATTTTTGGCCAACATTTGGGGCTTATCCCATCCCGTAGCCCCACCTGTGCCTACGGGCCTGCATAAAAAACGGAATACTGTTGCTACATGTAATGTCAAGTTTGTGTTGATAATTTAGATAAATATTAATGTAAAGTTTAGCTGAAGAATTGTTGAAAGACAGATTGAGACAAAGAAAAAATGTTGAATATCAAAATGTTTTCGTTTTGCCACAATGTATCCTCAAACCTTGTTATAATGGATATCAAAATGATATAATGTTTTACAAACTGTTAACCCAGACAATTCATTAAGGCAGTCCATCCGTAATGAGATTCATGCGACGTCGGATCTTTTCTGACGACGCCGTAAATATTTTTAACATACGGTTACCCGTTCAACACGGACACGTTACGGGTTAAAAGAAATCGACACTTTCCATCACCGAATGTTTACGACATCACCCGAAAAAATACGACATCGTGTAATGGATTTGGTTTATTGGGGTTTTACGCAGTTTTCAACTACTAGGGTCATATCGCGGCGGACCGTGTAATGGAGTAGATCTATATTGTTGAAAATTACCCTTTCGTCTCCTATGATTTCTTTTCTAGAAATATCAAATTTTTGCTTATGTTAACTCGGGAATAAGAGTATAAGGATTAATTTTAATGTGCAATCAGATAACAACATTGAGAATATTTTACGAATTCAATGTAAATTTAAGAAAATTGACCATTTACTGTATTTCGAATCCTCTGTTTCCCGACCTTCAGTACTATCAGTACTTTGATTAAAATAGAAACAAAAATCATTACCCCCCCCCCCCTCTTAACTATAACTTTGAAATGAACTTTTATGATATGACATTAGATCTCGTATTGATGGCCTATTTAACCATTTTCCGAAACCCATGGTACTATCATGGTTTATCGTCTTCGAAAACATTTAAGGAAGACAAGTGATAATTTGTGATAGGCTTTATATGTCTCAAAGACATATTACTGAAGTAATTGGCACGAAGGTACCCTCCAAGCAGAGGTTATCGATTAAGCAGCGGATACGATCGCTTCGTATTAAAACGAGGACTCCTGTTTAGTGAGTAGCACTATGGCAACATGTGTGCCTAGAACCTTTCTAACTTAATTATTATGCATGCGCTTTCTTACGAAGAATCTCTCCCAAGGCTTTTCTATCAGGGACGTCAAAACCAGGGTTGTTTGGGAATTGGTTAAACCTGCGTTATTTTGGTTTAAAAACAATAAAAGAAAATGAGAATTGTTTGCGAAAGTGTTAATCTATTGACATAATTGTGTTTATCAGCAAGGCTCCGCATGTTACACAACAAATCATATAGGTCTCGATAAATGACCTGGCAGAGCATCTCTAGCTTTTGTCTAGAGGCGATCTGCCAGGTCATTTATCGTAAGCTATATTTTGGTCGAAGTCACCCGATGTACCTTGAGCTTTTACGCTATCAAGTTATCTTGCAAAGATATCCTACTTAACCGTTTGTCCAACGGCAAAGTTTAAGACTTGCCAACATTGAAATCGGTTACAAACGAAGATTTCAATAGCAATGAATTTCATGCTGAAATTAGGATGAGTTTACCGTTATGTTTTGATAAACCGTCTGTGTTGTTATAAAATCTCGTAACTACGACTTGAATCAAGCCGTAGTTACGAGATTTTATGACATCACCAACGAAATACTATTATAGGACAACGACTTGTGCAGTGCATGATCAAAGATCATCGAGTCTTAATTAACGGGGGAAGAGGGATTTCGATTTTTAGAAATATATATCATATATGACTTGAACCCAACACCTTCTAATAATTCGACATAGTACTTTCTGGATACAGCTAATGTACTGTCACGGCCACCGCGGACAGCACGTAAAATGTGGCATTATTCACTTTCATTCAGAAACATGCTTATCTCCTAATTTACATGTATTGAAATATACAGTAACCTTTAGTCACGGCTCATGATTCGATGTAGTACTGTAAAAATTTGCTTTTCCAAAAATACGTCACGGTTAACTGGATAGAATCGTTCCCTATTGAATAACATTTGTCACTTCTGTGGCATTTTAAAAGACGCAGTCTTCTCTTTCTGGATGGAAATTACTGGGGAAAAAGAAACTGCTTGTCGCAAACAATTCCTTCATTTTCCACATTGGTTTCCAAATCATTCACATCTTTTGGATTGTCAAAATCGTCATGATGTAGTAATGGGTTAACTCTTTCTCCCATAGCTGCATGTTTTGACAACTGTTGGTTTTAAACATACAAATCACGTTATGTCTAAGTCGAAGAGGACGTTACCTCGAGTTATCCAGAGGCCGACTAATCTGATTTTGTTCAGTCAAAATCAAAATGATAGTTAACCATTTTTGTTGCTCGTCACGAACGAGTATGCCCGTGATTCAGAAAAATAGTAGGAAATGAAACGATCACATTGTCTCCTTTTCCTACTATTTGTCAATGGCTACATTTTCAGACACATTTTGTTGACTTTTTTATATCCATTGAAGAGAACCACATTTTCACTTTGACTTACGCAGTATCTCGAGTTAACCGATATGGACATAACGAGTGTCAACTGTAATCATTTCGCCATCATTGAATGGATCGAGTTGAAAGAACTACAAAACAAAGTTTATTACTATCTATAATTGGGTATATGGATAATAATTTAGAGTAATATTTGGCATGGAAACATTGAAAGAAAATACGGCCGACGTGTTTGGTGTAATGATTGTCACTGGGTGAAAATGATGAACTATTGCACGGTGGATAATCACGTGATACAATATTTTCAGAAAATCTTCAATAAATTTGTAAATACTGAACCGATTTGGATTCGGTTTGAAGCAGAGAATGTGGACAGACGTCACGCATTAGATGGGCGAAGTTGATTATTGAAAAAATCAACTGATAAAAAAGTTATTGAAGAAAAACCAAAATTTTGGTTTATCTTCAATAAGTTTTTTATCAGTTGATTTTTCAAAAATCAAACACGTCCAGCTTATTCATTGCATTTACCCACCTTCTCTGCTTCAAACCGAATTCAAATTGGTCAAGTAGCCTACATGTATTAAACAAGAGCTGTCCGAAGACAGCGCGCTCGACTTTCTAAGTTGCTTAGTATAAAGGGGGCATAACTCCAAATAGAGTGGTCCCAGGGTCATGGGCCCTAATAGTAAGGTAGAGGGTGTGATGGTGAATAAGTATACCAAGTTTGGGTTGAATCCCTTTGATAGTATGGAAGTTATTGATGTTTGAAAAAACTTTAACCTTGGTTGCAACGCCGACGCCAACGCCAACACCAACGCCAACGCCAACGCCAACGCCGACGCCCGGGTGACAGTATAAGCTCTCATTTTCTTCGAAAAGTCGAGCTAAAAAGATATTAAAGATTACCGGAAATTTTAAGTCACGTGATTATACGCCGTGTATTGGATAGAGCAAATGCTGATAACGCTGCGGAAATTCACGGAACACAACAACAAAAAACAAGTACAAAAATCTTCAATACTTCTGTCTAAACTAGACTGATTTGAATTTGGTTTAAAGCAGAGAAGGTGGTGTGTGGAATGTGACTGGATGTTGTTGATTTCAAACAGCACCTGATAAAATTGGCCAGCCAGCAAAAAGTTGCTTGCTCGTCAATAGCTTTTTATCAGCGGTTGTTTAAATTATCTACTAAGTGCAGATAATCCATAACCGTTCTTTGCTTTCCCTGTTTCGAAGCAATTTCATATCGGTCTTTGAAGATTTTACCTAATTTATGTTGTTATTGTTGTATCATCTGATATTCGCCATCCTGCACTTTGCATTACCGATGCTGACTTTGCTAATGACATCGCATTGTTGTCCGACAGCCCCATAGGTGCCCAAAATCCGTTTACCGCCCTTGAAACAGCAGCTAATTGTAGCCCCCCCTACAGATCAGCCGTCTTCGCACAAATGAAACCGAAACTGAGTGTATACCAATCAACATACGCAAAAACAAAGAGATAAAAACACTTTCTAATAATATCCTTAAATGTGTCGATGACTACGAGCACGTATAAGTATCTAGGATCACACATAAAGAATTCCGAGAAAGAAATGGCGTATAGATTGATCAACCTGTATGGCTAGATCATTTCTGTCCAAGGAAAGTTTGAAAGGTCATTTAGTCCTTCTAGATCAAGTCTGTATCTAACTTTACATACACACACTTTCTACTTACAATAGACAATTGCAATGCTTTTATTGACGTAAACTTTACAGTTTTTTGTCAAACAACAAAACATATACAAACAATAGTACACGTGTTCATCAAATTGTAGACAAAAATATAAGAAGTACGATGTATGCTATGTGGAAGAGAAGCAGATGGCAAATCAGTTAGTTTGGAGCTGTATGTGACGTAACTATACAGTCTGTATATCATTCAAAAACCATCCTGTTTCATCAAAATATTTAGGACGTGTTTTTGACTTACCGATAAGTTACGACAAGGTTAGGGCAAGAAACGCGTATCACCAATCTATCACGACCTGGGTTATGCGATTTTTGTTTTAAGCGATATTTAAGACATTGGTGGGGGAGACCGGGGCATCATGAACCACTTTTTGATAAATTTCAACTAGGGTTTTCTTAGTTTCACACAGGGTGCTCTGATCAATACCATATCAAAGATCAACATCTCTCGCATGTTTCTAAATCTTTGATAGATATTTTCGACTTCCAGAATCCACAGAAAATCATTTTAAACAGAGCTGGTGAAATGGTTCACTTAACCCCTTTGACGGGGTAGGTTGAACCAGTACAAGGGGTAAGTTGAACCAATTGGCATGTTTGCGATAATTTTTCACACTGAAAAGAGAAATAAACACAAGATTTCATTCATAATGATGAAAATGGGTGTTACCTGCTGTAACAACATAAAATTTCATTCAATGAATAAAAAATATTCCATTTTCAAGAGAATTCGCTTAGTCATACAAGAAGCCAATTTAATAGGCCTGGAATTATTTCTAACGTTTTTCGGCTCTTATTTTCATAGTGGTTCAACTTACCCCGGTACACAGCATGGTCATATACTTGTCATTTGTATCGAAACCATCTTACGATGTCAATAACGGAATGCAATATTACATTCTGAAGATATCATATGTAAGATGTAAAGAATACTGCTGAGATTTACTTTGCATTGTAGTACGAAGACGGAATGCATGAATTGTGAAAAACAATTTTAAGGCCGAAATTTCGTTTTTTGGGCATAAAATCCACCTAACAAGACAAAATCTCTAGAAATTTTCACCGATGAATACTTAAATATTCCCGCCTCGAATATTAACACCGAAGATGTGAAATTGAAAATTACGGGAGAGAAAATTGGAGTGGTTCATTTAACCCGTGGCTCAATTAACCCCGGTCTCCCCTAAGTCAAAAATACGTCTTAAATGTTTTGATGAAACAGGCCCCTGGACCTTCATAGATAGCTTGTAATCAGCGCTAAAATTCCCCATACTTTGTTTTGCCCGCACAACGATACAAACTCTGACTGCCCCCATGTTGTTCTCATCCTTGAAATATCTAGCACTGACCCCTTTTGAACAGTTTGTACAAATATTAAACCTATGTCTTATTGTATTAAATGTATTCTATGCTATGCATTGGAATTATTTACCAGAATAATGAATCTTATAAAATCGGTTTCATAATTACCAGGAATATTCATTGCTTTTTTTTGGGTTTATCTTAACCCAGTTTCAGACAGAAAAGGACTGCCTGGTGAAATTTTAAATATGTTGTAAGTGAATGAAAAATTGCATTGCACATTCTTTGATAGAAAACATAGTTTAGAAATGAAGAAATTGCTTGTCCCAAGCGATCTCGTCATTTTCAATACAAAGTTTTGAGAAGCTATTATCTGTTCAAGCAAGGGCACAAAATGCGTCATTTTGTTGCAATAGAATCAACCTCTCCAATACATCACAATCTTAAGGTTGTCCAATGTGAAAACTACAAAATACATGCTAACAAAGGAAAGGATTGTGTACAATGTAGCACAGAAAGATTGAGACAAAAGGAAAAACTGCTGGTTATCAGCAGTTTCTTCTTTTGCCTAAATGTTAGGGACGTCAAAATCAGGTCTTGTCTGGGAAAGGGTTAGACATCTGATATATTACCCACATATTCTGCATGTATTGTTGTTTTTAAGCAATGATATTTCATAAACTAACAAGTGAATGTTTACAAAAACGTCAGTTCATCTTAAGAACAGCAATCTTTGTACTTTCTAACATCCCCACATACAACTTGTGATTTGTATCGCAGTATGCAATACTGAAAGGTTTTGTTATTCCAAATAACTTCCCATTAATCACACCTACCTCCTTCAAGTCGGAAGTTAAGACGTAAATGTTGTGATTAAGGTCATCACATACATATACTGTCCCGTCATGTGACAAAGCGATGCCACGAGTACCCCATTTTCCCTGTGGCCGGAATTCTGCTCTCAGTTCTCCAGCCATAGTGAGGCATACCACGCTCCTTGTACCAAAATCTGTCACATACACCAATGTGTTGTCGTGGTTAACCGCAATGTAGATTGGAATGTCGAATGTCCTCCCTTCGACTTCAGTCGGAAATGTCTTTACTTCAACACCATCTGTGTTGACGATCATGACAGCATTCGGTTTTGTTTCTGTAACCCCAATGAACGTGTTGTTGGTGTAAACGATTGGCCATCGAAAACCCGTACACTGTATCGTTCTCTGGAGCTGCATTTCATTTATTGCAGAATATATTTCTATTTTCTTATCAATCCAAATTGCGAACTCAGTATCTGACATTCTTGTAAGTCCGAACACTTTAACAGGAAATGACCTCGATTGAATGACTTGATTTTGTTCAATGTTTATAATCAGTAAACAATTGTCGGCGAAATTAAAGAGAATCAGTTTCCTGTTTACTAGAAGAACTATGTCAGTGATGGTTAAACTAGTATCTGATTCCTTGACAGTTAGATCTATATCACTGTCGTGGCTCACACAAGCACCTAATTTGGCGGAAGAATTACGAACTAAATCAATGATGAAACTGGACGGTACAAAACTCATGTGTTTCAGTTTATTGTCTTTTTCAAGGTCAGCAATTTCTTTCTCATGTTGAGCAATATCGTTCTTCATACCTTTTATGTCCATAAACAGGCGACAATTCTGACCTTTAGCTTCTTTATCGTTAATTTCTGCTTGTGTTTCGTGGACTCGTTTGCCCAGTTCGTTACTTGTTGATGCCAATTGTTCAAATTTTGTCAAATTGTCGGATTTGTGCTGTAGTATTGCCTCTTCAGCCTCCCTGCTACGCTTATCAAAAAAATCCTTGACTTCCTTCCTTAATTTATCTATTTCCAAACTACTTCTTTCAGTCTGACTTTGTATGCTCTTTCCATTTTCTGTAGCCAAGTACGAGCATCTGTTGGCTCTCTGCGATAACCTGTCTAACGCTTGCTTTAAGGACTTATATTCGTAGCAGTCTTGGATGTTCTCCGCTAATGTTGGTATGTAACCCACATTACATGTTCTGTGCCCTACGGTTACGCAGACAGTGCATCCAAACTGATCATGGTCCTCACAATAATACTTGATAATTTCATCCTTGTGAACGGTGCATCTATCTTTGCACTCATCTTTTGGTTTGTTTGTGGATTTTGAAGCCGGCATGTCTTCTTTTGCAAGAAGTCGATGATGTCTCCATGGTTGCGGTCTGCGATGAATTTTATAGCACGTGTCACATAAATGGTGCTCACAGTCCACGCAATAGCCTTCAGCAGGTTGTTTGTCACCATCTTGAATGCACGAATCACAGAACAGTTCGGCACAGTTCGGTATGAAATTTGATGCATCGTCAGATGCGTTAGCATTTTTTTCCGTCCGATCCATAGATTAAGTATTCATGTCCCATACAAGTTATCAAACTGTACGTATATTACATCCTAATCGTTATCTCAACCTTTTCCATTAAACAAGACATTGTTTTGGCGTCCTTTTTAAAAATAATCTTTGAGAACAAAGCAAATACCGTTCACGACCATTTCTATTCTCCGCAGCTTTTACTGGCATTGCATCAACACAAAAGTCATTTCAATTAATTAACATGTATTTGTCAACCGCAACACCTTTCAATTTAAATCTATCTAATTCATTGTCGTTTGGTAAAAGGTTAAACCGATAACATGCAATGTCACACGATAGCTGAAATGTTAGTTTTAACCCATTATCAAACGGCAACATTTTAGACAGGTTCAAATTCAAAGATGTTGCTGACTACAATTTCAAATGAATGAAATCTAAAATCGTGATATAAGCCGTAGTTACGAGATTTTATAACAACACCGACGGTTGAAAGTGACATTTCAGAATTTTTTTGTCATAAAGTTTACATTTATTTTTATCTGAAAGAGCATATTTCCTTATGAAAATTCTGAAAATTTCAAGCCAAAATATAGCGCCGTTTACGAGAAATTTATATTTTAGTGTTAAAATTGAACAAATTGTTGTGGACAACAGTTCGGATTTATATGCAATTTATCGATTATGTCTCAACTTTAAATGCGTGTTTCTCGCTTATTGACAACAACTTCAAAAAACTAATAGTATTTATACTCATCAGAATACCCAATCTTGGCATCAAGACATACTTTAAAAAAATGAAATTGGAATGAAATGTCCCTTTAAGGTTACTTCTGAGAAATGTAAACAGTATAGACCCTAATAAGTCTGCAGAATCTTTCATTGGCCAACACGTTTTGAGCGAGTACTGGTGGATTTCGCAGGTATCATTCAATCAGAAGCTAATACTTATTAGTGTCTAGCTTTCAAAACTACTCTTGGTCCAGAAAGGCTTAGAAAACATTGAGTGAACAAGAGCTTCGCAGAGCGGCGCATATACGCCCGATGTGGGGGGGGGTGTCTCTTGTCAATAAAATTGGCCTTTTTTCAATTCAAGGGCAGATAATTCAAACATGAAAAGTTATCAAAATTTTGTTTGCACAACCAGACATCATAGAGATTCATTGTGGCTAGTTTGAATAAATTCTGGTTGAAACTGTTGAAGTTGCACACAAGAGAAAAAAAATGCATTTTTGAGAATTAAAGGGCAGATAATGTAATTTAAGAACAAAAACAGTTATCTAAATTCTGTAAACCATGGGCACTACTAGACACCATGGAGATTCATTGTTGCAAGTTTGATTAAATTCTGATCAAAACTGTAGGAGGAGTTGCGCACACAAGAAAATGGGCATTTTTTAATACCAGGGCAGATAATTCAAGAACGAAAAGAGTTATCTGAATTCTGTAAGTGGTGTGCACAACTAGATACAATGGAGATTCATTATGGCAAGTTTGATTAAATTCCAATCAAAACTGTAGGAGGAGTTGCGCACACAAGAAATTGCTAACAGACGGACAGACGGACGGACGGACCCGTGGACGGACAGACGGACGGACAACCGGGACCATAACATAATACGACCCTTCGGGCGTATAAAAAAGAATTTACTGATATAATTATGTAACCAACAAGAACTACCTTTTTCTCCTTTTTTACCAATTTCTTCATCGTCTGCAACTTCCTTCAAATTCCATATCCCACCTAAAATATTTGACCCGACACGTTATGTAAGAAATCATCTGTGTGGTACATAAAACCCATATTTTAAGAAATGGACCAGACTTATCAGGCGTCTAACAGATGTCACGTTTGGAGAATGAACATATAGAAAGAAAGGAAAACAAGATAGACCCTAAACATTAACTTTGAGTGAAACGTTTCGATCCTAGTAAATCTGTACCGCCTGTTCAGACTGACTATGGGCGATACTTTTTTCACACTTTCCAAAAGATCCCCTGTGGGTCAATAGGTCACATGTTCTTGTTTTGGAAATGGTTAAAACGACAAAAAGGATTAATAATCAATTCTCATTCACCTTCAAAGTTTTTGTTGACTGGTTTTTCTTTATGAAAAGTGTTTCTCATAATTTTTTTGCCAGTGTATCATATTTTATTGGTATCATATCCAATGTGAACAATACACGAAAGTGCAATTTTGTAAGTTTTTTTTGTGTTTGTTACAAAACATATAATTTGAAAACATTTACTCGAACTTTGAAAGCTGACCATAACGAACGAAGGGATCACAATGTTTAATTTAAGCAATAACAATGACCAAAACATATTCTGTTTTTGGCGTCCCTATTAGAAATGAGCTGGCAAAAAAAGACAAAAGAAGAAACTGCTGGTTATCTGCGGTTTCTGTAATTCGAGGCGTCTCGTGGATTCCAGGTATTTCCAAAGCAAGGACTGGGAATCGAACCCGGAAGTACGTCCGACAAGCCACGTGTACCAACTACATGTACGTTATAAGAGAACTTAGTACAGTCTATTTCGTGATCATTTGGTGAAGGGTTAACGATTAGAAGGAAATATTGCGAGAAAAGAACAAAATACTGCTTTTCAACATCTTTTCAATTAACAATAATTTACAAGCGACAGGTGTTGATGATTAATCGACTTTAAAGTTACAAACTATTTTTTGTCAAATCATCTTTAATTGTGCCATTAAAGGAGGGGTTTCCATAAGGCCGTTTTCCTGGGACCTAAATTTTCCAATGATATTTTTAGTATAAATAGATACATAAAGGGGACGTGTTTTGCCGAAAAGTCTGAATCGAACGGACCTTTGGTTTGGTGTATATTGTAAATTGAAAGTGGGTGGGGTAATTCTATTCAGGCGCTACCTAAGGTTCTTATTAATCAATTTTCTATCTAAATGTAAATAATTGGCGAATTTTTTTTAAAACATTATGTTTTGTATATGAGCCCATGTTAAGATGACCTGAAATCCATTGGCTTGATTATTATAAATATTAAAATATTTAGCGTTTTATGTATTTTTTCGATTTTTTGTATACAGTCAAAACTGTATTAGCGGCCACCTGTGTATAGCAGCCAAACTGTCGTATGCAGCCAGTCCAGGTCCTCCCATGCAATTTTACTCTTTAAAGTAACTGTGAATAGCAATATACTGTCTAATGTGGTCAGTGGCCAGCGTTGATTGTCCCAATTGCTCTTTACCTATATCCCCTTAAGCAGCCATGCACAACTAATTGGTGGCAGGTAATGTGTGAAATATTGATAATGCATCTGGCAATTTGCCTAATCATGTGCATAAACCATGAAAAGGTGTGATAAACAGTTAAGTGTCATATAAAGGTTTACCCTTTTTACTTTAAAAAACATGCTTTTACTTCATATGAATAGGGTCAGTCATACAAGTAGACATTTACATCCAGCCTTCAGTATATTCTATTCTGTGTTAAGCAGCCAACTGCCATATGTGGTCAGTTTTGATGTGTCCCTTGGCTGGCTGCATACGACAGTTTCAACTGTATTTTCATCTCCCAACTTTGGGGAAAACATCAACACGTTTTTATAAAGCGACATATTGGAATAATATTTTAGGTGAGAACTTATTAATAAATCGTCATTACAACATTATGAGGGATTTTTGATACCTAGTCGGGAAAATGAGTTACGGGCCCTTGAATGCGCGAAAACCCATGACAAATTGTGGAATAAATAACAAAATACATTTTTTCTGTTTTTTTTTCTTACAGAAAGGCAGAAATGTTAAGTAAGCTAAAATTATAGCTGGCCTCATCAAATAGTATTACAAATAAGGTATTGCGGACAGTTTCGTCTGTTGTCCGTCCGTCTGTCTGTCTGCCCGTCCATATTTTCTGGTTTACTCTCTAGAATCCACATATATTATCCGATCTTCACCAAACTTTGTCAAAATGTGTATAATCATAAGCCCTTGTGTGAGATTGATTTTGGACGGAATTGCTGCAGAAGGTGTTGAGTTATGTGCCCTTGAATGTCAAAAAATGCTATTTTTGACAATTTTTGCATTCTAAAATTTAGAAATATCACCAAATCAAATGCAAAACCAAGTGAAAATGTTTGCATTTATAATATCTTGGGTGAGTGTGATTTTCATCCAGATCAAAAACGCAGATTTTGAGTTATCTGCCCTTGAATTTGGCAAAATTGCCATTTTTGACCCCATTTTCGTTTTAGCATCGACCAATTTCTAAAAAATAAAAGCAAAACTTGGACAAATTGTTGATGCCCATTAGATCTTTTATAAGTTAAACTTTTGACATCATTTGAAATGCTTATCACAAGTTATCTGCCCTTGAATTAGACAAACTTGTTGGTTTTGGCGCAAATCTATGGCTAATACGGCAATTTTGTTAAATTCAAGGGCGGATTACTCAGGATATTCATTTTCAATCTGGCTGAAATTCTTACATGTCTGATGTATTATAGACAGAAGTAATTTGTCCTCTTTCAGTTTTAATTGATCCATTTTTGTGGATGCTACAGGGAAAATAAAGCTGAAAAAATGCAATTTTTGCCACATTCAAGGGCGGATAACTCAAAATTTGCGATTTCAATCTGGATGAAAATCACACTCACCCAAGATATTATAAATGCAAACATTTTCACTTGGTTTTGCATTTGATTTGGTGATATTTCTATATTTTAGAATGCAAAAATTGTCAAAAATAGCATTTTTTGACATTCAAGGGCACATAACTCAACACCTTCTGCAGCAATTCCGTCCAAAATCAATCTCACACAAGGGCTTATGATTATACACATTTTGACAAAGTTTGGTGAAGATCGGAAAATATATGTGGATTCTAGAGAGTAAACCAGAAAATATGGACGGGCAGACAGACAGACGGACGGACAACAGACGAAACTGTCCGCAATACCTTATTTGTAATACTTTTTGATGAGGCCAGCTATAATTTCAGCTTACTTAACATTTCTGCCTTTCTGTAAGAAAAAAACCCAGAAAAAATGTATTTTGTTATTTATTCCACAATTTGTCATGGGTTTTCGTGCATTCAAGGGCCCGTAACTCATTTTCCCGACTAGGTATCAAAAATCCCTCATAATGTTGTAATGACGATTTATTAACAAGTTCTCACCTAAAATATTATTTCAATATGTCGCTTTATAAAAACGTGTTGATGTTTTCCCCAAAGTTGGGAGATGAAAATATACAAAAAATCGAAAAAATACATAAAACGCTAAATATTTTAATATTTATAATAATCAAGCCAATGGATTTCAGGTCATCTTAACATGGACTCATATACAAAACATAATGTTTTAAAAAAATTCGCCAATTATTTACATTTAGATAGAAAATTGATTAATAAGAACCTTAGGTAGCGCCTGAATAGAATTACCCCACCCACTTTCAATTTACAATATACACCAAACCAAAGGTCCGTTCGATTCAAAATTTTCGGCAAAACACGTCCCCTTTATGTATCTATTTGTACTAAAAATATCATTGGAACATTTAGGTCCCAGGAAAACGGCCTTATGGAAACCCCTCCTTTGTAGTTGTAGTCGTAAATTGACTAATAGCCCTTTACTAAACCGTAACATTTTAGACTGGTCCGAATCAAAAGATGTTGCAGACAATAATGTAAAGTGAATGAAATTACAAATTTTTGGTATTTCATGAAAGAAAACATTGTGATAAATGAAGAAATTGCTTGTGACAAGCATTTTCATCATTTTCCACAATGCTTTCAAAAGCCTGTCTTTTATTAGGCATGAACTTGCGTCATTTTGAGAGAAAGGATTTAAGATTATTCTAGCACAAAAGTAGACAGAAAAGTTTGAGAAACATTGCAGGAAGAGCAGAAGATGAAAATTATTGTTATCGCCTTTTCTCAAAATATTTTCTACAATTTATGTGGATGTTCTGTGTATCTATATGTTATTTTAGTCTTTTGATCCACTGTAACCACTGATCCATTGTTGTCTTCTTTTTCCACGATGTTCAGGAAGGCTTCGACTACATAGTCAATGCTGTGAAAATAAATGTGTTAAAAATCAAATAACGAAAGTAGAATTCTTTAGAATTGTTCAACCAAGATCTAGTTTGACTTTCCTTTTAGAAGCTACACGGAACCGCATAAAACCACATGGAAGTCAGAGTACGCGAGTAATGCACTAAATCAAGAGACATATTTTCCATTT
The DNA here is from genome assembly GCA_963680895.1 of Fragum sueziense. Lineage (NCBI taxonomy): Eukaryota > Metazoa > Mollusca > Bivalvia > Cardiida > Cardiidae > Fragum > Fragum sueziense. Next base: position 54,513,203 of record OY804598.1, on the reverse strand, counting down.
ATTCAGTAATTCTGTTAATATACGGTCGATTTATAAAAAAGTTTTGAAGAAGGTGGAATACGTCAGGGATTAAATGAATGTGGTAGATTTTTAAAACTCTTCTGATAAAAAGTTATTGACGGCAAACCAAAAGTGTAATCTAATTATATAATTAAACTAAAACATATCAACTTATTAAGAAATCTTAAGATATCACAAAATATCTTACTCTAATTAAGCACTAGTATCTGATCATCAGCATTTTCTTCTTTTCCCTCGCAGTTTTCATACTAATGAAAGTCAAAGCTGATTAAATATCAATGGGCCACCTCCTTGTTTATACATACTTCTTGTACAACCATACCAACAATCTAGTCACTAGCATTTCTTCTTTTCCCTCACAACTTTCAAGCTCATGAAAGTCGAAAATGATTTACCTTTTCCCAAACATAACCTGATTTTGACGTCCCTAATAGAAAAGACTTAGGAAAACATTGAGACAAAAGAAGAAAATACTGATAAACAGCAATTTCTCCTTTTATCTAAATATTTTCTACCCTATATTACACAAGAATCAATTCTTTATCAACATCCAATTCTTGGTCTAAGGCAGGTTATGAACAAGAATACCGTTATAAAGGAAAAGGGTTAAATGGCAGTGGGACATTGTCTAACTGTGTTTACGCATTTTTATTAACCCTTTCCCAAACGTCGAAATTTTAGGGTGATCCACTTCAAAAACTGCCAAAAATGACAAAACAGAAGGTATTAAAGATAGAATTTGTGTAAAATATGACATAGAAAATATTGAGACAAAAGGAGAAACTGCTGGTTATCAGCAGTTTCTTCTTTTGTTTCAATGTTTTCCCAAGCCTTTTCTATTAGTGACGTCAAAACCAGGTCTTGTTTGGGAAAGGGTTAAAGACATCAAAACCAGGTCTTGTTTGGGAAAGGGTTAAAGACATCAAAACCAGGTGTTGGTTGGGAAAGGTTTAATCATATTCACCTAGTACACCTACCTATTTATACCTAATCCCTGTATTACCCCATCTACTATTTGTTTGTTCTCGTTATACGTGACTAGCACTGGCTGGCCCCCGTCTGTGACAGTGTTAAGCATGGCCGTCTCGGTAAAAGCCGGGCACAAAACGGCAAAACTGACGCCATACGTCTTGTTAAGTGGATTAGCCTGAAAATATCGTATTTTTTTAAACAAAAAACTCGTAAATGAAGCTTTTTAAGCTGTAGTTACGAGGTTTTAGTTGAAAAGCGATGATTTGTAATTTGGGATATAGGAAACTTTTACATTGCCGTTTAGATATCTGAGCCCCGCTTTACTAACGAATGTACGATTGTTTGTAACAATAAACCTGATTGGCCCAATGTAATTTTTCGTGCAATCAGATGTCTTCTTGCACAATTTACCAGTATACAAAATCATGGTCGTACAATCGTTAGTAAAACGGATCCCTGATGTAGACCAACAGATAAGAGGGGGGATAAGAGGGGGAATAAGAGGGGGATAAGAGAGGGGCTAAGACATTTTAATTTTGATATTTCAAATCTTAACCCTATGGTGTGATTACTCATTTGAATCGTCTCGATGAGACGATTCAAATGAGTACCTACAACATAGAGTTTGATGATGAATAAATGAAACATTCAAAGACCATTGTCATCTCTTATCTGTAGCTCTATTTAACGTAAACGTTTTTTAATAATCAGCATCATAATACATCAATTTGTGGGATGACTAAAGGGAAACAACTCAAATCGATTCACAAGACCATCTTGTAAGACACTACGTACGTGTGAAACTACAGAGAATGACCCATCAAAATTCACAAAATTAAGAGAAAAGAACTATTGATGCTTCTTCATCTTGCTTCTTCTTCTTGCTTCTTCTTTTAACATGTTTGTCTAATGTGCGCCGTCGCATTGCAATGAATGAGACAATGTACAACTACACCATTAAAATTTGTCCACCAGACCGGAGCTACAGATATAAGAGTGGCAGAAACCATTATAAATTTGTTACTTCAAATCCAAATCCTATGTTGGGTAACCGTTTAAATAGTCGCGACGAAAAGATTCCGATGAATGCCCACAAGATATGAATTGATGAACAATAAATGAAATTAGTGTTGTAAAATCGGACTCAAAACATAATCGATAATCGAATTGAAATGGGAAGTGGTTTCGATTCAATTATCGATTAATAATCGAAACTTCATTTTCTGTAATAAAACACTTTTGTGTTGATGGGTGTCAAAAAATCTAAAGTTTGTTACGCTGACAACAATAATGGTAAGTCTCTAGCAAAAGAAAGGTGCAAGCCAACAGATTTTGTCTTCGATTTCATTGATTTTATTAAAGTTATACTATATTCAATTGAGCTTTGGTTTCCTACATAAGTATTTCTTTCAATCCTACATAAGTATTTCTTTCAATGTGTGTGTGTGTGTGGGGGGGGGAGGGTAAGGGTCTTCCACAAGCCATCCAGACGGAACAAAGTTATAATGTACTTCATAATTTTGATTTGTAGCCAAATTTCAAATTAATTTTTTTTTCACTTAAACAAAAGTCTGCAATAAGTGTCTGCGTTTTAGTCCCATCCATTTACTCTAGTCCTTACTCAAAGAACAGCTGGACAATTTTTAGTATTTTAAGAGTTAAGGAGTTGGAGATAAATGGTGCAGGTATCAAAAATCCAAATCTCTTTCCCAAATTCACATCATCTGTCTAAAATAAAGTGTATTGTTGGTAAAACCGTATTTTTTCGTATCCGGATTTAGGCATATGTCCGGTAACTGGTACACTTGATTACGAATAGAAGTTGTTTAAAATTTTGTTTGTTTTAAATGTCATAAAATGAAATGAGTGGTCTGCTTTGAGATGAAATGGCTTTATTTGCCCATTTTTCTTCCGTTTCATGAATGTTTTTCTCCAAAATCATGTTATGAAAATGGTGCCGATGATCGCTAGAAACGATGGAATTCCGCCGCTGCAAAACTTTTTGATTACAGATTTATTTGATTATTAGCAAAATATGGTCTTTTTACACCCGAATTAATATCTGCAAATACAATTTATGTCTTTAACATTTGGTTTACTCTTGGTTCTTTCCTTTGGAAGCTAAAAAACGAAAACAAACATTGCCATCAGTAATATGGAGCCAATTTTTCGGTAAAAACCAAAGACGTTAACGATCATCGATTTTCCATACTCATAATCGATTGTCGCCGATTTTGGGCTTCAACGACGATTAATCGATTATTTCCGATTATCGTTACAACACTAAATGAAATACTTCATTTCAAAAAGTATTTATTCCCTCTTTTCTGTAGCTTTGACCCAATACTTTGCACAAAGAAAAGCTGCGAAACAAAGTACAAAAGTCGGAGACTTACCGCCCAACTTCGAGTGTAACCAACTATTCCATACTTGGAGGCACAATACGATGGCATGAAAAATGCAGGGAAAAGACCTGCAAATAAATAAAAGAAATGCCATATATCATATATGTAGGTCTTTAGTACATAATATGATATATCATTTAAAGTCTGAAAAAAAAAATCTGGATCAAAGTAGGACGGGTATCACCCTGTCCTTCGAAAAAAATGCGGAATAATAATGATTTTTGTCTTTCAATTCTCGATATGTTTTTTGAATTATTTTAAGGTTAGACAACCTTCCTGAGATTCGCGAGACGTCGAAATTTTTTCATGCGAAGTCGCATTCAGAACCTATGGTAAGAAAAGAAATAACAATGCTATAAGCAAGCTTGATCTTAATAACATACTTTATTACATTTGACCAATTGCATAAGTTGCCTTTATTCGATACATAAAAAGTTACAGAAAACGTCGTTGAAAAATATCATACCCCCAGATGAAGCGACGTTTAGGATGAGTCCACCATTTCCGCCTTTATCCTTCCGCATGTGATCAAGGGCCATATCAGTCCCTTTCATAACACCCAACTGAAACAAGAGCCGTCAGAGACGGACGATGCTCCCCGATTAAGGCATTGTCACAATAAATGTATGCCATGCAGAGCTAAGATTAAGCTAACAAACGTTAAGCCCCTTTTTCCATGACATACTTATTATACGCCAATATCAAGTAGTTTATTGTCAAGGGCATCTGATTTGCTACTCAAATATGAAATTTCATCAAATTCTGACCATTAGACTATGAGAAATTAGAGAAAGAGTGTACTTGACCTTAAGTCCCCTTTTCCCATGACGAGGCCTCAAATCCAAAAACTGGGAAAAGTACATCGGCATTATGTCATAGGGAGTTCACATGGTATGTTTCATTTGATTTGGCCCAAGGGTTATAGAGAAACCGCTTCGGACGGACGGACGGACGGACGGAATGACGGACGGACGGACGGACGGACGGACAGACGAAGCGGCGACTATATGCTCTCCCTTCGGGGAGCATAAAAATATAATATGGATTTTAATCGGAGAGTATGTCGGGTACATGGATATGACAAAAATAGGGAGATACAGTCATAAAGTGAACATTTAAGGACATTGTATTTTTGTTGAAAGAAGAAAGGAAAATGTAACAAAAGAAAGTCACATGGTTACCTCGCGTTTACATAAGAAATGTCAATAGTTGACTTACCAAGTTGATTTCTATAGTTTTTCTCTGTAAATTTTCATTCAGTATTCCTGCATTGTTTACCATGATAGTAATGTTGTTGAATTTCTTTTTGGCTTGAGCGAATAGATCTGAAATTACATTGCACATAATTGTGTTTAAACATTTTACGAAATATCAAATTTGATAAAATTGGAGTCATTGTAAATCATCATATGTTCAAAGAATCGCTAAGATTCAAAAACGTGCTGCTAGAATAATTCTATGTGAAAAATGAGATTCGAGTTCTAAAAATAATTTCTCATGTCTAAAATAGTTAACGTTTAAAAATCGCTGTAAGTATTTTACTATCCTTATGGTTTCCAAAACTATTCATGGACTAGCCCCACCTTACATGTCAGATCTTGTTTCTACAAGTAACAACCAATTTCACCATCTAAGATCCAATACAAATAAGCAAATCTCATATTGTAATCCAAAAACAGAAAAATTAAAAAGATCATTCTCCTTTACTGGTATGGAACATTGCAATGCATTGCCGATTCATATACGAAATGTTACTATTATATCTACTTTTAAACGGTTACTGAAAAACTATTTAATGCTAGAAAACAATTGTTAATGGAAAGAGTTGTGTATGTCTTTGTTTCGCTTTGAAATCGCTGACTTTTATTTGATAATTTTATGTCAGTGTTCACATAATTATTATTGATGTTGCTGTTGTTATCATCCTTCAATTGTTTTATTTTTCAAGAAGGCCTCATTGTAAACTAGAAATCTATCACTGAAGGTGATAAAAATACCCCCGCCACCACATTTGTTCGGACAAGTATTTTTGTTGAATCAGGAGCCATACTCAGAAATTGTCAATCCGATTTTCTTGAAATTTGGTCCAATCAGGGATCATAACTCAGAAAGTATCGGTCTGATTTCCGTGAATTTTGCATCATGCATAAATGCAGGTCCTAATGCATACCTGTGCTAAGTATGAAGCAAATCATTCAGTAACTGTAGGAGGAATTATCCGGACAAGCATTTTTGTCAAATCAGGGGCCATAACTCAGAAATTTTCGGTCTGATTTTCAAGAAATGAGCGTCTTGCACATCTACTGAAGTTAATGCACACCTGTGCCAAGTATGAAGCAAATCGGACAGTAACTAAAGGATTTGTCCGGACAAGCATTTTTTGGTAAAATCAAGGGCCATAACTGAGAAAGTAATGGTCAGATTTTCGTGAAATTTGCGTCATGCACATCTACAGGTCCTAATGAACACCTATGCCAAGTATGAAGCAAATCGGACAGGAACTGTAGGAAGAGTTGTCCGGACAAGCATTTTTGGGTCAAATAAGGGGCCATAACTCAAAAATTACTGGTCCGATTTTCGTAAAATTTGTGTCTTGCACATCTACAGGTGACAATAAACACTTGTGCCAAGTATGAACTAAATCGGACAGTAACTGTAGGAGGAGTTGGCCGGACAAGCATTTTTGGGTCAAATCAAGGGCCATAACTCAGAAAGTATATGTCCGATTTTCAAGAAATGTGCGTTTTGCACATCTACAGGTCCTAATGCACACCTGTGCCAAGTAGGAAGCAACTCGGAAAGTAACTGTAGGAGAAGTTGGCCAGACAAGCATTTTTGGGTCAATTCAGGGGCCATAACTCAAAAAGTATCGGCCTGATTTCTGTGAAATTTGCGTCTTGCACATCTACAGGTCACAATAAACACTTGTGCCAAGTATGAACTAAATCGGACAGTAACTGTAGGAGGAGTTGGCCGGACAAGCATTTTTGGGTCAAATCAAAGGCCATAACTCAGAAAGTAACGGTCGGATTTTCATAAAATTTGTGTCTTGCACGTCTGCACGTCCTATTGCACACCTGTGCCAAGTATGAAGCAAATCGGACAGTAACTGTAGGAGGGGTTGGCCGGACAAGCATTTTTCGGTCAAATCAGGGGCCATAACTCAAAAAGTATCAGTCCGATTTCCATGAAATTTGTGTCTTGCACATCTACTGGTCCTAATGCACACCTGTGCCAAGTATGAAGCAAATCGGAAAGTAACCGTAGGAGGAGTTGGCCGGACAAGCATTTTTGGGTCAAATCAGGGGCCATAACTCAAAAAGTAACAAATCGGACAGTAACTGTAGGAGGAGTTGGCCGGACAAGCATTTTTGGGTCAAATCAGGGGCCATAACTCAAAAAGTATCGGTCCGATTTCCGTGAAATTTGCGTCTTGCACATCTATAGGTCACAATGAACATCTGTGCCAAGTATGAACTAAATCGGTCCACAAGTGTAGGAGGAGTTGTCCAGACAAAGTTTTGGAGACAGACCAACCAACCATCCAACCATCCAACCATCCAACCATCCAACCAACCACTGGACCGACAGGCTGATTCCAGTATACCCCCTCCAAACTTCGTTTGCGGGGGTATAATAAGTTCTTCATATTGTTATGTTAGTTACATTTACATGTATGATGTCAGCTTAATGAGCTACCTTCTATAAATAAAGAATTTATTATTATTATTATTATTATTATTATTATTATTATTATTATTATTATTATTATTATTATTATTATTATTATTATTATTGTTATTATTATTATTATTACTATTATTATTATGTCCTTTTTAGTAAAAGGTGTAATTATTATAATGTTTTATGTTGAATGGTTTCAGGAAATAGCAGGTGTAACAACTTGAAACGTTCAAATTGAAAGACTTTGAATATTTCGATATGTAGAAAAGCGATATAGATATATAAGCCTTAATAAATTGTATCTTACTTTTAAAATCTTCGTCATTCGTGACATCACACTTCACAAACATGGCGGAATCTTGGCCATACGTTGACTTTAGCTCCTTTTCCGTGTTTTGACCTTCTGCAACATTTACGTCTGCAACACACACCTGAAAAGTGCCATGGAAATGAACGCCCTTTATAATCAAACCTTTCCTATTAAAATATTATATGATTTGGATGATTTCCAACGTGCATAAATGACAAAAACATAAGTAAAGTAGAATAGGCCTACTATACTCTTAAACTTTCTTCCCTATTTAAACACAATGTATTTTTTTCCCCTTTTAACATTTGACTTTTTACAAGAATAATGACAATAAACATGCGATCATCTATCAAAATTTAAGACATTTTAAGGGCATATAATCTGTGCATTTTTACGTGTCAAGAGCTTAGCTGATTCATTTACCATGTGAAACCCATTCCCACACATTGCTGCGTTATGATGTGCTTTCATTTGGAAAACAGTGTGGAAAATGAAGAAATTGCTTGTGACAAGCAATTTCTTCATTTCCCACATTGTCTAAACCCGAAGAGACAAAAAATGTAATTCCCTTCAATTGCACAATCGTCGTCTTCAACATCTTTGAGTATTGATAACCATAAAATTTTGTCAGTAGGGACAGGGTTCGCTTACCTTAGCGCCCCGTTTCAATAAAGCCTCTGCAAACGCTTTGCCCAAACCTCGGGCACCACCCGTAATGACCGCTACAGCGCCCGCAATCTTCATTTTAGTTCCTTTCTATCTATAATGAAATCGTTGTTGCTTTGGTGAATCATACAACTTTAATCAAATTTCAGTACAGAAAATGTAGATGCATGAAAAAGAGCAACAAACAGACGATGTAGACGTTAAAGAAAAGACAAGACAGACATACGACAGATACCCTTTTAATTGAGATGAAATTTTGAAGATGTGAACTTTGTTTAAAGTTCTATCCGAAAGACTTGAGTGGCGAGAGCTATATGGTACTTCAACCGGCGATCCCTGTGTTACAAGACTTTTAACACGCTGCATCAAAAACAATCACATAGGCGTAGGAAGGTTTAAAATATGGGGGGGGGGGGGGGAGGGCAAATATCGTCCCTTGACAGCCAGAAGTGGCTATCAGCAGTTAAACTTTAACTGCTGATAGCCACTTCTGGCCGTCAAGGCACGAATTATTAAAGTGAATACCAATATGGGTATATTATTGGTGGCCATAGGGGGGGGGGGGGCAAGCCCCTTTTCTAAATTGTTGGGGGCCCCCGGCCCACCTCTTCCTACGCCAGGGAATCAGTCAGGCGACAAAGGCTATGAGAGAGAGAGACTTACATGAAGAAAGATAGAGAATTCTCACCTTGAAAATAAATGGTGAATTGATAATCAATGTTAAAAATGAAAATAGAAAAGTATATCCCGATATTATCACAAATGGAGGTCTGACACCTTCAATTGATTTCTAGTCCATTAAACTTCATAGGATGTCGAAAACAAAACCTGTTCATCCTTCGTTGAACAAATGCTTTAATATGGGAATGTTTATAGGACGGGATCTAAAACAGGAGCATATCACTGCTTTTCAAAAAAAAAAAAAAAAAAAAAAAAAAAAACTCGTATCTAAAGCTGTAGATACGAGGTTTTTGTTGAAAAGCGAGGATATGCTTCGACATATGAGGCTCTCATACATGTTGATCAGTCTGTGTCTAAGAGCAATCTTACCTTGGTCCTTGCTGTTCGCCCAGCCTTTCTATCAATAATGAGAACACTAGATCTAAAGAATAATATAATATCTACAAATATAATACATTATACCTATACTTCTCACAAAAAGTTAAGCAACAAAGATGCTCTTCTTTCTCAAATGTGTTTTATCACATCTAATGATCTATGTTTTATACAATACAAAGTTGGGGTCTTACTACACAAATTACGTTAAATGATTGGGAAAATCATCAAACAATAACATAGTTACAGATCTTCGAAAACCGTTCCGACGAAACAATGGTGCAAAACGTCACTCGCCAGCAGTTCAGAATGTGTAAAAAGTTGTTTTTCGGCCACTTCAGGCCATGATCGAGCATCAAGTACCTGGTATGACCCCTACGACGTTCAACACACGCCCGAACACACCTTGGCATCAAGCAGATTTGTCTGTCTAATGTCCGTTGTGGATTGATCCTCCATTCCGTCTGTAAGACCTGTTGCAGTTCATCCAGAGTCTGTGGGCGAACATGCTGACCATAGACACGCTCTCAAATAATGTCCTATGTATGTTCTTTCGAATTAAGGTCTAGAGACGTAGCAGGCCAGTCTATATGTCTGATGTTGTTGGTCCACAGAACTTCAGTCACAATTCCAGAACGATAGGGACGGGCATTACCATCCATTAACATAACAGTTGGATCTGTTTACTGTGCCACAAGGATGATAACAGACGTGATGATCCCGTAAATGCACCTTACACCAGTCATTGAACCTCGTCTGATGACAACCAGCTCTGTTCTGTGGCAAACACTGATACCTCTCCAGACCATCAAACTCCCCCGTTCATATTGGTCGTTTTCAGCGATGTTACAGTCGGCAAACCGTTCATTACCGTTTCTCCACACACGTGTCATGCCATCATTAGAATCAAGACAGAATCTTGACGAGTCAGTTAAGAGTTTTTGACGCCAACGAGTAACTCTCAGTTTTGATGTTGATGTTCCAATATTAATCTTTGCCGTCGATGTTTTGGAGGAAGTTGGATCCGTTGAAGTGGTATCCTGGACATTAGACCTTCTGTGTGAAACATGTTCCTCACGGTTTGGATGGAAAGTCTGTTTCCTGACACCATCTGAAGGTCATTTTCCAGCGATCTGGCCGTTGTAAGCTAGTTCCTACGGACTAAGGTTGCAACATAACGGTCTTCACAAGGTGTTGTTACTCTTAGACGACCTGAACGTGGTCTCTCTGACATCTGTCCAGTTTGATTGTATCGGGTTATTGCTCTTCAGTCAATACTGCGATGAAATTTAAAGTGAATGGCAGCAGCAGTCTTGGTTGCCAAACCCTGTAGCATTCCAACAATTTGAGCCACTTCATTTGGAGTCAAGTGACGTATTGGCATGATTCAAATGTTGATGACATCAAAGTTGTCAAATTGACGCGTTTTAATCACATACGGAGCTAATGCCAAGTTTGAAATCCGTATATGCGACATATTTTGCATGCATGTTTTGGGGGTGAGTGTGTTCTAATCACGTGATAGCTGTTTTTGGAGACGATAACATTCAGTATTCTTTTAAGTGTGTTTAAGCATAGATATGGCTGTCCGAATAACAAACCTGTGCAAAAAATTCCGCGTGTATAAAAAGAATATTGATAGAATTACTTTTGTTGCTTTTTGTGAGGAGTATATATATATTTTTTGAAAGATTGCGTATGTACAAAATGATTTAAATTAATGTTGGTCTAAATAGCCACATCGATCCTTTTTCCAGAACCTAGTTTATATGCATTGTCATTTACAATTTTTAGTCATCGTATTCTGCCTTTTTTAGGCATCGTATTCTGCCAAGCAGAACAAGTCAATAACAATTAAAACTACCCATGCGTATTTCATGGCGTCACCTTTCTTTAAAATCCTCGTAACTGCAACTTAGAACAAGCTGCAGTTACGAGGTATTTGAAGAAAAGTAGCGATACTATCATTAGACACCACAGTCAGAGTTTGTATTTAATTTTCGGCCAATGTCAGGGGAGTCCGGACCCCTACATCCCCCCTCCCCTACCCCCTCCCTCTAGATCCGCCCAGTGATACATTTTATTACATAGGGCAAAAAAGGGAAATTTTAGCGCCGTTACTCAGTTTTTACGAAGTAGATGGTACCTATATTTGCTTCACCATGACTGTCTGTCTGTCCGTCCATCCGGATCCGTCCGTCCGTAGACAGTCGTTATTCTAATGGGTAAACCCTTACCCAAACGACAAGCTTTTAGGGTGACCCACTTCAAAAACTGTGACAAATGACAAAATGGGTGTTAATAAAGATAGGATTTGTGTGAAATATGGCATAAAAATATTGAGACAAAAGGAGAAATTGCTGATTATCAGCAATTTCTTCATTTGTCTCAATGTTTTCCCAAGCCGTGTGTCTACCAGGGACGTCAAAACCAGGTCTTGTTTTGGAAAGGGTTTGATGCTATCAGATTTATTTGAAATTATTGCTGATGAGCCAAAAACGCTTTTAAAGGTGGGACAGAAATGACAAATTCTATTTACATGTGAAATGTGGTAAACCACAATTGATTTAATTTTAAGATAAATAATTATATACTTATTCCTCGTAAACAACGGCTTACGCTTTACTTTGGCTAGAAATTTTCAGAATATTCATAAAAAATATGCTCTTTCAGATAAAAAGAATAAAAGATAAAGCTAACTTACGTGTATAAAACCAAAGGAAAATTGAAATCAATTATATCGATCTTTTAAAAATTTATAGATCTATAACATCCTAAATACATTTCGGGGAACGGATTTTGTGATTTGCAACAACCGGATATTAACACTTTTGAATAACAATGGACGGGCAATCATGTTTAACCCTTTCCAAAATAAGACCTGGCCCTGGTTTCTCGAAAAAACTTCAGTACATTCATGATTCTAATGAGTACATGCTCAACTTCAATTGAATACCAATCAACGTTGATTGGAAGTTCACGTGGATTTCGTGTGGTTTGAGCATGGTGCTCAGATTTGGGTCTGAGAATGTACTTAAGTTTTTCGTAAAACAGGGCCTGATTTTGACGTCCCAAATAGAAATAAAAGCTTTTGGAAACATTGAGATAAAAGAAACAATGATGATAACTAGTTTTTCTCCTTTTGTCTCGTTATCTAGGCCTAATATGAAATTAAGTTGTAAACAAGTCCTTAAAATTCTTTGTTGACAGCACCCATCTTGTCATTTGCATAATTTTCAGAGTTAAACCACGCTAAAATATTGCCTTTTAACAAAAATGGATTAAGTATGTCTATATTTAATGCTCACGATAGGCTAAATGACCTGGCAGAGCATCTCTAGCTACAATGTAATAGCTTGAGATTCTCTGCTATGTCATTTACCGTGAACTTTACATACATGTATACTTTAGCCCTTTCCTAAAGGGTAACATTTTCCCGTGTTTTAAGTGTTTCTTTAAAAGGGAATATAATTATCTTCCCTTTCAAAGAAATAATTATGTAGGCTATTTTTATGCTTATGCACATAAATAATGATAGATAGATGGTAAGGTTTATTGGGGTTTTACGCCGTTTTCAATGATAGAAAGAGAGAGAAGAAGAACTAAGGTGGGGATTGGGTTGAAAGGGAATGAGAGAATGTAGGAGAGATAAACAGTATAACATCTTACCTATTTTAAAGCGATCTGTATTTATTCACCGACATGGTTTGGTAGATAGGCTAAGTAAGTCGATGTGTAATCAAAGTTATTATTTTTGAACCTCACCGCCTGCATATTTTTGTTATCAGGCTTTATGCATACATAAAGGCCTAAATCATGTGTAGTTAATATTTACACCTGATCAAGCGTGTAGCATAATTTAAAGTGGCAGAGCATAGGCTACCTGTGCTAGTAGAGTAAAGCTCACGATTTATGATCTGGCAGAACATCTCTAGTTAGATTTTATAGCTAGAGATTCTCTGCCTGGTCATTTATCGTGAGCTACATGTATACATGCCTATCAAAGACAAGAAAATTTAATCGTGTTGAATGCAACCATTTCTCAAACAAGACCCGCTTTTGAAATCCAAAATTAGAAAGGGCTTGGGAAAGCATTCAGGAAAAAGAATAACGTGCTGATAACCAGAATTTTCTCCCTATGCATCAATATTTTCTAGACTAGGCCTTTAACATACACATTTTCTCTTTTTGGTGTCAATTTAATCGCCTGCGTCTAAAATTTTGCTATAAAGAAAGATAACTCATTCAAACACAATTAAACAAGTCCTAACACCGTTATCTCCCTTTATTTGTTGGTATTTGAAACTGGTCACAAACACCCAAAAGATCAAGAACCAAAGCCTTTGGAAAAGTAATCTTGAGAATATTGAGAGGAATATTCAGAGATTTAGTCTTCATGAATAACACATTGATTTGTGTTGTTAGTGAAAATGAAAATAATCACAGATCATTTTAGAAAGTCATGTGTTATAAAACAATAAGTGTAAACAACGGATCTTGATCAGACGTTTTTGACCCTTAATTCCTGGATATTCATTGTGAGTTAGATCTTCATGCAGGGCAACGGGTAACAGAAGACGAAGACAATAAACATTTCTTACTTCAAATCGGAACCCTATGTTGTTGATACTCATTTCGATCGTCTCGATGAGAAAATTAAAGTGAGTAGGCTACCCACAACATTGGAGATCATTATATTAAGTGAAATGTTTCACAGTGAAAAGTAATCACGCACTTTCATTTGAAGCTTTGTTTAATCCTTTCCCAAATAAGACCTGGTTTTGACGTCCCTAGAAGAAATGGCTTGGGCAAACATTGAAACAAAAGAAGAAACTGCTGATAACCAACAGTTTCTTCTTTTGTCTCAATGTTTTCTTTACCATATTTTACACAAATTCTATCTTAAATATCTTCAATTTTGTCATTTGAGGAAGTTTTTGAAGTGGATCACCCTAAAATTTTGTCGTTTGGGAAAGGGAAAGTAGGGACTAAATGTTCTATGTGAACCGGGATCTGGAATCAATGGCGGATATGGCTTCCGAGACCAAATGTGATCCAGACAAGCCTATACGCAGACGCTAAAACAAATTAAGATCAAAGTTGCTATCGTTAAGCTTATTCATGCCTTGTATTACTAATTTCATTTGGCATGGCGTCGATTTAGTTTTTTTTTTATCATAAATCAAACACATGGAAGGTGTTGCAGACAACAGTGGCGGGGTTGATTAGATTAAATAAAATAAGATAAAATGAAAAAAGGAAAAAAAAAAAAAAAACGTTTGGGTTAGAAAGCATTGTAGAAAATGAAGAAATTGCTCGTCACAAGAAATTTTCTTCTTTTCCTTAATGTTTTGAAAAAAATAGTTTTCTCTGTGACGTCATAAAACGTCCCTATGTGGGAATAGGTTAAAATGGTCCTTATCAAGATCAACCTGCGGCTATTTGCAGTCTGATCAGGGTTTTTTTACTCCCTTACCATCCAACAAGTCAGTGAAGAGTAAGTAGACAACAAAATGGATCTTGATAAGACTGCGTGTATATGCAGACTGATCTTGATCCATGTTTGTCACTTAACCCTTTCCCAAACAAGACCTGGTTTTGACGTCCCTAATAGGCATGGCTTGAGAAAACATTGAAACAAAAGAAGAAATTGCTGATAATCAGCAATTTCTCCTTTTGTCTCAATATTTTCTATGCTATATTCTACACAAATCCTGCCTTTATCAATATACATATTGACGTCTGCAGCCGCTTTCTAAGTGGAAAAGTAAAAAAAAATTCGGCGTTTGGGAAATAGTTAAACAACAAAAAGCCCTCATACGTACTTTCCGTCATGGTACAAATATTGAGAAAAATAAAAATGAGGTCAAATTGGTAAAAGTCTACGATATATTACATGTATTACGGACCAGACAATTCTTCAAAATGTGTCTTTTGTTGACACTTTTTTCCAAGACAATATGAGGTCGATCTATATGTGACGAGATGATGTCGTTTGACCCCCCAAGAGAGTTTTTGACTCTGAAATGAGAAGTCGACACAAGTACGTAGGAGACAGCTTCAGTTTAACCCTTTCCCAAACAAGACCTTATGTTGACGTCCCTAGTAGCAATGGTTTGGAAAACATTGAAACAAAAGAAGAAACTGCTGATAACCATATGTACTTTCTCATTTTGTCTCAATATTTTCTTTACCATAAGGAATGCAAATTGCATACATAACATAACCACGCATTGGCTCTTTTAATACTCTCGACAAGATGATGGATTTAGAAAACTTTGAGGAAAATAAAGAAATTGCTTGTCACAAGCAAGAAGCAATTGCTTGTGAATTCCCATATCGTCGGTGTAAATGCAAAACCTTGTATGTCGATCTTTGCGATTTTCAAAGTACAAACTTGTGTGCCCAGTTCAGACAATTCTTGCAGGTTTTGAGATATTTCTACCGATCAGTATTAATGACACATTATTTGTGAACAATATGTCCCAATTTCAAGTAAAACATTTCAGTTTGGGAAAAGTTATTACACCTTTTTCCCTCCCCTTTAAAATTTTCTGAAAACGAGATACGAGGTTTTGCATTTACAACGACGATATCTTCATTTCTTTCTTCATTTCATATCGTCGTCTGCAATATCTTTTACATATATCAAAATGAATATAATTTAAATTTATCTTTTATATAAATTAAACTTGAATTCATCTAAAATTAAGATGTTTGGGAAAGGGTTAAAGTTATGATAAATATTCTTTATAAGACACGTATTGCACACACTTTGCCATGTTGATACAAAGGAAAGCAAATAGCACAAGAATCTTTACCGGACCATCCCGTATTTTGTAGTTTCATCTTACAAACAGTTTGATTAATACTACATGCATTTTAAATTTAATATCAGGAAAACCGTAAATTTGAAGAGGTTAGATGTATTTTCTAAAATATTTATTTGACATTTTCTGGAAGATATCCCGGAAGTAATCAAAGTGCTGAGAGCACTGTAATTGGACGTCTCTGATTGATTGAGCGGGATTGTACATGAACGAAAGATTTTTTATTCATTCTTCTGTGTTTAATTCTATAAGATCGGTTTCGGACATACGAAATCGGCTTTAATACCAGAAAACCCTTCTCAGGCTTCAAATTGATTTGATTGCCGTTTCAAGACAACTGATTTGTCGCTATGAATAATCACTATTAATTTGATTACCAAATTCAATTAAGGCCATGCGATTAGCACTTTTGTCTTCTTGTTTCGGTTTACTATGAGTATTGTCGTCAGTTATACTTTTCATTGATTTTATAAAGTACGCTACAAAGCAATTTATTCAAAATGTAAGCCAACGCGCTACATAAATGAAAGCCGCGATAGCAGAGCACTCACCTTGTACTCTTTACACATGTTATATCCGGAAGGCCCTGGGTTCGAATTCTTCTCAGACATTGTTTTGTTCTTTTTAATCATCTTTTTTATACGCCGCCGGAGGCGGACGTATATTGGCGTCATCTTCTCCGTCCGTCCGTCCGTCCACTTTTCTTGTCAACGCAACTCCCCCTTGGTTTCTGGCTGGATCTTCTTGAAACTTGGTCAATGTTATCACCTCAATTGGTAGATGTGCATGAAGGAAGGAATTAATTGTTCGTTGACTTTTGCCAGAGTTATGCCCCTTAAAATCTTAGTCTCTGGGGCTTATTGAAATTGCAGCCTTGTCAACGCAACTCCTCCTAAGTTTCTGGCTAGATCTTAATGAAACTTGGTCAATGTTATCACCTCAATTGGTAGATGTGCATGAAGGAAGAATTTTATGGTTCATTGATTTTTTCTAGAGTTATGCCCCCTTAAAACTTAGTCTGTGGGGCTTATTGAAATTGCAGCCTTGTCAACGCAAGTCCTCCTACATTTATGGCTGGATATTAATGACACTTGGTCAATCACCTCAATTGGTAGATTTGCATGAAGGAAGGATTTTATGGTTCATTGATTTTTTCTAGAGTTATGCCCCCTTAAAACTTAGTCTCTGGGGCTGATTGAAATTGCAACCTTGTCAACACAACTTCTTCTAAGATTCTGACTGGATCCTTATGAAACTTGGTGGATGTTATTACCTTAATTGGTAGATGTGCATGAAGTAAGGATTTTATGGTTCATTGATTTTTACCTGAGTTATGCCCCCTTCAATCTTAGTCTCTAGGGCTTAATGATATTTCAGTCTCGTGAACGCAATTCCTTCCAGGTTTTTGACTGGATATTTATAAAACCCTTTTTGTGAACACAACTTTTTACAGGTTTTTGTGTGAATATTTATAAATCCTTGTCAATGTCATTTTTTTGTCTCAAGTTTTATAAGTGGCGGCGTATATTGTGACCATGGCACTCTTGTTCGACTTCTATCTCCACCATCGTTGGCGAAAAAACGACCGCAGTGATTTAGAATCGATCTTAACACAAATTCAACGAAATAAAGTAATGAAAGGCCGATCATTTACATACAATTCCGCTCAATCAATGAGAGGCGTCTAAATATAGTGCTCCAAGCACTTTGATTTTCATTCCTGTTTAGAGTAAAAAAAAGAAAAAAAAACACGGTAGCAGTTTTCCCTGGTTGTGGTTACAAAACAAATTCAATACATACTTTTCCTGAAACAAAATACCAGATGAATTGGAGCACCTAACCACGGATTCCTCATACAAGTACTACCGCAGCATCCTTACATCTACAGATGTGCATAAAAAGAAGAAATTGGGAACGTGCCGTCGGGAAAATGGCAGTGGAGTACAATAAGCAATTTAAATATTCATATCATTATCAACGAAAATTTGAGAATAGCAATGTCCCTATCTGTAAACATATTCATACGATCATCAAGGTACCATCTGTTGCAGACCCATTGCTTCATCTTCTTAGCTCAATACACGTAAACGGGTCTCTTAAACGAAATAAATACAGATCGCTGTCACTTAGTCTTTTACTAGTAATAATCATTGTTGTCATGATCATCGATCAGTATGTAAATAGGTCATGATACTGTCGAATATCAGTGATACAGATGCTGGAGAAAAAAAAACTCGTAAGAGCAACTATTTTTCTGAATAGGTGGATTTCACTAGTGTCTCATCTGAGGCTGTTCAGATGGAAACCCGATTTGTCATCGAGTCGAACCCGAGTTGTGAAATGAACTCACTCCCCGATAATCATTTTCAAAACCCTGGTTCCAAAGTACGTCTCGTGGAAACCCCGTTCCTTTAAATATGTCAAAGACTTAAACAACAATGATCAAAGAAAAGGAACCTATCATACACAATACGTGCATTAAATTGGGTATAATCCATTTTATTTCACCTGAAAGGGTGTGTCTAAGCAAAGAGGTTATTCGACGAGTTTACTGCTCGATATTTTGGTTGAGATAAGAGAAAAACGTGCGGGACGAGCATGAACACATTTCGAAATTGAAAGAATGTTCAATTGTAAAATGTGCTGTAATAAAACCTCGTAACTACAGCTTGATTCACACTGTAGTTATAATGTTTTGCAATAATACCGACGATTTACCGCTAAGCGGCAAGGCTGTTTCTCCTCAAGCTAAATGTAATGAGCCGTTTATTTGGCTCCGCCCTTTCTCCCGAATTAAAACAGAATATAATCATTCTAAAATGTGTGTTTTCAGTAAACACATCAAGAAAAACAAACGTTTGCAGAAGAAATAATCCGAACTGGTTTTGAACCAACGACGTTCCAAATTTCAAACTGAAAAAAGGTCGCGAGGTTAATCCTTTCCCGTTTGTGCTATCGCTGCAGCTGATGATATAGGGTGTCTGTTTACATTATAACCATCGTGTATGCATGTATTGTCCAGCAAAATTAACCCGGGACATCTGCATATGTAATGACCCCACTTCGGCTTTGTTTTCTTAAGACACTCAACTAACGGACTTTGCGCACGAAAATTAAGTTGTCCCGGGTTAACCTTGTTGGACAATATCGCTTTCTAAAGATCTTACCCTTTACACAATAAATATTACGAAAGTCAAAAAACTACAAGAAAATGATTAAATCGAAAAAAGATCGTAAAGTTGGTTAAGACGTGGCATGAATTGAATCGGCCAATGAATCTTATAGTATTTGTTAGAGAACACATAGAAAGTAGGAAAAGATACGACAGTTTTCCTGTATGGTCGCAAAATCTATTTTGAATTTTGGTCAACTGGCAATTGAGTCTGAAAAAGGGTTTTTTGGTAATGAAAACCCATTTCGCCTGTCCAAAAGTGGTTATAAGAATTGTACGTCCTTTCGGACGTCCAATTAAAAACTAACAGTTGATATATAACTGGGTATAAACTATAGCAAAATACAAAGACAAATGTTATGGAGACAAAATTCAATTTACTTCTCAATTTAGTAGTCTCACCTGGGACCTTAAGTTCTATTTAAATTTCATTTTCTGATACTTTATCTGCTTTTATTGTTTTCTGTGTCGCTTTTTATTCTAAATTGAACAATCAGTTTGTAAAACAAATCGGTCGTCCTATACTATGGAGTTTATTAAAAGTTCAACTGCTTTATTTAATGTTTGATTTATTCTCAATTCGAAAATCAAGCATTTTAGATAGCCACGGTATTTTTTGCTGTATTCAACACAAATGTATTTGGCATAAGTTATTTTTCTTATAAATAATTTCCACCGCCGAATGTTTACGACGTTGCACGAATAGGTTCGGATGCATAACGAATGCTAACAACGTCGCACGAAAAATTCCGATGTCGCGTCAATCTAATTAGAGCTTGACTATCTTTAGAAAATAGGAAAAGTCAGTATAAGCTGCTGAACCTAGAAGAGTATTATCGGTGTTATTGAAAAACCTCGTAACTCCAGCTTTAATCAAGCTGGAGTTACGCGGTTTTGTAATAACACCGACGGTATGTGACATCCATCTAGTACGGGACCAAGTTTGGTTTCCTAAATCATCAGCGACGACACATGTTTTATAACACAAAATTCAATTTTCTTGACAATTCGAAGAACCCCGTTGGGATTCATACGCTAATTATGGCTTCTCGTTCAGAAATTGTATTGTTTCCTTAGTAACGAGTAAAGAAAAACATCTCAAATCTTCCGAAGGGTACGAAAAAGTTTTGATTCTCGCAGAGAAAGAACCAAACATCTTTTATATAAACTGACATTTTTCAACACAGACTTCTCCCAACTCCACACTATTATTCCATAATGTAGGCCCAAAACCAATCATTGATACCCAGTCTATAACTAGTCAACGTCTTGGTACCCTTACCAGCCCTCCTCAGAAGCAGTCGTTGCTCAATCTTCGTCTCTGGAATTCACCCAAAGTTTGATATTTGCGGAAGAAGAGGTGAACTCCGCAGTGTCTGCAGGTAACCGCTCATGCCCTTGTTTGGCATACTGAGCCTACATGATATTAAACCTTATCACAACAATGTTCTCGGTATTGTCCATTTTGTGGAAAGCTTGGGATAGGTCATCTTCGCAAGCTAAGGGTTCTACCTCCACTTTGTTCCTTACGAGAACAAAGTGGAGGTAGGACCATTGGCTTGCGAAGATGGGGATAGGCTAGTCTTTTTTAAAAATGTCTGTGACTGAATCACAAAAGACAATAATGATATGACGCTGCATTCAATCTGCATTTGAAATATTGATCTCCACGGTGGTGTTAAGTATTCTACTATCTGAATGAAAAGCATGCCCGAGTCTCAAAACTTTTTGATATCTCATTGTATTGTAAGACAGGTTGCACTTTTGCCTATGAATAGTGTCACTTTAGTTTATATTTATGGAGCATATGCGATATAACATACACGGTAACTTAACCCTATTCCGGACTTTTGGGGTCCATTGGACATCAAGGGCTATTTTGGGTATATCTACCGTGTCATTTAAAAAGCTACAGCGTTTATATTTTAGGTAATCTATACCAGTCCATCGATGGTTCTTGGCACAAAATATTTTCCATGTACACTGAAGGGTTTTCATACTATAGCCAAAAAGAAGCTTGGGTCCATTGGACCCCAGTTGGGGTCCACTGGACCCCATATAGAATTATATAGGCAATATTGAAGAAATGACGATATATTTCCATTTTAACTGAACTAGGAATGTACTCTGTTGTACACATTATTAAAATAAGTTGTGTTTGAACTGGTGTTTTACTTACCCAAATGGTGTAGAGATAGTTTCGTGAAGTTAGTACATCAAAAATAAGCAAAATCTGAGATTGACAGAAGAACGAATACAGAAAATCAACAAACTGATATATATGAATAACGATTCCTAAAATGTATTATCCTCGGTCCATTAAAAGTACATGCGAAATTCCATCTTGATCTGATCTATACAGAAACAGTTATTCAACTTCAAAGTAAAAATTTGCTTCTCGTGTCAATTTACCCCACCCACTTTGTTAGCCATTATCTCCAAAAATAAGCCCTCTTCAGAATTTTTACACATACAAATTAATGATATTATGTAACCCTGTCAATGTACAGAATTTAAAGAAAATCTATTTTTGAACCCTTGTTGCAACCCATTGTTTCAAGACAATAGGCCTTGTGGTTTGGGAGAAAATGACTTTTTTGTAATTTTGAACAGACGGGTAGGTGAACAGATGCACAGACAGACAGACGAATGACAGTGTACGATCACAGTACATTATTCTCAGCACTTTGTGCTAAGGTAATCAAATAAATCAATGTAATCTAACAATTCACATTGACATATTATTTGCATTTTCGCACGCATTTGTGTAATGGGGTCCAGTGGACCCCAATTGACCTTTAACGCAAGTTTAAGTCACTGACCGGAATAGGGTTAATCAATATATGTCTTGGTGATTTGCGATAGCGTCTTTGTACCTGTCCCCTTCCACATACAATACTGGTTTGACGACATGAACACAGAAGTCTTTGGAAAATATTGACCACAAAAAAGGATAAAGGATCTATCTAACAATTGATTTCGAATAAAAAATGCAATCACTGCAACAACAGCAACTACTTTGTCATTTATTTCGGCTTTAAAAATTGAACAGTTCCGTCTGTAATTCAGTCATGTGACACAAGTGATACACGGTTAACTACAGAATGATAAACTAATCACATTAATTTCTATCATTATGATGAGCCTGCAGTACATTCAGCATATTATGACACACGGTTACAAAATTTACCCATGTATCTTAACCCATTACCAAACGACAGAATTTTAAGGTAGTCAAATTGAAAGATCCTGCAGACGACAATTTCAAATGAATGGAATTTTTAATTTTTAGGTCTTTTAGCATGGAAAACATTGTGATAAATGAA
Organism: Fragum sueziense; assembly: GCA_963680895.1. NCBI lineage: Eukaryota > Metazoa > Mollusca > Bivalvia > Cardiida > Cardiidae > Fragum > Fragum sueziense. The sequence continues at coordinate 54,490,761 of OY804598.1, read as the reverse complement.
GAAATTGATTGTCACAAGCAATTTCTTTATTTTCCACGATGTTTTCCATGGCCATTATTTTATGGGGAGTCAAAAAGAGTCATTGTGTGATAATGGGTTAACACACGTATTCATGAACAACACAAAATCGAACCCCAAACTACTGTGATTTTGCATGTGATGGTTAGAATCTTGCAGGTGTCTCACTTGTTTTTAAAAATAGAAGCGAGTCTCCATTGCTTTCATAGGTAAAATTCGTTAAACATCTGACTGTAAACCCGGTCTGTTTTTAGAACAAGTTCGTTGTCTTTAGAAAAAAAATCTATAAACTCACAATTAAACGCAAAATATCTATACTTTGTTGAAGCGAAAATTGTTTTAGTTCGCCACCAGTGATATTGGGAGTTACCAAATTTAGTAAGTAACATAATCTTGTTTAAAATATGTTTCCGTGCTCTTAGTCGTGAACTGGTTGACCTAGGATCATGGAACTTTCCACAGTTGTTGCCCATATCCCAAGGAAGTGACCTATCGCTCTCGGGTTACGAAGGTCAAAGGTCAAGGTCACAATTTGACTTTGTTTAAAATCCGTTTCCGTGCTCCAACTAAAGAACCTTATGACCTATGACACTTTTTCAGTGACAAAGACGCTAGTTGGGGAGGGGTATTTGTCCGATTTGCGACAGATTTGGTTTGAAGTTGTAATTACAATGTGTTTGAAAATAAAAATCAATTGTTTTCATATGTTTCTTAATTAATTCCTTAAAGAATAGACGATATTAAATGACCACGGTTGACTAAACGAATTTAGTTTGCAATCCTTACAAAAATCGTAAAATTCGAATCATATCTTTGATATCAAACTCCCACAAAAATTTGTGGTAGAAATCAAGTTTAAAATAAATTTTAATAAATATTTTCTACAAACTGCAATTTAAAAGCTTAGGGTACATTACATGCGCGCCCAAAGAATTTAACAAAAACTTTAATTTTGAAAAACCGTCTGATTGATATCTAATAGAAAAAATACCACAAAAAACTTGGCGAAACGATCTTGTCTAAATGGATTTAATGGTCAAGTTGCATGTTATAACCAATAAAGCTCGTGATGTTCTTGAACTAACAAGACAAGAAATTAATGATGCTCGTGTTTATTTCCTCAACTTGATTTGCTGTCGAGTGGGATGACAGATGCTATTTATTAACATTAAAGTCAATTTAAAAAGCTAAGATATATGAAAAGAAGTATAAGTATCCTGGCTTCACACAAGTACACCAAATGACGTGTAAAGTTAAAACAATGTTCACAAAATACAAATTAAATGGGTACTATGAAATTCTTAAGTAAAATAGTTCTAACTTAGAACTATTTTATTTAGGAATTTCATAGTTCCGATTTTCTTTTTTAAGGTTTACAGACCCTGAAAAATGACCACTTTCTATCAATACGAAACGCATCAAATTTCACACACTTGTAAATACAATTCACATAAGTTGATTCACCGTACCGGACATCAAGATTATGCTTCAAGAAGAAAATAATTTACAAGTACTATTTCACTCTATATTCATATGCAAGGGGAAGTAATTTTGAACATTTTTGTCAAATATTTCCATATGTATGCATTAATTCAAAATTCTAAACCGTACAAAATGCTTATGCTTGTATTTGGAATGGAAATGTAACACAGTTTAGGAATTATTTGCATTTTTCAAATTTCGCATCTGGCTCTTTGGTGCTTTTGAGGGGTTGGATACCTTAAGTAACAAAATAAACATCACCAAATTAAGATTTTCTCCAACCATAAGGATGCCAAGCTATTGTCGTAACAAAACGCACACGACAAACATCAATACATTCCTCATTTAACAAGTACGAGTTAAATTCAAGTAAACCCCTCTGTTCCTTTGGCCCCGTTTGAACTTACAGAGCAAATTAAATTTGATGGTATAAGGCATGTGTCAATATAGATGATTTACGTTACCAATAAAAGTGTCTACAAAATCTAAATGTTACAGAATCGATGTATAAGGTCGGCTGTAATTTGTATCTCTAGGGGCTATACACGAGACGTGAAGTTAAAATCTCAACATCTTTGAGCTGTTTTCTGAATAATGTACATCTATTTGTATTATCCCCGGTGCACCATTTATGGAAACGTAGGCCCCTAATTAATGTTTCGCCTCGCTATATGTCAGGCGTTTTTTAAACATCTTTTGACATTTCTAAAATAAATTATTTCGGACTCTTATAACAAAAAACTCGTATTACCAAATAACCAGAGTAACACTTCTTTTATTTTGCCCTAAAATGTATTAAATCAATGTTTAATTCAAATGTAAAGAGTCAGATTAACGCGCATTTGCCCGGATAAACAATTCAATATGAAGAAGTCGCCGCAACACCTAAATTAAATTATGAATTCAATTATCTGATCTTTAACATATGAATTTACAAACTTTCGTGTATAATTTGTTAATTCTTTACATCATTTAGCCCTTTGTTTTGACTAGTTTTACTGGTTTCCTACTGTAAAATTTGTAAACACGTTACATAATACATTGACTTGCCTATAGTCTGGCATTATTCCTGACAGACACATTTTATTGGACCATTTTTGGTCAAGGGGGAAAATGAATCTATTTTTGAATGAACAGAATCCCCATCTAAATGGACAGTTAAATATTTGCTTGATTTACTGGTACAATTTTATGGAGAAATAATGAGCTCCCATCTCTTAAACCATCTCTTAAGTGATCTCCTTAATCCATTATACGATTGCACAAATCTCATATCCTCACTGTTATTCCAAATCCTTATCATATAGCTATATTGTAGTAATTACAGTGTTTGAAAAAAAAAAAAAAAAAAAAAAAAAAAAAAAAGAAATCAGCTGCATTCACTATATTTCTTAATCAAGGAAGTCTACCCCTAATGAGATTCGTGCGGCGTTGAAATTATTCGGGCGAGGTCGAGAACATTCGACAGTTAAACTTTCCACCGCCGAATGTGTACGGCCGCGCCCGAATAAGTTCGGATACGTTACGACGACGCTAGAAAAATCCGATGTTTTATGAATCTCAAAATGGCCACATTACAGGTATTCTATCTTAATGCCCTAAAGAGTAGCCCATGTTAAATGGCCAATCATTTTGTCATGGTTACCTTAACGAATTTGTAATCCTCATAAAAATGATCGTAAAATTCGAATAATATCTTTAATATCAAACCCCCACAAAATTTTGTGGTAGAAATCAATTCTAAAATAGATTTATGGCTTTGGCGTTGCATGTTATAACCAATTAAGCTGATGGTATTCTTGAACTTACACAAGAAATAAATGATTTTCGTGTTTATTTTCTCAACTTGTCTTGTTTTTGAGTGACCAGAATTTTGTCCCCTCTCTAAAGATATGTGCAATAATTGACGACGATACATATTTTATAAAATACGATTTAATTTCCCAACAATCAAAAGGACCAACTGAATTGCTGGTGAGTAATTCCATATTCAGATATATGTGACCCTTCATGCCTAAAGGGACCCTATTGGGAATAAATAAATCCAAATTTTGACAAACTTGTCAGACCCAGTCCAGGTTAACCAGGTCCTGTATGCGAAATATGACCATATAGTAAGATAGGGAAAACTTTCCGGATTAGAAAAATACATAAAAGTGATAAGTGTCAGCCCTAGTCTGGCTGCGCGGACTGTGCAGACTGACTAGGGTCGATATTTTTCACACTTCCTATAAGGTCTCTAGCGTGATGGGTCACCTGCAGGGTTCTCCGCAGAATATTTTGAAGCCGTAGTGGCATTCGTAAACCTTGCGACACATGGTGTTCATGCAAATAATTGTGAATAAAAACATAATGGGAAAAGAAGAAATTGCTCAATTTGAGCAATTTCTTCTTTTCCCATAATGTTTTTATACAGAATTAGTAGTTTTTAGTTTAAAAGAATGCCCCATTTATCAGTTTTTGACATGAAACATCTCTAAATGTCTCTCTTGGTGACCATTTTGAAGAAAATAAGCTGTGGGGTACTTTTGAAGCTGTAGTGGCATTACCCTGATTTCCATTAAGCTGTAGTGGGGCCGATACAGCTTATTGGGCTGGGGAGAACACTGACCTGATTATAATAATAATAATAATAATAATAATAATAATAATAATAATAATAATAATAATAATAATAATAATAATAATAATAATAATAATAAAATAATAATAATAATAGAAATAATAATAATAATAATAATAATAATAATAATAATAATAATAATAATAATAATAATAATAATAATAATAATACTCTATTATCAATGTGTAAAAAATTAAGTATTTCATTAGTGACGAGGATAGACGATCTCCTCCTCCTACAATTCTAATCTTTTCTACAAATTGCAAATCAAAAGGATACTTTACATAAGCGCCCAAAGAATTTAACAAAAAGTTTATGTTGAAGAACCATCTGATTGATGTCTAATACAAAAACAGCACAAACACTTGTCGAAGCGATCTTGTCTAAATGGATTTAATGGCCAAGTTGCATGTTATAACCAAAAGAGCTCGTGATGTTCTTGAACGAACAAGACAAGATATAATGATGTTCGTGTTTATTTCCTCAATTCGATCTACTGATGAGTGGGATGACCGGTGTTATTTCTTTATATTTAAGTCAAATATAAAAGTTTAGATAATATAAAAAGAAGCATAAGTATCCTGGCTTAACGCAAGTACACAAAAGTACATGTAATGTTGAAATAATGTTCACGAAATATAAAGGAAATGGGTACTACGAAATTCCTAAGTAAAATAGTTCTAAGTTAGAACTATTTTACTTAGGAATTTCAAAGAACCTATTTGCTTTTTTAAGTAACAAAATATACATTACCGAATCAAGATTTTCTCCTACCATAAGGATGCCAAGCTATTGTCGTAACAAAACGCACACGACAAACAGTATTGTAGTCCTTTTTTCGATGAAAATTTAACAAGTACGACTTTGATTCAAGTAGAATTCTCTGTCCCAATGGCCCCGTTTTAACTTACAGTGCAAATTAAATTTGATGGTATAAGGTATGTGTCAATAAGATGATTTACGTTACCAATAAAAGTGTCTACAAAATCTAAATGTTACAGAATCGATGTGTAAGGTCGGCTGTAATTTGTATCTCTAGGGGTTATACACGAGACGTGACGTTAAAATCTCAACATCTTTGAGCTGTTTTTTGAATAATGTACATCTATTTGTATTATCCCCGGTGCACCATTTATGGAAACGTAGGCCCCTAATTAATGTTTCGTCTCGTTATATGTCAGGCGTTTTTTTTTACATATCTTTTGACATTTCTAAAATAAATCATTTCGGAATGTTATAACATTATAGTCGTATTACCAAATTACCAAAGTACACTTCTATTATTTAACCCTAAAATGTATTAAAACAAATGTTTAATTCAAATGTAAAGAATCAGATTAAAGAGCAGTTTCCCTGATAAACAATTCGATATGAAGAAGTCGCCGCAACATCTAGATTAATGTATAGATTTGATTATCTGATCTCTAACATATGAATTTATAAACTTTCGTGTATAATTTGTTAATTCTTTTCATCCTTTAGCCATTGTTTTGATAATTAAGAACTAGTTTTTTTGGTTTCCTTAGGTAAAATTTGTAAACACGTGACAACATACCTTGACTTGCCTATGGTCTGGCATTATCCCTGACAGACACATTTCATTGGATCATTATTGGTCAAGGGGGAAGATGAATCTAATTTTGCATGAACAGAATACCCCTCTAAATGGACATTTAAATATTCGCTTGATTTACTGGTACAATTTTTTGGAGATATAATGAGTTACCATCTCTCAAACCATCTCTAAAATGATCTTCCCAATCCATTGTATAATTGCGCAACTCTCCTATCCTCGCTTGTATTGCATAACCTTATCACTACAGCTTATTCGAAGCTGCAATTGCGATGTGTTTGAAAAAAATTCGATGTAGTCATTTATTTCATAATTAATGCCTTAAAGAATAGCCGATGCTAAATGGCCAATCATTTTGTCACGGTCACCTTAAGGAATAGTGTAATCCTCATAAATATTGTAAAATAAGAATAACATCTTTGATATCTCTCCCAACAAAATATTGTTGAAGAAATCAAGTCTAAAACGGATTTATAACTTAAGCGTTGCATGTAACAACCAACAAAGCTCGTGATGTTCTTGAACTAACACAAGAAATAAATGAGTTTTGTGTTTAATTTCTCAACATGTCTTGTTTTTGAGTGGCAAGAATTATGTCCCCCTCTATATGTGCAATCATTAATGGCGACATATATTTTATAAAATACGATTGAATTTCCCAAAAAGTCAAAGGAATTATCTGGAATTTCGGTGAACAATTCCATATTCAGATATATCTATACCTTTATTATTTTATAAGTGATGGGAATAGGCGATCTTCTGCTACAATCGGAATCATTCCTACAAATTTCAATTCAGTGATACTTTACATGAGCGCCCAAGAATTTCAGGTTAAAGAACTATATGATTATCTAATATAAAAATACCAAAAAAACTTGGCGAAACGATCTTGTCTAAATGGATTCAATGACCACAAAAACTTTCAGGTTGAAAAATCATCTGATTGATGTTGTCTAAACGGATTCAATAGCCACGTTGCATGATGTAACCAATTAAGCTCGTGATATTCTAGGACTAACAAGACAAGAAATTAATGATGTTCGTGTTTATTTCCTTGACTTGATTTACTGTTGAATGGGATGACCGATGCTATTTCTTAATATCTAAGTCAAATAAAAAAGGTAAGATGATATAAAAAGAAGCATAAGTATCCTGGCTTACCACAAGTACACCAAATGATGCAGAAACGTTAAAATAATGTTCACGAAATACAAATAAAATGGGTGCTATGAAATGGTTAAGTAAAATACTTCTAATTATTTTACTTTGGAATTTCATAGTACCTATGTTCTTTTTTAAGTAACAAAATATACGAGGGGTGATCCAAAAGTTCGTAAACTGGGTTAAAAATACTTCACGAGTGTTGACTATCAAAACAAAAGTTGCACAGTTTTTGAATGTGACATCTGTACAATAAATGTGGAAATTCTCAATTGTGTCCATAGAGCAGTTATTGTCCAGTGACAAATTTTAGAGACAGACCATGCGCGGAGCGGGGGAGCAAGAACGTCAAAAGTGTCGTCAATTTACTGCGATTATGAAACCTTCTATTCAAAGTGCCTATTTGCTATCATACAATTCTGTGTCCGGTGAATAAATGAGCTGAAAGTATTATCATACAATTTTAGAATCGAAATGTTGAATAATTCTCTGTCTGGCTGTTTTAATATCGATCTATTATCGAAGCCGAACCTATCACTGTTTACCTCAGTTCTGACGTCGTTAACCGGGTTGTGGCCGTTTGCAGGACTATCTTGGCCTGCATTATCATCTATTAAAGTCCGAATCTTGGGTGTAAGTTAAAGATAATTTCTCTACAGCATCATATTTTTGTTTTCTTCAACATTTTAAATGTATGCGTCGGTGTATTACCAAGATCATGGCAGAATTTTATTATTGAACGACATTCAAATTTTGTTGTTGACGTCATATCGCTATTCCACTAATTTGTTCTATCTTATAAAAATGTAGTATCTTCATAACAACTTTTACATCAACGTATTGAACTTGGTGTCACCACGTAATACTAGCGTTATAATAATTTTCACCAAAAAAATCCCGCAGAAATTTAAGAAAATTTGATTAATTTAACGTTCATGTATCATTGTTTATGCTCCCCCGCCTAGGCGTACACACGTTACTATGGTAACACAGTTTACGGCCGCTATTACTTTTTTGTTAACATTTCATTTTTTATACTGTCTATAGATAATGAACTATGTTATTACGAAATTATATACTGATCAAGCTAGTGATAAGGAAGTTATGGGTCTATTTTACGAATTTTTGGATCACCCCTCGTACATCACCAAATCAAGATCTTCCCCAAACATGAGAATGCCAAGCTAGTTTCTGGAAACGTAGGCCCCTAATTAATGTTTCGCCTCGCTATATGTCAGGCGTTTTTTATATATATCTTATGACATTTCTAAAATAAATTATTTCGGACTCTTATAACATAATGGTCGTTTTACCAAATAACCAAAGTAACACTTCTTTTATCTACCCTAAAATGTATTAAAGCAATGTTTAATTCAAATGTAAAGAATCAAGTTAAAGAGCATTTGCCCGGATAAACATTTAAATATGAAGAAGTCGCCGCAACATCTAAATGAATTTATGAATTCAATTATCTGATCTCTTACATATGAATTCAAACGTTCGTGTATAATTTGTTAATTCTTTACATCCTTTAGCCCTTTGTTTTGATAATTAAGTACTTGTTTTACTGCTTTACTCAGGTAAAGTCTATAAACACGTGACATAATACCTTGACTGGCCTATAGTCTGGCATTATTCCAGACAGACACATTTTATTGGATCATTATTGGTCAAGGGGGAAAATGAATCTAATTTTGCATGAACAGAAACCCCTTCTAAATGGGCATTTAAATATTCGCTTGATTTACTAGTACAATTTTATGGAGAAATAATAAGCTCCCATCTCTCAAACAATCTCTTCAGTGATCTCCTTATTCCATTGTATACCTGCACAACTCTCCTATCCTCGCTTGTGTTCCATAATCTTATCACTACAGCTTATTTGAAGCTGTAATTACGATGTTTTTGAAAAAAATCAGCTGTATTCATTTATTTCATAATTAATGCCTTAAAGAATAGCCGATGCTAAATGGCCAATCATTTTGTCACGGTCACCTTAAGGTTTACGAGCTGAGAATGAAAACACCATTTTTTAGCCATACGAAATGCATTAAATTACGCACACTTGTTAATACACTTCACATAAGTTGATTCACCTTGCCGGGTTTCAAGATTATGATTCAAGAAGAAAATAATTTACAAATATTATTTTACTCTATATTCATATGCAAGGGAGGTAATTTTGAACATTTTTGTCAAATATGTCCAGACGTATGCACTAATTCAAAATTCAAAGCCATACAAAATGCTTATGTTTGTATTTGGAATGGAAATGTAACACAATTTAGGAATTACTGGCACTTTTCAAATTTCGCCTCTGGCTCTGCATTTCATTCTCAGTTCGTAAACCTTAAGGAATAGTGTAATCCTGATAAAGATTGTAAAATTTAAATTATATCTTTGATATCAACCCCAACAAAATATTGTGGAAGAAATCAAGTCTAAAATGGATTTATGGCTTTAGCGTTGCATGTAACAACCAACAAATCTCGTGATGTTCTTGAACTAACACAAGAAATAAATTATTTTCCTGTTTATTTTCTCAACATATCTTGTTTTTGAGTGGCAAGAATTTTATCCCCCACTATAAGTGCAATCATTAATGGCGACACATATTTTATAAAATACGATTGAATTTCCCAAACATCAAAGGAATTATCTGGAATTTCGGTGAACAATTCCATATTCAGATATATCTATAACTTTATTATTTCATAAGTGATGAGAATAGGCGATCTTCTGCTACAATCGCAATCATTTCAACAAATTGAAATTCAAAATGATACTTTACATGAGCACCCAAATAATTTAACAGAATGTTTCAGGTTAAAAGTCATCTGAATGATATCTGATACAAAAATACCACAAAAAACTTGGCGAAACGATCTTGTCTAAATGGATTTAATAACCACGTTGCATGATATTGTCAATTAAGCTCGTGGTGTTCTTGAACTAACACGACAAGAAATTAATGCAAGTACAAAATATGACACGTAACGTTAAAATAATGATGGGTACTATGAAATTCCTAAATAAAATAGGTCTAAGTAACATAATATACATCACCAAATCAAGATTTTTCCCCAACCATGAGAATGCAAAACGTTTGTCGTAACAAAACGCACACGACAAACAGTCCTTTTTTCGATGAAAGTTTTACAAGTACGAGGTAAATTAAAGTAGAACCCTCTGTCCCATTAGCCCCATTTGAACTTACAAAGTAAATTAAATTTGGTGTTATAAGACATGTGTCACCATAGATGATTTACGTTGCCAATAAAAGTGTCTTCAAAATCTAAATGTTACAGAATAGAGGTATAAGGTCGGATGTAAGTTGCGTCCCTTGAGGTACTAAACGAGACGCAAATTCAGAATCTTTTAACATCTTTGAGCTGTTTTCTGAAGAAGGTGTATCTATTGGTATTATCCCTGATGTACCATTTCTGAAAGCATAATTAATGTTTTGCCCCGCTTTATGCCAGGCGGTTATTTTATATACCTCTTGACTTTTTTAGATTAAATTATTTCGGAATCGTATTCAGTATAACATACCATTCAGATTACAAAAAAACCCCAAAACAAACAGACAAAGTAATACTTCTTGCATTATACTTTAAAATGGATTAAAGTAATGTTTATTTCAAATGTAAAGAATAAAATTAAACCGCCATTGCCCGAATAAACAAATCGATATGAAGAAGTCGCCGTAACATCTAAATTAAATTATAAATCAAATTATCTGATCTCTAACATATGAATTTACAAACGTTCGTGTATAATTTCGTGTATAATTCTTTACACCCGTTGTTCCTTTATTTTGTTAATCAAAAACGAGTTTTATCGTTTTCCTTAGGTTAAATTTGTAAACATGTGACATAATATCGAACCTGGACTATAGTCTAGCATAATTCCACACAGGCACATTTCTATGAGATCATTGTGGTCAAGAGGGAAAATGCATCTAATTTAACAAGAACAGAATCTCCATTTAAATGGCACTTTGAATATTCGCATGGTTTATACGTATCATTTCATGGAGTAGTAATGAGCTTCCGTCTCTCAAATGATTATCTTAGTCCATTATACGATTGCACAACTCGCATATCCTCGCTTTTATTCCAAAACCTTATATGAAGTTGAAGTTACGATGTTGTTTAAAAGAGACAGAAACTTTATATAAATTGATGCCTAATAGAATAGCCGATGATAAATGGTCAACCATTTTGTGACGATTACCTGAACGAATTTGCAATCCTTATAAAAATCCCAATATTGAAAAAAAATCATTTCTATGATATCAAACTCCCACATAATTTTGTGGTATAAATCAAGTCTTAATTGATTTAATGACGGCGTTGCATGTTGTTATCATTTAAGCTTGTGATGTTCTTAAACTACGTGACAGAAACTAATGAGAATCGTGTTAATTTTCTAAAATTGTTTTGTTTTTGAGTGGCATGGTTTGAATTTTGTCACCCTTCTATATGTTCAATCTTTGACGACGACACATATTCTATTAAATACGATTCCATTTCCTATCAAGTAAAGGTGCCTATTTAAATTCCGGCGGATAACTCCATATTCAAATATATCTACGATTAAATTATTATTTCCTTAGTGACGAGAATAGCCGAGACCCTATTACAAACATGATTATGTGTTTTCTACACGTGGCAATTAATTATAATATTTTTCATGAGCACCTACAAAAAATAAACAAAATCATCAAGGTTGAAAAATTATCTGATTGATACCCAATGCAAAATACCACAAAATACTTGGCGAAACAATATTGTCTAAATGGATTAAATTACCGCGTTGCATGATGTAACCAATAAAGCTCGTGATGTTCTGGGACTAACAAGACAAGAAATTAATGATGTTCGTGTTTATTTCCTCAACTTGAGCAGGAAGAAAAATGTTATTTCTTAATAGTAAACTTCAATCATAATATGTTTAGATATAGATATAAGCATATATACCTTGGCTTGAAACAAGTACATAGAATGGCATATAGCGTTGAAAAACTGTCCATTACCTTAACACTTTTATAATATAATACATAGAAATTATATAATATGGAACTCCCTGTTTCAAATGGTTCCTTATCACAAAATATACTTAACGAAATCAAGAACAACCCAAAACATAAGCATGTAAAGTTAAACTCGTAACAAAACGCACACGGAAAACCACAACACAATCTTATTTTTCGGTGAAGCAAGGGTACAAAAATAAATTCAAGTACTCCCAATAGCGCTGTCTGAACTTACACGGCAAATTAAAGTTGGTGTTATAAGACATGTGTCACTATAGATGATTTACGTTACCAATAAAAGTGTCTACAGAATCTAAATGTTACAGAATAGCAAGTATAAGGTAGGCTGTAATTTGTATCTCAAGAGGTTTGTAACGAGACGCGAATTCAGATTCTTAAAACATCTTTGAGCTGTTTTCTGAATAAGGTGTATCTATTGGTATTACAGTACAGCTCGCGCGTTTTTTTGCCTAAAACGCTCGCCCACCGCGGTCAAAAAAAAATCGGGTGGAAAATCGCGGCGATTTGCCATCGCGACCAGAGCGTTTTTCCACTCGAAATTTTCTTGCATCACCGCGATTCGCCGCGATGGGGGGAATCGCAGCGATCGCGGCGATCGCCGCGTTCGGGTGGAAATGCCAGGTACGGCCAATATTATCCTACAGCGCTCAGTATTAAATGCGTTTTTGTTAAGTTTATATTATTTCATCCTAAGTGTGTTTTAAATTGATTTACAGAACTATTTCATAAATAAAGAGAATGTTATATTAAATACAAACGTTTTCTATAAAGTTCTATGAAGTCCGGTAATAACACATCGTTTTTGTAAATTAAAATATATAGTTATAGGTTATTATATAATATACATGTAGAACAGGTTATTTCCGCTTCTTTGTACATTGTATTATGCTTTGTTATGCTTGATTTAATTCAATTAACTGTTTATACAATATTCTGTTTTTTGCAGATACATTTACGTGAAATCGTAAACTGCATGTTGGCTTCCCGGTCATAAATACGAAGAGTTTCTCTGTTTGAATTATTTTCGGACAACATTAAACTGATACTGATTAATTTTCGTGCGCAAAGTCCGTTAGTTGAGTGTCTTAACAAAACATTGCCGAAGTGGGGTCATTACATATGCAGATGTACCGGGTTAATCTTGCTAAACAATACATATCAAAGTAATGCGTATAATTTGACTACTTTTCAGTTTACAAAATAAACCAGTAAACCTGCGACTGGCATTTAAGGTTTATTTTTACCATGTTGGAACTTGCATGCATGTTAAAAGAAACACCGATGTTTTATGTATGACGCTACATTCTTAGTTACGCCATTTCCAAAATTGCTACGATTTGGCACGTCCTATTAAAAATCTACTCATACGATAAGTTGGATATTGCTGAAAACAGGATTGTGAAGGATATATTACAACAATAGGAACTAGATAATGAGACACAAGAAGACCAGGGTAGTAATCAGTATGTTCTTCTTTTATCTTAATATTCTCAAATCATTTCTACGATAGCCCTTCACTCTCTTTCGAGGGGAAGAATATCCGGGGATCCAATAACAAAGCTGAGCACTGCAGAAAACAGATCAGAAAATATCGATAAAAATTGTCTACAATATACAGGTAGCATAGAAAATATTGCGGTAGCAGGGGAAATGCTGATCATCAGTATTTCTTCTTTTGTCTCAATTTGTTCTCAAGCCTTGTGTATGTATGTGTTATTCTATAATTACATGCGCTTCCAAAAAAAACTAATTTTGTGCAATCATCACTGCACAAAGTATCTGCAATTATTTTTATTGTTTTATTATTTTTTATTGTAATCTATATGCATGAAGGCCGTGTAGCAAAGATAAAAGAAAAATAACTTCGAATACGTTGAAAAGAAGGCAAAAGGGTCATTTTTCTGTTGAAGTAGAAGAAGAATCCACAAACCCATTCAAAATTAACAAAAATCAAATCTGCAAAGGCATTCTTATCTTATCAAAACCTAATATATAATTATATAAAACCCAATAATTACGATAAATCAGCCAGAAAATACAGGCTTACCTGTCCGCGCGAATCGCGGCGAAAAAATCGCGGCGATCCACGCGATTTCGGGTGGTAAAACACGCTCGCCGCGGCCACCGCGTTTTTCCACCCGAAACCACCCGAAATTCAATCGCGGCGATGCGCGGAAATAGGCAAAAAAACGCGCGAGCTGTACTGTATCCCTGATGCACTATTTCTGGCAACATATTTAATCTGAGTATTTAGTAAATACATCCAAATAGAAGACTTGAACAAATTGAACTAACAGGGAAAATTTAAGTTTAAGTTATGATACATGTGTACATGTGTCACTATAGGTGATTTTTACGTTACCAATAAACGTGTCTACAAAATCTGAATGTTACGGAATAGAGGTATAAGGTCGGCTGTAATATGTATCTGCAGAGGTTCGTTATGAGAAGCTAATTCAGAATCACATCTTTGAGCCGTTTTCTGAATAAAGTATATATTGGTATTATCCCCGATGTACCATTTCTCGCAACACATTTAAGCTAAATATTTAAGTATTTGCATTCAAATAGAAGCATTGAGTCCCGATGGTCTTTTTTGAACTTAATAAACAAATTAAATTTGGTATTATAAGACATGTGTCACTATAGACGATTTACGTTACCAATAAAAGTGTCTACACAATCTTAAATGTTACAGAATAGAGGTATGAGGTCGGCTGTAATTTTGTATCTCTAGAGATTCTAAACGAGACGCGAATTTAGAATCTCAAAATCTATGAGATGTTTCTGAAGTAGGTGTTTCAATTGGTATTATCCCTTGTGTATCGTTTCTTGAAACGTAATCATTGTTTCGCCTCGCTATATGTCAGGTGGCTAGTTTGATATATTTTGACATTCTTAAAATAAATTATTTTGGAATCTTAAAACATAAAAGTCTTAAAATCGAATAACCGAAGTATCACTTTTTGTATTTTACCCTAAAATAGATTAAAGCAATGTTTACTTCAAAGGTAAAGAATCAGACCAAATCACATTTGCCCCGAAAAACTATTCGATATGAAGACGAATGATTACAAATTAAGTTATTTGATCTCTTACATATGAATTTATTTACAAACTATCATGTATAATTTGTTAATTTTTACATCCCTTAGACCTTTGTTTTGATAATTAAGAACTAGTTTTACTGGTTTCCTTAGGTAAAATTTGTAAACACGTGACATAATACTCTGACTGGCCTATAGTCTGGCAATATTCCTGAAAGACATATTTTTATGTGATCATTATTGGTCAAGAGGGAAAATGAATCTAATTTAACGTGAACAGAACCCTTCTCTAAATGACCATTTATATGTTCGCTTGATTTATTGGTATTATTTCATGGACACATAATGAGCTTCCGTCTCCAAACCATCTCTCAAATGATCTCTTAATCCGTTATACCATTGCACAACTCTCGTATTCTCGCTTGTATTCCAAAAACCTTATCACTACAGCTTATTTGAAGTTGTAATTTTTATGTGTTTGAAAACAAGATGGCAATTGGCCATGAAGTGCTTACCTGAGATAATAGCTTTCTGTATAATGATGTAGCTAGCCTCTAAATACAATAGTTTTACTAAGATCTGACAAAGACACCTATATCACATCTCAAATTGTGACCAAAATTTAATAATGTCAGATATATAATGCAAACAAAAATTCTGAGCAAGTTCCGACTATCATTCTGAATCAATTTCAGGTTATTTGGGCAAAATGTGTGCCCTCTAGAGTGGACATGAAGTTTTTCGAAGATTTGCCCTTGTGACCTAGTTCATGACCCAAGACGACCCAATTTATATCTTGTCCGAGTATTGATCAAGACCATCATTCTGACAAATTTTCAGGTTAATCGGGCAAAATATGTGACATGTAGAGTGCACATAAGTTTTAACTAATATTTGACCTGGTGACCCAATTTATGATTCAAGATGACCCAATTTTGAAATTGTCCAAACATTTGATCAGGACAATCATTCTGACCAATTTTCAGGTTGTTTGGGCAAAAAATGGCTTCTAGAGCGCACACAATATTTTACTAAAATTTGACCTTGTGATCTACAGGGTGTCCCAATATAAACGGAACCCATTTTTGAAAGTTAATTGCTCAAGTGATATGTCTCCACCAAATTTGGATATACAATAGAAGCGACAGTTTTCTATCATCACTTGAAATTTGATTGGAAAACGTCTATTAATTTTGAAAATATTGACAGTCAAATGAATGCACCCGGAAAACCATTTTAACACGTTATCGTTCTTTCCGTTTTGCAGCGCGCGCCTACACTCAGTGAATAAATTTACGCTTCACAATTGCTTAATACATTTTCAATAGAATACCATAGTGATATTGAAACATTTTATTATGGATTTCATTTGACCAGACACTGACCTTTGTTCAAATCGTGTTCATATTTCGTATGTAGCGTAACATTCTTCAAAAAGAACTGTATCATAGTACACAGATATAACAAGTATACAAGAAAATAAGACTGAATTGTTATTATTTTTTTTAAAAAAAATCACATGCTTGTAATTTATGATAATAAAAGCTAAAGCTGCGACATGCAAAATGAAATCTGTAATACTTACAATAGTGCAAATTCATTTAATCTATGTAACCAAAACAACAACAAAAATTGATACAAACAGAATATCAAAGTGTATCACAGATTCATATAGACTGGTACCCATTCGTGTAAATAACTGAATTTACGACTGGGAACAGGTACTGCATTCTGTCCTTTGATTGGCCAATCGATATAATCGATAGACCAATGAAACGGCTCGGTGTATGGAAAGCGTCACCTGTCCAGGCCGTCTGAGTGACCGTCAGATATTAGCTATTACCGTACTTAAATCTTTAGTAGATTTCAGGTACGGGAACCAGACTAAGATTCATAATACATGTTATCATATGCACTTATTATATTTCCCAACAACATTCCGGACAGCGCTCAAATGAATTTAAAATCATTTCAAACAACCACCATATAGACTCAATTTGCACATGTGGCACTTGTATATAGTAAATTTTGAGAAATGGTACGTACATGTACAACGGTAAAGAACTCAACAGCTGACCGTCAGTGAGCTTTTACGAACGAGCTAGACGCAAAAAATCGATTTCGTGTTAAAAAGTTTTTTAGTGTCTTTATCAAATTGTACATAACTTTTAAACCAATACATATTTTGAAGTGAACTTTGGAACACATATGCAAAAATAGTGTATCTTCAGTACTGCAAATTCAAAAATTAGATTCTTTGCTTACACTTTTAAATATTTGACTTTGAAATAGGGTTTCGTTTTTTTTGGGACACTCTGTAGATAATGACCCCAGATGACCGAATTAAAACTTATCCGAGAGTTGATCAAGACAATTAGTCTCACCAATTTTCAGGTTAATTGGGCAAAAAATGTAGCCTCTAGAGTGCACACAATGTTTAACTAAGGTTTGACCTCATGACCTAGTTTATGACCCCAGGTGACCCAATTTCAAATTGTTTGAGAATTGATCAAGACAATTGTTCTGATCAATTTTCAGGTTGATTGGACAAAAATGTGGCTTCTAGAGTGCACATAAGGTTTCACTAAGATTTGACCTCGTGGCCTAGTTAATGACCCCAGATGACCCAATTTCAAACTTATTTGGGAATTGATCAAGATGATTCTTCTGACCAAATTTCAGATTGATTTGACAAAAAATGTGACCTCTAGAGTGCACACTAAGTTTTACTAAGATTTGACCGCGTTAATGCTCCCAAATGACCCAATTTCAAACTTGTCTTATAAGTAATAAAAAACATTCTGACCAATTTTCAGGTTGATTGGGCAAAAAATGTAGCCTCTCGAGTGCACACAATGTTTTACTAAGATTTGACCTCATGACCTTGTTTATGACACCAGATCATCCAATTTCAAAGTTGTCCGAAATTTTATCAAGATAATCATTCTGACCAATTGTCAGGTTGACTGGACAAAAACTGTGGCCTCTAGAGTGCACACAAGGCAAAGTTTGAAGGACGACGCACGACGGACGATACATGACACACGACGGACGCCGGACACAGCGGTATCACAATAGCTCACCATGAGCACTTTGTGCTCAGTGAGCTAAAAAGCAGTGGTATTCATTACGTTTCTTGACTTAGGTAGTCTACCCATAATGAGATTCGCGCTTTGTCGGAATTATTCGGACGACGTCGAAAACATTCGGCGGTTGAACTTTCCATCGCCGAATGTTTACGACCGCGTCCGAGTAAGTTCGAATACGTAACGACGACGCTCGAAAAAATCCGGTGTTTTATGAATCTCAAAATGGCCACATTACTGGTATTCCCACCTTAATGCATTTAAGAATAGCCGATGTTAAATGGTCAATTATCTTGTCACGGTTGCATTTACGAATTTGTAATCCTCATAGAAATCGTAAAATTGGAATCATATCTTTGATATCAAACCCCCACAAAATTTTGTGGTAGAAATCAAGTCTAAAATAGATTTATGGCTTTGGCGTTGCATGTCATAACCAATTAAGCTCGTGATGTTCTTGAACTAACACAAAGAATAAATGATTTTTGTGTTTATTTTCTCAACTTGTCTTGTTTACGAGTGGCAATAATTTGCCCCCCCCCCTCTACATGTGCACTCATTACGACGACACATATTTTGTAAAATACGATTGAATATACCAACAATCAAAGGAATCAATTGGAATTCCTACCATGTTATTTATTCTCTGTTATGTTCTTCTTGGTGTGTAGAAACCATATGAGAGTAACATGGATCCATGTCAGACTGCACATAGGCAAGCCTGATCTTGAAGCACGGCTGTGTCAAATACCATAAAGGATGTTTTCCGAGATCCAAGCTCATTTATGATTTTATCAATTCTTAAGTGACGAGAATAGACAAACTCCTCTTCGTATAAACGTAACCATTTCTACAAATTGTGATTCAAAAGGATACTTAACATGAGTGCCCAAAGAATTTAACAAAAACGTTCAGGTTGAAAAACTATCTGATTGATATCTAATACAAAAATACCACAAAAACTTGGCGAAACGATCTTGTCTAAATGGATTTAATAACCAAGTTGCATGTTATAACCAATAATGCTCGTGATGTTCTTGAACTAACACGACAAGAAATTAATGATGTTCATGTTTATTTCATTAACTTGATTTTCTTTTGAGTTGGATGAAAAATGCTATTTCTAAATATTTAAGTCAAATAGAAAAACTAGGATATACAGAGTGTCCCCAAAAAAAAACGGAACCCTGATTCTAAGTCAAATATTTTAGAGCGTAAGCGGAAAATCTAATTTTTGAATTTGCAGTACTGTAGATACATCATTTTTGCATGTGTGTTCCAAATTTCACTTAAAAATATACATCGGTTAAAAAGTTACAAGCAAATTAATAATGACACTAAAAACCGATCTGACATGATATTGATTTTTGCGTCTTGTTTGTTCGTGAAAGCGCACTAACTGTCAGCTGTTGAATTCTGTACCGTTGTACGTGTATGTACCGATTATCTCAAAGTCTAATATGTACACGTTCTGTACGTTCAAATTGAGTCCATATGGTGGTTGTTTTAATTAATTTCAAATTATTTTGTGATTCATTTCATATGACTCAGTTTTAACTTTTATTTTCAAAAATTACAAGCTTGATATGTTTCCTAAAATTAGTCCAGTCTTAATTTTCTTGCATAGTATACATTTCTGTGGACTATGATTTCATTCTTTTTGGTGAAATTTGTGTTATTTGTGTTTTGCATAAAGGTCAGTGTCGGGTCAAATGAAACCCGTAATACTTTTTAATTGAGCATTGACCGGCATGTTGGTCAGAAATAAAATAAGTACCTATAATTATTATTCATGAGTCTGTGATGCACTTGGATATTTTGTTTGTATTCATTTTAGTTACATCGCAGCATTAACAGTTTATTAGCAAAAAAAGATGAAATGAAAATGCACTATTGTGAATACAATGTTTCAAAATCATTTTTGTATTGTATTAAATATATTAACCAATTGTATAGCGTCAATTTATCCAATGAGTGTAGGCGCGCGCTGCAAAACGAAAAGATCGATATCGTGTTAAAATGGGTTTCCGGGTATATTCATTTGAATGCTGATATTTTCAAAACTAATAATTATTTTTCAACCAAATTTTAACTGCTAATAGAAAACTGTCGTTGCTATTGCATGTGTAAATTTGGTGGAAAATATGACTTGATACATGAGAAATGTACTTTCAAAAACGGGTTCCGTTTTTTTGGGACACTCTGTATGTAAAGAAGCATAGGTATCCTGGCTTAACACAAGTACACAAAATCACAATGCAATTTTGAAAAAATGTTCACGAAATACAAAGAAAATAGGTACTATCAAATTCCTAAGTAAAGTAGTTCTAACTTAGAACTATTTTACTTAGGAATTCCATGGTACCCATTTTTTTAAGTAACAAAATATTCATCACCGAATAAAGATTTTCCCCAACCATGAGGTTACCAAGCTATTTTCGTAACAAAATGCACACGACAATCAGCAATAGATACAGTTCTATTCTTCGATGAAAATTTAACAAGTATGATGTAATTTCAAGTAAAACCCTCTGTCCCAATGGCCGTGTTTGAATTTACAGAGCAAATTAAGTTAGTGTCATAGGACATGTGTCACTTTAGATGATTTACGTTACCAATAAATGTGTATACAAAATCTAAATGTTACAGAATAGAGGTATAAGGTCGTCTGTAATTTGTATCTTTAAGGGTTTTTAATCGAGATGCGGATTCAGAATATCAACAAAATCTTCGTGCCGTTTTAGGAAAAACGTATCTATGAGTATTATCCCTGATGTACCATTTCTAGCAACATATTTAAGCTTTATATTTAGTACATGTATATGCAAATTAATTCAAATAGAAGCCTTGTGTCCCAATGGTCCTGGTTGAGTAAATTAAATTTGATGTGGTAAGACATGTATCACTAAAGATGATTAACGTTACCAATAAAACTGTCTACAGCATCTTAATGTTACAGAATAGGTGTATAAATTCGGATGTTATTCGTATCTCTGGAGGTTTTAAACGAGACGCGAATTCAGAATCTTAAAACATCTTTGAGTTGATTTTTGAATACGGTATCTATTAGTATTATCCCTGATGTACCATTTCAACATATTTGGCCTAATATTTAGTACATGTATACATAAATTAATTCAAATAGAAGCCTTGTGTCCCAATGGTCCTGGTTGAGCAAATTGAATTTGGTGTTAAAAGACATGTATCACTAAAGATGATTAACGTTACCAATAAAAGTGTCTACAGCATCTTAATGTTACAAAATAGAGGTATAAGGTCGGATGTAATTTGTATCTCTGAAGGTTTTAAACGAGACACGAATTCAGTATCTTAAAACATGTTCTAGTTGATTTTTGAATACGGTATCTATTGGTATTGTCCCTAGTGCACCGTTTCAGGAAACATAATCTATGTTTCGCCTCGCTATATGTAAGATGGTTATTTCATACCGGTATATCTCTTGACATTTTAAGAAAAAAGACTTTTTCGGAATCGTGTAGTAAGACATATTTTTTAATCTAATAACCAGAGTAACACTTCTTGTATTTGACCCTAAAATGACTAAAGCAATGTTTACTTCGAAGTTAGGAATCAGTCTTAATCGCATTTTCCGTGATTTATAATTCGTTTTAAATTTTTACAAACGCATGTATAGTTTGTTAAGTCTTTGCATCTCTTAGCCCTTTTTTTTAAATTAAGAACGAGTTTTACAAGTTTTCATACGTAAAAGTAAAAATGTGACATAACACCATGACTGGACTATAGTCTGGCGTAATTCCTCAAATACTTTATGAAATCACTATTGGTCAAGGGGGAAAATAATTCTATCTAATACTAGTTAAGCTGAGGACTTAGAAATCAGGGATGGAAAAGAAGGGTCTGAGAGTCAACATGGGGACGACAAAGATAATGGTTTCTGGAAACAATCTGGATGTCATGAAGAAATCTGGAAAGGATCCCTGTGGTGTCTGTCATGGGTAGAAACGCAATCTTCTGTGGTGGATGCCTGTGCTGGATATATGAGAAATGCAGTGGTATTAAAGGTCCCCTATGCCCTGATCCTGACTTCATGTGTGCTCGATGTCTCGGTACAGCACGCCCCATCGATGGGCGAATCTTGACAGAAGTATTGGTGGATGGAGAGAAAGTTGAAGCTGTCCCTGAGTTCTGTTATCTCGGGGATATGCTCTCAGCAGGAGGAGGCTGTGAGCTAGCGTCCGTGACACGATGTAAGTCGGTCTGGAAGGAGTTCTATCAACTGATCCCCCTTCTCAACAACCGAAATCTTCCACTGCAAACCCGAGGACGAGTATATTCAACCTGCGTTAGTAAGCGTCATGCTGCATGGATCAGAGACACCGGCCACAACATCAACTACACTAAACTGCCTCCAGCGAAACGACAGAGCAATGATTCGCTGGATCTGCAATGTAAAACATACGAAAGACGTCAGCTCAGATTCCCTGCTCGAAAAATTTGGTATTAAAGATCTAGCTGGAGTCCTTCGTACCAACAGGCTAAGGTGGTTTGGCCATGTTGAGCGCAAAACTGGCTGGGTTTCCCGGATGAGGACGACGCTGAAAGTAGTTTCACAAAAAGGTTCAGGCAGACCGAAGAAAACTGGGAACAAGTAGTGTCGGATGACAGAAACAAACAAGGAATGATTTCCACTGACCCTCAGAACTGGTCCGAATGGAGAGGACGACTGCGAAGCAGACATGTCAGACAAGTCCAACCCTCGGTAGAGGAAAACAAAAGGATATGAATGTATGTATGTTTTTCGTGAACAGGATCTTGCTCTAAATAGCCATTTACATATTCTCTTGATTTATTGGTACAATTTTATGGAGAAATAATGAGCTTCAATCCGGAAGCCATTTCTGTAATGATCTTCTTTATCAACTATACGATTTTACAACTCGCATATTCTCGCTTTTATTTCAAAAAGATTTTAAGATTATATTGTTTTAAGTTGTAGTTTAGATTCTGCTAAAAAATATGAATTGATGCCTTATAGAAAAGCCGATGTTAAATGCTCAACCATTTCGTCACAATTGCCTTTATGAATTAGTAATCCTGATAAAATTCCCAAAATTGAAAAAAAATAAATAAATCATTCCTATGATATCGCCCCTCCCAAGAAAAGTGGTATACATCAAGTATAAATGGATGTAATAATGGCGTTGCATGTTATAATCAAATGTTTTAGTGATGTTCTTGAATTATCATGACAGGAAATTTATGATGTACCTGTTT
This sequence comes from Fragum sueziense, assembly GCA_963680895.1. Taxonomy (NCBI): domain Eukaryota; kingdom Metazoa; phylum Mollusca; class Bivalvia; order Cardiida; family Cardiidae; genus Fragum; species Fragum sueziense. The sequence goes on along the minus strand of OY804598.1, from coordinate 54,467,456 downwards.
TCTTTCTTAACTTTATTTGTAATTGAGTGGCAATATTTGAATTTTGTAATTGCTATTGTTGACGACGACATATATTTTATACATAATCATTACGATTTAATTTCGCAAGAGGAACCAACTGTCATTCCGGTAAAGATTTCCATATTCAGATATATTTGAGCCAGTATCTGGAAAAGGGTTTCTTAAGGCTTTTAAGCCCAACCTAGTTTCAGATCAGCCTTTTCAGGAGCCATGTTATTCTCCATTAGCTTCTTCTTGGTATGTAGCATCCATATGGCAGTAACATGGATCCATGTCAGACTGAACTTATGCGCAGCCTGATCTTGAAGCATGGTTGTCTCAAATGCTAGAAAGGACGTTTTTCCACATCCCGGCTCTTTTGTAATTCTATCATTTCTATATTGACGTGATACTTAGTATGCGATCTCCTCCTTCTACAATTCTTATCATTTCTACAAATGGCAATTCTAAAGGATATTAAAATATTAAAAATCAACAAAAAAGATTCAGGTTGAAAACCCACCTAATTGTATTTATTACATATACACCACAGACATCTTTGCGAAACGATCTTGTCTAAATGGATTTAATAGCCACGTTGCATGTTATAACCAATAATGCTCGTGATGTTCTGTAACTAACATGGTAAGAAATTAATGATGTTTGTGTTTATTTCCTCGAATTGTTTTATTGGTAAGTAGGAAGGTAAGTAGGTAGAACGAAATGTCTTAATAGTAAAGCACAATAATGATACGTTTAGATATGAATATAAGCATAGATATCTTGGCTTGAAACAATTATACAGAATGAAATGTAGCATTAAAAACCGTCCTCTGCCTTAAAACTTTTATAATAAAATACATAAAAAATGTATAATATGGTTTCCCTGTTTCAAATGGCTCCTTAATACAAATTATATCTAACCAATTCAAGAACACCCCGAAACATAAGCATGACAATTAAAATTGTAACAAAATGCATACGAAAACCGCACAACTCGCAATCTTATTTTCCGGTGTATCAAGGTTACAAAAAATGAAGTAGAACTTTTTGTCCCAATGGCGCTGTTTGAACTTACAGAGCAAATTAAATTTGGTGTTATAAGACATGTGTCACTATAGATGATTTACGTTACCAATAAAGGTGTCTACAAAATCTAAATGTTACAGAAAAGAGGTTTAAGGTCGACTATAATTTATATCGCTGGGGATTGTAAACGAGACTAAACGTTCTAAACCTTTAGCTGTTTTCTGAATAAGGCATCTATTGGTATCATCCCTGGTACACCATTTCTGGAAACTTAATTAATTTTTTGCATCGCCATATGTCAGACGGTAATTTAAAACGTACATCTCCTGACATTCTTAGAATAAATTATATAGGAATCGTATAGCCTAACAATCATTTTACAGAATAATCAAAGTAACAATTCTCTCGTTTGTGCAATAAAAGGATTAATCCAATTTTTACTTTAAATATTATAGTCAGTCTAAAGCGCATTTGTCCGGAAAAACAATTTTAGTGGAAGAAGTTGCTTCAAATCTAAATTAAATTCGGTTTCAGATGGTCTGATGATCTGATCTCCTACATATAGATTCACAAACGCCGCTATATACGTATGTTAGTTCTTCATGTAACTTAACGCATAAAGACCGAGTTTCGACTATAGTGTGGCACGATTCCACACAGACACATTTTTTATGAGAACATTATTGGTCAAGGGGGAAAATGAATCTAATATTACGTGAACAGAATCCCTCTCTAAATGGACATTTAAATGTTTCAATGATTTATTGGTATCATTTTATGGAGAAATAATGAGCTTCCATCTGCAAACCATCTCTGTAATGATCTTCTTAGCCCTTTCACTGCCAAATATTGACCTTTTACGCGTCCCTCACTGCTGAATTAATTCGAAGAAATTTCCAAGAATCGATACCCTGTTCACAAAATCATGCATAACTTTTGACTCATTTGATGGATTCCTTTCAAATTTTCAGGACATACAGACTAATGGAGCATCTTCATGTTACTAAAATTTCAAAGTTATTCATGAAATTACAATATTTTTTTTCTTTTTTTATCTAACTTACAAATTGTTTCAATCTAGTGGAACAATGGAAAAATTGGGTGAGCAAACCTCGACTAAATGTTTTCGTTGAAAGTGTAATAATTTGACAGAACAGATTGTTGAATTGTCAACTAAACATAACTTCAAACTACCCCGAAGCCTTTTCCAGCATTTTTGGTGTCATTCATAGAGATATTTACAGCTTTTAGGCATAAAAAGAAAGTGTATGATCTAATGGCAGCCATATTGCTGTCTTTTGTCTTGGAAAATTCCCCATAAAAATACCAAAAGCTTACCGATTGCAACACAAATTCAACTGTTTTACCTGTCAAACGCTAGTACTTTGATTACTAAAACGGTGCTATAAGAAAAAGAATGTGTGAGAACCACTAAGCTGTAAAAATATTCACATATTTCGCCCCCATAAATTTGTCGACTAAAGTCGCCTATGGCAGGGAAAGTTAAAGCGACAAAAGTCGCCTATGGCAGTGAAAGAGTTAACCCTTTCCCAAACGGCAAAAATTTAGGGTGATCCACTTCAAAAAAGTGCCACAAATGACAAAATGAATGTTATTAAAGATATAATTTGTGTAAAATATGGCATAGAAAATATTGATACAAAAGGAGAAACTGCTGGTTATCAGCAGTTTCTTCTTTTGTTTCAATGTTTTCCCAGGCCGTCTCTATTAGGGACGTCAAAACCAGATCTTGTTTGGGAAAGGGTTCAACCATTTTTCAAACACCAATTTAAACAAAAACGGCCTTAATGCTTGTACTACTCGTTAAGACATCGAATTTAAACATACATGTAATTGGAAAATATTTCTTCAATTTCAATCTTTTTGATTATTATAGAATGGACACACAACAGCCAATTTCATGTAACGGGCACAATTACGTACGTTACGTACGTAGAAAATAAGTTAAAAATTTCAAGATATACCAATTGATAATTAGAATGCATATTCTGTTACGACTATTAGATCTTTTTTTTAAATACTGTAAATTTGAAAGCGGACCGAATAGGCTGCTCATATCGATAGTAATTTTCTCTTCAATTTGGGTTGTTGTGATGAAAAGGGCTGTGGTAGCTTATCTAGAAACATAATTATGTAGACGCCATTGTCTGTAGCTAGTCATTTCGTTTCGGATTAGATACAGAATCATATTGGTAGTCTGATCCTCTATTAGAATTGTTTCCCCTGCACTTGGTCCGAAAAGGAGATAAGATCAAGGGGAAAAACTCTAATTTCCATTTAAAATGTATATTTAATATCCTTTTTTTCTTTCTTGTATGTTTATATTGTATTACATTATATGATCTTCAATATTTGGAGGAAATAAAGATAAAGAAAGAAAGAAAGACCATTAAAGAAAATAACAGAATAAAATTAAAACATTGTGTTTATAAACATGCCCTGCTTTTTAATCGAAATCAGCATTAGAAAACTAAGCAATACATATAGTTCGTTATGGAAATTAGAATTTGAAAATATCTTTTAAAATTTCACTGCAATATTATTAATATAAATCATCAAACCTAAAATAGACAACCCCATTTGGCAAGAGGTATAACTTGTCAATTCTTTTATTCATTACGAATATTTATATAAATTACAATTAAATCCTTATGAACCAAGGTCAAATGTCATTGAAAACAATGGCATGAAATAACATAATGCTGTTTGTCAAGGTTGAATCAAAAGAAATATTTGACGAACAATGACGAAAAAATATACAGTACTGTATGATGATAGTATGCAGCATGTAAGATTAAATGGAATTTAAAGAAGCTGTGTGACAAAACGTATATAGTTACGGAAATAAGAAGTTTGAAAATATTTAAAAACAATTTAGATTAAAGTGTGAAAACGCAAAAAAGTCGTCGATTTTGTGGTCTGTTTGCTTATTAATGAGAACATCCTTCGAAAGTCCCATTTATTTCATTTCTGACAAGGAAATTGCTTTAGAAAATACCGTTATGGATATTTGAATGTTTCCTAAAGTTGACAAACGAAAGAAGCTTAATTTTGGTAAACTAAAATAAATATCTTTACCAATTTGATAACAAAATTGCACATACCATATAATCTACATTACATTCGATATGATGCAAACATTTATGTGTAGTTTACTAAATTCCAAGATATCAAATCGGCAAAGTCAAATTGTCGTTACGGACATTAGCTAAAACTTTGAGAATTCTAAAAGACTTATCCTTTATTAAAATCCTAAAATAATACAGTAATTTCAATGATATCAAACCCCAGAATGAATCTTGCGGTATTAAGCACGTCTCAGTGGATTGAATGGCAATGTTGTATGTTAAAAACAATTAAGCTTGTGATGGTCTTGGCCTAAAATGACACGATATTAATGATGTTCACGTTTCTGTTCTCATTTTGATTTTCTGGTGAGTGGAAGATTGAATTGTGTCATCCCTTTATGCATATTGTATGTGTAATCATTGGCGTCGACGCTTTTTTAAATGCGATAAAATTCTCCAACAAATACGAAAATAACTTACTAGAATTCCGGCAAGAATTCCGTCTTTGGACGATTGTCTAACTTTATTGAAATGGGTAGCCACCGGAAAGGTTATATACTGTGATATTCCGATTTTTAGCTATAATACATTTGAGCCAGGATCTGGAAAAACGTCCCTTAAAGCATTTTTAAAATCGACCTGTTGTCAAATGCAGTCCAATTTGCATCCATGCTGCTCTCTTTAAGTAACTGCAGGTAACGAAGAAGCTATTAGAGAACAACATGGATTGTGATCAGATTGTGCGTATGCGTAGGCTGATGATAGATCCGTATCTTTGTTGGGCTCTAAAGCCTTACGGGACGTTCTTCCAGATCCTAGCTCATTTACATTATCTGGTATTGTCGTTTTTATCTTTAAAGAAAAACAAACGTATATGCATCTTGTTAAAATTACGGTTACGACAGATTTGAAGAAAATGAACGATATAAAGCTCTGCTAACCTTGTCTTACATCACAATATTATTTTAAGCGTTTTTATTTGAACAGGGTTAAGCTATAGCATCATTTTGATGTTATAGACTGTTTACCCATGAACAAATTTTTATGATGTAGGTCTTATAATTGTGCAATCTTCTCGAGAATAATTGGATTGTAATGAGTCTACATATATAGGGATTCGTTTTCTAGATTGAGTCTCCGCTAACAGCTCTTGAGTCGTTATATTCTTTTCCTACAACAGGAAAATAGCACGCTTGTACATTTCCATGTAAACATTCGTTTTATCATTTTTCATCCTTGTGTGGAGAAAAATTAAAAATGAGACAGAAATCCACTTTTAAAAAACAATAATTTGAATGATTTACAATAGCGAAGTGCGCAGCGAAGAATTTGTGTTTCACTCACAATCAAGAAACATAGTTATCCCGCATTCTAACTTAATCAATTACTTTAACAAGAGTAATCAGTTTAAATAATCAAATTTGATTAAAATAGGAAAAGAAATCAACCAAATGATGATGGAATGCTGGTTATTTCTCTTTTATTCTTTCAATTTCTATAATATTAAAGAAATATATAATAAACAAGAGATATAACGATAAAGGTTTAGAAAAGCAATCAAGTAAGTACATGTTATTTATTCATAGAACAACGTTTTGCATGTATTAAGGTATTCAATCAATCGTTAAATACCAAACTCTTCAAACAACTTCAGGCGTCATCCTCGGCAACGGCGATTTACGAGGACATCCCTTATTAATTTTCGTTGTCATGGATGTCGGCCAAAGTTGCACGAAGAACTTGGTATCTTTATAAACGTACATTTGATTATCTGTATCCCGCTTTGAAATTGATCTAGTCCATTTTTGCAGTTTGTGAAACAGAACGCATTTTAGCCAGGATCTGGAAAAAAATTAAGGCTTTTGAGCCCAACATAGATCCAGATCAGCCTGCGCATACGCACAGTCTGATCAGGATCTACGTTGTTCTCTAATAGCTTCTTCGTGACCTGTAGTAACTTAAAGTGAGCAGCATGGATGCATATTGGACTTCATTTGACAACAGGCTGATCTTCAAACTCAATTTTTGAAAATGCTTTAAGGGACGTTTTTCCAGATCTCGGATCATTTATAAGAATACAATTGGTCAACAGAGGGAACTTATCTAATGTTAGGTGACAGACCCACTCTCTAAATGGTTATTTAACCCTTTCCCAAACAAAACCTGGTTTTTACGTCCCTAATAGAAATGGCTTGGGAAAAATGAGACAAAAGAAGAAACTGCTGATAACCAGCAGTTTCTCCTTTTGTCTCAATATTTTCTATGCCATATTTTACAGAAATTCTGTCTTTAAAAACTTCCATTATGTCATTTTTGGCCGTTTTTGAAGTGGATCACCCTAAAAGTTTGTCGTTTGGGAAAGGGTTAAATGTTGGCTGATTTATTGTATTATTTCATGGAGAAATAATAAGATTCTATGTCTTATTCATTTCTCAATTGATTCTTTCTTTTTAGGTATTCCATCAAATATAAGACATCAAACACTTCGTGCAAGTTCGGGCGTAACCCTTAACAAGGGAAATCGACGATGGTATAACCTCGTCAATTTCCGGGCGACAGACGAGGCAAAGGAAATAGAGAAGGATGCCCGAAGTTGCAGGAAGTGTTTGGTACCTATTGAAGGATGGAATACCTTAAAATGAAAACTCGAAATTGGTAAAAACATGAAAAGTATTCCCTTCTTTTTATAACCAAGATACTACTGACTCCTCCAAATTCCACCCATGTAAAATATTTTCAATTTCTGTAAGACCAATATCATGGTCACTATTTAAATATTTAGGTTATGTTTAAAAAAAAGAGTTTGGTTCCTAGTTTTACACTACCTTGTAAGAACGTGTACATTTCCCAAAAAACGCCGAAAGATAAAACGTAATAAATCTAAATCGAAATGAGCCAGGATCTGGAAAAACATCCTTTATATCATTTGAGAAAGCCATGTTTTAAGATCAGGCTGTCCTTATAGTTGCAGTCTGGTCGGGATCCATGTTACTCTCGTATTGTTGCTACATATTTTGATGAACCCATAGGGGGACAACACGGTCCCTGTCCAGACTGCGTGTATAGGCCTACTCAGTCTGATCTGGAACCGTATTGGACTCAAAAGCATCTAGGGACATTTTTTCCAGATCCTGGTTTAAATATACATGTTAAAAGAAAACAATTCGGCGTTATCTACCGTGCTGGGAAATATGATTTTTTATGGATTTTTACGAATTTTTTTAATTGGTGTCAAACTTGATATATTTGGCGCGACAACAAAATGCTACGCGTAACATTTGCTTGTTTTCCTCGTTGTTAAACAATACTTTCACTTTTCATGACGTTAGACCAGAGATTGGCAGATAAAAGGAAAGGAAAAAAAATATGAATAAAAAGCGTTTTCTCGCTGCAAACACAATTTCGTCGTTAGACTGTCGATCATATATGATTGAAGATGAAACTATTGCAGTTATTTTGTAATTTTCCTTTTCATATGGAAATGAAGTTCGTGTAATTCCAATATTCTCAATGAAAGAAGCTTGTTTCAATGCCAACATGAAATATCGCCCGATATTTCGTTTTTGTTCAGTTGATATTCATTTCTTGACGAAAGTCGCTGCTGTAATATCTAAGTAATCTCGAGAAAGCTTAAGGTATTCCATCCATCATTAGATACCAAACACTAAAATGTGTAACTTAAGACTTCATCCGTGGCAACGACGTGGATGGCGCTCAGAAATCAACGAGGGCATATCATCGTCATTTTCTGTTACCACGGACAATACCCGAAGTTGCGCGAAGTGTTTGGTATTCAATGATAAATGGAACACCTCAATTACCAGATTATTATTTTATAAGCAATGGTCGCACGATTATTTGGATAGAGAGATAACTGTACGACCAGTTTTGATATCTGTATAATAGCACAAAATTTTGGTGCGAAATTGGTAATATGATTAAAGTCTATCACAAGAGACTTGATGGAGTACACAGAGCAACACATCTTTGCCAAATTAGACAGTTTTCCTATATATAGTAAGTTTATGCAGATATATTAACGCTATTCCTTCAATTACCCCGGCCGCGGCAAGTACCCTTACTGACATCAATGGTTTGATATCGAGAACATTATGTGGAGGAGCAGCTGGAGGCTCGGTAAGGGTGTTGTGGTAGTACTGGTATGAGAATCGACAGGAAGCCAATGTTAGGTGCTCCAGCCGCCGCGATATGACCTTATTAGTTGAAAACAATACATTCAATGGCGGATCCAGGATTTTTTTCCAGGGGGAGGGTCAAAGCCCAAATGATGGCATTTAATAAGAAGTTATATAGTCAAAATTCAATTTTCGGCCAATTCCAGGGGGGGGGGGGGGGGTCATGACCTCCTGACCCCAGCCTAGATCCGCCCTTGATATATTCAAACCTTACCACAACTAAATGTGAGAAGGGGCTCTATAATTATGCTCATTTCCGAGAAATGATATTTTGAAACTCCAACAAAAATTTCAACAATGGAGAAAACTGTTTCTTCTGGGTTACTAAACCCGAATTAAAGGTAAACATTTTCTAGAAGGCTGGAATCTATCGACTAAGGTAATTCAATATTTATCTCTGGCTTGGGAAAGTTCGCTTAATTCCCGTATCTTGTCGACAGTTTTCGGATTAATTCGATAATTAGGTTATGTATAGGCAGATACACGTCAAGGCTGATGATATAAAGAAGTAATTAGCCGGTGTAATCCTAAAACCTCGTAACTACAGCTTCATGAAGCTGTAGTTACGAGGTTTTAGAATTACACTGGCGAATTTTACTAGGATACTGTGGCATCATTGACCTTTTGAAACTTTCTCAGGATTATCTTTATTGGCAGTTTATGTTTTGTTGGAATTTTTTAGACAACAAACGTTGACATTTCATTTGTCTAATCCTTCGTTTGCATACATTGCCAGACGACAGCCTTTGTAATTTTGAACAATTACTAGACTACACAATTTTAGACTGATCCACATTAAAAGGTTTTTCACATTCTTATTCTTATTCTACATTTTGTTGTGTATAGGAAAACGGACGTCAATATTGATTATATATAACGAACGCTGAGAAAACTGTTGATCTTGACCCTTCTATATTATCTAGTTTGCTGAATTGATTTTTTTTATTTTCGTCATTGTCACTTGTAGTGTGACGGGTCACACATGTCATTGTATAACATTATGCTTCCAACATGTTCCTAGAAATGAACCATGGTCTGAAAAAAAAGCACGTGTGGTATTTGATACCGTCAGTAAACCAGACCAGACTGTCCATTCACACTGTATGATCAAGATTCACATTCTATACTATCATGTTCATGACTTGTACTAGTTGTAACAAAACGATATGGATCGTTATAAAGCTACAATTAGACACCAAGTCTAGAAACTTTTCCATACCCTGGCTCTTGAAAATATTTAATCGATTTCGGCCCTGAGAAAGTTCGCTTACTTCTCGTACCGTTGTCGCCTATTTTCGTATTACTTCGATAATTTAGTTATAAAGTATAGAATGACACCCGTCGGTGTTGGTTATATTAAGAACTAATTAGACTACCGTCAGATATTTGACATTTTGAAATTTTCTCAGACACCTTTCATTTGAGTTTTTTTCGCAACAAGATACTTTGACATTTTCTTACAAAGTGAAATACCTCAAAACGGAGGGAAAGATAATTGAAAAAGTCAAATTTATTCTATACTTGAACTTTGTCTTAATGATCAGGTCTCTACTCAAATGGAACTTTGTAATCTCTAGACATTTATAATATTAATTAAAGGGTCCCTAGCTTATATTTCAAAAATGCAAATCAGCAAAAATAAATTGTAATGACGAATGAAATAGTCGACCTGTTTTAGTAGATCATTTAGTAGATCATTTCTGTTCATCGTAAAATCATGCTCATTGTGGACTCTTAACGTAAGTCAATATGTTTCGGCATATCCCCGGTTTTAGCCAGTTACTTCTTGTTAGAGAGTGAATAAGGTGGTTCGAACGCAATGTCTCTTTTATTTGTGAGCGATATAGTGAGCGATATAGTGCTGTGTTCCACGCAACCATTGCAACTGCAACTTCAGTGGACACAAGAAAAATTTCGTCAGGGGAAGCTTTCAATTTAGGCGTCTTCAAATATGCATTGATTAGGAGACGGGTATATGTAGCAAGATTGCCCCTTTGTCACTGACAGAAATAGTTCATTCTTTTTTATCAATGGTTCGTAGAAGAAAATCAAAATTAAATTATTAACAATGTACTTTAATTGAAGAAGAAGAATGTTCCCATGCATTCGCAATATCTACATGTACTATACACTCATGTTTATTTACATTTAAAATTTCATTCATACATCTTTTCATATACCTATGAGTATTCTATACAACCTGCATTGTAAAAAGTTACTATATGATATAGTCCAGCAACATTAACCTGAGACATTTGTATATTTAATGACCCCACTTCGGCAACGTTTTATTCAGACGCTCAACTAACGCACTTTGCATAAGAAAATAAAGTTCTCCCGGGTTAATGTTGCTGGACTTATACCTATTAGTATTCTATACAATCTGCATTGTTACAATATGTTTGTCGTATCAGGGCAAATAGGAATTATTAACCCATTACCGGGCGGCACAATTTTATACTGCTCCAAATTCAGAGGCGTTTCAGACGATTATTCAAATATGTGAATGAAATATTAGCGTTAGTCTTTCCGGGTAGAAAACATTGTGAGAAAGATGGAAATTGCTTTTCATAAACAATTTCTTCGTTTACAACTATGTTTTCCAAGCCTTTTACTCATAAGTCGCGGACTACCTTAACTCTTAAATTAATATTAAAAACAAACTTGTGCGTTAGTTATTCAAAATAAGAGCTGATACTTCAACATATGACCATTGTCCCAGGCCAGAAGTACACTGTTCTTTCTGTTACGTACATCCGTAAAGAACGTCAACATTGTGATATTCTTGAACGGAATTCCAAGTCGTAATTTCAACTTCCGGTTCTCATCATCCTCGTACAAATATTCGTCCTTGTAAAGGTCATAGGCTTTCTCGATGAAGGTCTCGTCATTATTTGAGTAGTTGACGAAATAAATGATGCCACACGCTATGAAACTGTTGCCATACGTTCCGACATCTATCGGTAAACGCCACACCTTTTCGATTTTCATTGTCAGTAAATCCACTTTCATTACATGCATGCTTGTCGATCCTCGCCGAGTCCTTCCGAACACCACCCATAATCCATTGTCATCGGCGGAAATGTCGTAATATGTCTTGCTATTTTTATACAGATACACGCTGTCATTAAAATGGCTGTTCGGGATCTCCAGGGCGGATGTGACGTCACGTATAGAGAGATCAAATCGAACGATATGGGGCTTTCCACAAAAATGGAAATAAAAGGCGTTATTGTAGATCGCATGTTGGTTACCCTGGTAACGTTTAAATGTTAAATCATACCGCTTGGCGTAAAGTCCCTTAACCAGGTTTTCAAAATTGGTGTATTCTTCCAGAAACTGTCCATAATTGTCACGTGATACGAATATTTTGGTTGGATGTTCCGGGTCCATTAACCACGTTCCGTACAACGTCAACTCGTTACGTATATATAATGGCTTACCAATCTGCTTGATTCTACATACTGAAAAAAAAAAAACGAATGATGAAAATTTTAGGTTTGAAAATTGACCTTAACGACAATTATTTAGCCAGATCCAATTTCAAAGCTACTTTAGTTGGCAAAATCGATGAGTAAAAGTTCAAACTGTAACACAGAAAATATTGAAACTTAAGAAGAAATTGTTGGTTATCAGCATTTTCTGCTTTTGTAGCGATGTTTTTAAAATCTTTGTCTACTAGGACGACAAACTGGTCTTGTCTAGGAATAGCCTTCATTTATAAAACTATGCCATTATACATGTAATTTTACGTGTATTGAATGAAAGATACGACCAAACAAGCGTTTTTGACGTTATTTTACAAACATTTTTGTAACGACAATTTAAAGATAGTTCACAATCCTACAAGATTGAAATGAATACCCACAATATAGTGTTTGGAATTAAAAAAAAAACAAAGTTAGAATTCCTTTACTCCTCATATCTGTTGCTCTGAGAATTGTAATATACCAAAATATGAATGGTTTATTGTTTGACAACTCACCTATAACTATTGCCTATGAATATGAAGCAGCATGCGTTATTATTGTTAGTATGAGTATGTACAATGTTGAACTAAACAATGTGTTAATTGAACCAGATCTGTTACGTGAGGCACCTGCAAAATATTTACAAATGTTAGTAAATACAATTTTCATGCAATCCTTATACAGTCGACACTTATGTCGACATCGGACGAGTCGAATTTCCGTTTAAGTCGTAGTGAAATTCAGGTCCCGTCCTCACCAATGGATAACATACAGTTTAATCGAAATAATTTCTTACAAATATAGCCATTGAAATTACATGTAAGTAGGAAAATGACAGAACTTGATCATGTCGAGTAATTTATTTCATTTTCGTATTATGTTTAATTCATATAGTCCGTCTGATGAAATCAAATAAGGGGGCTATTTAAGGAGTTCGCTGCACCTCCCTAGGTACCAAGGTTGTTATATACCATTTTAAAGCTTGAAATATGCTGGATACGATGCACGATGATGTCAAGTTGCAAACCTGTGCAGCTCCCGTGTAAACACACAAATATGTGGGTGGGGTAAGACAACACATAAATTATTTGAAATGCATTTGTCAAATAGAAATCGTTTTTAACCCAATAACTTAGGAATGTACTCTTTCCAATTCATAAAACCACAATCGAAAAAACCAGAAGCGATATACAAAAGACATTTCAATCAATTTTACGCAGATATAATGCTCATATATCTCGTCAATTTGCATATGGTGGGTGGGGTAATTTATGCACAGTAAAATACTTAGCCACACAAACAAATAATCACAGTATTGTTCCATGAAACGTTTGCACAACCGTTTTTAGATTGAATACAACTTATTCAGGTCTTGGTAAAACATCTCTACCCAATATTTTAACAGATTTAAACAAGACACAGTTCTAGGCTTCTCTTGAAAATGCCTTCCTCTTTCCCTGTTTCTTACAACATAGTCCGTCTAATTCTTTGAAATAAGAGGGCTTTTTAAGGACATCGTTTCATCCCTAAGCATCGATGTACCAATGTTGTTATATACCATTTTAAAGCTTGCAATGTGCTGGATACGATGCACGATGTTGTCAAGTTGTAAACCTACGCGGGTCCTGTGTAAACACACAAATATGTGGGTGGGGTAAGATAATATATAAATTATTTGAAATATAGTTCTCAAATAGAAATCGTCTTAAACCCAATCACGTAGTAATGTACTCATTCGAATTTATCAAATTACTCTGGAGTAAACCAGAAGAGATGCACAAAACACATTTCAATCAATTATACGCAGAAATAATGCTCAGATAGCCACACAAACAAATATTCGCATTGATGTTCTTTGAAACGTCTGTATAACCGTTTACAGATGAAATACAACTTATTTGGAATTTAGTAAAACACCTTTACTCTATATCTTGACACATACATACAAGACACAGTTCTAGACTACACTTGAAAATGCCCCCCCCCCCTATATCCTACAACATAGTCCATTAGATGAAATCACACAAGGGGTTATTGAAGGAGTTGCTGCATCCGACTCCGTACCAATGCTGTTATATACCATTTTAAAGCTTGAAATATGCTGGATACGATGCACGATGTTGTCATGTTGTAAACCTGCGCAGGTCCCGTGTAAACACACAAATATGTGGGTGGGGTAAGAAATGCATTTTTCAAATATAAATCGTCTTAGACCCACTCTTTTTTAAGGTTCTTAATCGAATGCATGCCGTTATGATTGAAATAACCAGAAGTGACATAGAAAATACATTTAAATTGATTATACGCAGTTTATACGCTGAAATAATTCCAGGTAGTTAGTCAATTTGCATATTGTTTCTAGATTATTGTTATACACAGTAGAAAACGTACTAGCCACACAAACAAATACTTGTTTTATTGTTTCTTGAAACGTTAGTACAACCGTTTAGATAAATAAATAAATATTAAATAGATTAAATACAACTTATTTGGACATTGGTACAACATCTTTACCCCATTTAATAGATATAAACAAAACATAGATCTATAGGCTGCTCTCAAATGTCCCCTCTTTCCCTGTAGCTTACCATAATCTCTGCTTTAACCATTCATAGTCAGATAGCAAAACTCATTTTATATGGATCACAATCCTTGCAAGAGCATCCACTGAAAATATTTTAGCATTCTTTGATATAATAGATATATTGATTGGTGAATCCAAAAGATTTCATGTGATATCGCTGGACAACACACTAATAATATGATAGCGTCCAAGATGGCGGCCAACAGTAGATATACACATGGAAAAGATACATAGAACATTCATTTTGATTCTGACTTGATCTGGAAAATGAATAAAAATAATTTTGAGGACAGTAAAGATTCACACAAAGATGAATATTTAAACTTTAAATAATGGTTAATAAGAGTAACATAATTAATTTCTGAATGACCCTTTGGGAGTAAAATACCTCCATGGGCTTAGCAAAAAATCTCTTTTGGAGAATCGTTTTGTTAAGTTCATGTTTCCACTCTCTCAAATTATTCTGTAAATTTCTTGATCTTTATCTATCTTTTATAAATTTACTAAAAAGGGGACACAATTCAGCTATTGTGATCAAATGGGCCTTCTATGCCCTTATCGAAAATGTTGCAATTTAACTCTTTTAATTTTGCACTTTCAAATAAATCAGACCATTATATCAAGAGTTTACTGTCCTCGAAAAATTTCTAAGATGCCCTTTTTTACCAAAATTCGGATGTACCTACACATGCTACAATGTGTTTAACTTCTATTACAAAATCTTAAAATTCAATTGGTGATACAGCTGACCGAATGCAGTCATTTCATTGATTCTCTCGTCACTTATTTAGGGAAGATTAAACCAAAACGGTCCTTAAAAGAGAGCTCTAATCTGATTGTACAGATTGATGTAACGTTTCGCATGCTTTTTTTCGTCTGTTGATACAAAAGATTTGTAGCTAATTTCTATAGGGGGCGAAATGGTGTGAGTTAGCTGGGTCTTCGATGATGGTTTTGACCAATCTTTAACAAAGTTGGCTAGACGGTGTTGATCATACGACCTAGGGCATGTACGATTAAGGGACGTTTTGTTATATTGTAACTCCATGTAAGCATACACCGCCATTGTGGTCTCTCGTCATTAATTTGTATGATATAATGTGTGATTTTGAAATCTGAAGGACGGGAATTCATAAAAATGCAAAACTTGATAACGCTAGGTTACTGATTTGTCACAAAGTTGAGGGTGATTTGGGCATTGCTCATAGATTTTAATTCCATTGGGGTTATATATATGAATAGTTTGTCTTTATTTTTCTTCATTTCTAAACATATATATGGTATTCTATGTCTATTGCAATTATATATTTTAAGTTGTTTTCTCCATTTATCCATCTGAAACAATTACATTATACTTTTGGCTCCTCTTTTTAATTTAGTCATTAACATTTTGCTACATCAATCTTGTGAACCACAACTAGTTTGTCCTAGTTTTTAACGACATAATTGTTACAAACCTTTATTATTTGATGCAAGATCTTTATAATAAAAGTCTTCTTTTTAAGCTTTCCATGGATATTCACATTATTCACACTGAATTCCAGTGATGCTGATAATTATGTCTCGTCGAAATTAGGATTCGCAATTTTAAAAAAAAAAACTGGCTCTATTAACAAGTATCATAGTGACAGCAGTAGTTTTAGTTGAAAAGTTTTGAAGGCTAATTAATCAGATTATATAGAATAATACGGGCGAAAAGGCCACGAAGTGGCCTTTCGTCCGTCTATAGATTGAAATTTAAACGGAAACAAAAAATGTCGGAAACCCTCTGTTTTTTTCAATGTTAATTGAATGGAAAAATCAGAGGGTTTCCGTGAAATTTCGGGCGGGGGGGAAGGGTAATTTCGCATTTTTGGACACGAGTGCCCCTGGCTTTTAACGTCATTTTTACAGCAATAACCTGATAGTCCCCTTTCTAAACGCTATCAAAACAACCTGTCAGACGCAGTGTATCAATTAATCTCGATATAAACAAAGCTCTTGAATTGTGTGTGAATTTAAGAAATACAACAACAAAGGTAAAGTTTAACTAAAGACCTAAGCGAAGTCGACCTATGCTAGCTCACGTGTTATCGTTCTAAGTTCAATATGGATAATTTATGGCAGCGGCCATCTTGTTTCGTCTGCACTAGTCGACAAATCGACAAATATATCTCCAACAATTTTGGCTACATTCACCACGGAGTAACATACTGCGCGATAATATGAAGTGGTGTGACACCAACGGGTGGGAAGTTGTCAAGATATTACCGGAAGTATGCATAATCAACAGAAATTTTACCAGACAGCAAAAAGGACCGAATTGGTGCAAACGGCTTCGAGAACTATGTGAACTATGTGTAAGTGTCAAAATCTATAGATTTTCAATATCCCAGTTATATTTCAAACCTGTCATATTGGTTTCCAGTAGCAAATGAGTTTCGTACCAAATAAATTTCGACCGATCAAGTTGTAGTCTGGACAAAACCGCGTCTTTTACGGTACCGCGGTATTCGAAAATGTGTTCATTTGCAAACGAAGCTTCACCTATCAACTGCATGCATTAGCTTAACTAAAAGAAAGTTTAACATTATTTTGTCTGCATTGGATTGCTGTAGAAAAAGAAAACAATCCATGTTTTCATGTCTCCATTCATCATTTATTTTTTAGCAGGCGCGTAGGAACAGGGGGGGGAGCTAATCCCCCAAATGTTGTCCATAAATGCCGAATTTTCTTAATTCTAAACTGAAAATTTTGGGAAAATCCAAATTAGCCCCCCCCCCCCCATAATCAGGACAAGGGCCTTAGCCCCACCCCCAATATGAAATTGCTTCCTACGGGCCTGTTTAGGACGCCATTAACTACCGCGGTACCCAAGAGAACCACCCTAACATTAAGAATGATAACGGAAGACCTGTTCCTCAAAGCTGTTACTAGGCTTTCGCCTCTATGGCCTCGGCAAGTTTAATTGTATTCATGAATCAGACAGGGGTCTCGTTTTCCAAAATTTGGGGCTGTTATTGGGCCTCATTCCCAATGGCAGACATGGCGAAATACCAGAAATCTTTGTCAGACGTTCGGTCTGACAGTACCGAATAATCTGTCAAACTGAATAAAATTTTGTCAGACAGAACACTCATTCACCATCTTGACAGATCAAAAAGAGTGTCAGACATTTGGACTGACAGCAGCAAAAAATCATCAGACCAAGAGAAATTTTATCAGACATGTCTGATTGACTGACGGATTTCGCCATGTCTGCAATGGCAAAAAGTATCTTTTTTCCCCAATTCTCTAGTGAAAATTCCCAATGAGGACCCAGAATGCCCCATGTCAAGACCTCATCTTCATTTACAAACATTTTGAAGACAGTTTTAGAGTAGATTCTTAAACAAGAGTATGTACAAATGCATTTTACATCACTACAGTCAATTTGCAGCTGAAACTGAGTGACCGTATGAATACAAACATGTTTTAATTTTCCCCAAATTAGGTAAAAATATCGCTATTTTTCCCAATTTCACTGACCCCTGCCCCCCCCCCCTTAAAAAAAAAAAAAAAAAAAAAAAAAAAAAAAAAAAAAAAAAAAAATTGGTAGCAAGACCCCTGTCAGATCAAATTCTACATAATCATAACTATGATATGTATATATCATTTGCATCAGTGCGCGTTACACTTCAAAAACAACAGGAAGTTCGACACATGTTGTGGCGCTTTGTTCATCGTCCGATATTTGAACGCTATCCTTAAAACATGTTATGTCATACGGTTGATTCCGATCAATGAACCATTTTTATCATGCCTGATGCAAATTTAAGACCAAAAAGGGATTCTGAAAAGTTTATAGGCAATGTTTTGCAAC
This sequence comes from Fragum sueziense, assembly GCA_963680895.1. Lineage (NCBI taxonomy): Eukaryota > Metazoa > Mollusca > Bivalvia > Cardiida > Cardiidae > Fragum > Fragum sueziense. The sequence continues at coordinate 54,449,247 of OY804598.1, read as the reverse complement.
AACCCTCACTTTAACAGCCTTTGTTTACAATGACCTACCATTTAAAAACCATGTGATCAACGCGGAATATAGCTAGGATAACAATATTCTATTTTTCAAATTGAGGAGCCTTTTGGACATAATATAACAATAACGCGTTTAAAAAACTGATAATATGAATAAATGAATAAATGAAATATATCAGAAACGTTCGGTAAAAGTTCCAAGCTAGAATTGGCACCAATAATGTTTGCTACTAAGTTGGGTTCATTCTGTAACGAGCATGGAGAACAAAATAAACGGAATTTCACAGGAAAAGCAATACATTTTCAAATGGCAAGCTTAACAGATCGACATAAATTGATCTCCGCAACAAGAATACTTTATAATTTCTAAACAAAGGCGATCACGTGACTGGAAAGAAATTCAAAACAAAGCCGGTCACGTGACAGAAACTGATTACCTAACTTCCGTCCTATTTTTAGCTCACCTTAGCACGAAGTGCTGAGGGTGAGCTTTTGTGATTGCTCACCGTCCGTCTGTCTGTCTATCCACAATTACTAAAGTCTTCTCCACCCAAACTATAAGGCCTAGAGTCTTGAAATTGTGTATGTAGCATCGTCTTAAAACCCTTTACCAAAAAACTGGCCCTATGTTGTGGGTATCAAATTTCATATAGAAATAAAGAAGGAAATCTTGTACAACCTCCTACTCCTGAACCGTTTGGCCTAGAGCTTTGAAATTTTTTGTGTAAAATCATCTTAAGGCCCTCTACTTAAATACTTCAAATTATTGTGATACAAGGAAAATTGACCCTATGTTGTGGGTATCGAATTTCATATAGAAACAAAGAAGGAAATCTTGTACATTATCTTCTTCTCCTGAACCGTTTGGCCTAGAGCTTTGAAATTTTGTGTGTAGAATCATCTCAAGGCCCTCTACCAAAATACATCAAATTATTGTGATACAAGGAAAATTGACCCTATGTTGTAGGTATCGAATTTCATATAGAGACAAAGAAGGAAATCTTGTCGCTTGTACAATCTTTCTCTCCTGAACCGTTTGGCCTAGAGCTTTGAAATTTTGTGTGTAGAATCATCTCAAGGCCCTCTATCAAAATACTTCAAATTATTGTGATACAAGGAAAATTGACCCTATGTCGTGGGTATCGAATTTCATATAGTCTTAGAAACAAAGAAGGAAATCTTGTATAATCTTCTTCTCCTGAACCGTTTGGTCTACAGCTTTGAAATTTTGTGCATAGAATCATCTCAAGGCCCTCTACCAAATTACTTCAAATTATTGTGATGCAAGAAAAATTGACCCTATGTTGTGGGTATCGAATTTCATATAGTGACAAAGAAGGAAATCTTGTACAATCTTTTTCTCCTAAACTGTTTGGTGTATAAGGCTTTTGAAATTTTGTATGTAGAATTGTCTCATAATGATACAATCTTCTCCAATTCTGTCAGAGATCCTTAAGGTCAATTTTGCACTTCCCATGGTAGTATACTATAAATCTCTAATACCAGCATTAGTTTAAATTGTTTCCTTTAATGAACGTTGATCAGAAGTTGTGTATGTGATATGAGACAAAAATTATCATCTTGATGATCTCTAAGGTGAGCAATATAGGGCAATCATGGCCCTCTTGTCAAATGAGATCTGGTCACGTGATCTATAATAACAATGCAGATGAAATTGGGGGTTGTTGAATTTTGGAAGGTTATTCTCTTCCAGCAGGCCAATTTGAATCAGAATTTTTGATCAGGCAAGGGCGGATCTAGGATTTTTTTCCAGGGGGGTCCAAGCCCAAATTTTTTTTCCAGGGGGGGTCCAAGCCCAAATTATAGATTAAAATGCAGTAAATATGTAAAGTTACACAAAATTTATTAAGTCAAAATTAAATTTTCGGTCAATGCCAGCGGTCACTGCCCCCCCCCTCTAGATTCGCCCATGTCAGGTATGACAAAAAATGAATAATTGATCTATACCCTACAGTGTTTTACCGAGTGATTGGATATAATACACAAAAACAAAGCACCACAACTTGTGTCGGACTTTTCCGTTGTTTTTGAAGCGTAATGCACTCTAATGTAAACAAACAGCGAAATATCAAAGAGCGTATTTACATCAGAGAAGACTCGGATGAAATGGTCATTCATTCTTTCCCAAATACGACATGGTTTTGACGTTCCTAAACTGAAAATCTTTGGTAAACATTAATTTTGTATCCAGCGTCTGGGGTGGATCCAGGATATTTGTGAGGGGGGTTCGAATAACTTGCAATAATTTAACCAAAACCTACCCATCATCAAGTTTGTGGATACGATATGACAGCTAGGTTCAAATAAACAATTAGAGAGTTTCCATTTCCTGTTATTACTCAATTGTGACTAAATTTCTGCATGAAAATGAAATAATCGGGCTACATCTAGGGGCAGGGTTGTGCCTAGGTCAGAATTTTATGGGGACACAGGTGTCCCTGTACCTACAAATCATGAGGACATTGGAAAATTTTGGGGGACAAGCTAAAGTAACAACTATTTTAGTCATGATTTTAAACAATTCTTGCATTTCATGTTGACATCAGTCTCGCCCAACCACGGACATTTTACCAACCAATTCTTATAGAACTTTTGTTCCTTGCGTTTGATTCGTCTCTGAGAAAGATGATTAATGCATTTAGCTGTCTGCATCAGCAGACGACACAGTATCCCCCATTCATCAATTTCACATCGTCTGCTATCTTTCTAGAACTCAGCTCATATGATCATAAGGCTAATATGTTTATGTTAATCTATAGCCAATGGCACATAATATATTGAGGAACCATGACTTAACATGATTTCTATATTCATTTCAGCTCTAAAACAAGAATCTACATGGGTTCAAGTTAGTTAATAGTAATTGTGCAGGCCTAATTGTGAGGCCAAGAACCAGACACATTTCAAGTGAGTTGATTTGTTGTTTACCATTTTAACCCTTTCTCAACCAACAAACTTTTAGAGTGATCCACTTCAAAAACACACAAATGACAAAATGGAAGGTATTCAAGATAGTATTTGTGTAAAATATGGCAAAGAAAATATTGAGACAAAAGGAGAAACTGCTGGTTATCAGCAAGTTCTTCTTTTGTTTCAATGTTTTCCCAAGCCATTTCTATTAGGAACGTCAAAACCAGTTCTTGTTTGGGAAAGGGTTAAGTTTATCTTAGTAAAAGAGTACAAAACATGGCAAAGTAAAACACATTACAGCAATATTACACATACTTAGTTATCAAATAGGAGAAAAGACTCCCTTATCTAAATGATTTTAGTGAGTTTGTATATGTATAGATTCTGATAATTCTGATAAAAATGCACTAGTTCTGTTTAATCACTGTTACTGGACTGTCTGTTAATAAATTGCTGAGTGTAACGCTGCACGCCTAGGAGGAAATAGTGATTGAAATGAGATATCATGTTACATAATTATGTTAAATGGACAGGTCTGTTGCTGCCCACTGCAAATGCTGATCAGAGAACACTTAAGTTGTGGATACTTACTCATATGATAATCATATTTTGGATAAGACATTATTTAGCTGAACCTATTTATATAGAAATTTAATTTTGAGTGTTCAGCGCATTTAAAACTACATTTTTTTGTATTTCTGAATCTTAAGAAAATAATATGTCATGAGTTCTAATGAGTTTAAATTCTGTATTTATTGAAAAAGATATATTTAGAACTCAAAGATATTTTCATGCGCGGATCCAGAGGGGGGACCCCCCCCCTCCCTGGAATTTGGCAAAAAAAAGGGGTTATAAAAAAGATTACTGGTTATGTCCCATACAAGCAGCGCCATTCGTCCCTGTGTGCCACAACAAACCGTTGTTATATTTAGTCCTTCATGGTATAACATGTATCTGCATGGATCCAGTGGGGTCAGAGGGCCTGACCCCCCCTGGAATTTGGCAAAAAAAAGGGGATGGATGATCGGATCGGAAGAACCCCCCCCCCCCCCCCCTGGGGAAAATACCTGGATCCTGGATCCTTGTTTCTAAGTTTTTCCCTCTCCTGTAAAATTTTACAAAATTAAGTTACAATAGTTTTGCACTAAGCCCTCGATTTGCCTTGTGACCATCATAAGTGTTGAGATATTATATAATTATGTATTTGACAATTTTGTCCATTTTCATGTTTTAATATGCATATAAATGTATAGTACATGTATTCAATAATCATTTTTGCAGACATGGTGAAATCAGAAAACAGTGGTATGTTGAACAGCTGTATAAAGTCTGGTGGAATGGAATGTGTTTCAGAAAGGCCTTCAATGGTATGCATTTATTCTTTATCCCTGAAACAATCTTGATTTTATCGTATCATGTACAAAGTTAGATTTTTTATACGCCGCCAGAGGCGGACGTATATTGGCGTCATCTTCTCTGTCTGTCCGTCCGTCCATCCGTCCATCCGTCCGTCCGTCCGTACGTCCGTCCACTTTTCTTGTCAACGCAACTCCTCCTAAGTTTCTGCCTGGATCTTCTTGAAACTTGGTCAATGTTATCACCTCAATTGGTAGATGTGCATGAAGGAAGGATTTTATGGTTCATTGATTTTTGCCTGAGTTATGCCCCCTTAAAACTTAGTCCCTGGGGCGGCGTATATTGTGACCATGGCACTCTTGTTCTGAATTATAAAGTATGGTGAAAAACATTACTTTCTAAATAAACTATACTTAGCCATAAAGTACAAATTGTCTGCAACCTGTTTCAGCATGGATCAGTTTGAAATATTGGTGTTTAGAAAAGGTTGCACAAGTATATATTTACATGTCTAGATCTATGCTCGATTGGAATGTGACAATTTTAATGATGAGTTCACAGTTTCCATGTTGAATTGCCCAGGTAGGTAATTAAGCAGCAGGGGTGCAGTATATAAATTTTGTAAATAAAATGTTCTGTTCTGTATATATATTTAAGGGCACATCCCCTGCCGCTTAATGAAACCCACCCTGCATTAAAAGGGATGATTTAAATGGGTAATCACAGCTTTTTAAAGTAATTACAATTTACATTTCCAAAAGAAGAAGAAGAATTTTACATTCTTCAGTATAAACAATGTAGGAAATATCAACAATCAACATTTTCTACTTTTCATTCAATGTTTTGATTTTGAAAATATGCATATCCTTTTTCCTTTTGCAATATATGTATATATATATTCATATTGCAGAAAATTTTGTAAAAATACATTGAACTTTTTTTTTGATGATTTAATTACTGATTTTGTCATCTCATCAGCATCACCTTTGAAATTTTTGATAATATTTTTCATTGCATGTATTGTTGCATTTTGACAAGGCTTCAAATATTGTTAGAAAAGTAGAAAATGCCAGGATGCCAGGAATTGTGATTTTTAGGGGTCAGTATAAGGCTGAAATGTTACATTTATTACTTTTGTATAATTGCAGGTTCATAAATCAGGTGCACAGATGACTAAAGATGATGCCGACAATGATGATTACCGGTGTTATAACAGACCAATTGACAATTTGTGGACATTGTTTGGTCCATACATTGATTGTTTACAATATCCATGTATAAACATTCAAATTTTAAATCCGACAAAACTCCATCCTGTTTTAACCAATTCAAACATAATGACATATTTTGACAACCTGATGAAAGGTTTTGAAAACATTGAGGAAAATGAAGAAATGGTTTTGTGACAAGCAATTTTATCATTTCCCACAATGTTTTTTAGCCAGTTAGATCAAAATATATGAAATTTTATTCTCTTGAAATTGTCATCTGCAACATCTTTCAATTTGGGACAGTCTTAAAAAATCCCTCTGGTAATTGGTTACAAATGATATAGTGCAGATAATCAAATTCAATAGAATATCATGTTGTGACTTGTAAAAAACCAGCCAAAGTGTCATTCATGTTTATGAAAATTAGAATAAATTTTTAACGTTTTATTTGATTTTTGTTCTGGCTATCAGAAAACATACACATTAACCCAAATATGTCCTGATTTTGTCATCCCTGAAAGAAAAAGCTTAAGAAAACATTGAGACAAAAGAAGAAAATGCTGATAACTAGCGTTTTCTCCTTTTATCTAAATATTTTCTATGCTAAATTGTACATAAATCCTATCTTTATCAACATTCATTTGATGTTTGCAGGATGTTTCCTATTGGATCACCTCTAAATTCTAGAGTTTGGGAAAGGGTTAAATCAGAGTAATAACTGGTATAGAGATTTGATAGACATAAGGATGTTATGCCTGCCAACAGCATATCTTCTGTCCTCTTTATTCAAGTTGTGCACCGGTCCATGAGAAAACTTTCAACCAAAGTAAATACAGTTTACACACGTTAAGTCAACATCTGATATGTCAAATTTCTGCTTAAGTCGAAGTGAAAATGTGGTCCTTGCATCGCCAATGGCCATAGGGTATCAATCAGGTTAGACAAAATTTAATTATTCTAAAATGAATAAATCTATTGAAACACAGTAGGAAAAGGAGATAATTTGCTCCTTTCGAGCAATTTTCCATTTCCTGCTATATTTTGATAATACACGCACTTGCCTAACGAAAATGAATAAATTATAAATATCATTAATCAAAGCCGAAACGAATTGGGATAAGTCAAATTCACGATATCTCGAGCTAGAATGACGTTCCCTACGACTTCGACACAACAAATATTACGAAACGTATTGGAAAACGGCTTACTGTCGTTTGAAGGCAATGCTGAAAACTGTTGAGATGAAGTAAAACATGCTAGTTATAGTGAACTTTCCGAGCGTCTTCAATATATGGGAACTTTTGAAAACCATGGACTGGATGGGAGAAAATGTTGAAGAAAAAAACTATGCCTGTTTTCGGTTTTTAGCTCACCTGAGCACAAAGCGCTCAAGGTGAGCTATTATGGCAACTCAATTTCCGTCTGTCTGTCCGTCCCTCTGTCAACAATTTGGTGTTAACACTCTAGCATCCACAAAAGTTGGCCAATCTTGATCAAACGTGGTCAAAGCAAGTATGGTCATAAGTTCTCGGATGAGTTTGATTATGGGTCTGATTGGACCTGGAAGTCCGAAGTTATGTGTCCTTGAATATTAAAATTAGCTAGCTTTGACTTTGTTTACGCTCTGGCATCTACAAATATCAGTTAATCATAATAAACTTTGGACACAATATTGGTGACCATTTGATCTCTCATGAGTCCGATTTCCAGCTTGATCGGAATAGAATGTCATGAGTTATGTGCCCTTGAATTTTACAAAATTGCTGTTTTCTACAGTATTTGACTGTTTACACTCTAGCGTCTACGAATATAGATCAATCAAGACGAAACTTAGACATAATGTTGGTGACCATTACATCACACGAGAGTGTGATTTTCAATTGGATCGGAATGAAAAGTTTTGAGTTATGTGTCCTTGAAATATACAAAATTGCCGTTTTGACCGTTTTCGAATTTGTTAACACTCTAGCACCCACAGTTATTGAGAAAACAAGACAAAACTTCGACACACTGTTGGTGACAATAAGATTTTGGAGGAGTTTGATTTTCAGTACGATCAGATCAGAAAGTCGTGAGTTAAGTGCCCTTGAATTTGACAAAATTGACGTTTTCGACTGTTTTTCGACTTTGTTTACTCTCTAGCTTCTACAGTTTTTGACCAATCAAGATGAAACTTGGACACAATGTTGGCCATAAGAACTTGCATGGGTTCGAATCGTTCCCAACGGATCAGATAGTTAAGAGATATGTGACAAAATTGCCGTTTTCGAATCTAACGAGTACAAATATTGAAAGAACAAGGCAAAACTTGGCCATAATGTTAATTACCAAGTCTTGTTCGGGAAAGATTTAAGGCAGTCCACCCCCTAATGAGATTCGCATGACGTCGGAATTATTCGGGTTAGGCCGATATCATTCAGAGGAGGAACCTTCCACTGCTGAATGATTACGACCGCATCCGGATATGTTCAGATACGTAACGACGACGTCTGTAAGGTCATTGTTCTTGGTCAAAGACACATGTATGTCAAGGTCATAATTACAGAACCTCATAGACCTATAGACTCTACTTCAAGTTCCAACAGGCATTTGTGCTTCACATGCACGTCTTTTAGTCTAGAACCCTTTGGATTTTGACGAGATAGATCTAATTTTCTGGGAAACGTTTAGGTTGACGTCGACATCCTTTCGCCCGTTTCTAGGCTTTGCCTACTTTCATATTATACTTTTATAATTCCCCATCTTATGGTGAAAAGTGTACCTATCATAGAAATATTATAATAATTATATTGTAAAGGTTTCGTAATAATTTCGTTAAGCCATGCGTTCAAAATATAGTTCTGTAAACTAATAACCATTGCATTTCATCTGTTCCATCGAATTTGGATTATTACTTTGGATATATTTTTTTCTGGAAGTTTAGGTCCGAATCGGATAAATACACCCCCCACTCAATAAATGAATATATCGTTTTCTCGTTAACGACAACGTATAAATTCTTATAATATATACAACCTTGATAAGCATTATTATATCCATATTATCTAAGACGTATTCTCATTTTGTGCCATTAGGTACCAGTCTCGAATTGACTTCGTTTGAATTAGCAAAACTGACGTTTCAGACTTCATTTTACCACACAATTTACAAATATAAACAAATTCTAAAAACATGTTACAATTAGTTTAATATGTTAAAATATATTAAAATGTGTTTTGTATATATCTGTTAGGATATAGGGTGACGCTGTTTAACTAAGATCCAAATAAGTTGTATTTAATTTGTAAACGGTTGTACAAAGTTTTCACAGACAAATAATGCGATTATTTGTTTGTGTGGCTAAGTATATTATTGTTTATAAAACAGCCCATCCACCATAAGCAAACTGACTCAGCTTATAAACAATTGAAACGTATTCTGTATATCCAATCTGGTTTATTTGATAATAATTTTATGAATTTGAATGAGGACAATCCTAAGGTTGGGTTTAAGAAAATTATCATTTGGCAAATGTATTTCAAGTAATGCATTACCCCACCCACATATGTGTTTATTTACACGGTACCGGCACATGTTTACAACTTGACAACATCGTGCATCGTATCCGGCATATATCAAGCTTTAAAATGGTATATAATAACCTTGGTACATCGTGGGTAAGGGGTGCAGATAATTCCTTAAATAGTGCCCTTATTTAATATCATCTGACGGACTATATTGCAAGATAAAGGGAAACAGGAGGCATTTCAAAGATCGGGATAGATCTGTTTCTTGTTTATATCTGTTAACATATTGGGTGAAGTCGTTTTACTAAGATCTAAATTAGTTGTATTTAATCTATAAATGGTTGTACAAACGTTTCGCGGAACACTATTGCGATTATTTGTTTGTGTGGCTAAGTATTTTACTGTGCTTAAATTACCCCTCCCACCATATGCAAATTGACGAGATATATGAGCATTATTTCTGCGTATAATTGTTTAAAATGTGTTTTGTATATCTCTTCTGGTTCATTAGATAGTAATTTGATGAATTCGAATGAGTACATTACTACGTGATTGGGTTTAAGACGATTTCTATTTGAGAACTATATTTCAAATAATTTATATGTTATCTTATCCCACAGGACCCGCGTAGGTTTACAACTTGACAACATCGTGCATCGTATTCAGCACATTGCAAGCTTTAAAATGGTGTATAACAACATTGGTACATCGATGCTTAGGGGTGAAACGATGTCCTTAAAAAGCCCTCTTATTTCAAAGAATTAGACGGACTATGTTGTAAGAAACAGGGAAAGAGGGGGCATTTTCAAGAGAAGCCTAGAACTGTGTCTTGTTTAAATCTGTTAAAATATTGGGTAGAGATGTTTTACCAAGACCTGAATAAGTTGTATTCAATCTAAAAACGGTTGTGCAAACGTTTCATGGAACAATAATGTGATTATTTGTTTGTGTAGCTAAGTATTGTACTGTGCATAAATTACCCCACCCACCATATGCAAATTGACGAGATATATGAGCATTATTTCTGCGTAAAATTGATTGAAATGTCTTTTGTATATCGCTTCTGGTTTTTTTGATTGTGGTTTTATGATTTGGAAAGAGTACATTCCTAAGTTATTGGGTTAAAGACGATTTCTATTTGACAAATGCATTTCAAATAATTTATGTGTTGTCTTACCCCACCCACATATTTGTGTGTTTACACGGGATCTGCACAGGTTTACAACTTGACAACATCGTGCATCGTATCCAGCATATTTCAAGCTTTAAAATGGTATATAACAACCTTGGTACCTAGGGGGGTGCAGCGAAATTATTTTTTACCTGGGTCATCAGACGGACTAATAAATGCGCTGGATGAGCAACATCAATCAAGGTCAGATGTCATTTAAATCGAAACCAAACATAATCGAATGAGTCGAAATTAGGATATATCAATGTATTTTGACGGCCCCTCTGACTTTTGTCACATCGAGTGTCGTCTGTATTGGTTAATATATTATACTTTTCTTGAGTACAATGAATCGTTGATTTTCTTCAAAAACCTCGTAACCTTTACTTGTTTGAAGTTATAGCTACAATGTTTTAGAAGACAATGAGCTACATATTACCTAAGGCTTATAGAAGATGTAGATGTATTCCAAAGAAGTCATTGTCAATTGTTAACAACTTAAATCACACATTGTTCCACGCGGTTGTTCAGATTATGCAAGTAATTGGCGGTGACTACATTTCGAACAAGTGAAAAGGGCATACTTCGTTGGTGGGAAATCAAAAACTTGTAACTCGCCAGCTTTTTCAAGCTCTAGTTACTAGATGTTGATCCCGCACCGACAAAAGTGTGTTTAATACTGATGGGCCGGAAAGAGGAAGACTAAGGTTAAAGTCCAATCAAAGACAACTCCGCTGCAACGTCGCGGCCACAACACGTCCGAATTATGATGCATGGTCACCAGTTTGGACGTGTTCCGGCAGAGAAGTGGAATCAAAATTGTGGGTGTGACCGGTTCTTTAAAATACTTCAATCTATTTGTTTATTACTTTAGAAAGCCAAGGTTTTACATGCTATATGTAGTGCATTTTGCATCTTACACGTATGATTAACATAGTTAGTACATGTACGCATTACCTAAAAAGGGACCAAGGTTTAGTTAGTGACATTAGTGTGTGAGTGTGAAAATTTGTACAGGATGAGTTTAGTTTTTGTTAGTTGTCACTATAAGTATACTGTCAGACACAATGTTACCATTTGCTCTTGGTTCTAACACAGGCGGCTCTGTTGACGTTGTTGTTGGGGTGGTCGTTGTCGTTGTTGTTGTAGTTGTTGTTGTTTCTAGTGTATACATAGCAGAATTTAAGCTATTCAGAATAACCACTAAATTGTTCTAATCAGGTTAAAATTTAGTCCATTGGTCGCAATCATCAGAAGGTATACATGTATAGTAAACCTGCGTTGACTCGTTTGTAGTACTACTTGCACATATATGCCATCTTCCTGTATTAGGTTTGCAATCCTCTGTGACTTTTGAAAGCGTACATACGTATAATCGGTCGTGTTTTTTTATCTTATTAAATTACTCGGCTCGCCAAAATTTGTTGAGCGCGAGCCTAGAAAATAATAATAATAATAATAATAATAATAATAATAATAATAATTATAATAATAATAATAATAATAATAATTATATAATGATAATAATAATAATAATAATAATAATAATAATAATTATTATTATTATTATTATTATTATTATTATTATTATTATTATTATTATTATTATTATTATTATTATTATTATTATTATTATCATTATTATTAATATTATTATTATTATTATTATTATATTATTATTATTATTAAAAAATACCTCAAAGTGAGCAATTTATTGCGTGTGTTTGATTCACAAAAACCACGCGGTGCAGCCACCCTGTTTATTGTATTTTAAAAAGTCTATATGGGTCTATTCCGACTAAGAGTACAATTACCAAAGGATTTAGACGGTTCAAAATATAGTAAGTAAGATTAGTTACCTTCTTTTACACTTAACAACTCTCCCCTCTGCTGCGCCTTACCCTGCATGTAGTTCTCACCACAATATGTTACTGAAAGATCAGAGGTAAATTTTAACCCTTTCCCAAACGGCAAAATTTTAGGATGAACCACTTCAAAAACTGTCACGAATGAAAAAAGGATGTTCTTAAAGATAGGATTTTTGAAAAATATGGCACAGAAAATATTGAGACAAAAGGAGAAACTGCTGGTTATCAGCAGTTTCTTCTTTTGTTTCAATGTTTTCCCAAGCATTTTCTATTAGGAACGTCAAAACCAGGTCTTGTTTGGGAAAGAGTTAATCCGGGGCAACAAATAAGAAGCCGTAAAGTCAATCTATTTTTTTCCAATTCCAAACAATATGCTATGGGTACGCATTTGAATCGTCTCAATTCCCACAACATAGGATTTGACAAACTTTGAAAGATGTTTTGCAAATCCAGAGTAACAGATTCAAGAGGCGGTACAGGCATTAATTTACAGATACAGATACAGATACAGGCGTTAATTTTGTTATTTCAATTCCAAACCCTTATGTTGTCGGTACTGATTTAAATCGTCTCAATGAGACGATTCAAATGAGTACCCACAACATAGGGTTAGATAAACTTTGAAAGAAAATGGATTTTGAAAAGCGATACTTCCTCTTATCTGTAGCCCTGTAAACCATAGCAACTGATAAGTCTGTAGAAAAATAAGTTAAAATGACATTTCACAATTATTTTACATAAATTTTACTTTTGTTCTATTCGAAAGAGCATGTTTTCTTATGAATTTTCTGAAAATTTCAAGCCAAAATATTGAACCGTTTACAAGAAATGTATATTTTTGAGCTAAAATTAAACAAATTGTTGTGGACAACAGTTCAGGTTAATATAGAATTTGCAATTTCTGTCTCAACTTTGAAGGCGTATTTTTCGCTTATAAATAACAACTTAAAAAAACTGATAGCATTTCTACCCATTAGAATAAACAATCTTTGCATTAAGACATCCTTTTAAAAATAAAATAACTGTGAAATGTCACTTTAATGTTTGCTTGTAAATTACAGTCACCTGGTAACAAGTGTCTTTTTGAAATAATAACTGCACACTACTATTACAAAATATATAAAAGGATATGGAATGTTCTTTTATACCGGTATAGGATACAGCATTAATTTAACATATGTATGCAGATAATATGTGCATAAATTTGCCAATAAAAAACCATTTGGAATGAATCAATGCCCGAAAAGAAATGCATCGAAACGCTTTTCGCAAAATTCTCAGGACATGAAAATGCAATTTAAGCCTAAGAATTTGTTTCAAATACTATCCAAAACTAATTTTTCCTAATTTTCCAATTGGTTGATATTTATTAAATACGTGCATAAAAATTCATATCAACATACATGTGTCCCAGAAAAAAAACTTATTACAAAAATACCCTTTTGTTACTAAAAATAGACATTCTGGTGGCCATCTTGGATTTTTAAGGATCAAAAACTTCCATAAAACATCTTTGAAATATGTATGGAGATGAATTGTGCATATATTTCCCAATTAAAAACCATTTGTAATGAATCGATGTCTAAAAAGTAATACCTAGTAAGATTTCCATGTTGGCTTAAAATCCAAGGGTAGACAACTTTGACCCCAATTTTCCCCCTTTATGCCTAGGCGGATGCGCGTCATACGCGCATTTCCGAACTCCTGAGACAATTTCCTAGTTTTTATTTATGAAACACATGCATAAAAATTCTTATTTCACACCCTACATTAGTAAACCAATGAAATCGTCCCATTCGTACCACGTGAGTATACAATACCTAGAGCCGTATTGTACGCACGAGATAATTGCGTGAACGCACGGGATTCTCGATACTTCAAAGCGGCAAAATCGATATTTGTACGATGCACCGGTTGAACTGTCCAAATATGCATTGCACTCATTTTAACCCTACAAATATCGATTGAACCGTACAAATATGGATTTTTCCCAAATCGAGGCTGCCGTACAAAATATCCATATTCGCATCGAAGAGTAATCTCCCTTAGTAGAGATCTCGTCTGCAAAAGCAAAATTGTGCATTAGAGTTGAATGTTTGTTTCAACATGATATTGTGAATTCACTGTCCTAAACAAGACATAACTTTGATTCTGTGATTGAAAAAAAAAAACACACACACACACATTGGGAATACAATAAGGCAAAAGGAGAAAATGATTTTAAAAACACGAAAGAGATTTTCATTTCAAAAGATTTATGAATTGTAGCGCATTTAATTTGCAGCAATGATACAAATCACACTTAACCCTTTCCCAAACAAGACCTGGATTTGATATCCATTATAAGGCTTGACAAAAAAGTTCTAGGAGAAAAGGAGATTTGCCGTTTATCAGCAATTTCTCCTTTTCTGTCAATGTTTTCATTGTTGATTTACGCATGGCATGATAGTTTATATGACAAATTTCATGTACATTTCACACTATCATATGACGGTCTATTCAATCTTTTGAGACAAACATAAATCGATAAAAATAGATTAAATGTCAGATGCCCTGTATATTTACAGTGTTAGAAATGTACATGTAGCCTACATTTTTTTCATGATATAGGCCTATGTTGTTTTTCTTCCTTTTTTATTTCACGTTGGAATTCTATTTAAAAGTAATTAGATCTAGATCTTAATTTTTATACAAAATTAATCTTTGTCATGTTTTGTTTGAAAAAAAAAATGATGTGAAATAAAGAGGTCATTTAACATGTCTTTGTACAATACCGAATTCTATTGGATTCATACTTTGCAGAACAAATCTATATTTAGACTCGCCTATCGGCTCGTCCAAATATAGCCTCGTTCTGCAAAGTATTCATCCAATAGAATTCAGTATTGTACAAAGACATGTTAAATAACCTCATATTATTTCACACCCTACATTAGTAAACCAATGAAATCGTCCCATTCGTACCACGTGAGTATACAATACCTAGAGCCGTATTGTACGCACGAGATAATTGCGTGAACGCACGGGATTCTCGATACTCCAAAGCGGAAAAATCGATATTTGTACGATGCACCGGTTGAACTGTCCAAATATGCATTGCACTCATTTGAACCCTACAAATATCGATTGAACCGTACAAATATGGATTTTCCCAAATCGAGGCTGCCGTACAAAATATCCATATTCGCATCGAATAGTAATCTCCCTTAGTAGAGATCTCGTCTGCAAAAGCAAAATTGTGCATTAGAGTTGAATGTTTGTTTCAACATGATATTTTGAATTCACTGTCCTAAACAAGACATAACTTTGATTCTGTGATTGAAAAAAAAAACACATTGGGAATACATTAAGGCAAAAGGAGAAAATGATTTTAAAAACACGAAAGACATTTATGAATTGTAGCGCATTTAATTTGCAGCAATGATACAAATCACACTTAACCCTTTCCCAAACAAGACCTGGATTTGATATCCATTATAAGGCTTGACAAAAAAGTTCTAGGAGAAAAGGAGATTTGCCGTTTATCAGCAATTTCTCCTTTTCTGTCAATGTTTTCATTGTTGATTTACGCATGGCATGATAGTTTATATGACAAATTTCATGTACATTTCACACTATCATATGACGGTCTATTCAATCTTTTGAGACAAACATAAATCGATAAAAATAGATTAAATGTCAGATGCCCTGTATATTTACAGTGTTAGAAATGTACATGTAGCCTACATTTTTTTCATGACATAGGCCTATGTTGTTTTTCTTCCTTTTTTATTTCACGTTGGAATTCTATTTAAAAGTAATTAGATCTAGATCTTAATTTTTATACAAAATTAATCTTTGTCATGTTTTGTTTGAAAAAAAAAAATGATGTGAAATAAAGAGGTCATTTAACATGTCTTTGTACAATACCGAATTCTATTGGATTCATACTTTGCAGAACAAGTCTATATTTAGACTCGCCTATCGGCTCGTCCAAATATAGCCTCGTTCTGCAAAGTATTCATCCAATAGAATTCAGTATTGTACAAAGACATGTTAAATAACCTCATAATATCAGCGTATTATGCATCCCAGAAAAAATCTTATTTTTAAAAAGACACCTTTTTGTTACTAAAAATAGACATTCTGGTGGCCATCTTGGATTTTTATGGATCAAAAACATTAATTAAATATCATAAAAATATGTATGGAGATGATATGTGCATATATTTACCAATTTTAAACCTTTTGTAATAACTCAATGCCTTAAAAGAAATGACTAGTACGATTTCCATTTTTGGCTTAAAAATCCAAGGGCAGACAACTTTAACCTCAATTTTCTCCCCTTATATCTAGGCGGATGCGCGTCAGACGCGCATTTCCGAACTCCTGAGACAATTTGCTACAAGAATCAGTCTAAAAGTTGTATGGTGCTTTTACCGCAATTAAACCTCATCTACCTCCTAGACTATACCGGTATAGGATACAGCATTAATTTATAGGAAGTAGAAAATGAAAGGTTACTTGTCAAACATCATCCGGAAGAAATAACTCGCATTGCAAATAAATAGATTATTAAGAAATCTCAATTAAAAAAACATAAAGGAACACATGTGTTCAAAATGTTGGTGTTAAATGCACTAGATTTCGATTGGAAAACGAATAATTATCTTTTGAAACGATTACTTCCACGTGTTTAGAAATATTATGTCCGAGAGTAAGGATCATCATTCCTATCACTTTTATCTGCATCACTAAATATTGTTTCATGAATATTAAATATGCCCAGATTTCTGATGGCCAAAATACACATATAGCATACCTGAGCAGTGTCCCGTGTCCCCTTTCTCCCCTTTAGGTCCTGGTGGTCCCGTTGGTCCTGTAAAACCCATACGACCTTGACCTTAAAATAACACAAAATCATTATTCTAGCTTTGCTGTTTTATCAATATACCAACAGAACATATATACCAGAAGTAAGGTACAATATAAGATTTATCATTCCCAAAACTGCCAGGCTTTAGACCATTCCACATTCAAAGCAGTTGCGACATAAATAGTCCATTTGACGCTGCTATATGCCCTATATGACAACCTTGCAATGTCGAGTACAATGAAGTTTTATTTTTTCTTTGCATTGTATAGGTGCTCTAGAGCAGATCTAGCTTGGTTGCCAGAATGGCAACCTTGGGCAACTTCCACAATTCGCAAAAATCCAAGATGGCCGCCAAAAGCAGCTGGAAAAATCAACTTTTTGTCAAATTGTCCTAAATTGACGCGAAAAATGCCTATTTAGGGGTTCTTTGGTATGCTGAATCCAAATCCATTGATAAATATAACATTTGGATAACACAAATATGCTAAAATAGAGATGGCTGCCGGACGCCATCTTCAAAATCACATTTTTCTACCTTATTTTACATGGCCCGTAGAATTCATGTATTAAGACACACTTGATAAGGTAAATCCATTTTATTTCTTAAATTCGAACTTTGATTTATCTGGTGTACATAAAATTCCGACATGGCCGCCAGACGTCATATTGAAAATGATACCTGGCTTAATTCACTTACAACAAGTTTTTTCTACTTGTAGAAAATGCGGCTAATATTTGTGTATCATTCCATCTATAAATTTAATAACACATTTTTCATATTTATTTGGATTTTACATTGATCTAAAGTGTCTTTCATTGGGGAAATGGCCACCAGATGGCATAATGAAAGTGACAACAAATACTGGTACTAAATATTATAAAGGGAAATAATTATCTTGTACTTTATTTTGGAAATTTCAAGTCTTACAAATCCCAGATTTCTTCAAAACGTTATATTTTCTATTGTAAACATTTCTTCGAAACTTTTACAGATGATATGATTTAAACAGTTTTATTATTTCAACAGACGACCATCACCTCTGTGTAATGATATTAGATCTACACAGTTCTGACATTGAATAATAAAAGATGACAGCGTGGGTTGAAGTACCATTATGAATATATATCATTAATTCCTATGGCTTCTTCCTAATTTTGAAGAAATGATCCCATGATCCACATCCAAATATAGAATGTAAACATCACCCAAATTGCAAATAGAACGTTGGCTCGTAAAGCAGAAATTTCTTACATGTTAATCTTACACACAGATCCGATCTACGAAATGTGTGTAACATGTGAGGAATTATTATGTAGTCAACATTGGATGTAGATACCATGTAATGTGATCATTCTGCATCATTACAATGTACTGGATTAATAGAAATAAAAAGGAAATAAACAAAAACAGTCATGTTTGATTAAACTGTTAGTACCGGTTCATAGTTGATCTTGAAGATATACTGTTTACAAGAAACTTTACTCGATGAAAAAGACAAAAACAATAAATTAAGAAGGTTGAAATTAACAAGCATTTGATAACCTGGGTAAGATACCACCAAAATCATTAATTTTATAGAAAGAGTATGCAAATGTTTCCCTGCCTACAAGACATCTATATAAATTCACAGAGAAACCCTGTCCATTTTTTGCTTTCATTGTATCAGGATACCTTATACTAATGGTTGTCCATTCACATTTATTGGGAATAGAACAGAAATTGCAAGATACAACTCAACTTGATTAAAATTGAAAGATTTTACATTCTATGATTCTTAGGCACTTCTGCTTCTGATTCTGAATGGTTTTTGCCTTTCAAATCACATCAAATGTATTAGTATATTTTACTAGAATATTTCGCTCGTATGACTTTTCAATAATTTTCCAAAAGTATTTTTCTTTTGTCGGACACCATGTTTCGGAAAATTTCTTCGGTAATGTTTGAATTTAAACAGTACATTTATTGCACATACGATGTCACTTTAGTTATTGCGAGGATTGATCTAAATCTATACTCTCATTGTTTTAAGGCCCATTTTGTACATCACCTATGTATTGTGTATATTTACAGTCTTCATGCGATTGGCTAAGTCTTATTGATTCGTTTGAATAAGATATACCGTTTATCAGCAAGAAGAAAACAACAAAAAATTAAAACTAACGGAATGGTAGGCAGTTCTCTCATTAAATTATGTAAATTGGTAATGACTCTTATTCTTCTTTACAGACCCATCTTAAGGAATGGCTTGGCCAGAAAGTCTTAAATGACATGAATGTACTTCATGCATATCCAATTTACATTGATTTCTCAAAATGAAATATTAATATGCTAAAATCCCACATTGTCTTTAATATATATTGTGTATATTTATAAACATTTCAAAAGGCAAGATCACTCTAATTAGTATAATTGTCTCTTTAAAGCGCTCATGATAAGTCTTTGTCAGAACATGTATTCTTTCAGAATCATTACTCGGGTAAATAAGTTGAAACAGAATGGGACAACTTTCTTGCAATCATATACATGCACATCTACTCCATGCTATTGGAGCTATCTTAAGGGCTACAGTTGCTTTTCATGAAGATACATCCACGACTATACTGTTTCCTGTTGTTGTTAAAATCGTTCATGGCTGTAGTATGACAAGTCTGAGCATAACATTATGCATGGAACTCAAAGAGTTGTATTGTTTTTACCATGATCATTTGGGTTTGTTCTTCATACATTTTGAGTAGTAAAGGTATGAAAGCTGAAAAGATCAGCTCCCAAAGGAATCTTAGCCCATCAATCACGATTGAACTATTACGACTCCTTAAGATATTCACAAGGAAAATAATTTCAAAAATATAAATATTGGAACACTTTTAATGATACGTTTTCTTTTAGCATGACAGTCACCTTTAATATCTATATAATTATTATCCGTGAATTTATATAATGTGTGTAATTATGTAGATAAAATGCTTAGAACTGTACCGAAACTGAAATATTACAAAATGCCAAAGATGTTTATCTTTAGTCAGCAGCAACAGCTGAAACTTTACATTTCAACATGGTAACTGGGGGCCATAATTGGATTAAATCTCAGTTACATACAGACATACATTTGTTCCTCAAGCCTACAGCAAAGACATCGCCTTCATTTAACAATAATAATGGCATCTGGTAGCCTATGTATTACATTCTATATATTCATCTAGGTCTAGTCATATACATAATTGTGTATCAGAATATGATTTTCCAAAGCAAAAAAAATTCAAACCTAGATAACAATACCAAAAAACAGCACCTAACAATATGTTATTTGAATTTTCCACTAAGTACACTTATAAACAAAACTTTTAGAGTCATTAAATTGAGGAAATTAACACATGTTAATTGATATTATATCATTGTTGGCGAAAAGAGCAGATTTTTAGGCATTTGATGTCCTACTTTGAAAAAACTGTCTGAAAATTTGCTCTTTATGCCAAGATGGCAACTGGTTGCCATATCTGTTCCTACCATTTATATGAAAACAGTAATAAAATATGTAATATCCAAATTTAGTCCAAATGTGTTAAAAATAAGTAAAGAGATTTAATAACACATAAATATCGAAATTTGGCAGCAATTTGTACCAGTATTTAAACCAATAATTATTTTCAATAAGGCATGTAGCATCCATTTCCGAATTTTATTTATACAACGTTGATATAAAAAGGAAAGAAGAAATGATAATGTGAAAATATGAGAAGTAAAGTAAATTTGGCTTACAAAGTATTCTGAAAAGGTGCCTTTTAAAGACTGTATAAAAACTAACGTAGAAAAAATGTGATTTTCAAGATGGCATCCAGCAGCCATCTCTAATTTAGTACTTTTCTGATATCCAAATGCTATATTTATCATCAGATTTGAATTCAGCATACCCCAAAACCCCAAAATAGACATTTTTTGCATCTTTGTTGGACAATTTGACAAAAAGTTTATTTTTCCAGCTGCGTTTGGCGGCCATCTTGGATTTTTGCGAATTGTGGGAGTTGCCCAAGGTTGCCATTCTGGCAACCAAGCTAGATCTGCTCTAGAACACCTATACAATGCAAAGAAAAAATAAAACTTCATTGTACTCGACATTGCAAGGTTCCGAAAATTTCAAATGGACTAAAAGAACGTATACCGATCGTAAAAATAACGTTTCCCTTGGAAAGAGTAAAATTAATATACTGAGGTAAGAGAACAGCATTTTCTACAATCTATTTCATTTTTATCAACACTTTACCACAAAAAGCATCACAGTTCGGGAAAGGATGAAACGGAGAAGTGTTAATATAGAAATACGTATCATTGGTTTGAAAGAGCATGCATGTTATGATAGCAATTCAAATGTATTCTATCGTTCAACCTTTTTAAGATTTATCTGATATTCGCTGGTGCGGTCTAAGCAAATGAGCAAAAAGTGCAGCTATAAGCTATAATTATTCTACAAGTTTATTATGAAGTGAATGTGTGACCTAATAAACACCTGACTAGGGATCAAAGTCACGATGGCATCGATTTTAAAACAGTAGCTTTTTCGAAAGCCTTGAACTCTATTTTATTTCATTCGAATTCAGGAGATGCACATTAATTTTGTGAAACAAGCTAATAACAAGCAGTTCTATATTTTAAAGAAATTGATTTTTTACAAATTGACATACACATTTTGGATGTGTACCCTACTCCTGAAAGGACCTCTGAAAAGAGCAGATATACTTTCGACACATAAACTTGGGATATGGATACAGCTATCTAAAAAAACCCAAAATGCTTTCATATTGTCGAGTTTCTTATGTGTATTAGGATATGCGACGATATAAAATAGCATGGCGACGATTGACTCAAATATTTTTATCACAGACCAATAAAGAAAATTTCCCCTGAAATGCTGGAGTACCTACAGTAAAATAAGAAAAATATCTATGAAATTAGAAGATTTCCTCAAATTCCATAGATATCCTGCCTCATATTATGGACGTACTTACGCTTCTCAAAGAAATAGGTACTTCATTATATAGCATATTTATGTATTCTTTTTAATCATGCAACAAAGAATTCAAAGAAATACAACTCAATGATTTAAAAATATGTTGTCTATTTTATATGTAATCAATTGGCAAACATTAATTTGGAAAGACGATAATGATTAAATTTTGACATGGATTAGGTTTTCGATAAACATACTTTGTGGAGATATGTATAAAGCGTGTACTAAAATTGAAATAATTAAGTACATAAACAACAAATTACGACAAAAAGTACGCACCCTTTGATCCCTTTTGCCCCGGCTCTCCTATGTGCAGCATGCAAGACAAACAAGGTCACATGTTAAAAACAATCCACACTCTCTATCATCTACATAGTGCAAATATGGTGGAAATCTTTGTACGTAGCATTGATGAATAATACCTTTATAATATTTTTGTATAAATGAACAATTATTATTCAATGAAAAAAGTTGTACAAACATAATGCCACCTTGAATAGACCCTGTATGTTAAAACGAATTTCTGAAAAATTAGAATGATACAAGAACAACACATTGTACTACTGGTATAGCCTTTTTTATGGACGTTCATCAATATTTTAACAGCAGATTATTTCACAAGTAGGACAGACTGATGTTCTTTAAGAATACTCTACTTAAGTATCAATTGATTCCCTGCCTTGGTAATAATCAGTTGAACATAATCAGCAAGTATTTTACAGATGCTGCTTTACCATGACACGGGTGGTAAACTTTGGAACGACCTCTAAAAAGAGGTAGTGAATTTCTGTTCCCATAGCACATCCGGGAACTCGCGAGGTCGGTCCAATAGCTAAAAACGTGTAAACAAAGGTAGGTGTCGGTGGTTCTTTTGATTGTTTTCGAGGTTTCTAGCAAAAAATGGATAATTATGGCAATGCTATGTCGTGTAAAAATGACTTATCGACGCACACGGCCCAAAACTGCGGTCGAAACCGAAGTAATTTCCGCTGGATCGTTTTTAAAAGTTCGAACACAATATTGCTTTTTCACAACAGTTTGTCAACAACTGTCACCTTTTTGCATAATTTGTGGTTTTCCGCGAAGAATACAGTCCCGGTACGTTCGTCCTGGGGAAACGAGTACTCTGCATCACATATCCTGTTAAAAACGGCAACGGGGCGCATTTTTTAAGAAAATGATTGAGAAAATTCCAGTTGAGGTCGTTCCAAAAAGGTAGAGCTTGTTCCAATTTGAATGAGATCGTTCCCAGTGCTTTCCTGTTTTATACAATGAAATAATGCCTGTGATATCAGACCAGCCAAACTAAGACATAAATAAATGATGGTGTTTGAAATATCAGAATTATCGTCATATCAGAGGCGTCGTTTTGTCTTGTGTGGAGACTTTGTTTTACATGAAAGTCTGTTTCTGATGTTTCTTAAACTCTATGCATGGATCTCTTGAAATGCACTTTTAGCTCACCTGAGCACGAAGTGCTCGAGATGCACTATTGTGGACACTTATTGTCAGTCGTCCTTCCGTCTGTCTGTCTGTCCGTCTACACTCTAGCATCCGCAAGCTTTATAAGCCTATCTTAAACAAACTTGGTCAAAATAATGATGGTCGTAAGTTCTTGGATGAGTTCGAAGAAATAGTGAATGCTGAAGAGTGAAAGTAAAGTCGAAAATTGCAGTTTTGTCAAATTCGAGGGCAGATAACTCAAGATGCATCATTCTTATCAGGATGAAAGTTTTACCTATGCAAGATCCTATGGCCAACAATATTCAGTCCAAGTTTATTTTCTTAATTGAAAAATGTTTGTAGTAGCTAGACTAGTGAAAAAAAGTCGAAAATGGCAATTTTATCAAATCAAAAGCAGATAGCTCAAGATGCATTCTGATTTGGCTTAAATTTTCTTTTAGGAAATATCTTATTCTCTTAAGATCTTATTTCTTTGGATATAATTCTGATTGAAAGAAACTGTGCATGCTGAAGAGTGAAAGTAAAGTCGAAAATTGCAATTTTGTCAAATTCGAGGGCAGATAACTCAAGATGTATCTTTCTAATCAGGCTGAGAAGTTTACCTATACAAGATCGTATGTTCAACAAGTTATGTGTTGATTGATAAATATTTGTGGATGCTAGAGCGGAAACAAGGTCGAAAATGGCAATTTTGTCAAAATCAAGGGCAGATAACTCCAGAGGTGCATTTTCAATCAGGCTGAAAATTAAACCTGCCCAAGATATTATTATCATCAACTTTTCTGTCCAACTCTTGTCTTGATTGATCAATATTTGTAGATGCTAAAGTGTAAACAAAGTCAAAAACAGCCTTTTTGACATTCAAAGGCAGATCACTCAGTACATTCTGGTTCGATCAGGCCCATAATCGAACACATCCAAGAACTTACGACCATCATTATTTTGACCAAGTTTGTTTAAGATTGGCTTATAAAGCTTGCGGATGCTAGAATGTAGACGGACCAGGCCGGACAGACAGACAGACGGAAGGACGACTGAAAAAAAGTGACCACAATAGTGCACCTCGAGCACTTCGTGCTCAGGTGAGCTAAAAGTGCATTCAAGAGATCCATGCGTAGAGTTTAAGAAACATCAGAAACAGACTTTCATGTAAAACAAACTCACCTCACAAGACAAAACGACGCCTCTGATATGACGATAATTCTGATATTTCAAACACCATCATTACTTTTTGTCTTAGTTTGGCTGGTCTGATATCACAGGTATTATTTCATTGTACAAAATAGGAGAGCACTGGGAACGATCTCATTCAAATTGGAACAAGCTCTACCTTATTGGAACGACCTCTACTGGAATTTTCTCAATCATTTTCTTAAATAATGCGCTCCGTTGTCGTTTTTAACAGGATATGTGATACAGAGTACTTGTTTCCCCAGGACGAACGTACCGGGGCTGTATTCTTCGCGGAAAACCATAAATTATACAAAAAGGAGACAGTTGTTGACAAACTGTTGTGAAAAAGCAATATCGTGTTCGAACTTTTAAAAACGATCCAGCGGAAATTACTTCGGTTTCGACCGCAGTTTTGGGCCGTGTGCGTCTATAAGTCATTTTTAACACGACATAGCATTGCCATAATTATCCATTTTTTGCTAGAAACCTCGAAAACGATCAAGAGAACCACCGACACCTACCTTTGTTTACACGTTTTTAGCCATTGGACCGACCTCGCGGGTTCCCGGATGTGCTATGGGAACAGAAATTCACTACCTCTTTTTAGAGGTCGTTCCAAAGTTTACCACCCGTGCATGATATACCCGATTATTTTAAACGCTTAAGACCGCTTAAATTATGCCTCGATCATCCAAAATACTTTAATATTAACGTTAGAACACAAAGCCAATATCAATGGGTTTATTCGCCTAAAAACGATAATACATTTACATTTCAAAAACAGGTACAAGTAAGCCAATACAAAGAATTATCAGAATATTCGCATGACCTTGACATTATTTCCAAACAGACAAACATTAATACATTATAAGACCATCGGCAGAGCCATCACATCTCGTCATTTAGTGATTAATTAACGCCTATAATCCGACGTTAGCCAGATGGGTCCCCTATGATTAATCATATATGACGGACGGGCAATTTTGTCATAGTCATAATTTTGTCTCCTAATATGTTTTTTACCTTTAACCTTTTTCCAAAATGACGCAAACAAGACTACTCAATAGTTGTTTCGAGATGCAGAAGTAACACATATGTGTCTCTTCTGATAGTGCACGTGGAAGATTTATTTTTACATTCAAATGTATTTCAACCAGAGGTGCGTTCTTTAGAGCGAGATTTTTTTCAGATTTCTTAAGGTGTTTTGGTAAAGCGTTTTGTGATGACTTCATTTGTATGAAGTAAAGAGCATTACCATGGTACGATGGAGCAGTCGGAACAATTCGGTCAATTGTCTCTTATATAGCTTCTACAGGCATGACCGAGGGTTTACGCATGAATTATAGAGTAATGGCGCCTCCCATTGAGCGGCTTAAAAATCTTTCTCTAAAGAACGCTTTATCTTAAAATATCTTAAGAAATCTCGAGATATCTTAAGAAATCTCGGTCTAAAGATCGCGCCTCAGATGTTATGTTTTGATAAATGAAATTGGAGTAAGGGTGAAACGTTTAGATCTTAGGTAGTTTGTGCAGACTGTGTAGACTGATTTGGGTCGAAACTATATACATTTCTCCTTTGGCAGGACGACTGACAGGTCACATTATTATGCAATTGATGACCTGTCTTTGGTCAAATCAAATTTCTAAAGATATCGAGTTTGTTTGTGATTCTAAGCCTAAAAGTGAAAAGCAGAAGGCCCAAACATGCGGTGAAGTGAGTTTTCTATTTCTACAATAAAACCAAATTTTCTTTTTGAAGATTTATATTTGTCATAGAAATTAGCAATATTTAAATAGAATCTTTTGCTCTAATATAGCACGGTGGATAACCTACGTGACTTTTGGGAAGCGTTAACACCGAAAAAATCGTCCGCTTCAAGGCATGTTTTGTTTGATTTCTTAGATTATACTCTATTGATTTTGACGAGATAAAGTGCACGGAACACGCATTTGAGAGGGCTATTCCCGTTTGTAACCCACTCTGCTCCGAATCCCGTGGTTTCTTCAAACATTTAAGCGAAAGTTTTCTTCGGTGCATGTGAACGCTTCCTACTTTCGTTTTGCACTTTGGCTCGAATGTTTGAAGACACCACTTGGTTTGGAGCAGAGTGAGTTAGAGCCGGGAATAGCCCTCTCAAAGGCGCGTTCCGTGCACTTTATCTCATCAAAATCAATAGGGTATAAGCTGAGAAATTTAACAAAACATACCTTGAAGCGGACGATTGTTTCGGTGTTAACGCTTCCCAAAAGTCACGTGGGTTACCCACCGTGTATAGGCCAAATATATGACGATAAAAGCTTCCTCGATATTAAATCCTACCTTTTTCTCCTTTATATCCTGTGAACCCGAGCAATCCTCGTTGTCCCTTTTCCCCTTTTATTCCCATACCTAAACAATGGCAACATGCAAAATATTTTGTGTTAGTAATGTGAAACCTGCAAAAACGTGAAAACATGCATGTGTTATGTGAATCTATTCAAATAGGTTGGGAACCGGAAAGAAACCAAATTAGCATTCGAGATCACGATGTACTTGTATCAAGAGCAGTCTGTATTACATGTATATAGATCTACAAAACTAGTGAAGTGTGTCCATGATCCATTCTGTTCTCCAACTCGCATTAGATTGTTCATAAGCAAACATAATATATCTTGACAAAATTGTCTGTAAGCACATACTGATCTTGAACCATTGTGATTTCAAATGACATTAGGGACCTTTTTCCAGATTCTCTTAAATCTACAGCCAGTCGAATCTGATTATCTCGAAATCGCCTATCTAGTGTTTGCTGTTTAGACATAAAAAGCCTGCCTGCTCTTTGCAGAAATACTATTTGAAAGTTGATAAAAAATATTAAGCCATTGACAATAAACAATTGCCGATACTGAGTATTCCTTTTTGTTTTGTACTTAATTTTTGTTTTGCATGTACGCTTTGCAAATGACTATTTTGTGTACTGTACATCGAATTAAGAATTAAGGATGGCAATTCTATTCAATTCGAGATAAACATTTTCGCTGTACCATTTTCAAGCATCCGTGATTTCGCGTGATAAAGCACGAAAACATTCTAAAAGATGAGTATTTTGTTCTTTGCCACTTTCTTATATGATAGAATATCATGTGTATGCTCAAATCATTAGTCCATAGACTAGGCTCCATTTCACTGAAACCAACTGAGATGTAGGACCGATAACATAGAGCACCGTGAAGGTGCTAGTTGGAGAGCCTAGTCTCCAATCTGTCATTGCAATTTTTAGAATTTGAAAACCGATCGTGTATAACATTAATTTGTCATAATATGAAAAGGACTAAATCACACTAGGCTTGTCAAATACCACAGAAAAAGATCAAGAAAAAAATCAAAATGGTCAGTGTCTAAATTTTGGTAAATTACAAATTTGCATCTGGGACTAACTACAGGAACTACAGTGTTTTCAGTCCTTTGATTTGATATCAGATTACCCAAAAACGACTTTATCTAGCCCGGAAACGTTTAACGTTGTAAATGAACGTAAGGCAAATGTCATTTTTCTATTTTTCATGATGCAAACATATTCTTAAGACTTTCAAAATGCCTGCTAAGGACAGTGTTTCTTTTTTGCGAAGAAATTAAAAATGAAAGTGATTTGATTAATCTTCGTATCGTCGTCTATTATCAAGATTCAAAATAACGTATCTTATTCCACCTGCTTTGAGGTTTAAATCGCCAGTTAAAGATTGAAAATAATATCCGAAATCAAGTCTGTAATTGTGAATAAGAAATAAGTAAACATTGTCATGCTGATAATAGGATATTTGCCCTGCTTTTGCAGGCACCGTAGTGCACGATAAGTCTGCACTTATGCCGTCAACTTTGGCAGCATCATTCAATATATCGTTGCTTTCCTTCGAAGACCTCGTAACTACAGCTTGTTTCAAGCTGTAGTTACGAGGTGTTCGGAGGAAAGCGACAATACCCTCCCAGATGTGTGTTATTTTTTTTTAAATTCAGCGAGATAAAGGGTAAAATGTGAAAAAAGTTGAAGCATCCAAAGGTCAGTGCTCGTCTACAGTGGTTGTCTACCTTTATGACCCTTGTAACCATAGAAACCAATATCACCTCTTTGACCTTTTTGTCCTTTGACCCCCGCACCTGATTGCATGGGAAGAGATATTTCTAACGTGATTAAATGACTTATACTTTGATGATCGATAAACATTAATATTAAGAGTTATGTAGGCTTTTATATAATGTTCTGCGTATTTTTTCACAGCTACATTAAATTATTCATGTAAACTATGGGATCTTTATTTTTTCTTGTTCGCTCGCATTTGTCTACATAAAACTGTTCTTAGATGATCTCAAACATTTTTTTAAATGTACTTATTATAAAGGGAACATATATGCTTTCGCTACATTTGAAAATAGAATCTCTTCACGATTTTTACGATTATAATATTCATGATAGCAAAATAACATATAAATATTTAGACACACGGTCGGCTGCTTAGTTTCCAAGTCACATATTGTTCCCTCAACTCGAAGCTTACTTTAAATAAGTTATCAATTAGTCACGATATCATGGCAGATGTTTCCTAATATAATTCAGAATAACCGTAATATCGCCATTTTGAGATTTATAAAACATCGGCTTTTTTCGAGCGGCGTCTTTACGTATCCGAACCTATTCGGGCACGGTTGTAAACATTCGGCGGTGGAGAGTTCAAACCGCCGGATGTTTTCGATCGCGCCCGAAAAATTCCGACGTTATGCGAACCTCAATAAGGGTATACTACCTTAATATTCGATTTTTCTTATCTTTTAAATAACCATTTGTATGATATTGGTGGATTCTTATAAGGTGTGAGAACCATCACATGCAAAATTACAGTACTTTGGAGTTAGAAATCGCATTGTCTACTAGTACAAATTATTACATGTCCAATAGTATCGTGACCGGACCAGAGTGAAGTGTTCGGTTATTGTTACTGCGTTTATAAAAGTTTGATAACGTCTATTGACCATCAGAACAAAGGCCAGAAAGCGTCTAGACGTGAAGATTGACTTTCTATCAACATTAGTTATCATTAAAGAGAATCGACCATGGGTCAAACACCAATCATTATCAATTTAGCCGGGCCTGTTTTACGCTTTTTTGTCGTTTTTATACACCTTCTCCAACTGAGCTCAGATTTTCCACTTATATAAGAACCGGTATCTCACCTTACTCATAGGGTTTCAGAGCTTTTATTAACATTTATGCCCCCAGATATATTAACATTTTTACGTTTTTCAGTACAAGTATTAACCGCCAATGTCTCAGAAACATTTAGAATCGGTCCTGTGTAAACCATTGTCAAAAAGACACAGAAAGTTCGTTTGTTTTTGCGTGTAATATTTATCGCAGGCTATCGGGGGCTAGACTTGGAACCGAAGTGTAAGTATTTTACGGAAAGGATAAGTTTAGGTATCCCTACAGCATTTTGCGACCAAAAGGCGAAAACACACAAAATTTCTGACTAAGAATTTTGAAATGCTTGCGAGAAAGCAAGAGAGGAGAAAATGACCTCGGGCTGTATAATGCTTAAAACACTGTCGAGTCAAAATCCGTGGGATAATTCATTCCAAAGATTTATATATCTCTGCTTTTCAACGAAAACCTCTTAACTGCAGCTTAAAATAAGCTGCAGTTACGAGATTTTTGTTGAAAAGCGACGATATAGTCTGATACAGGAGCTAGACATACATAATTGGACCATTTATCACGATCTACATAATGGAATAGCAGGACTGGCCGATGGTTTGGCCGTAGGCTAATTGTAGGAAACAACGAATTACACAGAAAGTTCAAATGGTCCTTTTTTCTTTGAAAACAAAATTTGGATATTTGTGTATTACATCTTCATTGGCTGTTACATATTCTAAATTTTGACCTCACACAGACGATAGTTCTCAATATTCCGAGACTATTGTCGAAACTGTTCTTATCTAGGAACCCCAATGTGTTTCCAATGGTACAAAGCCGTATCCCATATCACGCATTTTGAAGTTTGTAAATAAGAAGCACCGGGTACATAAATTGTTTTTATATTGAATATCCACCAGGATACGTCTTAGACAGCACTATAGTGAATACTGCATATCAACCAAGGCAATCGTTCAAATACTGCAAATATAAAATTCAAAGTTCACATATGCAACAAGCACTTTCATTTCCACAAAGATATGCTATGCCCTATTTTGTCAAACAATTATATACTTCTTTAAGTAAAATATTAATGGTCTTATACTGGAAAATCTTGTACGGCACACAGGAACTTACATGTGCAGTTCTGTCCACCATTAGATACAATCATGCCCCGGTCTCCAGCCTCACCCTTTTGACCTTTTTGACCTTGTGGCCCCCTGGGGCCGGGTTTGCCGTCCTCTCCGGGTTTTCCAGGTGCACCACGCTTACCCCGACGACCCCCAGGTCCGCGTAAACCATCAACACCCGGTAATCCTGGAATAAATGTAAATCTCGTCGCTTTTCAACAGGAACCTCGTAACTGTAGCTTGTTTTAAGCTGCAGTTACGCGGTTTTTGTCGAAAAGCAGTGAAATGTTTGAACCTACAGTTGTCACTCGTTATGTCGACTTCGATATTCTCTAATTTCTGTTTTCGTCGAAATTTCTTATCGTTAGAACTGATAGATGATACAATAGAACTGATTCGGAAACAAATGTTGCAGAAAAAGTACTGGCCAATAGAGTAAATCCTATGACCCTGAAATTTCTACTCTTTCCAGTTTAGCTACTAGTTTTATACCAGGGTATACCATTTTCCTACTGACAACCAGTATGTTTTTCATCTGCGCTCTTTTTTTATCTTTGCCTTTGTGTGTATAAAACAATAGTTGTATAGCATTGTTTTTTGTGGTCTGCATTATAGGTTTCAGAATTGGAAAAGAATAATTTGAATGGCTAATACATGCCTAGCTGAGTATGTCGTCGCTTTTCTACAAGAACCGCGTAACCAGATGCGAAATTTGAAAAGTGCTAATAATTCCTAAACTTTGTTAAATTTCCATTCCAAATACAAACATAAGCATTTTGAACGGTTTAGAATTTTGAATTAATGCATACTTATGGAAATATTTGACAAAAAGGTTCCAAATTACCTCCCTTGCATATGAATAAAGAGTAAAATAATATTTGTAAATTATTTTCTTCTTGAAGCATAATCTTGAAATCCGGCACGGTGAATCAACTAATTTGAAGTGTATTTACAAGTGTGTGTAATTTGATGCATTTCGTATGATTAGAAAGTGGTGATTTTTTTAGGGTCTGTAAACCTTAAAACAAGCTGCAGTTACGGGGTCTTT
The DNA here is from genome assembly GCA_963680895.1 of Fragum sueziense. NCBI lineage: Eukaryota > Metazoa > Mollusca > Bivalvia > Cardiida > Cardiidae > Fragum > Fragum sueziense. The sequence continues at coordinate 54,417,358 of OY804598.1, read as the reverse complement.
GTTGATAAGTAGCGATATGATCAAGAGTTACCTGGTGGCCCTCTAGCACCGTCTGAACCTTGTTCTCCTATACGACCACTATCACCACGGTCACCTTTCTGACCTTTTGTACCTACACAAACAACAAAATATATTTTTCAGATTGCAAAAGGCATGAAATTGTAAAATACAACAGTATGCTTTTTGAATGATATAATTATTTCTAAATCAAACACAGAAATGGATATCGCTAAAAGTGTGGCTGATTTTTTTTTATTTTTTTTTTTATTTCGACTGGACCATAAGAGCTCTTTCATCAATTGGGGACCGAACGTTGGATATTCAATTACTGTTATATGATGATAATAATAGCGTTATTTTTTCATTAACACTTTATTATTAACAAAAATAAAGACATGGAATCGAATATTCATTGCATTTGACTCTAGCATTACTACCAGAGTTGCTCTCCTCATTATAATAAACCAAGCTTATTTGTGTAATTTCTTCCAGTGTGACTTACCGTCGACTCCAGGAGGTCCCATATGGCCCATGGGTCCTGGTGGCCCTTGTAGACCCTTCTGACCCGGCGGGCCCGGGGGTCCAGGAGGGCCGGCTGAAGCAGGAGCACCTGCAAAGAGTAGTATATTTCGCTGCTTTTCTTCGAAGAACTTGTAACTGTAGCTTTAAACAAGCTGCAGCTACAGGGTTTTCGAAGAAAAGCGACCATGTGCTGAAAAAACAAACTTCTATAATTGAATCACCATGGTCAAGTATTATCAATGTCATTGTTTTGCATATGTTTTTTCCCTGCAAAGCAAGATATCATATCACTTAGGCGGGTATGAAAATTGGAAAGTGATTGACAAGCACTTTTTTTTAAATTGTGGTGACAAATTGACCAAAATAACGTTATATTTTACAAAATGTACTAACTGCATAACATCACAAAACGTCGTCCAATGTATTTATAAAAGTTTAACATCGAGTCACATTTGACAAATACGATTCACATCGTTTTCTAAACTGCAAAAACTCGGATTTCAACGCTTGCTCTGATGTTGTTTCGAATATGACGGTGGAATGACTAACAGAATGCTTTTCAACACAAGCTGATTTGGACAAAAACTAAAAAAAATGTTATCTAAAATGCTGTAGGCCTACATGTCCATTTCCAGAATTTAAAATAGTATTATCATTCTCTTAACATAAATGCAGGATAAACGTATATTCGTACTCTATGGTCATCCCATAAACGGAAATGTTACACAGCTTAAAAAACATTTTCAGTACTGCACGATACAAAATCAAATGCTTGTTTTTACTTTGACGACTGTAAATCCTCTGACACTGGAGAGATCTAAAATGTTGTCATTCGGAAAAGGGTTAAGTATTGAAAATGGTGAACCTATTACAAAAAACATGACCACCGTTAACAATGCTGCACAGAATGTATCTAAAATTTCCTATTGTCAACGTATGGCTTTATTGCGCGTTTATAAAGCTTTAATTTCCCCGCGTTGTCAGCCGAAGGTAATTTTATCGAAATTTCCTGCACGGAATAATAAAAATAAGGTACTTTAATACCGAGAAAGGTCATTAAAAGGTTTATGTTATTTTGTAAGGCAGAACTTAATTGGTTTCCGAGTACGCAATGTATGCATTATGTCGTTGTACCGAAAATTAATGGAAATATTGGATTAAATCCGCCTAAAATATATTAACTAATTTCAAGCTTAGAAACTGAAACCGCCATTTCAACTTTTAAAATAAACTAATTAAAGGATTTCCATTATATCATTTTCTTAATATTACAGCACCTACTAACTCAGCGTTGCCAAGGTCTATCGATTAATCATCAAATATACCTCTGCCGTTTTTGATACACCAACAGCCTATTTGGTCGTCATAATCTAATTATAGCACATCACTTGAATTATCGAATCAAAACAATTCAGTTTTATCTTGCATGATCATTACGTATACATTACGTCGCTTCTATTTTTGGCTGAAGCCGGCAACATTTGAATTATCGAATAAAAATCATTCAGTTTGATCTTGTTTGATTACGTATACATTGCGTCGCTTCTATTTTTGGCTGAAGCCGGTAATTTGAAGCGTCAGCCAATGAAAGTTTGTATCAGATTTTTCAATTGTTTTGTTGTGTATAGCCAACGATTGGATACCGAAATCCCACCAAGGCCCCGAGATTAGACGTGAAATGACCCCGCGGGAACAGAGCATAATTCATAATGGAATGAAGAGCGAATGTGCTCTGTTCTTAAGAGAGTACCCCTACTGAGATTCGCGCGACGTCGGAATTATTCGGGCGCCGTCGAAAATATTCGGCTGTGGAACTTTCCACCGCCGAATGTTTACGACCGCACCCGAAAAATCAAGGAAACGTAACGACGACGCCCGAAAAAATCCGATGTTTTATGATTCTCAAAATGGCCACATTACGAGTATTCTACCTAAATACAGAAAGCGGTAAGACTCCCAAACTTTGATAATATGGACTTCCCAGAAAGTCCCCTTTAGCGTGACGAATCACACATGAATTATGTAAAAGTACATGTATAAAGGACGTTACCGGCAAAATCCACTTGGTTTTAAGGCCTGGTAAAACATACTATTCCACGTCATGGCCAGAGCACGTCTAAAACAGCGGACATGTGTAGTATAATTTTGGACGTGATGTGGACGCGGTGTCGTATCTGACCGGACCTTTTTAAAAAATGGATGTTGTTAAATACCATTTATGTATTCTATATTACAAAAACAAATACTAAGACAAATAAAAAAGGGGAAAAAGCTGATATTCAGCATTTTCTTTTTTGCGTCAATATCTTGCCTTTTCATATTACTGTTGTTACAAATAGTCGGTGTTATTGCAATCAAGCTGTAGTTACGAGGTCTTGCATAAACACCAACGAAATAGAGATTCATTTCTTAAAACGTTAAAAAATAAAGTATTTTACCTGGGATTGAGCTTCCACATCGTTCGTGAAATACGGACCAGCAGAACTCTAGCGAATCCTGAAAATAAAAACACATGTATACTGAACCGAAGTGAAAACGCTACGACCCACCATTCTATTTTAATCAAAGTATCGACTGCAAAGTCTGCAACCGTTTTGTCGAAATTTCATTGCAATGTCTCCTTTGATGCTAGAGTTACAGCCCTTGATGCGTTCAGAAGTAATTTCGTCTAATGTCTCACACTGGTTTTCTTTTGTTTTTTTTTTCGGGCTAAATGGGTCGATTTCTTGACCACACGAGTTGGTCTTATTGCATGTAGAAAACATTTCAAATGTGTTACTGTATTGGCTGTAAGGGAGTTTCTAAAAATGAAATAATTGGTGGAAAAATATTCAAATATATATTACTGTGTAAAAAATATTTTGGAATAATTTGATGTCCGACCTGGTCGAGAGGAAGCAGTTTGGTCAATCAATTTGGCACCGTGCCATCATTTCGTCTTGTACATGTACATGCATCCTTTTAGAATTAATGTACTTCTAGACCAGCCCGTGTCTTAGTGCAGTCTGTTTAGGATCAATGCCGCTTTTTACCACAGTTTACTGTTTCAAGTATCAAGAAGAAGCTTTTAGAGGACACCATGGATCTTGATCAGACCGTGCGTATGTAAAGACGGATCTTGATACACCTTCTTCTCGAATGTTATTATAGCCTTTTTCCAGTCCAATTCTTTGTGCGTTCTATGAGCATTTCTCAGTACGTGTATATCTTATTTAACCCTTTCCCCAAACGGCAAGATTTTAGCACAATTCAATTTGCAAGGTGCTAAAGACGACAAAATGGTTGTTGATAAGGAAGGAATTTGTGTAAAATATAGCCCAGAAAATATTGAGGAAGAAGGAGAAAATGCTGATTTTCAGCATTTTCTTCTTTTGCCTCAATGTTTTCCCAAGCATTCCCTGTGAGGGTCGTCAAAACTACGTCTTGTTTGGGAAATGATTAATCAATCACAATATTAGGCACAATATATCCACGTTTCTTTTCTAAAGGATGATTTATGATGTATGTTACTCTTTCAAACAGATTATACAGTTAACGTGATACGAATTGAAATTAGATGTCTATCATTAGATATAGATATAATATTCGGTTGTTTTCCAAGGCCACAATGGCTTTTTCTTTTAGAAGTATCAAAAGGGCCATATTCTTCTAAACCTTTGTAGATTATGGGGGAAACAAAACTATTAGCATAATGATAATCCATTCCGACGCAATGGTGACTTTTGACACACTGCATGCAGAACGTTTTGGCAAACTGTGTGGAAAATTTCAGAAATTGCTTGCGGTAATTCACACAATGTTATCCCCCCAAAAGAAAATCATTTGAAATTGTCGTCCCAAGCTTCTTTGGTTTTGGCCCAACCTAGAATTTTGCCGTTAGGTATTGGGTTTAGAATTCCGACAAGAAAAACCCGAGAACACTTAAAACATTAAAATTCGTGTGAAGGTCGCAACGAGCACATTAAACTGTCTGAATAAAACAACGGTGGAAGCTCTAAAAAGCAATCGTCTCCGAGGCTAATAAACAAAACAAATAAAACAGAAATTTGTCTGTAGTACCGTTTTATTAGTCTTATCACAGCAAGATTGCAGCCTAAAGTTACCAAGTTAATTCGAGAATCGATTACTTTACTAGAAGCAATGTGTAACATCCCACGAAACAACTCATTACTACAACGCAATGACTGTCTTTAATGCTAAACAAATTAAATTTTATGCTTGAATACCATTGTGGATGAAAAAATTGTTGGTGCTTATTGACATTTCTCTTTTCCCCAATGATTCTAAAGGTACTAGGACACAGTTTACGAATTGGTCAAACTGTATAGCTTGTCTCCGTTTCCGTAAGGAAGAAAAGTGGTACCAAAATTAACCAATTAATTGAACTACATGTACCTAAGGTCAAATGCTGTTATAGACGACTGTATGGATGCTACGAGTACATGTATAAGAGAAATGATTGGTTTATGAAATAGCACAGAAAATATTGACACAAAAGGAAAAAAATGTTTGTTATCATTTCATCCTATACTTTACGTTTTCGAAAGCCTTTTCAATTGGTGATGTCAAAATCATGTCTAGTTTGGGAAACTGATTTTCAATAAAAAGTTGTTATAATTATGATTATGATTAGGGGTATGTGCAACTCACATAATACCTTTACTCACACCCACCCAAGCAAAGAAACAAATTTAATGTCATTGCTTTCGTCCAAAACATCTGAAGAATATTTTAAAACAAATTGTGCGTAGGAGAACTTGACAAGCCAACGAAGACATATTCACATACGATATGTAATAATTTAAACAATGAGATTTACCGTATGTAATGGGAAATTTTCAAAATTGATTTCAATTTAATTTTTGTTGGCATGTGGGAATCGAACAGGAAAAACAATTACAAACGAAATTACTTTATCTGGGACTTCCGAATTCAATTTCGATTCCAAATTCGTAAAATAAAGTCAGTGACTGTTAAAATGGCTTCTTAATTGAAAATATGCCTCCTTTGGGAGTTTGGAACCCTGAAAAGCTTAATTTATGAGATTTTTCAAAATAGAGAACCAAGTCCTTAATTTCAATTTATATTTCAAAATGTTATCTAAGCATATCAAACATATAGCATTGTTGTCAAAGGGGAACAATATTAATATATGCACTATAAAATTACGTTGTTGAAACATCTCAAAATCTATAAATTTTCATATTACAGTTAAAACATATATTTAAAATATTTCTCCGAATCATTCGCGTCATGTGCTTTTTTCGATGTGAGAAGAAGCAATGGATTGGGTCAACCATAGCCTGGGTCCAGTCGTCAATATTCAATTTGCACGGTGGAGATTGTGTATGATGGGATGGATAACGACTACGGACAAAAATAATCTCAATTCTGGTCGAATATTTTGCATTAGCTCTTTTATATCCGCGTCAATTCTAAAAAAGGCTTATTGCATGTACCCGCCTTAAGGTCGGTTCACATTGACGAATTTTCTTACGATTCCTTGCGAATTGGACATTCGTAATCACATTGCCGAAAGCTACACGTATTGTTACGATTTGAGCGAATTTAACGGACGGTTTACGTATTTCTACGACTAGTTTACGGGCTGTTTACGGATTATTTACGAATCAACAGGAGAATTACCGACTTAGTTACGAATGTTTACGAGTTCTTTGTTATTTTGTTGTTGTTGTTGTTGTTGTTGTTGTTGTTGTTGTTGTTCTAAGAAAGACAACCTCGTTATTGAAAATCTGACATTCGACAAGACAACATGAAGACAACATGTCTTACGAACGAAATAAGCTTAGGTTGTACCAACAATTTCTTCAAAACAATAATCAATCCTTTCCCAAACAAAATCTAGTTTTGACGTCCCATGGTTTTGGAAAAAAATGTGAGAAAAGAATGAATTGCTGAATAACCAGCAATGCAATTCTTTCTGTTCAGTCAGAATTTTCTATTCAATAACATACAAAGTTTTCACTTCTTACATCAATTAATTGTGTCGTCTTATACATAGTGTGGGGTCATTTATAACGGTTACCCCAGAAATATATTTATGCTTGATATATTCAAAGTTGTTCTCCGATGCGCGTTTACTTTTTTACTTTTTCTATCTAATATTCGTCGATAATAAGTCAAATTGTCTTGGACATCGAACAACGTTTGAAGGACTTATCGTCAATTTTGAGCTGGGATGAAAAAAAAATGACCCCAGTGCATATAAACGCATTGAAAAAATGGGCTCTTGGTCCTCATTTTTTTTCAAATTCAATTAGAAATCATTTGACGTTTAGCAAAACATTAAATAGTATTTGCTCTATCAATAATTTTATTTGTCAACAATTTTAACATACTAAATCAAATCAAATCAAATCAACTATTTTTTATTGTTCATATCATGTACCAAATGATATACGAACTATCCACACATAAACAAAACATTCCAGGACTCACACTGCCCTTTTTTCAGCTTTTCTATCAAACATAACCCTAATCAGGCCTTTTGCGGAGCCTGGTCTGTTTTAGTACCATTCTCGGATTCTCATACCATAAGTGCGCTTTTTTAAACATCCCGGCTCGTTTATATTCGTAAAGTTATCGTATATATTCGTGAATCACACACGGATGATTTGCGAGTGATTTGCGATAAACTAAGAGTCATTTACGAATGAATAACGGGACATTCAATCCGTGGACATTCGTGAGAAAATTTTGTACATGCCAAAAAACTTCCCCGTATGAACACGAATCATTGCGATAGTCGCCGATTTATTGCGAGTTATTTACGAATGTTTAAGTATTGTTTACGAATACTTACGTATGCCTTTCCGAATGGGCCACTGAAAACGAAATCTATGAGTATGCACGATTTTTTTACAATGCCATTTATTTTTTTTGTGTTGTAAACAATAAAATATTATCTCTTTATCATCATTCAGTAGCTGACATTGAGAAAAAAGGCATTTCATCCTTACGAGTTATTTACGGATGCTAACGTATTGTTTAAGAATGCTCACGAATGGCCTACGAATGTCCAATTCGTAAGGATTCGTAAGGAAAATTCGTCAATATGAACCCACCTTTACTGAGCTCTTTCCTTGGATATATGGATTACTTATGGAACATTTTATTTTTTCCAAAATTGATCCCAACCGACCAGAAAACGAAATGATAACGGCTATGGCCTAATTAACCACTCTTAAGGTAATAATTTGTGCAATAAAATTAAAGAAGAAAAATGATCGGACCGGAACCCAGTCTATTTAAACCAGTGTATACATGCAATCTTATTTGTACCATAAATTTTCCAAAAAAGTGTACCATAGTTTTACTGCCTGGTTATGGTCGATTAGAAAAAAATAAGAAAAGACAATACATAGATCTATAATGGATTTAGTTTGACAGCGGACAACATTTGTGAATCAAAATGACAGTCATCTTTAAGTACGTTCTTCATAATTATATTCACGGTGGATAATGCCGTGATACAACAATTTCAGAAAATTTTCAATAACTTTGTTAATACTGGACCCATTTCAATTCGGTTTAAAGCAGAGAAATTGGATGGACATCATGCATTAGATGGGCGTGTTGGAATTTTTTAAATCAGCTGATAAGAAAGTTATTGAAGATCAAAATTTGGGTTGATCTTCAATAACTTTTTTTATCAACTTTTTCTTTAGAAATCCAACACACCCAGCTTATTCCTTGCATTTACACATCTTCTCTGATTTAAACCGAAATCAAATTGGTCAAGTATTAACAAAATTATTGATATTTTTTTGAAATTAAGTGTCATGTGATTATCCACCGTGATATTGTTCGCACAAAATCGCACATTCACATCTTACTGTACACATCGGAACCATGAAGATTTTTACATTAATTTTTAGTTACTCATTTCTAAGTTTCACATGGTATATGCGCATATCGACATCCACGATACCCCCCATCCCAAAAAATCTAAACCCTATAGTCAATACCATCGGAAAAAAACATCAATTACTTACCAATTGATTTGATAGTGCTCCAAGTTTTATTTCTTAAAAAGACACTCTTTGTCCGCCTTGATAATATAGTAGATACATAAAACTTCAGTTATAGAAAGTATCAAACGGTGCTTGAATGAATGTATTACTCGGTTAACACGAAACACTGACATTCTTACACGAAAAGTACTGTCATTCTGTCAGACTGTTTAAATATACAATGACAAATGAATGTTTTACAGACAAAGTTTGATCAAACAAAATCTATATGGGACATACTGAAGTTTTGCTTTTAAGGTAAGGTCTGTGTAATGGGCTATGTGACCAGTTATTGAACGAAATCTACATGGTGCTAATAGACTCTAGACTTTAAAGGGAAGTAATTTTCATTGCTCTCAAAACTTGATTTTTTACTTTTGTTTGGGGTTTTTGCCTACCCTTCATACAATTTAGAAACATTTTCACAAAAAATGTCTTGAATATTCCCTTGAAATCTGAGCACGCTAAATTATTTCCGTTTTTACGGGAACAGGCGATATTGCATCTTACGGTACTTTAAAACGCGGGGAACTACTATCAATCATTATCGGAAATGTTCGGTGAATGCTCGAACATACGAACGTCACGGAATTAGACGAAATATAAAGACTATACAGGGAGTGCATTACGCAGGCCTTACCTTAGTTCACTTTCTGTGACGATCTAAATAAGTACCCTCAAAATTGAATCTTTAATTACAGATTTTTTGGTACGTCTATTTTATGCTCCAGCGACCAGAGAATACATAGAAATCAGACACCATGGACACTGTACATCACAATTGTTGACTTTGTAATATGACTTATATTTCGATATCTTAATATTTCTAAACATGTTTAGACAAAGCATTGCTTTATGACCGAGGTGTCCGAGTGTTCCACACTTTATACATATGACGTCACTATGAACATTCGGAAGTACACGGTTTAAAATGTCTAAGCATTCAGAACAAATAGGTAATTATATTTCACATTGTTTCTAAAGTTTTGACTGGGTGTTTCCGCAAGAGTAATGAAGCTCCCACTGATGGTTAAAGAAATTTCACTCTAAAGATTCTTTTTCTCCTAGATATCTTAAGAAATATTGTGATACTTAAGAAAAACTAGCTCCAAAGAAAGAGCACCTGTTCGCACATTGGTAAAACTTGAAGCAACGAACATTCACTAGATTTGCTGCTTCAGGAAAATGTAAGTGGCAATGGTCCGAAACTTCCAAAAAATCGAGTTCCATGCATTTGCTTATTGTTCATTTTGTACAAAAAGGACGGTTATCCCCCTTTGTCCAGGGGTTGCTAGAAATCTGTTAATCGGTCACGTTCTTCGCGTGACGCGACAAACGTAAATATTACGCGGCAATGATTTGTTATACAAATCTAATACACTTCATTTAAACGCTCTACGCGCGTAATTGGGCACTAAATGCTTTACGCGAGTATTGGTGCACTAAATTGAATTCCGTCTTACGAGACAATTTTGTTAAATATTACAAATAGTTTTTCAATAAATAACTTAGGATACTTTAAGTCACTATGGTTTAAGCAAAATTGATTTTGTTTTCTGAAGCATTTTCGAATTTTGGCTTCTTTTTCCATTTCTTGAAATTTATGTATACTTTTAAACAATAGTTCGCAATATTTCTAACATTTAGATGTTTTTTGATTTGTTGAATTTATTAGTTAGAAAAAAAAACAACAACAAAACAAAACACCAAAACGATAGATGTCGATATTTTCATATAGTTTAATTGTATATTTATTACTAGTTATAACTAACATGACATTACATAACATAGTAAATAACACACTGATTCTGAAAGTACAGGTTATAAGCCGTTATTGTTTTACAAATCTCCTATACTAAATTGTTTTCAAAGTCAAAATGAAATTGTTTATTCAACATATCAAACATAAAACGAGGGGATTCACTGACATTTCAGTATATCGCTGCTTTTCTTCGAAAACCTCGTATCTGCAGCTTAAAACAAGCTGCAGATACGAGGTTTTCGTAGAAAACCGACGATATTCCATCTATCAAATGGAATGTCTAACTACAGCTTCAAAACCTGTGTTTTCACTGCGGGTTTCCCGCAAATAACGTACTTGATTGGCAGGTACAACTCCAAGAATTTGCATAACAAAATAAAGTACCGAAAATATACAGGATAACTGTCCTTACTATAACTTACATAAATATGATGTATTGTTCCGAGTCTGCAAAAATCACAATGTAGGTAGTTACATATCACAAGCATGATGTATTTGATATAGACAGAATTTGAGAACAATACAGTGCAGAGAAAATTGACACAAAAGAAGAAATATGCTTGTAAGCAGCATATTCCTCTTTTTGTCAGTATTTACCAACGCATTTTCTATAAGAGACGTAAAGACCAGGTTTTGTTAAGGAAAGGGCTTAAGCTAACTTTTCACCCGAACGATGAAAGATTTCCCTTTTCTCACATGGATTTCGCGTGTGATGCAGTCATTAATGCATCTTATTGTTACGCGACCAACTTTCCGTGCAATTATCTAAAAACGGAATCATCAACATAGAACGCATTCTTTTTAGATTGTATCGGCCAACTTAATTAGAATTCGATCATCGAGGTTTTACAATGCATGTGTCTGAATGCCCTATCTATGTAGAAATCTAGAATACTGTGATTTAATCTTACATGCTAAGTTCTTACCACTGTTTCTGTCTTAGGGATTAAACGCATTTGATGTGAGATATAGACAAGCACCCTTTTAGTATCTAAGTCTTCCATGTTTCAAGAAGTGTCTGTACATACATGTACGTGTAGGTAAAGTCAAAATGTATGTTCAATAATGGTATTACATTCATTCTTAAATTTGCCGTAGGTAAAAATAATCTAGTGTAAAGCAACATCGCCCTGTTTACACAGTATGAAACAAAATATTTGGTATTAAATGTCTTTGCGATCCCTTTCCAAGGAAATAAAGTCCACGATGTACATAAAGCAACTGTATTGCGGATTTCATTTGACCTGACACTGACCTTTACTCAAAATGTGTTCATATTTCTCAAATAGCGTAAAATAATACCAAAAAAAGCGTAACATACGTAATTCAAAAAAAAGCCGTGTCATATGAAATGAAATCTGTAATATATTTATAAATGAATAGGTCTCGATAAGATAGAACTTACACGAGTTGATCTTGAAACGTGGTGGTCACAAGTGTTATAATAACATTTTTCAGATTCAAGGCGAAATAGAGTGGTACAACTCAACTTGAAATGTGATTGGTTGACATGACAAACTATGACTGGATAAATGTTTATTTCAGAATAAATACGACAATACGCTCCGTCCATCAATTTCACGGTAACAGCATTAATTTCTCCAAACTAACTCACTTAGGGAGAAATTGTCTGTTCACAAATTATTTTGTATCTCTGGTCATCATATTCACACCAGCTATATATAATGATTAGCGTCAATATATTCTGTCTAGCTGCATTACAAAGACCTCTCCTATATAATAGTTGTCTGCTGTGTATAATACATTTTCTGATATAACATTCTAGAGGCAATAACCATCGACTGATCTCTTAGCATTTATACCTTCTTATAATTTATATATTTTCTACTTTTGTGGCATATTTTTTGATAAGTTCATGTAGTATGGAAACATTTCAAAAGAGTAATCGTTATATTTAAGTTCATGAAGCATTTTGAAATATACTGTTACATGTATATTTTACACATGTTGCACTAAAACATCCTTAAAGGTATCTAACAAATTATTGTACCAAGATGCAGATGATTATAAATTTAAGTATTTGACATCAAAAGTTTAGGTAACCATATCTAATTAATTTTTTCCGAGTAAGGATTAATATGATACTACTACAACTATACATACAGCATGCATGTACATATCAAAATTCAATGTTTTTCAAATAAACCAGGAAATACTATATTGCCACCACTGACCTTGAGACTCAGATGTACTTTTAATTGTTGACTAACCCACGTGAGAGGGATTGTGTGTTTATATGGTACCGCATGTATTTGTTAAAATAATTTAATACTGCGGCGTCCATACAAAGTAACCGTGGTCGAGTGGTAAAAACAACGTTTCCAACAATTACAAGTTGGAAGACGTGGGTTCGAATCTACATAGTCGCGTTTTATTTACCATTTTTTGTTTTCATTCTTTTTATTATTTAATTGTTCATTTTTCCATCACCTTAGATTCCGTTCTAAATGATAGCTTTGCACGTAGTTCTAAGTAATTCAATTAAAGAAATACAATTTGTTAAGTCATGAATGTCAGACATGTCTGATTTGTAGGCTTACATAGATATAACCCTGATGACAGAGAAATCATTTTAATGTATATATTTTGTATTGACGAAACATATGAAAAGAAGGAAGCGCACTGCAAAATTAAAAGAAAAAAAGATCTAAAAATAAAACAAATAAACATGAAAAAAGATACTGGCATTTTCTGGTATCGAACCCTGGCTAAAATATTTCGTTAGATTGTGAGATCACCACCTTACCCACTTTACCGCAGAGACTACTTATTAATGCGACTCTTGTTTTTAAATGAAATATTTTAACAACGGTTGAATTTAAACAAAGGGGTTCCGAACACCTGTTTTACCTTCTTAGTTGGACTCATCTGTCCAGAGGTCATGGTTTATTTATATCAACCAATTACAAATAAAACTCGTATTTGATTCTTGTTTTTTAAAGGGGAACTATCCTGTTTATTACATTTGTACAGACAAATATAGATATGGCTTGAAAACTAAGCATCAAACTGTGACACGTGTTTCTATAAATTATTCTGTTAACACGAAACACTGACATTCTTACACAAAAAGTACTGTCAATCTGTCAGACTGTTTAAATACAATGTATACAATGACAAATGAATGTTTTACAGAGTCTGATAAAAGATATAGTCTAGACTGGTCATATAGAGTGCTGACCTTAATATATTTTCAGAAACAGATTACATGCATTAATGAATTATATCACTGCTTTTCAAACCTCGTAACTGCAGCTTAAAACAAGCTACAGTTACGAGGCTTTCGTTGTAAAGCGACGATATAAGAAGTCACTGATGATTTTGAGGATGAAAATACGTATGTCAAATGATTTTGACAATGCACTGAAAGATTACTGTGACCATCTTACCTTACCGATCTAGAGCTTACTGAAAATTCTTACTGTAAAAACTTATCTTATCAATCGAATATCGATTAGCTGATCATAATTGATTCTGTTACGAGAATCCATGACTGAACATGCATTGGTCAGGTTGATAATCATCATCTATCTAGGATACGATCAAACTGAATATGATCAGCTAAAAGGGAATATAAGTTCAACGTCCGTAAATATTCTTTATCGATTGTAAACCATTTTCTTTTCCATCCAACACGAAATCTTAGAAATATTGATCAAAGTGGTACCCCTAGACCTAGGTCTATTTGGCTTCCAATTTGTCAACTAAACATGTCTGTTTATCTAATGACACAAACAAAACATTCAGTCAGGGATCGATTATATATACATGTATCTAATAGAGTTCACTAAATGAGGGTAATTGTACACTAACAGGTTTACGCGAGCTTTTATTGACTAAATCGAGTTGTGTCCTACCAGACAATTTGGTTACAGCTTACGATTAGATTTATAAACAAGTAGCCCAGGACACGTTTAATTGTAACGAATTAGGCAAGGTCTTTACCTCAATGCCTTTTATGAAGTTAGTGCCATTTTAAATGTTCAGTGACATGAAAGTTCTCGTCTTCATCGGCGGCTCCTATTTACAGCAATAAAATCAACCATCAGAAGAAGAATCATAAAATGCACAGTTTCTTTAGATTCAGCGAAACTAATTTTCCCTCCCTTGAAAAAAAACTTACAAGTCGTAGCTTACGAAGATGCCTCATGTTTCTCTTTTCACTGTTGGTAAAATGTTGTGGCCATTTCCTTGGTATATTACACGTTAATAAATCCGCTAATAGTAAATTATTGTTCTAAATCGTCGAACACGTCATAACATAGCTGTTTTTAAACGTGCGAAACTTATACAGTTGGGAATCGTGTCTATTCCGTCGATCACCTGAAATTCAAAATCTGTGTTTTCACTCTGGGCTTCGTGCAGACTTGATTGACATGTATAACAGTGGGATTTGCATAACAAAATAAATTACACTCCCCGAAGTTTCAAATGCTTGTCCAAATTGTACTGATTGTTGCCTACGTTGAAATTGTTTATGCCTTTAAAGTCTACAAATAATACGAAATGAAAACATTACTGGCAAAAGACTGTCAAAGAAATGAAGTTTGTGTTCGACTTACTTTTATGACCAATGAAATTGCAGAATATTTTAAAATTTAATCGCTACATTTCGCATAAACGAGACTTTTGGCTAGTTTATGTAACGTATATACATAGCCTATCCCCCGTCTCCAATGTACGGCTAGCGAACGCTAACTCGAGTCTGCATAGTAGATTCTACGCGATATATATGCAAGATCTTCCACAAAAAGAGAAAAAAATGCATAATCATAAGATCTACATATCCATATATGACCCACGATCAAAAAGCATTGGAGTTTATACAATTTCATGTAAGTATATAATGTAACAATACATGTATGTTATATCAATTTATAAAAAGATGAATGAAATGAAAAAAAACATAAGATGGTTGTTTCAGCCCCATTGATAACATGATCTATACTTCTTATTACGTATGATAAATCTTAGTAATTCGAGTTCATCGATTTAGACGGACAGCAACTTTATTTTTCTCACATGGAATTTGCATGTGATGCAGTCATTAATACATCTTATTGTTACGCGACCAACTTTCCGTGCAGTTATCTAAAAACGGAATCATCGACTTACATTGCTTTCTTTTTAGATTGCATCGGCCAACTTAATTAGAAATCGATTGCTGAGATTCCAGTATGCATCTATCGAGTGACGTATCTATGTACGTCCCTCAAAGCTAGTATTTTACTTCTATGCTGTCTTAGTCATAGATGGAAAGATAGTAAAAACAAATTATTTCTCATCACTTATTCGTGATTTAGGCAAAACTTGATGTGAGTAAACATCTCGTTTTATTCTTTCTATTCATAAATAGCGTTGTCTTGAATTGAAATTTTTGTTTGGTTAAATATCTTCAAATCTACCCAAATTGATTGGTACCCGACGTTGTGATACTCACGTTAAAAAAAGAACCTCACCAAAAAAGCAACTGTACGCCTTTTAATCATCAATTTCCGCATATATGAAAATGACTTATGGGAGAAACAGTCTGTTCATAATTTTTTTGTGTATTTTTTCAACGTATTCACGCGAGCAATATATTATGATTAATGTCAATAAACATTGTCTGGTCTCTTAACAAATATCTCTCCTATATGATAACTAGGGTTCGTTACGTGAGTTACTTGGGATACTTTCCTATGTGATATATCGTCGCTTGTCTTAAAAACACGACAGATCTAAACATAGTTTGTTTTACGCTTTAGGAACGAAAGCTTTGGTAGAATGCATCGATATCTTGTTTTCGATCACGATTTGTTTGAGCCACATCAACACACTGTCGAGCCAACAACCAGATTTGGCGCATTTGTAAAGTTTTGCTCTGTAATCGGAGGGTGGGGGCATTGTGCATATTGGTAAAAACAGCAAAATGACATTTTGTGTGCAAAATGTTTAAACAGAACAGAACTTGATTTCTAATATTGTTAGGAGTTAATTTTTCCCAAACAATCCAATGTTTGACGGCCCTAATCAATTGTTTCTAACAACTATTGAATAGAGAAAAATATATTTGTATTTAATAACATTTCCTCTTCAATTTATGAACCGAACCATAAAGAAATTATTTTTATAGACACACAGCCTACGCCTCGTATCGTCTTTGGATCCTTCAATTTGGACAGCTATAAAATTATTTCGTTTTGGAAATGATAAGGCGTGTGTACACAGGGAGAGGGAGAAGGAACATAGTGTCGCCTTCTTGTAACAGTAACTCTATAATTAAAACCTTGAAACATGTTATTTTAGTCTGCTCCTCGATTGTGCAGATCTAAAATTATGACAATATGTTTTCATTACACGTAGTAATTACTAGTGCACAGGAAACAAAAAATGAACAGGTTAAACTTCCTCAAACATTAAGATTTTAGCCTGTTCTGATTTGAAAGCTGATGCAAACGACAAAACGGGGTGATTAAGATAGATTTTTGTGTGTAATTTAATACAAAAGATATTAAGACAAAATGGAAAAAACAGGATTAATAGCATTTTCTTATTTTGTTTCAATGATTTTCCGGGTATTTCCTATAATGGATTCGTTTGGTTTTTTATACGCCGCCGGAGGCAGTCGTATATTGGCGTCATCTTCTCCGTCTGTCTGTCCGTCCATCCGTCCGTACGTCTGTCCATTTTTCTTGTGAGCGCAACTCCTCCTAATATCTTTTTGAAACGTTATCAATGTTATTAATGTTATCATCTCAATTGGTAGATGTGCATGAAGGAAGGATTTTATGGTTCGTAGATTTTTGCCTGAGTTATGCCTCCTTAAAAATTAGTCTCTAGGGCAGCGTATATTGTGACCATGGCACTCTAGTGTTCTTCTGTGAAACAACCTTTATTGCAGACAAATGAGAATTTACGAGAACGTAACAGCACTGTTTCAATACAACCTATCAATTTCAATATACAATACAGCATATGTCATTTGTTTATTCAAGACACTATATAAGGGTGTAAATCCAGAAAGTAGACATCTTAGACTCGTGTTAAACGACTGGTGAAAAATTATTTTTCAGTTGAATATCAGAAAAACCTATATCAAGCACTTGTTTTATGGTACCGTTTCCCTATATCTATATTTCGCATTTGATTCAATCATCGCCGACAACTGGTTATTGCCGACAATTTTAACATTAAACGTTGACCTCGTACCTTAAAAATATATTTATGTCGTACCTAAAACTACTTCATGTATTAGACAGTGCCGTTTCGACGGCCTTTTAAGGAAGGACTTTGGAAAAGAAAGGGGTTAGAAGAAAAATGGTTATAACCCACATTTGTTTTTGTCTCGATAGTTTCTATGCGATTCTTTCTTTAGCAAAGTGTAAATATATGCACTTTGAGCAAGGGCTAGACAAGAATATTGAACGTAATCAAGTGCAGTACATAAATCTAATACTGCACAACTGGAATAATTGCTTATTGTGTTTTTACTCCGAGAGACGAAGCTTTATTGCTTTTCATGCCATGAATAAAAACATCACGTTATCCAATTACCGATGAATAACTTGATTTTCTGTCGAATTGAATAACACAGAGACACTGCTGAATTACAGATACATTTTAAAAATAGCCTAACCTTTATAGACGGAAAAGAGTAAAACATTAATATGACACCAAAAAACAAGGAGCTGGCTTAATTGAGAGTTCGCGATCTTGTTTGATACATGCACAATAATTTCAATTATTGTCTCAATGCTTAGGCCTTCCAATCCCAAGCCCTGGAATCAAATGGTAAACTTAAGTGAAAAAATGCTTACTATGTAATTGTCTAGGCAAGAAATTCATGTTGAAGACTTCAAGTTCGTCTCTCTGTCAGAATACTTTATCGCCGGTTTTCATAACAAAACTCGTAACCACAGCTTAACGCAAGCTATGGTTTCGAGGATTTTGAAGAAAGCGACGATATGGCATGAGCTTCTTTAACAATTGAATGCAACCCATGTACATTTTTCTACTTCTTTTTTTACACATCATACTATCATACTATAATTTGAGCAACGTTTGTCTGTTTGTCCGTTTGTTCCCCTACTCCTCCCAGGTCCTTGGGCCGATCTTCACCAAACTTGGAGGGAAAGTGGAGGGCGGCCCCGGATATTAGCTTGAGGGGTTCATTTTTTGAAAGGTCAAGGTCATCGAGGTCAAAGGTCAAATTTATCGTTTTTACGGGTTACGGGACGGGATTGCTTACGGGTTACGGGACGGGATTAGGTGGATGGCAGCCCCGGATAGGTCAAGGTCATCGAGGTCAAAGGTCAGCCCCGGATAGGTCAAGGTCATCGAGGTCAAAGGTCAAATTTCGAGACGGGTAAAATTGCTAGTATGTTATAATAACGCTAAACGAATAGCATTTTACCTCAAAGTGATTGAATGTAGTAACAATCTATCCTCGTTTATACGAAAGCATTTATATTTACATAAAATCTCTAGGGCGATGCTATAAACACTTCAGTGTTGAAACATGGGTAATTGACGTCTAATTGAATCTGTAAACTTCTTTAAGAAAAGACAATTTAAGTAACGGAAAGTACTCTAGTTTGATGAAAGTGGAATTGCGATATTTGAAGATGTAAGTGGATCTATTACTGAAGCTTCTATAAAAATAAGTCGTCTATGCTCAACAATTTCGTAACTATAGCTTAAACTATCTGTAGTTATACCATTCTTGAACGTAGCTGACGGACCGTTGTTATTTCAGGTTTTCAATTATACTGAATATGAAACTGTCGAAGTATTTCTTGAAGCGTAATTTAAAGAAGGGGTATGGGTGGTTAGTACGAAGTTTGTAAATCCCTGGAAGATTTTACCCCAGCCCATTACCAAGCAAGTGCTGATTTTCACATCCGTAATAGAAAACATGCTTTAGAAACCACAAAGACAACAAGACAATAATGATATCTTAATACAATAGTGTTCTGGACTGAACTCCTAATTCTCTCATGAATCTCTCATATGAAGACGACAATTATGAGCCACCTTTTTGCTGCTCCAATCAATGAATTTATAGAGCAGAATTTTTATCAAATCAAAGGGCAAGCAACTCTGAAAATTCCACTTATGCAATATCTTGTGGTCAACTACATTTTGTCCAAGGTGTGACATGGTTCAAGTCTTATAGACGGAAAAGTGTAAGCAGGATAGCAAAACACAGAAATTGTTAAATCCTTGATATATGTATCACAAATGTCTACATTTCTCTAAATGCGTGACATTATTCGTTGCACTCTTTCTTAAATTGGTTAAACATGGAATTTCTTGATAAAGCTAGGTGAAAATGCTGATGCAAAGTTGTCAAGCTAAAGACAATTTTTATTTACAAGATTTTTTTCTTCTGTAATTAACAAGTAAATAATATATTGTAAGGAAAGTATTTCGTCTTCAATATTTTTCTCATAGATCTATTCTTGTTGAGACGAAGCCATTTATATTTACATAAAACCTCTGAATGGATGCTAAATAAACACTTGAGTGATGAAACATTGGTAATTGCTGTCTAATTGAATATGTAAACTTCTCTAAGAAAATACATTTCAAGAAAATAGAAGCACTACAGTTAGGTTATAGTGGAACTGTGTTATTTGAAGATGTAAATGGAACTATAAACGGAGCAATTTCTGTAAATGCTGCTATTCAAACCTTTACCATGAGGGGAAACTTAATACTTGTTCAATAATAAAGGTCTTTCAGACGAAAAAGGTATTAGTGTTAAAAGACATGTATACTCTAACATAGAAAATATTTAGGCAGAAATGCTGATTATCAACATATTCGTCTTTTGTCTCTATATTGTCAGGAACATTTTTTTTTGTGATCAATAGATCTTTTTGGAAAGGATAATGTAGTACAATTATACTGAATGTGAAACTGTTGAAGAATTTCTGGACGCGGCATGCTATGAAAGGGCTTTCTGGAAAATGTATGGAAAAAAAAATAACCTTGATTTGGAAAATTACAATCTAGCTAACGTCTCCGCGATCACAACTCTTTGCATATGTTCCTTTTATAAAAAAGTGTCGGTGTTTATTCCCATAACAGAAAAAAAGCTTTAGAACACATTGAGGCAACAGAAGTAATAATGTGTAAAATTCTAAGTATTGTTCTTGATCCAAGTCAAAATTTCGTGTCAGGCCAAACTTATTACGGAACAGGTGTTTAACGCTATCAGGTATATCTAATGAATTTGTCAACATCTAACCCGGTATGTAAACCACAGAGACAGAGCCTATGGCTACGCATACTAAATTCTTTCGGAATATTTTGGCCACGTCTCTCTGGCCGCGAATTATAGTACATTTCAATTTTTATCCAATATTATTTTCTGGTGCTTTAAAATGACAAAGAAGAGAGTCCTGCTCCGCTACGACTAATTTACTCGTCTGATGTAACCTTATTGGCTTAAAATGACAGCGTTTTCATAGGATCAATGTTTTCATGAGTTGATCCGGTTCAACTTTTTGAAGTCGACATAATTAGAAAATAAACAATAATCGTAGCAAAGCATGAAACCTTCACATCGCAGTTTTTCGCTTTAAAGCAAGAAAAAAAAGAACAATTAAAAGTCAACAAAGAAAGAAATGTACTAACAATCGTGCTCACAAAATTCACGGGAAAAAGTTTCCCAGATAATTTCGTATGCGTTACCATTTGGTCTTCCGTATCGTGTGTAAGGGTATATTGTTTTGTCCATCAAAATGTACATGCATTTTTCTTTATAACATCTTATTCAAGACAGTAGTTTCTACTAAATCGCATATATTATGAACAATAATCTACTTAATAGTATAAAACAAATGTAAAAAATGACATTTTATGCTCCGTATAAGCCTGTTGTTGAACTAAAATTAGAACCTGAGCACTCAATAATAATAGATTGATAATACAGTTGAAGGCAAATTACCTGATCAATATGCATCAATTTTATGACAACTTAATAATGGCCCATATCAAACCTGTCGAGTAATTATTCTAAAACGTTCAACCAATTTGCATGTTCGCAATAGAAGGAGATAAAATTGTTAATCAATATAAAAAGTCTTTTTATTGCAAAAATTTCACCGATTTTTTTTTTAATTTTTAAACCAAAAAAGTAATTTGGTTAATTATATTTTAAAGAACTCCTCGTATAGCATGCTCCTTAATTTACTCGTATAGCAGACACTCTTATCCATTTTAATTGCGCATTTTTCACGACATTCCCTTAAACTCAATTCAGTATATTATTCAAGTATCAAGTTCATTGGTTTTTGTTTTTTTACCAATACGGATGTTAGAAGATTCTGGAGCAAGTAATTGAACATTCATACATGTTTTATGAGACAAAAAAACATAAAGACATTTGCAAGAAGCTATTATCATAGCACTGAGATACACCAATAATATTTTTTCCGAATAATGTTTGCTTGAACTAGGCATATTTGCCTGTTCCTTATTTTTTCTCTTACAAATTGAAATTCGTTTATATAATGATTATGTTGTCAAGCTTTGTGAATTAATGGTATAACTGTACCAGCTTTGATAATGTATGTCGCAAAATCTTTATTGAATTGCACAATTTTTAAATGTCTAAAGGCCTTGTGACTTATTGCCACATTTCCTTATCTGTCTGGATAGGCCTACGTGAACAGTATAGCCCTCGCACATTACGGGTAATTTCATAACGCTTGATAAATGGATATTCGGATGAATATTCTTCCTGTTGTAGCGATGGCATATCACCATTGTAGCAGAGCTCCAGATAGGATGCGTATTTGCGTAAAATACGCATTGATTTGGTCTAAATATGCATTTACTTTCGTAAAAATGCGTACAGAAACGCATTCAAAATAAGGAATAAGCATTTCATAATTGTCAGTTAGCGTATCGAGATTGAAGAGCGCCGGAAGAAACACATAGAATAGGAAATTCCAGTGATTAAAAATAATGTTTTGATCTGTAAAAACAGCTTATCGAAGTGTCTAATACGTCTCAGCCAATCAAAACCGGGAATTATTGGGGAAATACCGATTACGTCACCAGCCGAGCTAATGCAGATGACAATCGGCTATTCTGTAGATCTACCGAATGCTGCCGAGTGGTTCTTTTTGTTTGAATTTCAGTCAATCGTTGATCTCCGATAACTTTTTTATACGGAGCAAATCGTCTCCTCGATTTTCATTGGATGATAAATATCAGGCCATTGCGTCACTTCGTAAATCGGAAATTGCAACTCGAAGAAGTTTGTTTCCTTTTTTAATTGGGAAACGAGTAAATCCCTTCCTTCAAGCACATCGTAAAGGCGATTTTGGTCGATATTATTTCAGAAAACAACACTTGATGGTCGGAAACATAGTGTGCTCAAAATCGACTATCGAAAATGAAAGTGGGTGGTTCAGGTGGGGTGCTCCTGTTAATTTTAATCCTTTCCCGAACAAGAGGGTAAATACTCCTTGCCTAAAAAAATATCTGGAAATACGCATTGGAAAAAAGTCTGAGGGGTAAATACTCCTTGCCTCAAAAAATTATCTGGAGCTCTGATTGTAGCGATCAACTACAAGATGATTACGAAGGTAAAGTGTGAATACAGAGTTCGGTAACGGAAATAAGTGTCTTTGTAACAGTCCGTAATATGGAGTACATTACAGGCGAAATTATATGCGTCACAGAAAAAAAGATTCATTTTTGAACATTCTGAACAATAGGCCTTCTTTTTTTCTATCTAAATCAAAACAATTAAAAACACTCTACAGCGTCGAATAGGGGCAGTTTGTGCATACATGGATGCTTTATTGAGAAATAACCCATCTAATATATATGGCCCATATCAAACCTGTCAAGTAATTATCCTAAAACGTCCAACCAATTTGCATGTTTTCAATACAAGATGAAATTGTTAATTAATTAAAACAATTTTTTTTATTGCAAAATAAAAAAAATCTCCCGATTTCGTTCAATGATCGAGCCCAAAAAAAGTAATTTTGGTAATTGAGTTTTAAAGAACTCTTCTCGTAGTCGTTAATATAAAATCGCTCGTACAGAGGACACTTTTGTACTAACTTAAAATACGTATGTTCCATGCTATTCAATTCAGTATGTTATTTAATAAGTACACTGAACGTTTAGCAATATGGATGTTAGAATATGTAGGAGCATGTATTTGAACAAACATACATGCAGTACTTAACGAAAATGTAAACATATTTGTAAAAAGTTATAATTATAGCACAGAGATTCGTCAATAATAGCTTTTTAGTAATATGTTTGCTTTAACTATACATATTACCTATTCCTTGTTATTCTTCTTACAACGTCAAATTCGTTCATGTAATGATTATGTTGTCAATCTTTGTGAATTAGTGATATTAGTGTACCATCGATAATGTAGATCGAAAATTCTTCATTGACTTGATTGGCATGCCATGCGATTCCTATCTTGTTTTAGTCATAAATGTCTAAACCCTAAAGATTCTTACAATATTTAAACATGAAAAGCTCATGTGACGTATTGCATGATTTGTAAATCAAAACAGCTAACTGTCTCCCACACGACTTATGCTCTTGGAAAAGTCTACGCGAACAGAATATGTGAACCTCTCTGTCTTACCTGTTATTTTCGCATGTGACGGATGTGAATTATGATGAATGATGTGTCTGTGGTAACGATGACATATCATCATTGTAATGATCAACCACAAGTTAATTACGTCGGAAAAGTCTGAATACAAAGGTGGGAAACGGATATACTGGTCTGTCTAACAGTTTTAACATGGAGTACATTACAGGCGCAATTATGTGCGTCACACAAAATGGAGTTATTTTTTAACCTGCTGAACAAGACAGCTTTTTATCAAACTAAAGACAAAACACTGATAAACACAATTCATATACATGTATATTTCTCTTTTTATCTCATATGTACATGTAAGAACGCTTTAGGTGCGTATCACGTTACTTTGCTTTTGGTCCGGTAGAATCTGGTGTGAACCTGTATTTGCGGTATATGGTACATGTTTTGACTGATTATGATTGTCAACACCTTCGTAAATCACAATCCGGTGATTACGTCCATGATGGAATGCCATGGTACATGATGTAGTTCTGTTCAAATCTACACTGCTGTGTAAAGAATAGCTTGTGATATGTTCAGAAATGCTCAGAGAATATGTTGACAGTTAATAAAGCGTGATACATGTAAACACGATACATTTGTTTTTCGCTGTAATCCTTCTAAATCAGGTGAACCCGAAAAACATTACCCGACCAGCCAATTTTAGATACAAATTATAGTTTTGCATAACATTATAAATTTCATAAAAATCCAAGCCATTTTCTGTCAGCAATTTCATGTTACAATTGGTTGATTTTTTAAATTTGTTTGATCGTTTAAAAATAAACAATGACGATTTTAAATTATCGTCGTTGTTTAAGTCAGATAAAGAACAATTTACAAATGCAGTTTAGAGCAGAAAGTTAACAGAATCTAGTCTACAGCAGTCATTGTTTTGAACGAACGATCACAAATTGTCTAAGATCAGTATTGTTCAGATTAGAATTGTGTCTCTTTCATTAAAATACAATAATTAATTTAGCTGCATGAAGGAAAAGGGGCGATATTTTATCTATATTCATAGGGATATTTGCATTCTGCTAATGCATATTTTCACAAATAAAAGTAGGAACCATATAGTTTACGAAAATGGTTATCCTTGTCAAACCAACTTTCTTAAAAACTGAATCTTACATCTGCAAAGGAACAACAAGGTCAAAAGACAGAGGAACATGAAAATACACCTGCAAGAAGAGAACTGGTATTTGTTAATATTCCTCATACCAACACGGGGGCCGGACATCCTCATATAGACCTTAACAATGCTTAAAATGAGGTATGATTTCAAACACTCTACATACAATTTAGATTTAACAAATCTAATTATTTTTATGACTTTTCTGAAACTTCTGTAGGTGTTTAGAAAGTAAAATTTTGCTTATAGATACTTTATTATTTCAATTCGCGACAAAATACATAAATATTTAAATTCATCGCGGATTTAGTGGCAATGAAAATTCAATTACATTAAAATAGGTATAACGTTGGTAAGATTATTATTTTGATGGGGAGTTTGTCATATCCGCAATCAAGGTGTGTTTTATATCTTTTTTTTTAAATATTCACGTTCATTTATGAAATAATTCATACGTCTACGTCAGAGGAATAAGGGTAGGACAGGTTTGACTGAGTCACTGAAAGGATTTTATACTCTCGGTCTTTTTTGTGTCAAAGTTGCTGACAAATTACTAGCAATTGTACTGTCAATAAAAAAATCTTCAAAACAAAATAACTTTGAAAAATGGTTAAAAACGACACTTCTACAGATTTCCTAACTTTTGACTTTTAATCATCCATGACACATTCTACAAAGCAAATTGCTGATCATAACCAAGCTGCTGCATTTGATGATGTTAGTGATCATGTTTCGAAAAAGGAACCAATGAACTATTTCCAAGACGAAACTGGTTAATACTGTTATGATAAAGATAACTTAGAATATACAAAGAAAGAAAACTATATAGGTAATCAGCTTCCTTCATATTATTCGTACATATTTTATTGACAGTTGTGTTGGCTTGTAAGTTATTTTGACGTGAGCAGCGATTGCTTTTTAGTATGTGCAATGTTTCAGAGGATATACAAATAAAACGTCAGCTTAAATGATAAAAAGAATCTTACCTAATTCTCTGGTCAATGATATCTTATTGTTTTCATCCTTCGGTTGTTCAGCCAATAAACTGAGAAAATGGAGAAGTTTACGGAAGCAAGTCTCCTTAAATTTATCGTAGATAATACAAATGACAATAACACACACGAGCGCCACATAAATCGGGACATTAATCATTGTCAATAATTGTCATTACCTTTCTTTAATTGGTAAATAAAACTCCGACCGTGTAAAAGTCGATCTGTAAAATAATTCTCATCGGAAATGAAAATGTGGACTGTTTCTCATCATATTGAAAGTTTCACCTGGCGATGATTGAACAAAGTTAACTTTTTTTTCAAATTGGGACCCAGTACTCGTATACGTGGTTTGTACTACGTCTTCCAATGGAATTCGCCTTTTGTTCTTACTAGCTTCCCAATGACCCACACATTCGTTGTGAGTATTGGTGTCATTCGTTGGAAGGAGAATCGAGGGGAAATCAAATTGGCGTTTAGATTTTGTCCATATCGACGTAAAATAGTTAATACTATACCAAAATCGGACTGTCTACTTGTTTTTCGAAAAGAAAATTGAGTCTGTGTCGCTCTATGATTTTTTTCTCTGCAATTCTAAATGATACAAGTTTGTACACAGGACTTAATTTGTTTTGAGATGAATAATGAAACGTGGTATTAAACATGTCATTGGCCATGCCGTAGCTCTGGCTGTAAAAAACAAGGTTCTATATGTCAGATATAGGTTACATGTAGTTTTTTATATATGTACCTTGGTTTCCTGGCATACTAAAATTAAAACAAAAGACACACATAGCCTTGCGTAATGATACGGACAATTTCTTCTTAATAAACAGCAAAAATATCAAGCTAGGGTAATCTGACATGAAAATAACAATGAAATAACAGTGTTCATGTTTCATAGAAGACAAATCAATGGCTCAGCGCGAAACGGTTATACTGCCTATACTCATATCTAGGCAGTTACAACCGTTCCGCGCTGAGCCATCGAAATGCGAGTTTATTACTCATAATGAGATTGAAGGTGTGCCATTTGGTTTCGTCTAATTTGTCATTTAGGATTTCTGAAAATGTTTTAACTCGCAAAAAAAAAAAAAAAAACAATCAACCAGACTTAAAAGTTTAGACGGGCCTTTGTCAATAACCTACTTCAATAACTCAGGCTTTGTGGTATGTAACATTTTTATTCTTCCTTTTTATGAAAATGTTTCTTTTAGTGCCTTCATCAATCTTCGGTGACGGATTTCATTTGTTATTCGACTAAAATATATTGTTTTTCTCTAGAGACTTTACCCTATTTTATTTTGATATATACATGTATTTGTTGCTATTTTGCTCGATTAGCAGTAATCAATGATTTAAAAAGAAGCCGATCATTCCAAGCCATTGGCTGATAAATATGGTACACAAGTAATATAAAATAATTCACAGACAAGGAAATATATCAAATCAAACCAATGAAAATGGCAAATAATTCCCAAGATGGCATGAAATCTGTCTTTGCAATAAAGTTTGTAAAAATGTACTTATTATCATGCTAACGCAGGCATCAAGTTATCCATCTAACATACAACTCACGTAAGATTGCGTGAAAAGAGAGCCATTACCGCTTTCCCAAACAAGACCTGGTTTTGATGTCCCCTAGAGAGACAATATTGAGACAAAAGAAGAAAATGCTAATAACCAGCATTGTCTCCTTTTCCCTCAATTTTTCTGTGATAAATTGTGCATAAATTTGATCTTAATTTACATCCATTTTGTCGTCTCAAATAGCATTTGAATCGGACCAGTCTAGGTTTTGGCTTTTTTGGAAAGGGTTAAAGGACAATAAAACTTACTATCTGGATTTTTTGTAATGTGAGAACTTTCTGCTTTATGTTCTTTGTAATATGATTGATTATATACCTCTCTATCGAGCTTGTATGAAATCCTTTAATCAAGTATTTCGTTATTACCTTGAGCACAACAGAAACATTTCAAGGACCATATATTTTACAATAGGTCCAATGGCAAATGATTTCGAGCTACATATAACGGAACAATTCTATCGAGAGTATATGACGGCTTTAATGAATTCTAAAGTCCAAGAATGCTTATAAAGATGCGATGGCTAATTGGAGGGGAGCAAGAAATGACGTCTTTACATAGAAAAGGTTTGAGGCCATAGCGCAGTTGGCAGTGCATCGGACTCTCACTCGGTAGGTCCCAGGTCTGATTTCCAGTCGAGGCAAATATTCTTTCAGACAAAAGTGTCTCCCACCAACGATTTGATATCGTAAACATAAATAGTATGTGGTAGAGAAGCTAGAGGCCCGGTTAGCATGCTATGGTACTTCTTGTATTAGAAACGACGGGAATCCACGGTGTCCTAGCCACTGATATGACAATAGCAGTTGAAATAGCCTTAAGCTATCAAACAACACAGTCAAATGGTATACATCTACAAAATCAATCGATTTCATATTGCGTTTCTTCGGTTTGTAAAGGCAGCAAAAACACTTTTTCGAGCATACTTATGAGTGTGTTAACATGGGGATGTCAAACGGCAGTGCAATATCTTTCATTTTATACTACTTCTTGATAAGTTTCACTGTCTTAATTATAATCGATAACTTCAAAAGTAGAATTAATTCAAGTGTGACTTTATCTTTATTCGTATCTTGTCTGGAAGAATAATTACAAGATAACGTTCATCTCAGACTAATCTTGAGTCCTTGACACATTATCTATTTATTGCGTGAAAATGTCCACTCTAGAACAGTACGGTTATGAACAAGCTATATGTCGAGGTTAATTTAATTTATCAATATATGTCCAAAGAAAAACTAGATAAAGTGTCATTGTATTCTAATAGTACTTTACAGTGTATGTCTGTGCAAACGAATTGTTGGTTTGATATGCGTTGTCCTTGCAACGCACTAAGCAAAGCAAAAAGAAAAGAAAAAGATTCGGAACATTGTATTTAATGTACTACATATTTGGCTTCACCAAAAGAACAAGTAAGGTACAGTAACAAGTATACATCAAAGAAATATACCAGTACCCGAAGCTGTTGCAATTATACAGACACTGGAAACGCTTACATTTACTAGAGCGACATCATCACAATTTTGAAATCGTTCCTCCTCCATTGATGTAGATAAATTATGATGAATGATGTGTATGTGGTAACGATGACATATCATCATTGTAATGATCAACCACACGTTAATTACAAAGGTAAGGTCTGAATACAAAGGTCGGTGACGGAAATACGGGTATGTCTAACAGTCTTTAACCCATTACCAAACAGTAAAAAATTGGGCATGTCCAAATTCAATGATGTTGCAGACGACAACTAAAAATAAATGAAAAAGGACATTTTTAATCATTCTGTATTGAAATTATTGTGGGAAATGAAGAAATTGCTTGTCACAAGCAATTTCTTCATTTTCCACAATGTTTTCCATAGCCAGTTTCTTTTAGGGAGTCAAAAAGAGTCACTGTGTGGTAAATTGATTAAACATGAAGAACATTACAGAGACGCAGATAAACTATCTGCCACATGTCGCAACAAAATGTGCGCATTGAATTTCCATTTCTCTTGTCACGGTGGATAAGAAAAATGTGTTTCCTTTTATGTCTCTTGATAATTTTTATTTGTAACATCAGTACTAAAATTGGACTATGAAATATCTTTCCCAAAAGTATCCTTGTATGATCTGTTGTGCAAGGGGATTGCAAACAAACAACCTCTTACTTTCTATCAAAGTGAACACTAGTAAAATTAGGACCATCAAGACTTTGTTTGAAAAGTGTTGGATTAAAAAATAATTTTAGTATTGAACAAAATCAGTCTACATTTAAAGTGCCATATCGCATTTATTCCAGTTTTTAAAAGTATGTCATGATGCAAATATTGTTTATTCTAATGCGTAGAAATGCTATCAGTTTTTAATTGGACGTCCGAAAGGACGTACAATTCTTATAACCACTTTTGGACAGGCGAAATGGGTTTTCATTACCAAAAAACCCTTTCTCAGACTCAATTGCCAGTTGACCAGAATTCAAAATAGATTTTGCGACCATACAGGAAAACTGTCGTATCTTTTCCTACTTTCTATGTGTTCTCTAACAAATACTATAAGATTCATTGGCCGATTCAATTCATACCACGTCTTAACCAACTTTACGATCTTTTTTCGATTTAATCATTTTCTTGTAGTTTTTTGACTTTCGTAATATTTATTGTGTAAAGGGTAAGATCTTTAGAAAGCGATACATGCATACACTATGGTTATAATGTAAACAGACACCATACATCATCAGCAGCAGCGATAGCTCAAACGGGAAAGGATTAACCTCGCAACCTTTTTTCAGTTTGAAATTTGGAACGCCGTTGGTTCAAAACCAGTTCGGATTATTTCTTCTGTAAAACGTTTGTTTTTCTTGATGTGTTTACTGAAAACACACATTTTAGAATGATTACCCAATTTAATGCACGTATTGTGTATGATAGGTTCCTTTTCTTTGATCATTGTTGTTTAAGTCTTTGACACATTTAAAGGAACGGGGTTTCCACGAGACGTACTTTGAAACCAGGGTTTTGAAATTGATTATCGGGGAGTGAGTTCATTTCGCAACTCGGGTTCGACTCGATGACAAATCGGGGTTCCATCTGAACAGCCTCAGATGAGACACTAGTGAAATCCACCTATTCAGAAAAATAGTTGCTCTTACGAGTTTTTTTCTCCAGCATCTGTATCACTGATATTCGACAGTATCATGACCTATTTACATACTTATCGATGATCATGACAACAATGATTATTACTAGTATAAGACTAAGTGACAGCGATCTGTATTTATTTCGTTTAAGAGACCCGTTTACGTGTATTGAGCTAAGAAGATGAAGCAATGGGTCTGCAACAGATGGTACCTGGATGATCGTATGAATATGTTTACAGATAGGGACATTGCTATTCTCAAATTTTCGTTGATAGTGATATGAAGATTTAAATTGCTTATTGTACTCCACTGCCATTTTCCCGACGGCACGTTCCCAATTTCTTCTTTTTATGCACATCTGTAGATGTAAGGATGCTGCGGTAGTACTTGTATGAGGAATCCATGGTTAGGTGCTCCAATTCATCTGGTTTTTTGTTTCAGGAAAAGTATGTATTGAATTTGTTTTGTAACTACAACCAGGGAAAACTGCTACCGTGTTTTTTTTTTCTTTTTTTACTCTAAACAGGAATAAAAATCAAAGTGCTTGAAGCACTATATTTAGACGCCTCTCATTGATTGAGCGGAATTGTATGTAAATGATCGGCGTTTCATTACTTTATTTCGTTGAATTTGTGTTAAGATCGATTCTAAATCACTGCGGTCGTTTTTTCGCCAACGATGGTGGAGATAGAAGTCGAACAAGAGTGCCATGGTCACAATATACGCCGCCACTTATAAAACTTTAGACAAAAAAAATGACATATTCAAGGATTTATAAATATTCACACAAAAACCTGTAAAAAGTTGTGTTCACAAAAAGGTTTTTATAAATATCCAGTCAAAAACCTGGAAGGAATTGCGTTCACGAGAAATATAATGAAGCCCTAGAGACTAAGATTGAAGGGGGCATAACTCAGGCAAAAATCAATGAACCATAAAATCCTTACTTCATGCACATCTACCAATTAAGGTAATAACATCCACCAAGTTTCATAAGGATCCAGTCAGAATCTTAGAAGAAGTTGTGTTGACAAGGCTGCAATTTCAATCAGCCCCAGAGACTAAGTTTTAAGGGGGCATAACTCTAGAAAAAATCAATGAACCATAAAATCTTTCCTTCATGCAAATCTACCAATTGAGGTGATTGACCAAGTGTCATTAATATCCAGCCATAAACGTAGGAGGACTTGCGTTGACAAGGCTGCAATTTCAATAAGCCCCACAGACTAAGTTTTAAGGGGGCATAACTCCTTCATGCATATCTACCAATTGAGGTGATAACATTGACCAAGTTTCATTAAGATCTAGCCAGAAACTTAGGAGGAGTTGTGTTGACAAGGCTGCAATTTCAATAAGCCCCAGAGACTAAGTTTTTAAGGGGCATAACTCAGACAAAAATCAACGAACCATAAAATCCTTCCTTCATGCACATCTACCAATTGAGGTGATAACATTGACCAAGTTTCATTAAGATCCAGCTAGAAACTTAGGAGGAGTTGCGTTGACAAGGCTGCAATTTCAATAAGCCCTAGAGACTAAGTTTTTAAGGGGCATAACTCTGGCAAAAATCAACGAACCATAAAATCCCTCCTTCATGCACATCTACCAATTGAGGTGATAACATTGACCAAGTTTCAAGAAGATCCAGCCAGAAACTAAGAAGGAGTTGCGTTGACAAGAAAAGTGGACGGACGTACGGACGGACGGACGGACGGATGGACGGACGGACAGACGGAGAAGATGACGCCAATATACGTCCGCCTCCGGCGGCGTATAAAAACAGATGATTAAAAAGAACAATGTCTGAGTAGAATACGAACCCAGGGCCTTCCGGATATAACTTGTGTAAAGAGTACAAGGTGAGTGCTCTGCTAAGTGAGCTATCGCGGCTTTCATTTATGTAGCGCGTTGGCATACATTTTGAATAAATTGCTTTGTAGCGTACTTTATAAAATCAATGAAAAGTATAACTGACGACAATACTCATAGTAAACCGAAACAAGAAGACAAAAGTGCTAATCGCATGGCCTTAATTGAATTTGGTAATCAAATTAATAGTGATTATTCATAGCGACAAATCAGTTGTCTTGAAACGGCAATCAAATCAATTTGAAGCCTGAGAAGGGTTTTCTGGTATTAAAGCCGATTTCGTATGTCCGAAACCGATCTTATAGAATTAAACACTGAAGAATGAATAAAATATCTTTCGTTCATGTACAATCCCGCTCAATCAATCAGAGACGTCCAATTACAGTGCTCTCAGCACTTTGATTTGAAGTTGTTATTCATAAGCGAAAAATGCGCCTTTAAAGTTGAGACAGAAATGACAAATTCTAAATTAATCTGAACTGTTGTCCACAACAATTTGTCTAATTTTAGCACAAAATATGTATTTCTCGTAAACAGTTCAATATTTTGACTTGCAATTTTCAGAATTTCCATAAGAAAAGATGCTATTTAAGATAGAATAGAAGTAAAATTTATGTAAAAATAATTGTGAAATTGTTTACTTCTGCTATTTTGGCATCCTCGCGTGATAAGGAGTTGACGTATGTAAGGAACAAAGTGGAGGTAGAATCCTCTGCCAGCGAAGATGCCAAGGGGTATTCTGACAAAGGGGATTCCCAGATCAGTAAGATGTCAACAACAAAGGCATATCGTCCGATCTTAACCCATTACTGTACATTGACGCCTTTTGACTCCCTCACAAGAAAGGGCTCGGGAAAACATTGAGAAAAATGAAGAAATTGCTTGTGGCAAGCAATTTCTTCATTTCCCACAATATTTTCCACACAAAAAGACCAAGAAATGTACATTTTCATTCAGTTTTAATTGCTGTCTGCAACATCTTTGAATTTGGAGCACCCCAAAATGTTGTCGTTTGGAAAAGGGTTAATTACATATACATCTGAAAGCGGTACAGCAAAGATGTTTACTTATATCTATCTCTTGGTGCAAACACCACTACAGTGTTTCAAAGTTCTATAAACAAAAGACTTGTTGCTTTTGACGATAGTAATGCATAGATAATTGTATAGATCTAATTGGGATGAGATTTTAATCATTTTCAAAAACAATGCTTGTTTTTAATTTTGTCATTTTTACCAATCAGGCAAGAAACAGGCCACAGAAAACAGTCTACAGCAGCCATTGTTTTGAACAAACTTTCCCCAATTGTTTCAAAAATCCGTATTGTTTATTCCAGTTTTGTGTCTCACCATTTATCCATTACCAACGTAACGAAAACACAAACCTGTGTTAGAGTATTATGCTCGTTCTATTTTTGTCAAACGTAACAATAATTGTACACAAGGCACGATAGTTGTTGTCTTAAAAAAGAGAAATACATGTCGAACGTATTCCGTTGATTAATTCCTCAAAATAAACATGTGTAAGAGAGCAGATGAATAATTATGACTTTACTTATCATACGAAAAAAGAAGGCAAGGTACACATACGTTGTTGCGAAGTGTTACACCAAGGACAAATTGATATTTGATATTTTGATATATGATATTAGTCTTAATCTGTTCCAAGACATTGACTCTTTTTTACGAAAACCCAAAAGATAAAGACGTTTGAAAATATTGTGGAAAATGAAGAGATTGCTTATGACAATCATTTTTTGTATTTTTCGACAATGTTTCCTACCTTAAAAGAAGTAAAGAAAATTATTCACTTTAAATTGTCTTCTGTAAAATCTTTGAATTTGGACTTGTATGTCTTAAAGTATCCCATTTTGTATTGGATAAATTAAAAAAAAAGCTACATATCGCCTCAGCCGACTCTGTCTAAGAAACCAGGAAAAGTGCTTGAAGAAATCAGCCCCTTTAAAACGTAGATGCTGGAGCCAGCCGGTACCACATATAACGACAATGGCATAAACGTCAATCAACTGCAGCGGACACAAATGTTATAGGAAGTTGTAAGTGAATTAGTTTACATGTATAGAATTGCAAGTGCGTTTACACTTAACTTAATATTGCAAAGTAAAAGTATATATGAGGAAATAAATACAATTCGTTTTACGACTTCTGCAATTCTTGCAGGTGTTTTTGAATCTACGTGGGTCATCCAATAAATAGTGAGACTGTTCCTATATAGCAGAAATATCTTGACTTATAAGCTTTCAAAGTCCCTTTATTCCTTCAATATAAGATCTTCCCTTTTTAATGACAGAATTCAATCAGTGGAAAAGTCTTCTAATTTCGGTTGCTAGGCAACCAGAGTTCATGTGCCACATAAGCCTGGCCACGTCTAATTCCAAAGTATTTAAATCCTCAAAACGCACATGTCGCAATGATTCTTTTCACTTAGAACAATGATCAAAGTATAGGGAACTTATGCAAAGAACATTTTGAGGTTGTACTAAAATATTCTTATCATAGAACGTCAAAAGTGACGTCACCCTACCTGCCTTTTGACGTCATGCAGAACAAAAGTTGTACGTTCGTGCAGCTTTGGTCGCTTTTTGTAAAAGACAGATCTCAAGACAGCCATTTTAACATACAATAATACTCTACAATGATTGCTTATCCAGATATGAGCAATTTTCAGATGATATACACTGATTAACATTGACGAAAACCGTCATTTATGGATATTTCTCTTCACCTTTCGCTTCTGTTTACAGACCAGACCTGGGTTGGGTCTGCACACAAACCCTTTCGTCCTTAAACTTTGGAACCCACCAGAAAACAGCTGTACATGACAAAGCTTTGTCCAAAACAATTTTGAAATATCCCCGTCCTAGTATTGCCCTAAAATAACGCAATTTTTATACATGCACATTTTTGTCTACCGCCAAGCCGCATGAGACGCGTCTACGTTTCAATTGTTTGGGTCACAGAAAGTGACGTCATAAACGTGACGTAATAACATAACAACATTTGGTACAATTTTTCTATAGCTAATATGTTGGGCCATGTAAGTGCCAAGTTTCATTAAATTCTGTCAAACAGTTTTTGAGATATGACAACAGTCTCACTTATTATTGGATGACCCTCGTATATCTGTACTAGTACTGGACATAGCTATTCCATTTTATGACAAACCACAGAAACATAGAAATTTACTGTATTTTTGTTGCAATGAAAAAAATCAAGAAACATTATTTAAGGTAGAGCATAACGTGTATAAATCAAAGTGCTGTCAGTACTGTTAATTTGGCGTCACTGAATAAGTGGAAAGGACATTATTGTGGGTGTTTTCGTTTGATTTGGGCTCATTGGACGTTTCAAAGAATTTGTTCAATGGAGCTTCTTGCTTCGGTTGAATACTATTAGGTTCTTCATATGGAACACTCATACGTACATGTACATTGTTTAAGCCTGTTCTATCTAAAAGTTACGACAAATTGCACTGTACTCTTTTCAAGGTGATTAAACGGAGTTAGTACGAATCGTCGGCGAAACAAAACTAACTGTAAAAGAACAAAGAATGTCGATTCTTGTTACCATCAGCGTGTCCATAACTTTGACTAAATTAATCGTGAGGATTCGTCTTTAAGGTGTTCCATTCATCAATTGATTCCCAACTATTCATTGAATTGCAGACGTTATCGATGGCAACAGATATTGAGGACAGTTTACCTTCGTTAATACTTGGGCTTCATTTGTAACGGTCAACAAACATCCTCCTCAATTTCTATTGCTACGAATTGTTTTTATCTTGTTTACCGAACCTGGTAAGTCGTAGACTTCTATGGGTCTTCTTGTTGTTTCTTTTGTGTTTGATTAAATGTTCGTTGGAATGCCATAAGGTAGTTTATCCCTAATGAGATTCGTGCGACGTCGTAAACATTCGGTGGTGGAGCTTTCAACCGCCAAATGTTTACGACTGCGCCCGAATAGGTTCAGATAAGTAACACCGCCGCTGGCAAACATTCAATGTTTTAGTTATATCAAAATGACCACATTACGTGTACAGCCAAAACCTCGAGTCAACTTGGAAATGTAACACACGTATACGAACGCCGATACTCTATCAAACGTGTGCATTATTTATTGCAACAGTTCGATATACATGTATGTTGCTAAAATAAAATAAATGCAATATAAATATACAAAGTAATGTTTGTTCAGTGTTCTTTTGTGGCTGGGATTACAATTTCCAGAAAATAGCAGACAGTATTACCTCAGATTTTTGAACCATTGAAACATACTCATTATCTGTTTTTTGCGTGGAACTGTCCACTCAAACACAAGATGATTATCAACGAGGTCTCTATAAATGTCCAGTCCTGCTAATTCATCAATTGTATTTTTATGAAAATACTCTTGGTATAAATATATTTGTTTGTGTATTACTATTATACTCCAATTTAGGATAAGAATACATTATTATGTGTTAAATGATTAGTTTGTAAATATTTTTTTCAAAGATCGAAACAACTATATTTACGCAAATTCTCTAAAGCGATGCTAAAAGGGACTTTATAGGAAGTGTGAAAAATATCGACCCTAGTCAGTCTGCGCAGTCCACGTATCCTGACTAGGGTGGACACTTTTCACTTTTATGTAATTTTCTTAATCCGGCGAAATGTTTTCCCTATCTTACTATATGTTCATTTTTCGCGTACGGGATCTGGTTGACCTGTGGTTAGTCTGACAAGTTTGTTAAAAAGTGGATTTTTGTACTTCGGATAAGGTCCCTTTTAGTGTGACGAGTCACATTTATTTTAACTTGTGCTGCTGAGGGCAGAACAAATTTTGATCAACATTATAAAGATATAGCACAGAATATGATGAAACAATAGGAGAAAAAGATGTTTATCGTTTTGGTTTGCATTTTACCTCATTATTTATTTTTCAAACTTTGAATAAAATTACACAGAAAATTTGCCGTTTAAATCTAGAAAAATCGATGTCAATGGGGCGTCATTTGACATCAAAATAACAATGAAATAACTGTGTTCAAGTTTCAGAAGGGAAATAATAGGTTCATTATTCATAATGAGATTGAAGATTTCGTTTGTTTCTGTCCAATTTGTGAAACAGGCCTTCGGATATCGTATTTGTTCTCATTCTATTACTCACCCTTCGTCAAAACAGTCGTGGTCAATAAGATATAGACAGAATGTCATTCACTTGAAATCAGTAACTGTAACATCTTTTAAAATATTGCTCTCTAAGTTTTCCAAACAAGGTCTGGGCCCCGTATAACTAAACATCTTACGATCAAGTTTTTGTGTAAACTGTGTAACAAGACATCTGATTGCACGAGAGATCCGACTGAGCCAATCAGGGCTGTTGTTACAAACAATTATACAAAAATCAAACGTACGATCGTTAGTAATACGGGCCCCTGGTTTCGACGTCCTGTTGTAATCTTGCTTCTCTTATGAATAAATCAAGAAAATGCTGATGTTCTCCTTTTTTGTTCCATATTTTCTCTGATAATATACATAAAAAATCCTTTCTTTTTTCAATTTTGTCTGAAGCGGATTCCATTGTGGGGAAGACTATATTTTAGTAGATAAGGAAAGTGTTAAACGAAAATGCATTAGAAATGACTTACCAAGAAAGAGGCACGCAGTTATGCCTTTCAGAATTGCGTTTAGATGAAATTTAGTTAAAGTAAAAATGTAAAAAAATCAGATTCATTCGGGAAAAAACCTTCGTAGAACGACATACCAGCTGTTTTAGAAGTAAATTAAACTTCAGGAAGAAATCAGTTCAGAAACACGGCATTTGATATGTTTTGTTTTTAGATATTTTAGTCATACAACATAAAATATTAATATCTTGTTATTTAGTTCAAGGATCTTTATATTAACATTACCATCTCTTTATAATAGATCATGTTGCGAGTTTATTTCATTCAAATATCTTTTATTGTTGAGAAAAATGATAAGTAACACGGGGGTGAAATGCACTGATCAGTACTATTGAAGATGCAAACTACCATTTTAATACTGCATATGCCACTTTCGAAAACAATTGCAGTCAAATTTTGTATTGATTCAATGTTGCAGCAATATCAGTAATGGTTAAATAACTTTTATTTTTGGTAAGTTTTGCTCTTGATTTATACATTATTCGACCGAGCAGAGTTCTTGATTCTTCTTTGGATGAGTACATGTATACTCTTATAACTACCACACCTGCGTACTATGATATAAAGTAGCAATAACTGTAGATAAGATATTTCGCTAGGTTTCTGCAGACAACCTTGACACCATTGCAAATAAGCTTTTAAAGTGAACAGGCTTTAAATACAAAAAGGGTACCAAAATAGGTTTTCGGTGCGTGACATATATATTCATTTCGGTTTAAATTGAATTTGAAATCTGGTTTATCGTTTAATTTCTAAGGACACCGAAGCCCCATACGGGATTTTGTCACAAAAACGTTAACGTCCAAGGTCAATGTCTTGAAGTCAATATTCATGGTACCGCTAAAATATCTCAAAACGAGGGAACAATGCGCAAAATATCAATGCTGTATTTCTTTTAGTGTGTAAGATATAGGACACGTTAAAGTTTAAATTGGGTAAAACTCAAAGTCAAAGTAAGGTAAGTAGGTCTTAAATGAAAGGTCTTGGCACAATCATCCATGTGTAAAAGATCAAACATACATCTATAATAGCGCATGCATAATATGTCAGGTAGAATTGGTTCGAAAAAAGGATAACTGTAAGATCAAGATCACAATGTCTTGGTCCAAACTGAAATATATATATGTATCGGCATGAAGTATTCATTTGTGAAATGTCATGACTTTTCTCATATACTTCGTAATATGATTACCACCTTAACGTTCTTGTCTACGGATTCGAAGCTGAAGTCTAGTCTGACGATACTAGCGATGTAACATAATCTACCATGACATACACTAGCAGGTCCCTAAAAACGATCGGCTTATCCCGTATTTACACATCCTTAACATACTGTCAGGAACTTTTTCAGTGAACACAAAAGACTACAAATTATGTAAATGGAACGTGAAAACAGTGAACGTGTTCTGTCGTTTCATTCAAGAAATACATGTATAAACAGAGATCTTACTAGGTGCGATCGAGCTCTTCCTGAATATCTATAAAGAAAAAACAGCAGACAGTAACATACATGTATTACTTGACATAATAATTATTACAAAATAACGAATAAGTTCTTAGTTGCAAAAAATAACAATTGTAAAGTCTGTTAAAAAGAGTTAGCAAGCGCCAATCCTGAATATTCTTGCTTAAAAACAATAATACACCGTGTAACCATAATTGAACAGAAACTGTAGCTAATTAAAACTATTTCGGGTGTTATATTATCTTGCGAAATTAACGCCACTAATACTGGTTATTCACTTCGATCGTCTTTAATGATTATCTCGGCTAAATATTCTGGAAAGATTACATTCTGGAAGCCCGTTTATAAAGGTTTCAGTCAACACACCGTTTGAAATTTAAAAGAAAAAGAGAAAGCAATCAGCAGTACTTTATCCGAAGCCATAAGTTAAATATATTCGTTTAGGTTCAGATTGTAATTTGAAGTTCTTCTGAAGGTTTTTTTTAAAAGTACCCCATTACTAGTTGAGATTCATGGGACGTCAAAATTATTCGTGTAACGTCGAAAACATTCGGTGGAACGTTCAACCGCCTAATGTTTGCGACGTCGCCCGAATATGTTCGGATACGTTACCAATATTAACGAGGTAGCACGAAGAATTCCGACTTCGTGTGAATCTCATTTGAGATGGACAAACGTTTATCATTGTTCTTTATTTTCAATGTTGGTGCGTCAAAGGATACGTTACGTAACTTGGTGACGCCGTAATGAATGTAACTTTGTAACAGATTGCTCTGCTTTCAAAGGTATGCATGACCGAATTCTCGAATACATGTACATGTCTGAGAAGAAAATTCTACCCTACTGTGACGAACTGTAAATTCTTACCTTTGAAAAAACTCTAAGAAACCACGAGAATTTGTATACTAAGTAGACGGATTCAAACCTTGCTAGTAACATTTATTAATTCAGAGCATGGGCGGATCTAGAGGGGGGTCGGGGGGGGGTCCGGACCCCCCTGGCATTGGCCGAAATTTGAATTTTGACTATATAAATTTAGTGTAACGTTACATATTTACTACATTTAAAGCCATAATTTGGGCTTGGACCCCCCTGGAAAAAATTGTGGGCTTTGACCCCCCTGGAAAAAAATCCTGGATCCGCCCTTGCAGAGAATATATATTTTGTTTGAAAAAGTGGGTAAGATTAAATAGATAAAAGCAAACTTACAAAATCAAGTTAATCTTTAAGTCATAACACGACCAATTTTCTGGTCGATAATATCTAATTGTAATTATCTATGGGTTGTTCAGCCAATAAACCGAGAAAAACGGACGAATTTACGGAAGCAGGTCCCCTTAAATTTGTCGTAGATAATACCAATTGCAATAACACACACGAGCGCCTCATAAATCAGGACATTAATCATTGTCAATAATTGTCATTACCGTTCTGGAATTAGTTAATAAAATCGGTCGTACTCTGTTCCATAAGATTATGCCAAGCCGACAAATAATTGTCTATTCCGGATGTAAACATGCATAACAAAACAATAGTAGGCTTACCCTTCATTATGTAGATCTACTGTTTATTTTAGGATAAATTCAATTCTAGACTGAACACACAAAAT
Organism: Fragum sueziense; assembly: GCA_963680895.1. Lineage (NCBI taxonomy): Eukaryota > Metazoa > Mollusca > Bivalvia > Cardiida > Cardiidae > Fragum > Fragum sueziense. Next base: position 54,375,934 of record OY804598.1, on the reverse strand, counting down.
ATTATTTGAATTCGGCTACATACGACAAAATAAGTATAAACAAATGGAATTTTTGTACACTATAGCAAGGAAAATAGTTTAAAAAATGTGACCATTCACTTTTTACATGCCACGGCTTTTACAGAGAAACATATTCAACCCAATCAAAGCTAAAAAGATGTGTTATTGTGTCTATATACTGGGTACCAAGTTTAAAGAAAATCGCTTCACAAATAAAAAAGATATCTCATTGAAACATGTCAAAAATGTCAGGAGTGAAACGCTTTTTGTGTTACACTTATCACTTGTACCAAGTAAATAAAAGACAGTGACAGGATACTACAATAAGCGCTTGTAATTCATAAAACAACATATGCATCATCATCCTAAAATTACCTTTTCATCTTATCTTCACTGGTTTAGGATGTGGAGCCTGTTTACAATAACCCTCTGAATTTTATGTCAGGAGTGAAACACGTTTATTTTTCAAAATGTGTTCAGATTCTTGTCTATTCAGCCAGAATTCTACCGCTCAAATCTTTTAAGGAAGCCATCAACCTTGTAGGCATTCTGCACTCTACTATTTAGTGATTCGTGGGTTACAATTTCTCATATTGTGCACTATATATGCTGTCAGGAGTGAAACGCCTTTTTGTTGTAATTTTGCAAGATTGTGCACACAAGTTTAGCTAAAAAGTAGTGAACATGAATTTAAGATATAATTTTGGCACTGCTTAACCATTTAGAATAGTTTAGCCACCCTCATTAAAAATATGGATGATATTCTGTAAAATTAGCTGTTATTCTTAACATTTAAATGTCACTCTTTGGTCACATTTTTTAAACCTGATCAGACGGAAAACAATACAATGCTGATCATCAGCATCTCCTCCTTTCCATTCAATGATATCTGATCCGTTCTCTTTCAGGGTCATAAACACGGTCTTGTTTGTTGGAAAGGATTACTATTGTAGAACCATTCATGGTCATCCCACTGTTTCCTTCACCCCACATGACTATACATGTACACCTGTGGTGTACAGGAGGAATGAATCGAAATATTATTATTACCGTGGTGCAAAGGTTTTTTGGTTTCTTGCGACGTCAAAAACGACGCTCACATTATGTCCTAATCAATTTATGCGTTATGTATACGAATATACCGTATATGTTTGTTAAAAACAGAAAAAAATGTCAAACAGGCATACTGTGACGTGAAAATAACAGTAATCTAGATTCAGAAGAGAAAATTGCGGGTTCATTATTCATAATGATTTTGAAGGTGTCAATTGTTTTCGTCCAATTTGTAATTCAGGCTTTCTGGGAATGCATTTATTCACATGATTTCACACAGCTATCGCCAAAATACTCCTGTTCAGTAGATAGAATTGCATAGCTCCAGATAAAATGTAAGATGTACAATAACTTTTTGACATTCCTTATCCTATTCCCACACAGTGTCGCTTTCTAATGCCACACAAAGATAAAATGGGAAAACAAAGTGGAAAACGGAGAAATATTGTGAAAAGCAAGTTCTTCTTTTTCCAAAATGCTTTCTTATCCATTTTTTTTAAAAACAAAAAAAATCATTAAATTAAAACGGTCGCCTGTAACACATTTTGATTTAATATATTGTACTAATATGCTATCTTTGAACACTTTTATATTATTGTAGACAAGTACTTGCTTTTGTTTTGCATTGGCATAAAGTTCAATTTTATGAGAAATTGAAAAAAGTGCTCGCGTACCCGAGTTTATCATTTGACGCCAGGAAACAAATATTCCAATTGGAATTTAGGTCAGGCGCATTAAAATCCTAAGTCGGTCGTAGAAAATGAAAAAGTGTTTAAGAATGTAAATCAATAAAAAGAGAGATACCAAACACACTATCATCATTTTGGTTTGGCTCAACGTTTATCAAAGTTTTTTTACGATGGATGTAAAGACTAGGAATTATTTGGTAAAGAGTTCAGACAGCCAACGAGATATTTTGACTGACTTAATATAATTATTTCAATATCTTCAGTGTTAGACATATTAATGGATCAAACCAGTTTGTTGCATGTTACAACTAATAGAAATGACATTACACTCTATTTTATGGAAAGGTCTAAATGGGTTATGCCTTTACATTTTGTCTGTACAAATTGCCAAGATAATATGGTTAAGATAGTTTAAATAACCCCTAGAACAGAACTAGCATAATGAATTATCATTTGAAGTAACACCAAATACCATTTGCCTTGCTGTTTATTTTATAAGGTTTGTTGCATTTTGTAGATTGCAGATTTAAGTACCTATAGAGCAACTGTAACAGATACGAAGGTCAAATGCTCTTCAACAATTACATAAGTGTGCTTTTAAAGTTTTACAAGAGATATAACTTGACCCAACAGACAATACCGGTTGCATATGTTAATTTGTTGCTGTTTTTTATTTACAAATAAGCATCGCACCAGCTGTTAAAGACCTTGTTTTCAAAAAGGAATCTGTATAGAAATATGAAATTTAGTATTTATTGGTTTCTGACATTCAATGTTATAGGATACAACATTTAAATCTTGTTATAAGTGTGTAGGAGTTGTATATCGCCGTTTCCGTCTGTTTGTGATAGATTATGTTACATGTACATGCTTTTTTTAAATGTCTTTTATCAGGGAGAAAAGTCTCAGTTCTTGAACACTTAGTTTTCAGAGTGAATTCACGTATTGCTTCGAATGATTGTTTTTTCCTTTTTTATATTTTTGACATATTCCGATCACATTCACACATATATAGGTCATGATAAATGACATTGTAGAGCATCTCTAATTTTTAGCTAGAGATTCTCTGGTGGGTAATCTATCGATACATTATATTTGGTTTGCTTTTAAAAGAGCACGTAAAAATGTTAAGTTTAGAATAATTTTCCTGCACACTCCTGATACATTTCTTAATTTTCTAGCAAAAATTGACTTATCATACTTAATCAAACAGAAGTTTCATCACTACTCTAGGATGAAATAATTAAAACTATTTCGGCTGTAAGATTATTTAGCTTAATTAAAGTTAGCAGTACATGCGAAATAAATCGATCGGCATTGTCTTTTTATGCATTTTCTCATCGCTGCATATAGAAACAAACATGCCTAAGAACGTGTGTCTATTATTCTAGGATGTTTCAAAAACATAACTATAAATGGCTTTGAACATTGAAAATTGGACAGAATAGCCATCATCGGTTTTGGTACTTGCACAGTGACACAGTGAGGGTTAACATACAATGGTATCTATTCTTACTCAAACACGTGGATCGTTTGTATAGGTCCCGACATCTTCCGTTATCACTTTGAGTGTTATATTAAGAACTAAGCTTCCAAGCCCGTGTATACGTATTTATATTGATATCGAAATGTCTTATCCACTTAAGTGATCTGGAAAGAAGTGCCATGTGATAATTGTGCAAATGAAACAACAAAGGCAGAGGCGTCTTTGCACATAAACCATCACTGATCAATTACAGATACCAAATCATTCCCTGCTTTCATCTTCAAGTTTCTTGAAATGCAAGATAGTTTTACTAGAACGACAGATGAGATGGATTAAATACCCTCAGTGCTATTGCAAAACCGCGTAACCCCAGCTTGATTAAAGCTGGAGTAACGCGGTTTTGCAGTAGCACTGACGATACTTTGTTAATGTTGAATAACTTCTTAGCCCAATGAGCTACAAAAAGGCATATGCTAACACTTACTTTTAATGTTTACTTAATTGGAACGAATTATTTGACCTAAGATGCAACAATTGGTGTAAGATGTTATAGAAAATGTTATATTTTACGAGTAAAAATCAAACTACACTTTTACATACCTATTTCAAACTAGACAATACATTTTTTACATTAGACACAATGTTGTATACGAAAAAACAGAGCAACAGATAAGAGGGAGTGAAGACATTCAAAAATTTGTATTTCAAATCCAAACTCTAAGTTTTGGGTACTCATAGCAATAGTCTTGGTGAGATAATTCGTATGAGTACCCACAACATAGGGGTTGAAGAATATCTAGCGAAATATTTCAATTTGACAAGCCCCATCTTATTTTGAGCTCAAGATCGATCTTCTTTGATTAAGCATCGCATTAAAATGTTATTTATTCAGAAAATTGAGGAATAAATATGATGTCAGTGACATGTAAATGAAGAATTTCCAAATCACTTTCCACATTTTGTGTCTAGTTTCGAGACATGTTCGCGAGGCAATGTCTCGGTGAAATCTTATAAATGCGTAAAATTTCACATAAATGTGTCAACAAATGTCCCGATAATAACGTTAGGAAGTAATTAATCGTCTACAACGTCCAGAGTAATGGCTTATTCTGATTCAATGACAAACTTTTTATCTGGTTTGTTGTCCATTAATCTAGTCATTGTTTTTAGCCGGTAAAACACATGGTCGGTTACTTTCTAAATCGTGGCACAACAACTGCTTGTCAAATGCACTTTATTAATGCTTGTCCATAATTTGCATATTGTGTGATCATTTGCAAAATGTATTGGTTGAACCAGTATTTTGATCATTGTATCGAGGACAAATCAACAAGAAATATATATTTAAATTCAACAGGGTATTTCTTTCCGGGCATACATGTACGAGGTGGAACTGTCGTTTTTTTCATTATTTATTAAAACATTCGTAGCAATGTCACGACACTTATTAACAGATAAATATTTTCCCCATCACTTGTATTACAATTTCTCGTCTTGAAACAGTACACATGCAAGTTGTATTGTCTAAAGTGACATCAATAATTAAAGCTGACAATATACCAATATATTAGCTAAACACCCACAAACGCATAGAAAAAAATGCTGTAAAACTCTAAATTCATAGTAAAGTACGTAGTCCAACATCGGTATCGGCTGCGGTCATGGTGCAGTTGGTAGTGCGTCTGCCTCTCATTCGAGATATCCCGGGTTCGATACCCGGCCGCTGTAAATATCCTATTTGACAAAAATGTCACGCATCGATGGTTTGATATCGTGAATCTATGTGGGGGAGCAGCTGGGGGCTCGGATAGACTGTTGTGGTAGGACTGGTGAGACAAATACCAGGAATCCATGATTAGGTGCTCTAGTCGCCTCGATATGACCTTAGTTGTTGAAAACGGCGTAAAACCCCAATTAACCATAAGACAACATCGTCCTAATCAATCAATGAACCGAAACAAAACTTTTGCATTTGCGTCTTCTGAAACTCATTAATGCATGTTCATATACCCAGTATGTTCAAAGAACATGCAAGCAATTTGACAAAAGAATGGAAAACTGTAATTTGCCAGTAATTCTTGTTAGTAATTCTTATTGCCAGTTTATCACCAGTATCTTCCTAGAAATCGATGGCCCGGTACGACATCCAAAACTTTTTTTCTGTAATAACGGAAAACATGTAGCAAAACGTCCGGAAAAATGTCATTTCCATCAATTTTTAAAAATCCGGCATGTCGCTCTATCAAATAGATCTAAAAAAAGCTCAAAGTTATTTTTTAACAAGTAAATTCGCACTTATATACCAGAAAATTAGCAGAATATACATACCAGCGTTATTAATATAGTCCGGAAAACTAATTGACCGCACTGACAGACGGACAGACAGAGTGCGCATAAAGTCCCTTCGGCTTCGCTGGTAGGGGACTAATGATCAGCTTGTCGAATTGTCTATATATATTTTTTTATCTTAACAAGAACATTCGCTGGTAACTTTTATCAATACAGAGAATAAACACGTTTGTTTTATTTAGAAAAACGGGTAAGATGAAATACTAATGCACATATAAAAGTGAAGTTAGATAATTAGACTAATCTTTAAGTCATCAGCTCAACTATTTTTCTGGTCGATAATATCTTATCATCATAATCCTTCGGTTGTTCAGTCAGTAAACTGAGAAAAACGGAGAAATTTACGGAAGCAAGTCCCCTTAAATTTGTCGTAGATAAGACAAATGACAATAACACACACGAGCGCCTCATAAATCGGACCATTAATCATTGTCAATAATTGTCATTACCGTTCTGGAATTAGTTAATAAAATCGGTCGTAGTGCGCTCCATAAGATTATGCCAAGCCGACAAATAATTGTCTGTTCCGAATGTAAACATGCATAACGAAACAATAGTAGACTTACCCATCATTGTGTACTGCTTATTTTTGCATGAATCCAATTTAAGATTGTACATACAAATTTAAATTCTGCTGCATACGACAAAATAACTTAAATAAGTTTAAACAAATATGATTGTTTTACATTATAGCACATCGAAATAAGAAGGAAAAGAATACAATGCTGATTATCAACATTTCCTCCTGTTTATTCAATGCTTTCTGATCCGTTCTCCTTCAGGGACATAAACACATTTTTGTTTGTGGGAAAGGATTATTGTTACAGAACCATTCATCGCCATCCCACTGTTTCCTTCACCCCACATGACTGTAAATTTACATCTGTGGTGTACAGGTTAGATGAATCGAATGATGATTATCACCAACGTGCAAAAGTTTTCTGGTTTCTTGTGACGTCAAAAATGACTTTCGCATACATATTCCATAATCAAATCAAGCGTTATGAATTCCCAAAGGAAATCGAATTTTATATATAAAGGGAAAAGAAAGAAGTTAAGCAGGCATAATGCGACATGAAAATAACTGTGCTCCAGTTTCTGAAGAGAAAATTGCGGGTTCATTTTTCATAATGAGTTTTAAGGTGTCAATTGTTTTCGTCCAATTTGTAATTCAGGCTTTCTGGGAATGCATTTATTCACATAATTTTACTCAAGCTTCGTAAAGGTATTTCTGGTTAAGTAGGCAGAATTGCATAGTCTAAATAAAATTTAAGACGTAAGACATATAAGAACATTTTGTTGTTCCATAACGTAATAGGCTACCAAACAGTGACGCTTTTTGGTGCCCCTCTAGAAAGTGTTTGTAAACAGATTGTAGAAAATGGAGAAATTGCTTGCGACAATCAATTTCTCCATTTTCCACATTTTTGTCTAAATTATAGTGGAAATACAATTTTTCTTAAATATTCGTGAACTTGTAATTGTCGTCTATAACATATTTTGAACTGTCCCAAACTTTGCCGGCTGGTAATGGATTAAATCTCTCTATGAAATATTATACTTATATACGGTGTTTTAACACTTTAAGTTGATTGTATATGACTGCTTTTTCTCTAAAGTTGTATTGACACAAAGTTCAATGTCATGAGAATAGATTCATTCGTCTATGAATAAAGTGTTCGCGTACCAAAGATTGTTTTTTGACGCCAGGACAAATATTCCAATTCGAATTTTTAAGTCGGGCGCTTTCAAATTCTAAGTCGGTGGTAAACATTGAAAATTTGTCTAAGAATATACAGTCGACACTCGTTGTGTCGAAGTCGGAGGGGCCGTCAAAATACCTGGACATATCCGGAGTTCGACTCATCCGATTTTGTCCGGCTTCGAGATATTTGATATTTGACCGTTTTTGAAACTTATCAAGTACTAATATTATTGCAATATAGTAGGAAAAGGAAAGAAATTGCTCGTGTCGAGCAATTTCTATCCTTTTCCTATTATATTTCAATGGCTATATTCAGTTCGAAATTATTTTGTTTAGTGTTTAGAAAAAAAAAAATGTCAATAGCTGAGGACGGGACCAGATTTGAACTTCGACTTCAGCGAAAATTCGACTTATCCGATGTCGACATAACGAGTGTCGACTGTAAATCAATATAAACAGAGATGCTAAACAAATTATCATCATTTTGATTCAGCTCAATCTTTATCAAAGTTTTTACAATGGACGTAAAGACTAGGAATTGTTTGGGAAAGGGTAAAGATAATCAACGAGATATTTTGACTGACTTGTAATCATTCAGTGTTAGACGTATTAATGGATAGAACCAGTTTGTTGCATGTTAAAACTAATAGAAATGACATTATACTATGTTTTATGGAAAGGTCTAAATGGGCTAAGCCTTCACTTCGCGTCTGTACAAAGTACCAAAATAATATGGTTGAGACAATTTAAATAACCGATAGAACAGTACTAGCATATGAATTTTCATGATATATTATCAATTAATTTGAAAAAAAAACACGAACTACCTTTTGCCTAACATTTTATTAGTAAAGTGTGTTACATTCTGTCGAGTACCTAAAGAGCAACAGTATAACAGAGACGAAGTGCAATTGTTCTTCAAAACAACAAACAAGACCAGTTGCTTTTGCTTTTGTTCTTGTTTTTTATCTAAATATTGTAGACCTGCAAATCATGTTGGAAATATATCAAAAGCAACGACTGATCGCTGAAAATGTTCATGTGATAATAAGAGACCCAACCCAGTCGTTTGCTCGACATTTGAGTAACATGATTATCTACACAACAGATATGTTATGAAATGTACACGTATAGCATCGCACCAGCTATTTTAGAGACCTTTATTTCAAAAAGAAATATGTACAGAAATATGATATTCAATATTTATTGGTTTCTGACATTCAATGTTATAGGATACAACATTTATATTTTCTTATTAGTTTGTAGGAGTTGTGTATCAGCATTTCCATCTGTTTAGGATTATGTTACATGTATGTTTGATTAAAATGTATTTTATCAGGGAGAAAGTCATACAAAATACTGAGTTGATATGAATTAGTTGAGTCATTGTCAGTGTGAATTTACTTATTGGTTTGACAGATTTTGTTCACCCCCGTATCAAAAGATATTGTTTTGCTGTTGTATATATGACCGTCTGTCCGTCCCTCTGTATTTCAGTCCGAAACTTAACTTAACGAAAACGTGAATATTTGCTTTTTCTCCAAAAGTATTCAATATACAAAGCTGAAATTTGGTGTGTAAACTTCTTTCAATGATATCTATCTGCTCCATACAATACGATCAACCTTAAACATGCAACCTAACATGGAAACTTAACGTGAAAACTTAACATTGGCATGTTTCCCAAAGGAAGTCAACATACAAAGCTATAATTTGGAATGTAATCTTATTTTAATAAAATCTATGTGCTCGATGCAATATGACCTTCCTCGAGGTCATCATTTAACCCTTAACATGCAACTTAACACGGAAACTTGACGTGAAAATTTGACATTGATCTTTCCCCCAAAAGTATTCAAGATAAAAACCTCATTTGGAATGTAATCTTCTTTCAATGATAATCAGTTAGAAGGTCAATGTCATCCATGCAGGTCAAGGCTAAATATCAACTTAGGTCATATAATTATATAGAAAAATGAGCATTGCGGGGGCATTTGTGTTTTACAAACACATCGTGTTTTTATCTTAATTTAAATTTTACATTTTACATGTACAATCATAGTCACAAATAAACCGATATAGGTCTCGATAAATGACCATGCCGATCATCTCCAATATTTAGCTAGAGATGCTCTGCCAGGTAATCTATCGATACATATATTTGGTTCATTCTTAATCCTTGAAAAAGGTTAATTAAGTTTAGAAACATTTTCTTGCACAATTCTTATAAAACATTTGCCGGTTTTCTAGCAAATATTGACGCATCATCCTTAATTGAACAGAAGTTTCATCACTACTCTAGGATAAACCAATTTAAACTATTTTAGCCGTAAGATTATTTAGCAAAATTAAAGCCAGCAATACATGCAATATAACTTTTGATCGACTTTGTCTTTTCTATTTTTTTGTCACTGAAAAGAGTAGATTGGTAATTAATTTCTTCTCTGTGTTGTTTCTAGAATCTTACAATAAATGTGATTGAATATTGAAAATTATACAGAACAACCACCATCGGTTGTTGTAATTTCACATCTTATAATCAAGATTAGAACAGAAACCATGTAAGTGCGGTATCTAATATGATATAAAATGGAATCGATACAAACTCATACACATGAATCGTTTGCATAGGTCCTTATATCTTCTCTTATCACTTTGAGTGCTATATTAACCCTTTCACAAAAGACAAAATTTTAGGGTGGTCCAATTAAAAATCTGCCACAAATGACAAAATAAATGTTGATAACAATAAGATATGTGTAAAGTATTGCACAGAAAATATTTAGGCAAAAGGAGAAACTGCTGGTTTTCAGCAGTTTCTTCTAATGTCTCAATGTTTTCCCAAACATTTTCTATTAGGGACGTCAAAACCTAGTCTTGTTTGGGAAAGGGTTAAATACCACGCTTCCAAGCTTATGTATGTTTAACAATAGTATTAAAAGGTTTATTTCACTTAATTATATGATCCTGGAAAAAAGCATCATAGGATAATCGTGCAAAGGAAATAACAAAACCAAAGGCGTCTTTGCATAGAACACATCACTGTTTAATTACAGATACGAAATGTTATCATTCACTTCTTTCATCTACAGGTTTCTTGGTTAAGATAAAATAAGAGTAAGTGTTACTAGAACGATAGATTGGAGGAGCTAAATACATTCTGAATGTTGCATAACTTCAAAGCCCAATGAACTACGAAAATGCATTTGCTAAAAATTTACTTTTAAGCCATACTTTATTGGAATTATTTGACCTAAGATGTAGAACTTAGTGTAAAATGTAATATTTTACGAGTACAAATCAAACTACAGCTATGCATGTTTTTTTCAAAATCATGATAGACATTACAATGTGGCACAGCTTTATTTTACATTAGACAAAATATCGTGTAGCGACTTTATGCGGCTAATCTTCTGGAATATTTCATTTGATATCACCCATACAGAGGCTCGTTCATTACAGCGAGAATTTTTAGGATATCTTGAAATTTTGTAAGATGTTTTGAGATAAAGCTTCCTTTAGAACAGGATTTTAGCCGCTCACATGAAGGTGCCTTTACGTTATACTTCTTGCGGAACACCTCGGTCAATTCTGTAGGAAAATATAAGAGAGAATTGAACGAGTTGATCCGAATTCTCCATCAGTCATAAAATGCGACATTTGTATTAAGTATGGAGCATTCGGAACACACAAGTAAGAATATCGGTCTTTAAACGCTTTATCTAAAACATTTTAACAAATCTTTAAAGAATGCGCCTCTCACCTAACGATAACTGGTATTTATTTCAGCATTATATTTACATATTATCACTTTCGAAAGTAGGTAATTGAAATAAATGGCAGTGACATGGAAATGAAATCTTCTACATAAACCACTCTCTTCATTTTGCGTCTTGCTGTAAGACATGTTCGCGAGAAAATGTCTCGGATTGACCTTACAAATGTGTAAATTTCCATGTGAATGTGTCAATATTTGTCCGGATAATTACGTTACGAAGTAATTCATCGTCTACAACTTCAGGAATAATGACCTGTGCTGATTCAATGACAGACTTTTTATCTGGTTTGTTATCCATTAATCTGGTCATTGTCTCTGGTAGAACATATCATAGGTTTTGTTCTCAGCTACAGCTTGTCTGATAGCCTTTGTCTTTTTTATAATTTGCGTTTGGTGGTAATGCGCAAAATTTGTGCATGTGAATCAGTGTTTTGTAAGTTCATTTTATAATAGGAAATATATTTAAATTCAATTAAACCTATATTTTCTTGCATAAGAGATGGAAAAATGTCTTAATTAAAGACACTGATTAGAATTGTCATATTTTTCCACTGCTTATATAACATCATTTCTCGGTGTGAAACAGTACACGAGCAAGTGGTATTGTCTCTAGTGACATTAATAATTAAAACCGAGGAGCTGTTTACTCACTCCTAGAGATAATTGTCGAAGTGTCTAGACGATTCCAAAATAATCTTTATACCAATCATTCTGATTGAGATACATACTACATTGTGGACACGCACGTCATTTATCTTGTAACGGGTGAAAGATATCGTCTGTGGGGAGTCAAAACCTCGTAACTCCATTTTATTCAAGCTGTAGTTACGAGGTTTTGACTCCCCACCAGCGATATATGCCTTCAATGCTTAATTCTTTACATGTTTGAGCTCAGTAGAACACATAACATCAGGACTGGTGTAGGAATTGAAGTAACGAAAAATTGTCACAATACTCCGATAAACCTTTAAATCTATCATTATTAAAATACAATAAATAAGATCAAAATGGTCAATTAAAATGACATTTCAGAATTTTTTGTCATAAATTTTACTTTTATCTTTATCTGAAAGAACATATTTCCTTATGAAAATTCTGAAAATTTCAAGCCAAAATATTGCGCCGTTTACGAGAAATTTATATTTTTGTGTTAAAATTGAACAAATTGTTGTGGACAACAGTTCGGATTTATATGCAATTTATTGATTATGTCTCAACTTTAAATGCATGTTTCTCGCTTATCGGCAACAACTTCAAAAAACTAATAGTATTTATACTCATTTGAATAACCAATCTTGGCATCAAGACATACTTTAAAAAATTGAAATTGGAATGAAATGTCCCTTTAATCTTTAAGTATGTGTACACCCGCTGATCGTGCTTCAAGCTCTTTCGCTATTCGATCGTCTTTAGATTGTCCATTACATCCTTGACATTAAATGATGAATTTTATAATTTACTAGAGACTTCGTGTTTGTTAAAATTGATAGAATTGGAATATTTGCCGTAGTATTTTATTCAGGTGGCTCATTGCATGGAACTAGAAATTGTTGAAAGATTTCTGTACATAATGTTGACAAATATGGAACTTTAATACTACCAAGACTTGGTTCGATTGATTCAACAGGATATTTTCTTTTCGTTGTAGTCGCTCCCTCTGCAATGATTTGTGGAAAGAAATTCGCCCTTAGATCAATTATTCTTGAACAGGATTTTCTACAGCTATTAATAATTCAAATTGTCTTATTGTCTTACTTATTATCCCCGTTTATTATCAAGTAGGAGGAATTATTTCCTCGAAAATTTTAAGTATTGTTAAAAAGTCATTTTCTGTTGGTTTAGAATATATCATTGGACCCAAAAACCTTTATGAATTACTTATTGTTATGTCGTATCTTTGTAACGCAGAATGAAGTCTCATGACCAGTGCATTTTTTCACGTAATAAAATGCCCTAAGTTTATAACTTAAACAATTATTTAACAAGCATTACCTGTCTCGCACACTATGCAGGCTTACTAGGGTATCAACCGCACTCTCCTACATTATAACCGTAATGTCTATTTTGCAATCCGATATTGCTTTGACTTCTACCGGGCCATTGGGTGGTGCATTATTGTTTTCTAAACTTTTGCAATCCAGACTCCTTTTAAAGTTATTGTTACATGTCACCACAATAATATGATATCAAGATAACATAATTGTAAACTTCATCGGTCTAAACATGTTTCACATGTCGTCATTTACGTTGGAAATCTACTCATTGAAGCTGTCGTTACAGCATTTTCAACCCAAACAAATGACGTACATGTATACCCATACCTGTATTAAATGCATCAACAGTGTTCAATTTTGATAAATGATACCGGTACTCCTTATCTCGACATTGGTATATTTGTTACAAGACAAATGGACTGCAATGGATGGTTTACCCTGATTTACATATATATATTCGTTTCCCATATTAACTGCGAACGAATACAAGCCAATACTACTAATAGGAGTATCATCATTCTAGAAGATCCTTTTTTATATGCCGATTCACAAAATATGGAAACAATCAGCATAAGCAGACACCAAATAATATTTCTCGACATTCATTGGTGTTGATTTTACACCTTCCATCACACAAAACAATTAAACGGGAATCATTTTACACAACGGGGAAAACCCGAAATTAAAAACAAGATGCTGCATTCTAGAATGCCCTTTACACTCGATCGATCGCCGAGCCCGGATAGCTCAGTCGGTTACGACGGAGTCCGTCAATCCAGGGGTCTCGAGTTCGAACCCCGGCTCGGCCAGTATCCATTCTGACATTTGACAAAAGTCAAAAAGTCTCTCACCAATGGGTGTGAATCATCTATGTGAGAGAGCAGCTGGAGACTCGGTTTGGATATTGTGGTTGTACTGGTGCGAGAAATACAAGGAACCCACAGTTAGGTGCTCCAGCCGCCGTGATATGACCCTGGAAGTTGAAAACGGCGTAAAACCCCAATAAACTCAAACTCGATTGATTATCTTAAGTAACGAATGTGGGTTTTTTTAGATAACAGATATACGAAGTAATATTTTGTTGGGTTTCCTTGCAAATACATAAAAATATGGTTTTCTTTGATAATGCAATTTGGGTGAAAACAATGCCTATAGTGTAATTCAAATCAAATGATTATAATCTTTTTATTAACTTCATAATTAGATTCTTTGACCTATAATCAATAAAGGAATGTTGTTCAGAAAAGCACACATTGCGTTTCATTTATCCTATGAGAATCGTCTCAATACGATACATGTCTACATTTCAAATCCAGTTAGACAAAATCGTGACACGATCTTTTCTTTTCTTTGTTTTAAGTTGCACCTACAATTAATGTCGATTTAAAAGTTCCCAGGAAATATTTAAGTATAGCAAACATGAACTTACGTGAATTGTCTTTATTTACAGACATTACATGTAACTTCGTTAAAAAATATAATATAGGGTTAATTCACGTTTTTGAGGTCGTTAACATTCTCAGAGGCACAAAAAATGCGTTATCGCCTGAGACCGAAGGTCGAGGGCGATAACCCATTTTGTGGGCCTCTGAGAATGTTAACGACCGAAAAAACGTGAATTGACGCTTTTATTGCATAAAATATGAAGAATTTGCAAAGAAATGTTATAAACTAAGACGAATAACTAAACAACTTTGTGAAAATTTAGCCACATTTACACCGACAGACTCCAAAGTTTTCCGGCATTCGACTCGACATATATCGAGTAAGTACGATATCCACTAGACGGGCCGTTAGATTTTCATCGTGTAGCTATGTAATCAAGTTTCATCGCATTTTCACTGACATAATCTTCATTTGGGTTGGCGAAATCGTAACAATATTCGACTAAGTTTTCTTTTGGAAACATACTCTGGATATTCTAACGTTCATTTCAGTGCGAGTAATAAAACAAAAGGTCGGAACTTCCAAGGTAGATCTCTGGTTCGTTTCAGATATTCGTTCATTTCAATAAAAACGAAGTTGTAAAGGAACAATTGCAGTAACTAAAAGAAGAACAAGACACACATAGGCTTACCACCACATTTGACCAGACCACAACCACTCAATTCTAATTTCTATCCTTCCATGTCCACGAAATCCACTTTTAGTTTAAAATCTGTCAGCTGCCCGTTTGTTTACTTTTTGATTCCAAGAATTAAACCTACGTCACTATATACGTCATCAGATATAGTTACACTGGCAGACCTAGTTTAATGGGGTGTAAACTGGAAATAGGGTCTTACAAGAATTTACATCGCGGAAAAGGGAAATGACAAAATTTCGGCTTTATTTTCAATTTTCTGAAGCACTCACATCAAATCCCCGATCGAGGATATGTTAATGCAAAACCAGTCCGATGATGCACGTGAATTTACTGAATAACGACCGTTTTTGACAATATCGGACTAATTTTTACTGGTTATCCAATGCCAATAACAGACTGAAAACACACATTTTAGGCAATAATCATATATGGCATAGTATGAACTCTGGTGATTCAGAGAGGCATATTCAAATATACACTATAGCATAGCAAAACGTTTGAACATTGTGGTTGTCGGTACGGAAAACAACAACAACAAAAAAACTTATTAAGAAAAAGAAATAACATCCTACTTTATTTTAGCAATATTTAGATTGCTTAAGCTGACTTCATAAAAAAGACTATTCTACATTCGGTAGGGATAATCTTGTATGAAATAAACCATAGTGGTTCCTTTGTAATTGTGAATTGGAAATGTAATATACAAGAAAGTGATATGGCGTGAAATTGCCATATAATTGTTTAGAAGTGAAGTAAGAACTATTTTCTTTATTTGTTCAGAAAATATATATCAATTTCCTTTAAGTGGGTAACAATATACACACATCCTTAATCCATTTTGGACAGAATTTATCGTATGAGTGATTTAAAATGACAATGCAGCATTTAAAAGATATCAACATTTTCCTGAAATCTTTTGAAATGAAAGAAAAATAGAGACTACTCCTCTATATACATTTGTTTATTTTCAAACTCATTGCTTTAAACTGTATGTGTTACTGAAACTTTATTTCTGGTGTGTATATGTATAATTTTTTGCATGTTTACCCTAAAGATTATGCACTTACTTTTCTCTGGAACTCCAAGTGCTTAAGACAAGCTTTCGTCTATTTATCCGTTTACAATTCACCATCTTTTAGTGCAAAACAATTGTTAGATATTTCAAATTATATTGCATATACAGAATCGTAGCTCTCTATATTATTTCATCTAGACCCATATTCCCATAAACTCTCTCACATTTTGTTCCGTTTTCTAAGTGTAGCGTGATTAATCTACCAAAACAATCTTCATGTCTCGAAACTCTTGAAAGGTGTCCGTCAATTATATAGATATCTAGTGAGAATCTATCTTGTCTTCAGGCTAGACCTACAATTTGCATGGAGAGATGGGACGTAAAAAGGGTAATTTTCTGTCATTACAGAACGAAAACATCTCAGAATTAGTAGGGAGCTGTTCTAGACACCATTATAACCCAAAACACTGCACGTCTTTCAAAGTTGGGAGTGTTTATAATTGGTGTGCCCTCCTCCGCACGCAACTTTCATTTCAATTATGTTGAAATGTCTGATCTGTGTATAAAATATGAATACTATACCACGTGCATTTAAATGATTTTGCTTATACAAAGTCTTTGGCCATGGAAATTTGAAGATAATCGATTATTTTGCAATACAAAACAGACATTAGAAAATCAAGGTCAGGGTAACCAAAAATGGTTATTACAACGGTTATAACAGTATTCCCCATTGGCTGGATCATCTGGGTCATAAAACAGTCTATTTTTGGCCTGCTCAAGTAAATTTCTTGGCTGGTCGCCTAATTTTCGAGGCCAGTCGCCTACAAATACGCGTGCATACTTTAAGCGCGCTTGCGTAAAACATACGCGTGAACGCGTATATTTCATAACAATATATCCAGGCTGTATCGTTACATGATTAATAATAACTATAAATAAGAAAAATAAATATGCATGTCTGTTTAATGTTGGTTTACACTGATTTGAAATATACCTTTCTTTCTATGTTCGAACTATCGTAATAAGATTAGCTAAGTACCATTGTATCTAGTTTGAAGAATCATTCCAACATCGAATTAATTGAAGAGTACATATTTGTTGTATTGTACATGTAACGATGAACATTTATGTTCAAGTTCAATTATAAAGTTTTTTTCTTGTCCTGTTGTTGTATAGGTAACCGACGAAGATTACTTTGCAAAAAATCGTTCACAAACCAGAATTCATATCCTAAACTGAGCGTGTACAATAGCTATGTCAGTCCACAAAAAAGGCACCTTTAGTCCAATATTTTGGTATCGTTTCACAAATCATCGTATACGTTCTTTAATTCTGTGGCTGCACATTTTTACCAGCAGTACTGACGGTGTTTCTGAACGGAACCAACAATGTATGATCGTAAATCTTGCAACTATGTGGAAGCGACGAAGGCAAATTACTTGTTTAGCACATAACATCTAACCATAATTATAGGCATCAGCCTTAGTAGGAGAGACGTAAATGGCAATGAATTTTGTGGTAAAAATAGAATGGGTTTACCGTTATGTTTTGATTAACTGTCGGTGGTGTTATAAAATCTCGTAACTGCGGCTTGAGGCAAGCCGTAGTTACGAGATTATACTTCAACACCAACAAATTACTATTGTTTGTCCGGAATTACGTCACGATTAACTGGATTAAATCATTCCCTTTTACAAAAGCGCTTATCTATATACCATCCAGCTACTCAATTCGATACAATGGTCCATTGTCATTCATGTACGTATCTAAATCGACGCGTTGTGGTAAGGTTTAGTTAGAACGGTGGAGATTGTGCATGATGGGATGGGTAAATCTACGGACAAATTTTCCTTGCTTCAGGTCAGACATATTCCAATAATTTTCTTCTTTCTGCGTCAATTTTCAAACGGTTGGATAGCAGTTCAGACTTATATGGACTTTTTCATTTCTGTCTCAACTTTAAAGGCGCATTTTTCGCTCATAAGCAATAATTAAAAAACAAAACAAACTAATAGCATTTATATACATTAGAATAACAAATATTGCCAGTATTAAAGATAAATGAACTTGGAATATTACGCCCCTTCAATTACACAAGAAGTCATGCAAAACGACGTGTTTGAATAGATTAATCGAGACATTAGAAGAGGGTTGCCATTAATTCAAAATGGAACACATATAGTTGTATTAGGAAATGGTTCTCTTTTTTATAAAACATTGCTGATACAAGTACATTGGTGATAAAACTGATGTAAAAATATGATTCTTTGCTAGAATTACATGTAACCCCCAGTTATAATTATTTTAATAGACTACATAAAACAGCTTTCTTAATGCACATATTAATTTACGTACATGTATATTCATTTTGCTTCTAACAAGGGAAACAGTTCTATAAAAAATTATCTAAGGAGTATCTATTTTACATGCCCTAACTTTATACTTTTATGAAATGAACATTGATGCAGTATCCGCAATTAAAAAGAAGTTCCAGTACTATTCTAGAAAGAACTAATTAAAACTGTTTTGGCTGTAAGATTATCTCGCTAAATTAACGCCTCTTATCCAAACAATGGAATTCGATCCACTTGTTCGTTTTGTTCCCCCTGTCGAATATATGAGAAAGGGCCATATAATTTACTTTTTATTAATTTCGGGATGGTTCAAGAAGCAAGCTATATATAACTTTGAACATATTTAAAATGACATAACCCTTATGTGCCCATGTTTTCAATACTTCGACGCATCATAGAGAGAAAGTATGTACGCGGATTAATATTTATTATGATCTTCTCAACCCTTTCCCAAACAAGATCTGGTTTTGACGTCCCTAATAGAAAAAGGCTTGCGAAAACATTGAAACAAAAGCAGAAACTGCTGATAAACATATTTTCATATTTTACACAAATCCTATCTTTATTAACATCCATTTTGTCATGTGTGGTAGTTTTTGAAGTTGATCTCTCTAAAATGTTGTAGTTTGGAATAGGGTTAAAGAGAGGATGAATGGACTGGTTCGTGAACACGATGCATTGCTTGAAAGCTTTGTCCTTAAAATAGCACCAACTCTGATAAGAGATATCTTTTCGACATGCCCATATGTCTGTTATCAGTTTTGGTGTTATGTTGAGGACTTGGCTGTCATGTACATGTAACAAAAATGACAGATAGACAAAACACCTTCATCAAGTACTTGAAGCTTTAAATATTCATATTCTTGAGTGATTTTTAAGTTATTTTAAAGAAAGTTCCACACTATAATGCTGCAAAAAGCGAAAGAAAGAAAAAAAGGCGTCTTTGTGCAGATAAAGCTGATCAATTACAGATAACAAGCGTTATCATTGTTACTTTCATCTTCATTTTCTCTTTTCGATTCAATAACTAGGGCAACGAAATAGAATATCTTTCATGCTTTATTAACACTTCGTTGCAGTACAAAGTACCATGATGTGTGAGCTTAACGAAAGCGTATTCCCAGGATGATCTGTGTCCATGTTGGTTTTAGATTACACGAGAAAGTTACATGAGGGAGCCTGTTGCAGATCCATGCCCAAATGCAGCTGACAGAATGACAATTTATACGCAAATAAGAGTTAATTGAACTCCAAAAAAGCAATAGCTAAAATCTGATTTTTAAAGTTTAGGCTTACACGTCCATTGCAGCATATTGCCTTTTTTTCTTCTTTTGAATTATGTTGAATTTCATGGTGAATGTCGTGTGTATTTGAAACAAAATTGTTGACACGTTGAAAAATAACGTGTTGTTATTGTTGTTTTTGCTTTAATGTGCGTGTCTTTGCACACATTTTGCGCAATCATTTGTTACTGCCTTTTAACATTGGACACAATATAATATTTCCTTTTCAACTCATCTACTGGAAAATGACATTTACGTATCACCCATTTAGAACGAGTGATATATCTTCTTTATTTAAGCATTACATTTACATATTGTCCGTGTTTGGAAAGTGGTGGAATGTGTATAATGACACTGGCATGTAAATGACTAAAGTTGTCTCGATCCCAACTCCCCCATTTCTGTCTTGCCTTACGACTTATTTACAAATAAATGTCTCGATAGGACCCAACAAATGTGAACATTTTCAAGTAAAAGTGTCAACATTAGCTCTGATAATAACGTTAAGAGTTAATTTATTGAATACAGTGTCCAAAACAATGTCATGTTCTTATTCAATGAAAGAGTGTTTGTTATTTTTTTTATCAGATGTGTCAATATCAAACACATTTTTGCCTCTGCATTGTAAATAGAGTAGACTAGAAAAGAACACTCAACATAAAAACGATCTTCAAGTTGTTTTTGTCGTCTCACAAAGCCATGTGTCGGGTCTGTCACGTAGATTTATTATGTATGCGCCATTGGCAATCTGTGGGAATATAGTTTAGAATATAACTTTTTCAGACCTTGAAAATGTTGGCTAATTGAAAAGAACAAAATCCCATTCAAAATAATGTGCATTTCGGGTATAAGAGCTTCATAAACTTTACTTCTACAGACGTATTTACATATCTGATTGTATGACATATATTAATGTATGTATTACCCATCTTATACATGTATTTGTTCGGTGTAAAGCAATGAATTTTATCAAGTTACATCAATTATTAAAGCCGGCGAGCTGTTTTCTCATTGTAAGAGATAATTGTCGAAGTGTCTAGACAACTCCGAGATAACCTTAACACCAATCTGATTGAGATAAATATTAAACTATGGACATGCACTAAAATGTCTTGTAGGGAGTGAAAGCTATGTATAACATTATTTTTGCATTAGATCTGTATTTGAGTATATACTACAAGCTTTCTAAACATTACTAAAATTCAAGTATTTCACTAAAATAATAGGATTCGAATTTCCCAAAATGAGTAGAATTTATTGTTTTCATTCTGAGTTCACCCATTCTCGTACAGCTTGTAAAATGTATTCGGTCTTTTAAATCAATTGTTGAATCGGATTTTCTAGAGCTATTAATAATTCAAATTGTCTTATTGTCTTATGTATGTTCCCGGTTTGTGTTAAAGTATGAGGATTATATTCGTGAGAACTACGAGCGTCGTTATCAATCCATTTACTGTGGTTTCAGAGTTTATGGTTGAGCATAAGGTAGAATACCCGTAATGTGGCTATTTTGAGATTCATAAAACAAGTACGAGCGGCGTCGTTACGTATCCGAACCTATTCGGACGCGGTGGTAAACATTCGACAGTGGAAAGTTCCACCGCCGAATATTTTCGATTGCGCGCGAATAATTCCGACGTCGCGCGAATCTTATTAAGGGTGGAAAACACATGGTACGTGTACATCCTTACAAGATCTATCTTTTTCACGAAGTAGTTCAAGTCTTTTACCCTCTCCCGAACAAGACCTGCGTTTAATGTCCCAAGTACAATTTGCTTGGGAAAACATTGAGTCAAAAGAGGAACGATTATCTTTCTGTCTCAACATTTTCTTGGTTACATTATGCGCAAATCCAATCTTTATCAACTACTATTTGTACATCTGCTTCAATTTCTTGTAAAATTCGAAAACAATGAAGATTGTTCGTTTGAGACAGGGTTAAGCAGAAAAAAGAAAATAAGTTCTAATATACAATTAGTTTGTTTTGAAATGCGGCGGTGGATTCACCTCTGCTGGGTACAATATCTTTATTTTATCGTTTTAGAGGCTTCATGTACGAGGGTTGTTCAAAAAATTCGTAGACCTGTGTTATTACTCCCAACTGTTCGAACATACATCGATAAAACTTCATGATGGGGTAGAAAAACCCTTTCTTAGTCTGAACAATCAAACTTCGTAGATGTTGCGCAACCAGAATTCCGATATGGCGTTGCTATAGAAACACAGTTTTCAAAACCCGGGGCAGAGGGTGAAATGTACGTCTTGGCTTTTATATTTTACTCTGATGAATTCCATTTCAATACTTTAATCATCTTAAAGAATTAGGATTTTGATGCTACACAATTAAAAAACAGAATGGCAAGTTATTGCACAATTCTAAAAGTAAGTATTCAAATAAACGTGATTACAATTGAGCTGCTTGGTAAACAAACGTTAACGTCGCGACGTCGCTTTGAGACTGCCAAAATGTAAGCTTTGCTACCTTTTGTTCTCAAAATACAAGTATTACGTCAAAAATGATAGTGATATCACTTTTTCAAAATGCAATATGCGCATATATCAACCTTTCACTGATAAAGTTACATTTGGAATTTTGGTTGAAAGAGAAAGGGGCAATAATAGGCTCAGTCATATGTTAGATTTAAAGAAAAACTGAATACACATAAGCGTCAATTACGTGTATAGCACTAGTAAGAATAACATCTATATTCGCGAAAGAATAGTCATGAAAACGATTATGTTATCTCTAAATATTCAAAACAAAATGCATAGTATTAAATAAAAGGATGCGTATTCAACAATAGTGTATGTTGTAAAGTGTTTGAGCTGTTTAAGATAGAGTGCTGAAATTTTCACAGTCTCTTCTCAGATAACTGCATTGTTCAGAATAAGTTGAATTTCAGCATTTTGTGCAGTTATATAGATGCTATGCATAAAGTCTACGAACTTTTTGAACGGCCCTCGTACAGTCCCTTTTCGCGTGCTCCAGGTCTCGTGTACTATGTTAATCAGATAGTTGGTCATCAATTAGCCCCCGAATGATGTACACCTACACAGTATTATGTGCATGAACATATTTGACAACAGATGCTCATTTCCATATTGTGTAAAACCATATTTTAAAGTGAAAATATATTACTAACCTCAGAAATTGTGTTAATGGTAATTTTCCCTTTTCTAGAATGATACATTTCATCGCACTGTATTGTCGTCTGTATTTCCATTATATTGAAATTAAAACAATGCAGAACTACAATAAGACATTTTTAGTCTTGAAATTCCCTTTTTTACATGACGATTCATAAATGTGGAAACAATCACGATGAACAGACACCAAATAATATTTCTCGACAGTCAATGGTGTTGATTTTACACCTTGCATCACACAATACAATTAAACAGTAATGATTTTACACAACAGGGGAAAGAGAAATCGTAGCTTTTCTGCAAAAAATCTCGTATCTGCAGCTTGTTTTAAGCTGCAGATACGAGGTTTTTGAAGAAAAGCAGCAAAATAACAAAACAGGCGCTATGCTCTAGAATGTCATACCATTTCGATTGATTCCTCAGAAAACGAATGTTTGCCCAAGACGGGAAATATACATAGCAATATTTTGTTGGGTTTCCTCTTGTAACAGAAAATGCTACTTTGATTACTACTCTCGATTTCTCTTTACTTCTTAGTTTTCTTTTAAATTGTTTGTCCAACAACCGAAGAGATAGTTTGAAATAAAAATGCGTATATATATATAAGACTCGAATCGAAAAAGGAGGAACACACCACGCAACCGATAAAGACAAAAGAGTGACATAATTTTCACTTTGTTTGATGTTGAACCTACAATTTATATCGATTGACAACTTCCCTGGAAATATTTAAGTAAAGCAAACATCCGTGAAATTACGTGAATTGTCTTTATTTACAGACATTAACAGTGTGTGTGTGATACAGAAAACAGCTATTATAGTACAAACTCGACCATATGGTACAAACTGTCTTATCGAGACATATTTAGATATATAAGAAAGTAATAAATCTAGACACTTACTTTACAGTATATAATAACGTAGCAAAACGTTTCAAATGATTGATTGTCGGTAAAGAAAAAGAAAACGTGTGCTAAGAAGTGCAAATGAATCGTATCCTTTATTTTCAAAGAAAATTAATGGTCAGCTTGCCTGAGTTGGTTTTATAACATAGACCATTCTATATTCGGTTGAGATCAGCTTGTTAAGGATATTCCATGTCGGTTCCTTTGTGTTCGCTGCATTACAACAAATGTAAGACAGTGTATAGGAAAACGTACAACATACCAGAAATTGATGTGGCGTGAAATTGACATTATAATTGTTTAGATGTGAAACGAGACCTTCTTTCTATATTTGTTAGGGAAATATATAGAAAACATATCTCTTTCTTCTCTACTTTTGTAACTTCTGTATTAAATTAAAGTTAAAATGGATATAGCGTTTAATTGATTTAATGGAATACGGCAACCATTTAAAACTATTAGGCTCTGCCACGAAAAAATTTAAAAGGACAGAAACAGTCTAGTTATTTGACGATCAGGAATGGGTTATTATTACATGTGATATCGATAATCCTTTCATTAGAATTTTTTTTAATAAAACTTCAAATATAGAACCTTCATTTCAGTGTAGCGTGATTAATCTACCAAACAACTATTCTTGTCTCGAAACTATTGAAAGGAGTCCGTCAATTATCTAGATACCTAGTGAAAATCTATCTCGTCTGCAGGCTAGACCTACAATTTGGAGAGAGATGAGATGTTAAAAGAGTATTTTTCTGTCCTTGGTGACGTGTACATCCCAGAATTAGTAGGAAGCTGCTTTCCGCACCATTTTAATCCAAAAAACTTAACAGTATGTCTTTTCAAGTTGGGACTGGTTTGAAATTATACCACTTTCTATCGCACGCAGCCTATATGTCAAGTCATAGATGTAATTGTACAACCATAAATAATGGCTGGTAAAAAGCAGAACAATAATATGACATGGTAATCGAAGAACTGTTCGTGGAAAGATCGTTCTGGGTAATTTTTCTAAAAAAAAAAACAGGCTTGTGGTACGACAAGGTCAGTCAATACACGACAGTAGTAAAACTTGATTCTGTATTATCGTTGATTATGTTCTATAAAAACCTTAGCTTCAACTAATTCCAGCAGCAGTTACGAGGGTTTTGAACGTAAGTACCAATATATGGTCGTAGATCTTGCAAGTATGTGGAAGCGACGAAGGCAAATTACTTGTTTAGCACATCATAGCCAAACATAATTATAGGTCGCAACCATAGTAGGATAGACGAAAATTATCAGAGCTTTTATCTATATCATTATCGACCATTAGGTTTTACACAGTAGTAGAACATAAGAATATGTATATCAAAGACGTGTGGTTATGGAGTTACGTTTGAATAAAAATGTTATTATCGAGAAAATAGCAGCAATGTTTTCAATGGCGAAACTTGATTAATTACTGCTGCACTTGTTTCTCGATACTGTATCGAGAGTTCACAACGAGAAATGCTTACGGGTCGTAGTATAGAAACATAGTTTCGTCCAAAGTGAAGTCTGTCCTTTGTTGCAATGATTCTGTGTCTGTAGAATAGACACAGAAATAGTGAAATAGTGAAATGTGGTTCTGCATACTGGCGGACCATCAGTGCACAGCTAGATGTGTTTTGATGAATGTCACAGGAACTAGTTTATCGCCTGGTTGTGGCCTTTCATGGGTTTGTGTCATATGCAGATCCCGAAAGAGATGACATATTGCAGGGGTGGTTGTGTTTACGGCAGCGTGATTGAAGCTGGTGGTTCTATTTTCCTTTTTTGGTAGTAAATTAAAAACCAAGGAAATCTCTATAGATTTCGTAAAATGTACCGCAGAGACTTCTAAGGGAAGCCCGATGCTGCCAAATGGACCCATTTTACTAATCTAGTATATGTAATATGCCCGCTTCGTTGACGAGTCACAACGTATGTGAAATGTTACAAATGATTTGGGTATTCTCAAATAAAACCAGCGGATGAATTTGTCAGTAGGGTTTAAGAAACTATTATATCGGCAACGATTTCGAGATGGTTATGATCGCTGTAGAAGAAAATGTATTACACGAGATGACCAAGTATAACTGTCATTAAGCTAGATGACGAGAACAAAATGATAATTGAGCCAGGATCTGGAAAATTGTCATTTATGGCATTTGATAACAATCTGATCAGGATTCATGCTGTCCTCAAATAGCTCTTCGTGACTTGTGGCAACTGTAAGACGGCAGCATTGCTCCGGATCAGATATCACTTAGGCACAGCTTGATCTTGATACATTGCCGTATCAAATGTTATAAAGGACATTTTTTAGATCCTGGTTCATATGAAATTAATGAACTTATTCTAAGATACATGTCAATTATACATATAACTTTCACAATACTCGGTGAAATCTTGTACCATTATGTTTTTATCATGTCAACATTTGTTCTACGTTTTTTGTCAGCTAGCTATTAAACTGATCCGCTCAAATGATCCCTGATTTCAAAATAGTGATAAAAAATGCTTTTAGAACTCCCAAGAAATCGCAATGCATGAGGATGTTTTATGACAAGGTTTTAAGGAATTAAATTGAACAGAACAAACAAAGGAAATTACTTGTTTTAAGCGCAACTTCCAGGTCCCTTTGCTCCGATTTCTTGTTAGGTCTCGTGTCTTAACTATGTACACATACCTATAGCATTGCATTTAGAGTTGTCACCCGACGGCTCAAATTAAAAGGGAATATCAAATGAACTAAAGGTATATAGATATATACCTTTATACGTTTTTTGCATATATATTTTTGAAAAGAAAATTAACTTTCTGAGCGAATTCGTAAGAATTCAGGATTGTTTGAATTTCATTCAATTTGGTAAGTTTGGTACATATCACACGTAATCATCTAGGAATTTGTGTTGAAGAATTTCCTTTTCTCTTCATAACGAGGGTCAGTTACATACATGTGTAACTATTAAATCTTTGATTAAATCTTTTGTAGCTATAGTTGCAACAAGTTAGTATGAGGTGTTTACTACTGCCAAGTACATAATTATATCTGATATAGAAGATAATGAAAAATAGCTTCTTTGTCATTCAATGGCTCCGTTGTAATAATGGCGAAAATGTAAACAACTTCCGCAACATTGATGGGACTCAGTTGAAATCAATGAAAGCTAATTTGTTTCAACTGTTGCTGTTAGATTCGTGGCGTTAAATAATTGCGACACGGCACGTACAAGGGGACAGTGTAGTAGTCTAGAACCTGAACAGACTGTATAATCAGTGAAGTCTTATTAGAATCGATATTTTTAGTTTGGTAGTTTTATATTTCTTCCCAAACCTCGAAAATACGGATTAAATAAAATTGTACCAAGCGGTGAAATTGCAAAGAATGCGGCAAAATAGTTGTTACGGAAAAACGAGTATTACCTATCCATGCTACGGTTGGTCTGTATCCAAATTCCGTACTGTTCTAATTGTGCAATAGCTATTACCATGCTTGTGCTGATATAATTATACGAATTGATGCGAACTATCATATACGACAGCTTATTCTTACGTACAAAGTACCACCAAACCTAAATCGTCACTTCATTCTAGATTCGGTTTAGCACGAAAAGCAATTCCCCTTTTTGTATGACAATCTACAATTACAAACACCGTTCTGATGAAAACAACAAGCTTATCTTTGTGGTGTCATGCTCTGTCGAGCAAATTGAAACCTATTGTAGTTCTTGTAATTGATAAAGGAAGAACAAAATTGATTAACGATGAATTCTTGTACTATACGATGGGAAATTTGGATTTCTTTTATATTTAGTTTTGTTTGTTTACTTATCTACTAGGATATGCATTAATATCAAGAAGTTGGGAAGAACATGTCATGATTGCGCTAAACAGCTTACGCAACATTTCACATTTTTAAAAGAGAACAAGCGGTTATTGCTCAAAATTATATATTGTAAATCATACAGAACCAATGCAGTCAATTCTTTTTCAAATCGGTCGAACATTGACATAATTATTGCCAATTATCGGAAATGATGTGACATATGATTTCCCGCTCTGAAAACTAGTGTCATTAGTGTAGGCAATCCGGTGTCTCTACTGCTTAAATTATGAAATACATGTTACAGGTCAATTAAGGCATTGGCTTCAGGAAAATAACCTTTGCTTAGGGTAGATGACCCATAATTAGCACCAAAGAGCCAGCGGCGAATTTTGTAAAATGCCAGTAATGCCTTAACTGCGTTACATTTCCATTCCAAATGTAAAAATAACCATTTTGTACGGTTTAGCATTTTGAATTCATGATTACTTATGAAAATATTTGACAAAAATGTTCAAAATTACCTCCCTTGCATATGAATATAGAGTAAAATAATATTTGTAAATTATTTTCTTCTTAAGGCATAATCCGGCACATTGAATCAACTTACGTGAAGTGTATTTACAAGTGTGTATAATTTGAAGCATTTCGTATGGCTAGAAAGTGGTGTTTTTCATTATGGGTCTTCTACCTTAAAATAAAAATTTCCTCTGTCGTTGCTTACGAAATATGTACATATCTGAAGAAATGGTATATTATTCGTTGTTTCGACAAGAAATCGCATTTGTGTCGGAAAAGCATCTCTAGCTAATAGCTTCGTATGTTCTGTCAGGACATTTATCGTGAGCTATATTCTACGGAAATAGTTTAATGCCCTGGGATAAAAAGTTTACAGAATGTCATTAGCTCGAAAATGCCTGAGAAAAGCATGATGGAATTAGGATTAAATCTGGTAAAAGTGTTTCCCGCCTTCAAAACGCATTTCATGAGTTCAAGATTAAAGCACAGTTAAACTATCTCAAAATTTTGTTGTTTATGGGTGTCAGAATGTTCGAGCTTCCTGAAAATGTAATTAACCCTTTCCCAAACGACAAAAGTTTAGGGTAATCCACTTCAAACACTGTAAAAAATGACAAAATGGATGTTATGAAAGATGGGATTTGTGTTAAATTTGGCACAGAAAATATTGAGACAAAAGTAGAAACTGCTGGTTATCAGCAGTTTATTCTTTTGTTTCAATGTTTTCCCAAGCATTTTCTTTAAGGGACGTCAAAACAAGGTCTTGTTTTGGAAAGAGTTAAATAAGGATTCCACGGGGAAAATTCGTCCGAATTATGTTGTATCATTAGGAAAGCAATGTCATGTAAAGCACATTGATAAAATGCTCTGTATAAGCAACTTGTAAAAGAGAACTTCTTTATTTTCTCCAGGCCTAAACCGTTCGGCTTTCCTTTTTCTCAAGGGATATTAACATATTTATTATTACCATTATTATCTCTCTAAGACCCATGTACAGGTTTGTAAGCCTTTTTAACATATAGGGTATTTCTTCCAAATAAAAAAAAGAATTCTAGAAAAAAAAGAAGGACAATAAATAATGGGTCCATTATAGCAAAGCAAAACGTTTGAAATTTGTGGTTGTTGGTACAGAAAAAGAAAGCGTGTACTACGAAATGCAAAAAGCAATGGGCAGATTGCATGGGTTAGTTTTTATAAGACAGGGTCAATCTATATTCAATTGATATCAACTTGTTTATGATATTATAATGTCGTTTCCCTCGTATAAACTCGTTTACCATTAAATGTAAGAAAGTGTATAGGAAAACATACAACGTACCAGGAATTGATGTGGCGCGAAATTGCCATATAATTGATAAAATGTGAAGTGAGACCTACTTTCTATTTTTAGGGAGATATATAGGTTACATATATTAGTGATATAGGTTTTATTTGATTTGATAGATTATGACGACAATTTAAAGCAATCAAACATTGGAAAATGACTGAAAATCCAATATAATCATTTTAGAATTTCCCACATCAATATTTTCGGTTAAATGTACGTACTCACGGAAATATACTTACACTTATGAAGACTTTATGTGTGATGCAAAGAATATAAATGTGCTTACTAAATTTATATTGT